>CM055125.1:201308556-201908556 GCA_029206835.1 Rana muscosa
ATGGCGAGTTTTTTTGAAGTTGTCATTTTTTTGGTCACGATTTGTTTTTGGGGGAAAAAAAATAATTTAACAAATTTTATTTAGTAAAGCTGATCTCCACGTTTCCTGTCATTTTGAAATAGTTTGGACCAAGCCGGTCCAAACAAAGGATTTCCTTCACTAAGTGCTGCACGAACTCTAATGCCGCGTACACACGACCGGTTTTAATGTCATTGAATAAAACGGCATTTTTCTCGACGTGATTCTGCTCAAGCCTGCCTTGCCTACACACTATCGTTGAAAAAAATGCTTGAGTAAAGCGCGGTGACGTACAACACGTACGACCGCACTATAAAGGGGAGATTCCATTAGGATGGCGCCACCCTTCATGTTAGTAAAGTTTGAGAGACGATTCATGCTTTTCAGTCCGTTACAGCATGATGAATGTGCTATCTCCATTACGAACGCTAGTTTTACCAGAACGAGCCCTCCCGTCTCATACTTGATTCTGAGCATGCGCATTTTTTTTCACGTCGTTAAAGCCGACACACGGCCATTTTTCATGACGAGAAAAACGGCGAGAAAAATTAGAGCATGTTCCAATTTTTTCATGGCCATTTTTCACGTCGTGAAAAATGCTCTGAAGCCCACACACAATCATTTTTAATGACCATTTTATAAAAGTTTCATTTTTCTCATCATTAAAAACGGTCGTGTGTACGTGGCATAAGGCTGCATTCACACTTCAGCGTTTTGAATCGTGGGCAGATTTGCTGCGATTCTGCCCGCGATTTGAAATCGCTGCTGTATGAATGACCAATCGTGGGACTCGCATTTGAGATGCCATTCTTTTGAATGACACCTAGAATCGCAGTGTGGGACTGCCGCGTGATAAATCGCAGCATCGCGGGAAGCATGCCACCCAAAAAATGTTCAGGAGCCACTTTTGGACAACATGCTTCTCATGATATAGAATAAAAATTGAAGCAGCGCTAAGTGTCAGTGAATATAATAACCGTGTTATAACTGATATGAAACCAGCAAAAAACGAATATACGTGCTATTAAGACCAATACTAAACACTAATATATGTCTAACTGTAGGTAATATAGGGCAAAACATGCAATACAAAGTCTTCATAAGTCCCCCAGAGGGATAAAGTGCAAAAAAATTCCCAAACGCTAAAAAAGATAAAGTGCTATTTAAAAGTCATCGGCAGCCAAAAGCAGGCACGGAGTAAAAAGACAGGTGTGGAAATCCAGCTTAATGCATCAGGGATATCAGGGGTCAGTAGGCATACACAATCCTCCACCGTAGACACCAGCCTCTCACCTTAATGATGGACCCCAAGGGGTCAGACACAGCCTCAAACAATCTCCACTGCTCCAGATAGTCACATCCAACCCTTTTGTATGGATAGGGATCACTTCAAGGCTCTCCACCACTTCCCGTAGTTGTTCCTTGGGTTAAATCTGCTCACACTGTCGGTGTCCTCTGTCTGGTGCTCAGTGTACAATGAGGAGATGATCTGCTGCTCTTGGCTCTGAGAAAGAACCAAGAGCAGCAGATCTCCTCCTCATTGTACACTGAGCACCAGACAGAGGACACCGACAGTGTGAGCAGATTTAACCCAAGGAACAACTACGGGAAGTGGTGGAGAGCCTTACAGTGACCCCTATCCATACAAAAGGGTTGGATGTGACTATCTGGAGCAGTTGAGATTGTTTGAGGCTGTGTCTGACCCCTTGGGGTCCATCGTTAAGGTGAGAGGCTGGTGTCTACGGTGGAGGATTGTGTATGCCTACTGACCCCTGATATCCCTGATGCATTAAGCTGGATTTCCACACCTGTCTTTTTACTCCGTGCCTGCTTTTGGCTGCCGATGACTTTTAAATAGCACTTTATCTTTTTTAGCGTTTTGGACTTTTTTTGCACTTTATCCCTCTGGGGACTTATGAAGACTTTGTATTGCACGTTTTGCCCTATATTACCTACAGTTAGACATATATTAGTGTTTAGTATTGGTCTTAATAGCACGTATATTCGTTTTTTGCTGGTTTCATATCAGTTATAACACGGTTATCATATTCACTGACACTTAGCGCTGCTTCAATTTTTATTCTATATTTGATGTTGGTTACATTTTAGAAGCTAGCTGCTGTGTGTCCTATTTATTTATTTTATTTAATCCATTATATTTATCTTTTTTAGCACGTTGCACTTTGTTAGTGTAGTAATACCCAGTGGCAGGCGCACAGGTACTTTTTTCTTTTATGCTTCTCATGATGCGGGTTGCCGCGATTGTAGTGCGATTTATCACGGCAGACCCGCACAGCGATTTTAGGTGTCATTCAAATGAATAGCATCCCAAATGCGAGTCCCACGATTTGTCATGAACACATCGGCGCTTTCAAATCGTGAGCAGAATCTCTGCAAATCTGCCTGTGATTCAAGCTGCTGAAGTGTGAAAGCAACCTAAGCACTGTATGAAACATATGTAGTTTCAGCTACATAATGGTACACAGTGCTGGGTTCTGGCTGTGAGACACACTTCCCAACTCACACCCAGAAAAAAATAATTTAGTCATGGCCATTTCAAAATTGAATGATAAATTTTCCCTAATTACATTTTTTTTTTTTTTTTTTTCTTTTTAGGCAAGGGTACAGTGCACCAGCCAATTACTATGCAGACTATTATCAAACTCAGTATGATTATGGAGGTGAGTTTCCTGATGGCTTCTTCCTTTATTACATGCTTTGTATAATACTTCTATTTTGTATATGTAGCAATACCCCCAGCTAAGAGGGCTGCTGGTATAGATTTTTGGGCCTGTAACACACTGCTGTCAACCCCCAGTAACTGGCTCTAACCTCCCTTTGCACAGATGGCAGTAAAGGTGGGTTTGTGAAACCCGTTAACTATGGGGAGCACAATACTGCAACAAACATATAACCACACAGCGGATTGGTCTAACCACAAGTACTTTTTACTGAATATAAAGCATTAAGTTAAACAGTAATACTTATGCATATGCAGAGCCCTGCAATGTTAACCATTCAGCATATAACAAGCGCTAAGTTCAAATAGTATTACACACGCTAAATGTCATTTAACTATGCTTGCGAGCTTCCCCCTCGTGGGCAAGATGGCGCCCAAACAGTATCTAACAGTTCTACAGTCAGGCCTGACTATTGCAGATATGGTGCTTCCGTTGTGAAGGATCTTCGCTAGCAATGGTGGTGCACTTTGTAGGTTATTTGTAATCCACAGGCATCAAAACAGTTAACTTCTTGGCATGTGCTAAAGAGTTTGACTAACGCTGCACAGCACTGTCCCTCTGGCGTGCAATATAACACTCTAACGGTGGTCCCTGAACAGGGGACACTGGGCCTAAGATTAGTAATTTAATCTTTGAGCAGGTGCTCTCTCACTTGACCGGACCAGTCCGTACAACCGACTTCCGTAGCTGGGGCTCCAGCACACAGTCTCACGACACCCGTAGTCTCTGATCCTCCCGACAGTCCTTGGAAGGATGATGGACGAAATGACTCCTGGGTTCTCCCGTGAAGGTCGGAGGGCTCTCTGGATCTCAAGGCCCAAACTCTTAGGCCCAGTCCCACTTGCTAGGGGGTGGCGTCCAAAGAGACCTGCGTGTCGCTCCACTCCTCATTAAATAGGCCTTCCCCAGCAGACCTTGCGCTGTAGGTGTCCCGCTGCACACTGGGTATGGTAGTCTTTTGAGCTTCTTAAAGTAACACCCCGCTACATATAGCTTATTAGATTTGAAAGTATTATCTTGTTCTCACCATAGATCACTCTAGATGGGATCGCTATCCTGAAACCTATGATCCTGGCTACAGAGACCCTCGGAGTAGTTACTGGAATTTTGTGTATGCTGCTCGGGAGGACCCTTATAGAAAGGTTCCATATGGTTACACCAGCAGGTCAGTTCCAGACTAGACTTATTATATTGTCATTACTGTTTGTTTATTGCCATAGTTTATCAGAGCAGATGAGAAAAGAAATCATCATGCAAGGAACAATGTAGCTTTACAAACCGTGCAAGATGTGATACCTCTTCCCACAAAATCTTACCCTTTAAAGGTTTTATTAGATTATTGGTAAAAAACAACTGTTGGAATGCTTTGCATTCGCTCTTTAAGTAATTCCAGTACGGGGCAATTCTGACACTCCTCTCCTGTATGTAAAAACCATATTTAGTTTGGGAAACTACTTGGAACCCGTCAAACATATATTTAAGCAGAGACCCTGGATAATAAAATAGGTTTAGCATATTTTTATGTCGCATGATATTTGTGCAAAAGCTTTTCAAATGCAATTTCTCCCACGCCCTCCGCCGCTTACCGGAGCCGTCGGTAGCGGAGGAGGCGATCGAGTCCTCTTCCTAGCTGGGTATGGAGACGAGTGAGGGGCAGATGGCCCCCACCTGTCTCCATACCATAGCAGGGCGGAAGCGACGTCAAAACGTCACTTCTGCCCATACGTGTTAAAGGCACATTTTTTTTTGTTGTTTTTTCAAATGACACTTTTTTTTTTTTTTTATATATTGCATTTTAGTCTAGGGCTGGGAAAAAAATCGATTTTAATCTTGAATCGAGTTTTGAGCTCAAATCGATTCAGTTTTGAAGAAAATCGATTTTTTAAGATATTTTTTTTTTTTTTCTTCCCTTCAAAGTTTCCGTAGCAGGACTGCAGGGGGCGTATCCGGAATGGCACTGGGCAGTGTTACCCCAATTACATCTACTCGCTGCAGCTGCCGTCTGCCTACCTGATCAGCGTGTCATGCAGACAGACGGCGGCCATTGCAGTGTTCAAAAGCCGCGCCTCCCGAGTCCTTGTCGTCTGTGATAGGCGGAACACTCAATTTCACAGCAGGCAGTATTCAGCCTATCACGGACATCCTCTCATCCTCGTCTGTGTTATGAGGATGACCATGATAGGCGGAATACTGAATGCTGGGAAATTGAGTGTTCCGCCTATCACAGACGACGAGGAGGCGCGGCTTTTGAATACTGGCATGGCCACCGGTGTAGCAGTAAAATCTGTATACCATGAAAATCTGCATCAGGTACGGGCACAGTGATTGAAGCATGGGCACAGTGAGACACGGGTACAGTGAGGCACGGGCACAGTGAGACACAGACACAGTTCAATTCAACTAAGAGTAACCTCAGGATTTTTTGTTGTTTTATTAGCTAAATCCAAATACAGTATTAATAATTTGGATGTTTAACAATCTTTGTTGCACACTGCAAAAAACAACAAAAGGTCACAAGCGCTAAATTGGTGGATAAAGAAAAAAATATAATGGATGATAATAATAATAAGAAAAAAATCCCAAATATTTTGGGAAGTACAAAGTATCCAAAAGGGGGAAAAAACAGGATCCAGCGCAGCAAGAAAAAATCCGTACCCAGAAGTACAAAATACACAACATGCACACAATATAATCCAGCACTCATGGAACATACATTATTAACTATTGAAAACTCTTGAAGAATTGATAAAAAAGCTTAGTCCATTTATTAATCACAATAAAGAGAGGGATCCAATCCCAAATGTGCAGAGGGCAAATGAATCTTAACTCTCCAGTTGCCAGTGGTGACAAACTTGTTAAACTTGCAGTGACATCCGTGGAGCAAGGAGGGGTTAAAAAAGTCAAAACAAAGCCTGTGGCATGATCTCCGTGTGAGCACAGTACCTTGAATGATGGACAACAGGCAGACCAGCGTGTGGAGGGCCCTCCAACACAAAAGGATGCAGAGCCAGGATCGCAGCAAGGCTGGGACAGAAGGAATCACACACAGAGTTTCAAGAGTTTTCAATAGTTAATGTATGTTCCATGAGCGCTGGAATATATTGTGTGTTTGTTGCACACTGACTTTGCAGTTAGAGAAAGGGTTTGCCTTTGCAATTTTGTTTGTTGATGCACTTTAATTAATATAATAAAAAAAAAAATTTAAATCGAATCGTAAATCGAGTTTTTTATAAAAAAATCGCAGATTTTTTTTGGGGGGAAAATCGCCCAGCCCTATTTTAGTCTAAATATGAGCTCTGAGGTCTTTTTGACTCCAGATCTCATATTTAGGAGGACCTGTCATGCTTTTTTCTATTATAAGGGATGTTTACATTCCTTGTAATAGGAATAAAAGTGACCCATTTTTTTTTTTTTTTTAACCGTATAAAAATAAATCAAATAAAATAAATAAAACAATGTTTCTCTTATCGTCCATGGACCGACGCAGCTCTCATACTGATTACATGTGGGTATATGTCCCTGCTCGCAGGAGAAGACCTAGGCAGAATGTTAGAGGTTAAAACATTCTAGAACAAGCCAGAGCTGAACAGCCCCGCCCAGGGGGGCGGTCCCTCCGGACATTACCCTTCCACCTGCAGCTAATCAGCCCCAGTTTTTTTCTGCCTAGCAGAAGGAGAAGACGTGGCTCTCAGGAGCCAGTCTCCTGGAAGATTTTACTTTTGATTTTTTATTCCTTTGGGAATTTTATTATTTTATTTTTGAGACCTTCAATCAACTGTCGGCTGGGCAACAGGTTGGGTACACTAGTATCCTCGTATTCTTCCCTGTCCGACCATCGAGCGTGCTGATCCTCGCCTTGCGTGCGTGAGACTCAGTTCACGACATGCCCCATGACTCCAGGGGTGGCCGGGTTGCTTTTATGCTCCCGCGGTCCTCTCAAGATTGAACAGTACTTGACTGACTGTATCTCTCGCGGTGGACCGGGCCGACAGCTACGCAGTACGACTCTGTGATAGGTCTGTCTGAAACAAGCCAGTGGGTCCCTGAAAGGGACGGGTAAGTAGTCTCTCCTACTGCAGGTGAGTACATGCTGGCTGGGTTTCTGTGTGTGGGGGTTTCTCCCTGTCCCCCCCCCCCCCTGTTATGCTGCTCTCTGCACCCTGTACTGGTGCTGTGCTGTGGGGTGCTTGGGGGTCACTCTGGCCTGGTTGGGCACTCATGTCTGCAGTTTTTTCTGGTGTGTGAGGTGATTATTGCGTGCGCCATTGGTGCTGTTTGAGGTGGTTATTGCGTGCGCCATTGGCGTGCATTAGAGCTTTGAATTTTGCGCTCGGCGGCCATCTTGGCGTTCAGTGGCGCAGTTCTAGCTGCGGCCGGCGGCCATTTTCTTGTGGCCGCCGCGCATTTATTTCTGGCGGCCGCGCAAATCCCCTCACAATCTCCTCACAGACTGAGCTGTCCTTGAGGGTTGGTGGGTCCTCCCGGGTATCCCCCCCTCAGCGTAGCCAGTGGGTGGACTGTATATTCACTGTATAGTGTATAAGGTCTCAGAGGATGGCGTTTATGGAGTCTGATACACCTGCTCTCCACATTGCCTGGGGCAACTGGCAGTGCTGCACAGTTAAACATGTTCATATGTTTCCTGCACCTGCGGTCCTTATGGACCAGTTGTCGGCAGTCCTGGAATCATTCCTGTCAGAATGGAAGCGGTGTGCGAGCAAAAGGAGCTATAAGCCCCCTCCCCCCACAAAAATCTTTAGTGAAGTAGTGCTCTGAGTCAGATATGGGCCTAGCTATTGGGCTCAGGACCCTACCTCTGAATATTTAATGTTTATGAACAGGACATTCCCTTGTGAGGAAGACTCCAGTTCTGTGTCAGTGAATGACAGGGCGCTTGTAAGTGATCTCATTGATGATGTGAGAATCACACTCAGGCTGAAATTGCTGTGACAAGCTTTTCTTTTACACAGTTTCCTCACTGTTTTCCTCACACGCTGCCTCAAGAGCAGCATGGATGAGGGAGGACTTTATTCATTTATGTCTCTAATCCCTGTGAGCCTTGTGTGTGATACCTGAGGTAACATTTCCTGCCATTTCCTGGGGAATGATTTGAGCTCTGACAGACACACGGTCTGAGGATCAGAGGTTACCTGTTAGCTGCATGCTGTTTCCGCAGCACAGTCAAGCAGGTTGGAATGATACAGAGAAGATTATGCGCCTCTGCGCCATAATTTAAACTCGTCCTATACCTCTACACTGCGTACATTCACAGTGTATGTATGTGTTATTGGTCTCTGTGTCTGCGTGGCTGTCCCCACGTTCCAATGCTGTGTTTCAGTGCCATACATGATATAAACGTACAAAATATGTTTATGCACGACTCCAGATACATTCACAGTATATGTATGTATCATACTCTCTGGGCTGGCGGGGGCTCCGGTGTCCTCCCGCACTCTCATGGTATGTGCGCTTCGGCTCTCTGCACAGTATAGACATGTTCCATATGTTTATTGCACATATTATACATGTTTACAGTATGGGTATACTGTTTGCGTGGGGTTCCTCCGGGTACTCCGGTTTCCCCCCACGCTCCAATGGAAATGCACAGCATAAACATGTGCAATATTATGTTGATTCACATGCTATCATTCCTACACGGTATCTGTGTGCTGTCTGCGTGGAGTTCTTCCGAGTGGGTGCTTCGGCGCTATGCACAGTCTAAATTTGTGCGATTGGACCTACCCGGTATGTCTTTGCAGTCTGCGTGGGTTTACGTCCACGCTACATGACATGCATGCCTTTGGTGCAATACACGATGTAAACATACACATTATGTTTATACACTACACTAAATACATTCACAGTAGTTGTAGGTATTGCATTCTCTGAGTATGCGTGGGGTACTTCGGTTCCTCCCACGCGCCAACGGTGTGCGCGCCTTCGGTGCTATGCACACATGAGCTTGTGCAAAAGGTTTAGCACACACACACTATAATACCTATACGGTATGCGTATGCAGTCTGCGTGGGTTTCTGCCCATGCTACATGACATGCATGCCTTTGGTGCAATACACGGTGTAATCATACACATTATGTCTATACACTACACTAAATACATTTACAGTAGCTGTAGGTATTGCATACTCTGAGTATGCGTGGGGTACTTCGGTTCCTCCCACGCGCCAACAGTGTGCGCGCCTTCGGTGCTATGCACACATGGGCTTGTGCAAAATGTTTAGCACACATACTATAATACCATACACGGTATGCGTATGCAGTCTGCATGGGTTTCATCCGGGTGCTCAGGTTTCTCCCCTGCGTTCCAATGGTGTGCGCATTCTCAGCGCTATGCACAGTATAAACATGTGCAATTTGTTTATTCGCAGGCTAACATACCTACACGGTTGTGTACGCAATCTGCGTGGCTGGTTTACGTCCAGGCCCCGATGATGTGCACGCCTTCGTCGCTGGCACAGTATATACGCGTTTAATAGGTTTATCCACAAATACTAAACTACATACGCCGTATGTGGTGGTATTATGCTCTTTGTGGCTGGGTGGGTTTCCTCCCACACTCTCCATTTGTGCGTTTGACGCAATACATAGTATAAACTATGTGTTTGCACAATCAGCACCTATCCATGGGTAGCTGCTGGATGGAGCATTGTCACAAGGATCCCTGGTTTCAGGGGTATCACTTTCCACCTGCTTTCAGTGGTGATCAGAAGCGCTGGCTTGGACTGTGTTCGCCAGGCTGGGGTTGGCGTTGCGCCCGTTAGTGGCTGCGTCTCTGGCATTTTTTGTAGCTCAATGACTGGGCAAAAGCCTCTGCTTCATCCATCAGTCGTCTAGCAGGTGCACTACAACTGCTTTAGCCTTTAGGGTCTCTGTGCCCGGGGTGGGTTTGCGCCACCTGTGGAGGCTGAGGTACTAGTCCTCTGACCGAGTTTCTAGGGAAGTTCCGTCAAGTTGCCTTTATTGGCCAACATTTGAGGCACCCTGTACACTGGGGCCTCCCTTCTCCGATACATTGCGGAGTCTCTTTGGGATTTTCATACGTCTCGCTGCAAGACGGTCCTGTCGGCCGTGTGCATTGCAGGCGAAGGGTCCTTGCATCCGGAGGTGTTTCCACCTTCTTTACCGGAGGTGGGGCACCGGAAGTGGACCTTGTGGCCTCTCGACTCACTCGCAAGGTGGCAAGATCGTGGTCAGGTCCAGGGACCCCTGGGCGGATGCGTTAGACGCGTTGGAAGCCCGTGGGGGCAGTATCGCCTGATATATGCTTACCCTCTGCTACTGTTGTTGCCTCGCCGGCTTCGCAGAGCATACTTCATCCTGCTTTACAGTCCTTGGCTTTATTGGCATGGCTGTTTAAAGCCAGGTGCTAAAGGACCGAGTTCTCTCGTATTCGGTCATCTCTTCTATGTTGTTGAGACGGGAATCTTCCTCCAGAAAGATATCTCACCGTACCTGGAAGGCTTACATCGCTATGTGCGAGGAACTTGAGTGGCATCCTCTGTTGTTTTCCGTTCCCAGGATCTTGCTGTTCTTACAGCGTGGTGTGACCCAAAAGCTGGCCTTGCATACTTTTTTTTTTTTTTTTTTTTTTGAGGGTCGGATTTTGGCCCGGACTGTTTTTTTCAACGACCGCTGCCAGGCCATTCCTTGATTAGCACCTTTTGGGCAGGGGGTTGGCCATGTGGTCCCCCCTGTCAAGCCTCCTCTCCCTACTTGGGATCTGATTTTGATGCATCTCGGTTCTCCAAGAACATCCCTTTGAGAATATCAGAGAGATTCCTCTCTTGACCTTGTCCCGGAAGTTGGCCTTATTGGCCATTGCTTCGGTTAGACGGGTGTCTGAGTTGGCAGCCTTGTCTGGCAAGTCGCCTTACTTGGTCCTCCATAAGGATATGTTGGTGTTGCGCCCACGACCATCCTTCTTTTCTAAGGATGGTCTTGGCCTTTGACCTTAAGAAGGACATTGTTCTTCCGTCCTTGTGTCCTCACCCATCGCATCCCTGAGAGTTTGCGCTTCATACATTAAGATGGGTACAAGCCTTACGAGTGTACCTGTCTGCTACTGTTTCCATTTCGGAAATCTGTGTCTGATCCAAAACAGGGCCGAGCGGTGTCGTCTGCCACCGTCTTTAGGTGGATCAGGCAGACCGTCATACAGGCCTATGCCCTTAAGGGGCGGGCGCCTCCCTTTCCGGTTGCGGCGCATTCCACCAAGGCAATTGGTGCTTCCCGGACCTTCCGACATCAAGCGTCGGTTGCACAAGTGTGCAAGGCGACGACCTGGTCGTCCGTTCATACCTTTTCAAAGTTCTACAAGGTTGATGTGGCTGCATCTTCGGATGCTTCCTTTGGCCGCAAAGTGTTGCAGGCCGCTGTCTAATGTTGCAACTCCTCCGTTGAGGGGCTCTGCTGGTTTGGAGTGAAGTTTTGGTTGTTCCTTACTTTTTTTGCTCCCACCCTTTTCTTATACTGCTTTGGGACGTCCCACATGTAATCAGTATGAGAGCTGCGTCGGTCCATGGACGATGAGAGAAAATAGGATTTTTGTACTCGCCGTAAAATCCGTTTCTCTGACGTCCATGGACCGACGCAGCACCCACCCTTCCTTTTAAGTTTGTACTGCTTTGTTACGAACTGAGGCTGATTAGCTGCAGGTGGAAGGGTAATGTCCGGAGGGACCGCCCCCCTGGGCAGGGCTGTTCAGCTCTGGCTTGTTCTAGAATGTTTTAACCTCTAACATTCTGCCTAGGTCTTCTCCTGCGAGCAGGGACATATACCCACATGTAATCAGTATGAGAGCTGCGTCGGTCCATGGACGTCAGAGAAACGGATTTTACGGCGAGTACAAAAATCCTATTTTTTTATTTTAAAGCGCCCCTTCCCGACGAGCTAGTGCGCAGAAGCGAACGCATACGTCAGTAGCGCCCGCATATGAAAATGGTGTTCAAACCACACAAGTGAGGCATCGCCACAATCGTTGGAGTGAGAGCAATAATTCTAGCCCTAGACCTCCTCTGTAACTCAAAAGATGCAACCTATAGATTTTTTTTAAACGTCGCCTATGGAGATTTTTAAGGGTTAAAGTTTGACGCCATTCCACGAGCGGGCACAATTTTGAAGCGTGACATATTGGGTATCAATTTACTCGGCGTAACATTATCTTTTACAATATAAAAAACATTTGGGCTAACTTTACTGTTTTATTTTTTAATTAAAAAAATAATATTTTTTTTTCCCAAAAAAGTGCTCTTGTCAGACCGCTGTGCAAATACGGTGTGAAAGTATTGCAATGACCGTCATTTTATTCTCTAGGGTGTTAGAAAAAAAACAATATATAATGTTTGGGGGTTCTAAGTAATTTTCTAGCAAAAAAAACTGTTTTAAACTTGTAAATGGCAAATCTCAAAACGAGTCTCGGTCCTTAAGTGGTTAAAATTGCGTGGAATGGCGTCAAATTACGGTACTTAAAAATCTCCATAGGTGACGCTTTAAATGCCTTTTACAGTTTACAAGTTCTGATTCACACAGGTCTAGTACAAGAATTATTACACCCCCCCCCCCCCTGCCATCCGGTGTTTCTCTGGGCTCTCCCGTGCCATTGGGGACCTGGAGAGAGAATCGGCCGCCTGATGACATTTTTTATTTTTTATCTCATGCTTTTCATCCATTAGGAGAGTTGGGGGGGTCTTATTGACCCTGCATCTATCCATAAAGAGGACCTGTCACGCACCATTTCTATTACAAAGCATGTTTACATTCCTTGTAATAGGAATAAAAGTGATCAAACAAAATGTAAAAAAGTGTAAAAATAAAGTAAAATAAACAATTAAAAAAAAAAACGTCCCTGTCCCCAAAGCTCGCACTCAAAAGCGAACGAACACGTAAGTCCTGCCCACATATGTAAACGCTGTTCTAACCACACGGGAGGTATCACCACGTGCGTGAGTACCGAAGTTTGGCTCCATTACATAAGTGTGCGCAATTTTAAAGCGTGACGTGTTGGATATCTAATTTACTCTGCGTAACATCTTTTACATTTTGCAAAAAAATTGGGTTAACTTAACTGTTTTTGTTTTATAATTCATGAAAGTTTTTTTTTTTTCCCCCAAAAAAGCGTTTGAAAAATGGTTGTGCGAATACCGTGCGAGATAAAAAGTTGGCAAGGACCGCCGTTTTATTCCCTAGGGTGTCTGCTAAAAAAAAACATAATGTTGGGGGGTTCTGAGTAATTTTCTAGCAAAAAAATGATGATTTTTACATTTAGGAGAGGAGTGCCAGAATAGGCCCGGTATGAAAGTGCTTAAGGTGGAAATGGTTTTTGAATACATAATTAGATCTTCTTCATTAGGAGATGAAGGGCCACAACAGTTTCTTGCTTGAGTATACAGTATTTGTATATCTTAATCGTACAATCTAGTACACAGGCATATCTATTCATACACCATGGGTTAAAGGCATGTACCTTCAGGTGATTGGACACTGGCAAACTTTGAAGGACACGCCTCCTAGGGAGCCTTCCCTAAAATCCAACCTCACTGTTAGTTTTTTGCCAGTGTCTAAAGGTGATCAACCTTTTCTCTCTTCCAGGGAAATCGGCTTCACAAATTTTATAATTTTTTTTTATTATTACTTTAATATTTTCTTAGAATTCTTCAGTCAAACCTCATGGACTTCTAATGTATACACAGAAGCGGTGTATCTGGTTTGGTGCAACTTCTGTGAAACCTTGGTTACTGTACCCTGATCCCATGCTGTGGGGATGGCCTGTAAGGTTTGCTTCGGGCACTGCTTACCTTGGCATTTGGTGCAACGCTTTGTTAGCCACAGAGTGATATACAGGTTCAGGGCAGCACTCCTCGTGCCCCTCTGCCGCCAAGTCCGCTCCGACAGTCTTCTATTATCGGCGCTGTGATTGGCCCCATTCCATAAGTGTGCGCGCGGGGGCCATCATTCTCCATTGAGAAAACCGGCAACGCTCAGTGCGTAGACATCGGTGCATGGTTTTCTGAAAATATCTCCTTTTAACCGTGTAGTTTAAGGAGATATTTCTTGCACCTACAGGTAAGCCTTAATTTAGGCTTACCTGTAGGTGCAAGTTGTGTGGTTGGGTTTACAACCACTTTAATCAGAGCCATTAGAATAGTGTTTCTCAACCAGGGTTCCATGGCATCCTAGGGTTTCTCCTGAGGTTGCTAGGGGTTTCCTTGAGCAATTAGAAGATCGATCTTCGACTTACACTGACCATCAGTGTAAGCGGGCTATTTTCCACTAAGCACCCATGTAAAAGGTAATTTTTACACTGACCAGTGATGGAGGTCAGCACAATTTTTAACTGCAGTTATTCCTCATTTCAAGAATATTACTGAAAAAATAAATTGTTGGTAGTTCGTTACAAATTCATATGCTGTGGGTGTCGGAGTCACTAGATACGCCACATTACTTTATTCTTTTAATTTTGTTATTTAAAAAGAAATTCAGCTCATCGAACAAACTGATGTATCATGGGATGTAGAATTATTTTTTAGCAGGGGTGTTATGTGCTATTATGCGCCCGCTCCACCAGATCTGTTGGCGTATCCTAGACCTTTGGGTATCCTCTGTTGCTCAACTGTGTACGGCAGTTCTTCTGTTCATGCTTTCTCAAAGTTTAACCAGGAAGATGTCTAAACTACTGTGGATGCAGCTTTGGCCACAAGGTTCCTGCAGTAGCACTACAATTTTTTTTGAGAGCCTGTTGGCACAATTGCATCTGCCTAGTTGTTGCCCACCCTTTGTATTGCTTGGAAATGTCCCATGGTGTATGAGTAAGTTGTCTGTGTCCTGTACTGTATGGTAAAAAGCTGAATTCTATGAATTCAGACACTTTGTAAAACGTGGAGTCACCATGTGGACTTCTGTATTTATATCTGACAAGTTTTATGTCTGTTGGAGCATTCACTGAGACTCAGGGCTGTGGGAGAGGATAGAAGCACACAGTGCAGCTATGCCTGCCCACTCCCCCCCCCCCCCGCTGCTCATTCACAGAAGCCTTTGTATTCTGTGAATGAGTTCACAGAATACAAAGGTTTCTGTGATTGGGCAGGAGGAGGGGAGAAGTGGGCATTGCAGCTACAAGCAACTCTAAAACGATAGCTGTCTTCTGGGAGTGCAATAAAACGGTCCGCTATAAATAATAGAGAAGTCATGGATCTTGTTGGACATAACTCATAGTGCGCCTTCACATTTTACAAAGGATCTGAATTTCTTAATTTAGTTTTAACATTAGCAGAATTTTGACTTCTCTGTTAATTCCATGTCTTGGGGGTTCAGTACAAGACACAGGACACCCTTCCAAAACTCCTTGTTAATTCCTCTTTTTAGTGTTTTAAGACACTTGATGTAAAATCCTTCTTTCTGAGGATGGAGCAAGTGTCTTTTAAAACGGATATATTTTTATGTGTAGATTCCATATCTTGGCGTACAGTAAAGGAAAGTTTTTATTGTTTTGAGATCACAGCACCAAGAGATATATGCCTTCCATCCAGGGGAGGTGACCCTGAGAAAGAAGAGCCTATTAAGCTGCTCTTAACCTACTGTATATGATATCGTAGTCATCCTGAAGGTGTGGCTAAAGGAAATATTAAATTCTTCTTTTTCCAGACCTATTTTTGGGTAAGATAAAATTACAAACACATTCTTTCCCTTCAAACAGGTATGACGTGTATGAAGACCGTTGGCAGTATGACCCACGCTATGTTGGTGGCTTTGATGACGAGATTGATGCACGTAGAGATCTTGCCAAAGACGATTTTGATCGGCGCAGCATACACAGTGAGCATTCGGCCCGCAGTGTGCACAGCGAACAAAGCGTGCACAGTCGTCGCAGTAGCTTCAGCTCTCGTTCACAACAGGTGTGCTACTTGATAGTGTCTGTTATGTATTTTGATTTATATACCAGTTTTTACAGTGTAATTTTGTCTGAACCTTCCTCTAGAGTCAGATCTACAAAAGCGATCAGGATCTGACGACAAATGTGTACAGCAACCACCCTGCTAACCCTGTCCATGGCGACTATAACTACAGCATGTATGCAAATGAATATAGTACACAGCAACCGTTGGACAGCTCTCAGTATGTCTACTCGAGTGGCTCAGAGTGGCAGCCAGTGGAACAAGGTATCTCTCGTCAAATAAGCAGGCAAACCACGGTTTACATATCCCATAGCAAACTGGTTCTTGCCATGTTAAAGTGCATGTCGATCCAAAACTCTTTTGCTGGATGAAATGTGGAAGGATTAGAGCCTCTTGTGTTTCACTGCTATGTTGTGTTTTGTTGGAAAGATTTCCCCTCCATTTGAGGTTAAGGTTTTACCTGACAAATAAGGAAGAAAAATCTGTGGCTGAAATGCAAACAGCAGTAAAATGGTGATGGGATATCTAGCTGCCCCTAAACTCACGTTTTTAGGCGCTTTTGGTCTTTTTATTTTTTTGCCAAAGCCCCTGAACTCCACTCAATAAAAGCCTGTGTCCATGCACATGGGTGTTTACCAGAGTCTAGAAGCAGCAGAGTTTAGAGTCAGTAAGACCCCTTTCACAATGGGGCGCTTTGCAGGCGCTATAACGCTAAAAATAGTGCCTGCAAAGCGCCCTGAAACAGCCGCTGCTGTCTCTCCAGTGTGAAAGCCCTCGGGGCTTTCACACTAGAGCGGTGCACTAGCAGGACAGTAAAAAAAAAAAAGTCCTGCTATAAGCATCTTTGGAGCGGTGAAAGAGTGGTGTGTTTACCGCTCCTGCCCATTGAAATCAATGGGCACCGCGGCTATACCGCCAGCAAAGCGCCTCTGCAGCGGCGCCTTGCGGGCGATTTTAACCCTTTTTTGCCTGCTAGCGGGGAGTTAAAAGTGCCCTGCTAGCGGCAGAATAGCGCCGCGAATATGACGGTAAAGCACTGCTAAAAATAAATTTACCACAGACGCCCCCAGTGTGAAAGGGGCCTAAAACACTCTCCTCTCCTGAACGCAGAAGAATTGCATTCAGGAGAGGAGTGTTTTGACAGAAAAATGCCAAATGTGGCAAAAACATGTCTGAACTCGCCTAAACATTAGGTGCGTTTTTAGCACTTCAGCATTTATTTCAATAACCAAAATAAATTAAAACTCTGGCTAATAAAATAAACGCCAAAACATGGCTAAACTCGCCTAAACTGGGTTGATAAAAACGCAGCATAGGCAAGTTTTATAACAGATTTTCTCCTGACAGGGGAAACTGTATTCAAAATAAACCAGTGTGCATGAGACACACTTGCTCTACAGAAAAAAAGGGATTTTTTACTTTCAATGTTAAGCTTTTAAGGGAAAAAAAAACGGTTTTGTCTGTGTTGCTTTGGGGATTTTCACTCACTTGGTCTGGTAGACTAATGGGGTTTATTTACTAAAGTTGTAGAGTGTAAAATCAGGCTCAATTCTTCTTAGAAACCAATCGGCTTCCAGGTTTTATTGCCAAAGCTTAATTGATCTTCTACCTGTTAAAAAAATAAATAAATCGTAAGGCCCCTTTCACACTAGTGGACCGTATGTCCGCTTTTTCATCCATCCATTTACGGATGAAAAAAGGACCTGCATTGGTCCCTATGAGATTGCGCGTGTCAGCGGATGAACATCCGCTGACACCCGATCTCCGCCGTGTCCGCAATCTCCCGATTTCTGCAGACGGAGGAAAATCCTATTTTTCTATCCGTCTGCAGATCGGATGAACACGAACAGACGGTCCGTGTTCATCCGATCCCCCCATAGGGGAGAGCGGAGATCTGACAGGGCGGTCCCTGCACAGTGTGCGGGGACCGCCCTGTCATCTGCCAAGCAGAGGTTCGTGGGGCAGATTCTCATGGATCCGTCCCATGTGAAAGGGGCCTAAGAGTGAGGGGATAATCGTTCTGCACGAGCGTCAGATGGCAGTAAAAACAATCTATCCAAATCAAAGAAGAAATAGTTTTGGTGTGACAATATGGTACACTTCAAAGTGTACTCAAACAAAAATGTAAAATATTGCAGCTTACCAATCCATAAATGTATTGTTGCATTACTTTTCATTTCTTCAGGCTTTTACTGCTATATTGTTACCTGGTAATCTTGCAAATAACACCCTTCCTGTGCCTACGCTCACTCATGCCACTGTATCTATAAATGGAGTCATGGTTGCCACCCTGGGACAAGGTTACAAACTTGTCTTTCTCCATTATATTGGGTTCACAGGAAGTGAGAAGGACATGAAAAATACTGTAGCCAACATTTCTAAGAGCTGGTAATCTGCAGGGCTGGACTGGGACAATTTTTTTGGCCCTGGGCTTCATCCAGACCGGCCCACTTGAATTCAATAAAATGCTGCCCCCCACCCCCAAAAAAATCACACCCACCAAAAGGCCCCTACATCCATTGTATATCATGAGAGGGTGAGAGAGAGGGGATTGAGAGAGAAAGGGTTGAGGGAAAGTGAGAGAGAGTGAGTGTAAAAGAGGGGGGGGACCCTTTTCACACTGAGGCGTTTTTAAGGTGCTTTTGAGCTAAAAATGGCGCATGTAAAGCGCCTGAAAAACGCCTCCGCTGCAGTCCCAGTGTGAAAGTCCGAGTGCTTTCACACTGGGGCGCTGCCAGGGCGTTAAAAAAAAGTCCTCCAAGCAGCATCTTTGGGGCGGTGGAGGAGCGGTGTACACCGCTGCTGAAGCGCCTGCAAAGCACTTCGGCAGCAGCGCTACACGGGCACATTTAACCTTTAATTTGGCTGCTAGCCGGGGTTAAAAAAAGGACCTGCTAGAAGTCGAATAGCGCAGTTAAAACGACCGTAAAGTGCTGCTAAAACTATCAGCGTTTTACTGTCAATGCCCGCCCCAGTGTGAAAGCAGCCTAAGAGTCAGCTGAGAGACAGAGGGGGGGGGAGCTGAGAGACAGAGGGGGGGGGGAGCTGAGAGACAGAGGGGGGGGGGAGCTGAGAGACAGAGGGGGGGGGGAGCTGAGAGACAGAGGGGGGGGGGAGCTGAGAGACAGAGGGGGGGGGGAGCTGAGAGACAGAGGGGGGGGGGAGCTGAGAGACAGAGGCGGGGGGGAGCTGAGAGACAGAGGCGGGGGGGGAGCTGAGAGACAGAGGCGGGGGGGAGCTGAGAGACAGAGGCGGGGGGGAGCTGAGAGACAGAGGCGGGGGGGGAGCTGAGAGACAGAGGGGGGGGGAGCTGAGAGACAGAGGGGGGGGGAGCTGAGAGACAGAGGGGGGGGGAGCTGAGAGACAGAGGGGGGGGGAGCTGAGAGACAGAGGGGGGGGGAGCTGAGAGACAGAGGGGGGGGGAGCTGAGAGACAGAGGGGGGGGGAGCTGAGAGACAGAGGGGGGGGGAGCTGAGAGACAGAGGGGGGGGGAGCTGAGAGACAGAGGGGGGGGGAGCTGAGAGACAGAGGGGGGGGGAGCTGAGAGACAGAGGGGGGGGGAGCTGAGAGACAGAGGGGGGGGGGAGCTGAGACAGAGGGGGGGGGGGAGCTGAGACAGAGGGGGGGGGGGAGCTGAGACAGGGGGGGGGGAGCTGAGACAGAGGGGGGGGGGAGCTGAGACAGAGGGGGGGGGGAGCTGAGACAGAGGGGGGGGGGGAGCTGAGACAGAGGGGGGGGGGAGCTGAGACAGAGGGGGGGGGGAGCTGAGACAGAGGGGGGGGGGAGCTGAGACAGAGGGGGGGGGGAGCTGAGAGACAGAGGGGGGGGGCTGAGAGACAGAGGGGGGGGGGGAGCGCTGAGAGACGGGGGGGGACCCTTTTCACACTGAGGCGTTTTTAAGGTGCTTTTGAGCTAAAAATGGCGCATTTAAAGCGCCTGAAAAACGCCTCCGCTGCAGTCCCAGTGTGAAAGTCCGAGTGCTTTCACACTGGGGCGCTGCCAGGGCGTTAAAAAAAAGTCCTCCAAGCAGCATCTTTGGGGCGGTGGAGGAGCGGTGTACACCGCTGCTGAAGCGCCTGCAAAGCACTTCGGCAGCAGCGCTACACGGGCACATTTAACCTTTAATTTGGCTGCTAGCCGGGGTTAAAAAAAGGACCTGCTAGAAGTCAAATAGCGCAGTTAAAACGACCGTAAAGTGCTGCTAAAACTATCAGCGTTTTACTGTCAATGCCCGCCCCAGTGTGAAAGCAGCCTAAGAGTCAGCTGAGAGACAGAGGGGGGGGGGGAGCTGAGAGACAGAGGGGGGGGGAGCTGAGAGACAGAGGGGGGGGGGAGCTGAGAGACAGAGGGGGGGGGGGAGCTGAGAGACAGAGGGGGGGGGGAGCTGAGAGACAGAGGGGGGGGGGAGCTGAGAGACAGAGGGGGGGGGGGAGCTGAGAGACAGAGGGGGGGGGGGAGCTGAGAGACAGAGGGGGGGGGGAGCTGAGAGACAGAGGGGGGGGGGAGCTGAGAGACAGAGGGGGGGGGGAGCTGAGAGACAGAGGGGGGGGGGGGAGCTGAGAGACAGAGGGGGGGGGGGAGCTGAGAGACAGAGGGGGGGGGCTGAGAGACAGAGGGGGGGGGGAGCTGAGACAGAGGGGGGGGGGGGGGAGCTGAGACAGAGGGGGGGGGGGAGCTGAGACAGAGGGGGGGGGGGAGCTGAGACAGAGGGGGGGGGGGGAGCTGAGACAGAGGGGGGGGGGGAGCTGAGACAGAGGGGGGGGGGGAGCTGAGACAGAGGGGGGGGGGAGCTGAGACAGAGGGGGGGGGGGGGGAGCTGAGACAGAGGGGGGGGGGGAGCTGAGAGACAGAGGGGGGGGGAGCGCTGAGAGACCGGGGGGGGACCCTTTTCACACTGAGGCGTTTTTAAGGTGCTTTTGAGCTAAAAATGGCGCATTTAAAGCGCCTGAAAAACGCCTCCGCTGCAGTCCCAGTGTGAAAGTCCGAGTGCTTTCACACTGGGGCGCTGCCAGGGCGTTAAAAAAAAGTCCTCCAAGCAGCATCTTTGGGGCGGTGGAGGAGCGGTGTACGCCGCTGCTGAAGCGCCTGCAAAGCACTTCGGCAGCAGCGCTACACGGGCACATTTAACCTTTAATTTGGCTGCTAGCCGGGGTTAAAAAAAGGACCTGCTAGAAGTCAAATAGCGCAGTTAAAACGACCGTAAAGTGCTGCTAAAACTATCAGCGTTTTACTGTCAATGCCCGCCCCAGTGTGAAAGCAGCCTAAGAGTCAGCTGAGAGACAGAGGGGGGGGGGGAGCTGAGAGACAGAGGGGGGGGGAGCTGAGAGACAGAGGGGGGGGGAGCTGAGAGACAGAGGGGGGGGAGCTGAGAGACAGGGGGGGGGGAGCTGAGAGACGGGGGGGGGGAGCTGAGAGACAGAGGGGGGGGGAGCTGAGAGACAGAGGGGGGGGAGCTGAGAGACAGAGGGGGGGGGGAGCTGAGAGACAGAGGGGGGGGAGCTGAGAGACAGAGGGGGGGGGGAGCTGAGAGACAGAGGGGGGGGAGAGCTGAGAGACAGAGGGGGGGGAGAGCTGAGAGACAGAGGGGGGGGAGAGCTGAGAGACAGAGGGGGGGGGGAGCTGAGAGACAGAGGGGGGGGAGAGCTGAGAGACAGAGGGGGGGGAGAGCTGAGAGACAGAGGGGGGGGAGAGCTGAGAGACAGAGGGGGGGGAGAGCTGAGAGACAGAGGGGGGGGAGAGCTGAGAGACAGAGGGGGGGGAGAGCTGAGAGACAGAGGGGGGGGAGAGCTGAGAGACAGAGGGGGGGGAGAGCTGAGAGACAGAGGGGGGGGAGAGCTGAGAGACAGAGGGGGGGGAGAGCTGAGAGACAGAGGGGGGGGAGAGCTGAGAGACAGAGGGGGGGGGAGCTGAGAGACAGAGGGGGGGGGAGCTGAGAGACAGGGGGGGGGGGAGCTGAGAGACAGAGGGGGGGGGGAGCTGAGAGACAGAGGGGGGGGGGGAGCTGAGAGACAGAGGGGGGGGGGAGCTGAGAGACAGGGGGGGGGGGAGCTGAGAGACAGGGGGGGGGGGAGCTGAGAGACAGAGGGGGGGGGAGCTGAGAGACAGAGGGGGGGGGGGAGCTGAGAGACAGAGGGGGGGGGGAGCTGAGAGACAGAGGGGGGGGGGGAGCTGAGAGACAGAGGGGGGGGGGGAGCTGAGAGACAGAGGGGGGGGGGAGCTGAGAGACAGAGGGGGGGGGAGCTGAGAGACAGAGGGGGGGGGGGAAAGCTGAGACAGAGGGGGGGGGGAGCTGAGAGACAGAGGGGGGGGGGAGCTGAGAGACAGAGGGGGGGGGGGGAGCTGAGAGACAGGGGGGGGGGAGCTGAGAGACAGGGGGGGGGGGGAGCTGAGACAGGGGGGGGGAGAGCTGAGACGGGGGGGGGGGGAGCTGAGACAGAGGGGGGGGGGAGCTGAGAGACAGAGGGGGGGGGGGAGCTGAGAGACAGAGGGGGGGGGGGGAGCTGAGAGACAGAGGGGGGGGGGGGAGCTGAGAGACAGAGGGGGGGGGGAGCTGAGAGACAGAGGGGGGGGGGGAGCTGAGAGACAGAGGGGGGGGGGAGCTGAGAGACAGAGGGGGGGGGGAGCTGAGAGACAGAGGGGGGGGGGGAGCTGAGAGAGAGAGGGGGGGGGAGCTGAAAGAGACAGGGGGGGGGACCCTTTTCACACTGTGGCGTTTTTAAGGTGCTTTTGAGCTAAAAATGGCGCATGTAAAGCGCCTGAAAAACGCCTCCGCTGCAGTCCCAGTGTGAAAGTCCGAGTGCTTTCACACTGGGGCGCTGCCAGGGCGTTAAAAAAAAGTCCTCCAAGCAGCATCTTTGGGGCGGTGGAGGAGCGGTGTACACCGCTGCTGAAGCGCCTGCAAAGCACTTCGGCAGCAGCGCTACACGGGCACATTTAACCTTTAATTTGGCTGCTAGCCGGGGTTAAAAAAAAGACCTGCTAGAAGTCGAATAGCGCAGTTAAAACGACCGTAAAGTGCTGCTAAAACTATCAGCGTTTTACTGTAAAACTATCAGCGTTTTACTGTCAATGCCCGCCCCAGTGTGAAAGCAGCCTAAGAGTCAGCTGAGAGACAGGGGGGGGGGGGGAGCTGAGAGACAGGGGGGGGGGAGCTGAGAGACAGAGGGGGGGGAGCTGAGAGACAGAGGGGGGGGGAGCTGAGAGACAGAGGGGGGGGAGCTGAGAGACAGAGGGGGGGGGAGCTGAGAGACAGAGGGGGGGGGAGCTGAGAGACAGAGGGGGGGGGAGCTGAGAGACAGAGGGGGGGGAGCTGAGAGACAGAGGGGGGGGGGGAGCTGAGAGACAGAGGGGGGGGGGGAGCTGAGAGACAGAGGGGGGGGGGAGCTGAGAGACAGAGGGGGGGGGGAGCTGAGAGACAGAGGGGGGGGGGAGCTGAGAGACAGAGGGGGGGGGAGCTGAGAGACAGAGGGGGGGGGGAGCTGAGAGACAGAGGGGGGGGGAGCTGAGAGACAGAGGGGGGGGGAGCTGAGAGACAGAGGGGGGGGGAGCTGAGAGACAGAGGGGGGGGGGGAGCTGAGAGACAGAGGGGGGGGGGGGAGCTGAGAGACAGAGGGGGGGGGGGAGCTGAGAGACAGAGGGGGGGGGGGGAGCTGAGAGACAGAGGGGGGGGGGGAGCTGAGAGACAGAGGGGGGGGGGAGCTGAGAGACAGAGGGGGGGGGAGGAGAGACAGAGGGGGGGGGGAGAGACAGAGGGGGGGGGGGAGCTGAGAGACAGAGGGGGGGGGGAGCTGAGAGACAGAGGGGGGGGCAGCTGAGAGACAGAGGGGGGGGAGCTGAGAAAGACAGAGGGGGGGGGGCTGAGAAAGAAAGACAGAGGGGGGGGGGATCTGAGACGGGGGGGGGGATCTGAGACGGGGGGGGGGGAGCTGAGACGGGGGGGGGGGAGCTGAGACGGGGGGGGGGGAGCTGAGACGGGGGGGGGAGCTGAGACAGGGGGGGGGGAAGCTGAGACAGGGGGGGGGGGCAGCTGCGAGAGACAGAGGGGGGGGAGCTGCGAGAGACAGAGGGGGGGGGAGCTGAGACAGAGGGGGGGGGGGGGTTGAGAGAGACAGAGGGGGGGGGAGCTGAGAGAGACAGAGGGGGGGGCCCGAGTCTCCCTCTTGATCCGGGGGGTGCTCTCGCTGCTTTGCTCCTTACAGTTGTGCATGTTCTCTTCCTCCGGACCAGGCCGCATGGTTCCTGGAGCAGAGAGGAGGTGGAGGAATCAAGGTTCTAGGAGCGCCGGGGTGGCCGCGCTCGCTACTGTTCTCCTCTTCGGTGGTCAGGGAGGGGGTGGAGCTCTTCTCCCTCCTCGGAATTTTACATCCAACTGCCCTCCTCGCTGGCCTCCTTCCCCGAATCCCCGCCGCTGTTTGCTGCCACGCTCCCGCCGAACTGCATAAAAAAAGGCCACCAAAAAAAAGAAATAAAAAAATTTGTGGGCCGCTGTTTGCTCCCGTGTTTTTTTTTTTTTTTTTTTTCTTTTTTAAACGGCCCACTGAGCCATCGGCCTACCGGGAAACTCCCGGTAGTCCCTATGGTCAGTCCATCCCTGGTAAATCTGCCATATATAACATTTTTGTTATTGGGTTTAGATATCTAGATATATTTTAATGACTTTTGGTCTTTGAAATGGCATGCTTCAATAAATTTTTTTTTTTGTTTTCCTTTGTAGTTCCTTCCAGGCCCCTTACCCCAGAAAAGTTTGGCAGCCCTCATGTTTGTGCCAGGTTTGGCCCTGGAGGTCACCTGATCAAAGTGCTTCCCAACCTCCCTTCAGACGGACAGCCCACACTTGTAGAAATCCACAACATGGAGGTAAAGATTCTAAATTTGCCTCTTGTGTGTTAGGTTATTTTTGGCATTCGCAGTACTAGAAAAACAAGTTCCCTATCAATAGTTTGCAATCATTTTTTCTTTCTTACTCCTTTTCTGAACTTTTTACTGGTTTTTGACTGACTGTACCTGAATATTTTCCAGATTATCCTGCAGAGCTGTCCTGAACAAGAACAGATGAGAGCGTTTCCTGGACCTCTGGTCAAGTATGTTTGTCTGTGTAATTGTCATGCAACTGTAGAAGTGATTGAATTAATCTGTGACTATAGTGTTTTCTCATACCTAAATCATAAAAAATGTTGAGCTGTTCATTCCATACAGTAGACCAGTGGTTCTCAACCTTGTCCTCAAGTACCCCCAACAGGCCATGTGTGCAGGTTTTCCGTTATCTTGCACAGGTGCTTTAAGGCGGAAAAAAGACCAAGTCGCACCTAATTTTTGGACCAATGGGAAAGCTACCGCCACATCACTTTCACCTAAAGCCTGAACTAAAAAAAATAGACTTGCCTGTAAATTCCATATCTTGACGTACAGGACACGGACAACTTATTCCTTCACCATGAGGTATAGCTTTGCATCTTCAGGTGATTGGACACTGGCAAGCTTTTGAGGACACGTCCCCCTGGGGCACCTCCCCCTATAACCCTTTTTCCACTCTTGAGTCCCTAGTTTTCTAGCAAGCAATATAGAGTAACAAGGGAAATTTAGGGAGGGTGGTCCTGTATTGTACCCCAAGATGTGAAATTTTCAGGCAAGTCAAAGTTCCTCTTCATGGTACAGTACATTATACGACACAATCAACTTAATCATACACCAAGGGACGTCTCAAAGCAATGAATACAAGGGTGGGCAACAACTAGGCAATGGAACTATGCTAATAGCGGTAAAGACACCAAGTTTAGAGTACTGCTGCACAAATCTTGTGGCCGAAAGCTGCATCAGCAGAAGAGGTCATACACCCGATAAAACTTTAAAGTATGACTAAAAGACCAAGTGGCGGCCCTATAGAATTGGACAACAGAGGCTTGGTGCTCGTATAAGCATAGGAGGTGATGCTTGTTTTACAGCATAAACTGTAGTCTTCAAACTCTTTATCCACCTAGCAATTGTGGATTTTGCAGCGGGTTGCCCCTTGCAAGGACCTGAGGAGAGAACAAACAGGGAATCTGGTTTAGGAAGCAGTAGCTATTAGATACACGCTAATATCTTTGACAGTGTCCAGTCTATGTAGAGACATTTCTTAAGGAGTAGGGCACAAGGATGGCAGAACAATGTCTTCAATGAAATGGAATGCTGAAACCACCTTTTGAAAGGAAGGATGGTCTAAGGCATGGGTAAGCAACCTTTCAGAGGTTGAGATCTACCTGGACAACATGGAGGAACAAAATCAAGGATCCCTAGGACGCACCCTCGCCTTGGTGGTCTTTTCCTTCCCTTTACATCACCCCCCTCCCCAAAAAAACAGCAGTGTCTTCCTCCGAAATACCAGTGCCCTGCCCCCCTTCATATAACCCCCAACTGTAGTGTCCTCTGCTACCCCCACACTGTAGTGTCCTGTGTTCTCTGCCCTCCCACCCCTTTATAACCCAACCTATGAAGTGTTCTCTGCCCCTTTTTTCATGAACAAGCTAGTGATTAGTTGCTAGGATCGCCTGCTGGTTAATGTGAACAGTTAACTCCGGCAACTCCCCGTGATATGTCCTGCTTTGCAGTAGGGGGGCTGTCGGCAGAGGCTGAAGAAGCGGAAGGACTGGCAATACAGGGCTATGGTCCCAATCTACCGGTCCACTGGTAGATCGACTGCTTGCCAACCCCCAGTCTAGGGCATAATACAAGCTTGTCATTGTGAAGTATGAGTAAGAGATTGTTTGCAGGAAAGAGCCACCATTTTTGAGATGCGTTTAGGTGACACAAAGGCCACCAGAAAGTCAGCTTTGCTGGTAAGCGACCTTAAGGGAATATCCCTGATGCGTTCACAGGGTGGTTTTTGCAAGGTAGAAAGAGCCAAGTTAAGCTCCCAGGGGAGAACAGGGTGTTGCCTAATACGAGAAAACACCTTTTTTTTATGATGGAATGTGAAGCTAGGACCTGTGAACTAGATTCTGGTGAAGACCTGTTTGTACGAAGCCCAGAACGCAAGGTACAGAGTAATCTCTGCAATTGAATTGACTGTGCCCAGGCGACGTAAGATTTCCAGGTACAATACTAAATCTTCCTGTATGAGGCTTTTCTTTGCCTTCAGCAAGGTAACATTGACAGACTGAGACCCCGTCAAGGAGTGGAGGACTCCTCCCCAGCCTGACAGACTTGTGTTTGTTGTAAGAAGCTTCCAGTTGTTGGGAAGGTAGGATTTCCCCCTTGTCAGAGTTTGAAGTGGTGATCCACCAGGACAAGAAATTTGTTTAGGGAGATAAAAGCATGGGTAGACCCAAGGAAAGAGCTTTCTTTTTCCATGCTGATTAGAATTTTGAAGAAATTGCTTAAATGTGCATCCTCACAGGGTGACACTGTGGATGCACTGGTACAAATGTGCAAACGTCCCGATATACCAGGAGAGATACTAAATAAACTAAGAAATTGACTTTTGACGGCACATGGATAAATGTAAAAATCTAAGGGTATTTTATTTTAGAAAAATAGTAAAAAATACATAGATACTTTCAGAATTATCAAGGTGATAATTATTAATACATGACCCAAGGTAATGCTCTAATATCGCTTCAAAAACTACAGTAACATAGGTGAACTCAATAATGAAAGATACATATCCAGCAAGCAGGAGATGGCGGAACAATGTACATATGAAGCGAGTAACATTAGCTGTGGGTCCAGTATGTAAAATTGTCTTGAATTGCTCTACATGTTTCACGCGTTGTAATGCTTCTTCAGGGGCATGATAATAATAAACGGGTGATATTGGAAGATGTAACCCAAATCTGGGTATTAGTAAATTGGCAAATATCTAAAATAAGTAGCCAATTGATTTTGTAGAAATCAGAATAAACAGCAG
The DNA here is from genome assembly GCA_029206835.1 of Rana muscosa. Lineage (NCBI taxonomy): Eukaryota > Metazoa > Chordata > Amphibia > Anura > Ranidae > Rana > Rana muscosa. The sequence goes on from CM055125.1 coordinate 201,336,108, forward strand.
GATAATGGACTAAACACAGGCTGCTGATAAGCAGCAAAAGGTGGTGTCCTCCAGGACTCTGGAGCTAGGAACGCCAAAAAGATGTGCACCAGTTTAAGCCTGGTGCATAGGCTGGGCAGAGAATCTCTGTCCACAGTATAGCCTCAAGAAAATAATGTGGCCAAGCTGGGAGCCTGGACACTGCGTGTAATAGCGGGCCTGGATAGAGCCTTCCGGTGTGCTGTGACAGCACACAGGAAGGCTCTATCCAGGCCTGCTATTACACGCAGTGTCCAGGCTCCCAGCTTGGCCGCATTATTTTCTTGAGGCTATACTGTGGACAGAGATTCTCTGCCCAGCCTATGCACCAGGCTTAAACTGGTGCACATCTTTTTGGCGTTCCTAGCTCCAGAGTCCTGGAGGACACCTTCTTTTGCTGCTTATCAGCAGCCTGTGTTTAGTCCATTATCCTGCTGTTTATTATGATTTCTACAAAATCAATTGGCTACTTATTTTAGATATTTGCCAATTTACTAATACCCAGATTCGTGTTACATCTTCCAATACGACCTGTTTATCATGCTCCTGAAGAAGTGTTGCAACACGCGAAACATGTAGAGCAATTCAAGACTACAATTTTACATACTGTACATATGAAGCAATGTTACTTGCTTCATATGTACACTGTTCCACCATCTCCTGTTTGCTGGATATGTATCTCTTTCATTATTGAGTTCACCTATGTTACTGTAGTTTTTGAAGCGATATTAGCGCATTACCCTGGGTCATGTATTAATAATTATCACCTTGATAATTCTGAAAGTATCTATGTATTTACTATTTTTCTAAAATAAAAACCCTTAGATTTTTACATTATCCATGTGCCGTCAAAAGTCAATTTCTTATTTTATTTAGTATCTCTCCATGCTGATAGAATGTTTACCGTAGTTGGAGAGTTCTTCAGTGGAATTGGGGAAAGGGTAGTGCCTCAAAGGGGGCCACCATTAGACCCAGAACTCTCCTGGCAAATATTACTGTGGGATTTCTTTTAGATCTTGAAAAATGAGGGATAGGTGCTGAGGATGGTCTATAGAGTAAAAATTCCCGCATCCCATTGGCTAAATGTCCGGGAAAAGGGGGTTCCTCTTAGGGGACTTTAGAGGGAACTTTACTCTTGTAGTAAATACGTAGTACACAAATGGAAAGTACAAGGTTATTTTATTTCCACCAGGATAGTTGTGGTGAGTAAGGATATCTTACAGGAGTAATAGGTTTGAACATGGGAAGGATGCTAACACAAAAACATACAATACATGAAATAATACAATCCGGAACACATATAATGGTGAAAACCGACGCGTTTCGAAAAATAAAATTTTCTTCTTCAGGGAGATGATTGTGTCAAACAGGCATATTTAGTATGTCTAGAAAATGAGAAGACATTAATGCACAACAAATATACATAAAGGAGTAGGTGTATAATGACATTGTTCATGTGTTTAAAAGGCTGCTGACCATGTGTATAGACTTGGGGATCATAAGGTTGCATCCATGGGGGAGGGCTAGAAACATAAAATCAAATCAAAAGACACCAGGGAAGAAACCTCTTATTCCAGACGAGCCATGTCCCACCGGCGCCCAGGGTTCACCCGGGAGGGTGCGCACACACACAGACCCCAGCGGAGAAAAGGCTCCCCAACAAGGGGCACGCAGCGCTAAAAGTAAGGTCAGAGACCGGTGTGTAGAGTATGAGCTGCAGAATAGAAAAACAAAAAATTGGTACACATATATATGCGTCTGCTGTTATGAAGAAACGATACAAAGTAACCTAAGGCCCTATGTGTCAACAACGAGACCACACTTGGGTCCATAGGGTGGTAGTTGCTGTACCTGTGGGCTGGTCCAATGGAAGGCTTGCTATCATGCACTGAATCCTGATGCTGGGAGGGTTTGGGAAGGGCTAGGTTGTTGGGTCACCTCCGTTTCAATATTAATAGATGGACCGTTAGGGTGGGGGGAGGGGGTTGGTTTACAGGGTAGATATACACCCCCTGCCGACGGTACTCATCAGTGATGTTGGAGGAGACGAAAAAAGCTTGGCCTGTGTGCAGATAATGGCAAAAAATATATAGAGTTAAAACAGGTCTGTCAGGACTGTGTAAAGGACTGGTACTGTAGTGATGGGTAATGGGGGTATATACAAATAGGTGTGAGTCTAAGTAACACTGCCCCTCACTAAGAGGGGGGGGGTAGGGAGAAAGCGTATGCTTAGAACTGATCATAGGGTAATATGGAGTGATATGAGTGATCAGCAAAAGATGCTGATACTGGGTTAAAGTTAAATGTAAGCCAAAATGAATGCAGGCAGATGAAGCTTAACCACTTAACGACCACTCACTGTATATGTATGTTGGCAGAATGGCACCGACAGGCACAATCATGTACAGTGTACGTGATTGCCTTTGTACAGTTGGGGGGATCCGATCGGACCCCCCTCCTATACAGTGAGCGGTCGGTATTCGTTGGGGAGCGATCCGAGATGAGGGGGCGGCCATTCGATTCCGGCCACCCCCCCGCGATCGCTCCCGTCGAATGAAAATGCTCCCTCTGCTGTGTAATGTAAACACAGGCAGAGGAAGCAGGAGGAAGTGATGTCATCTCTCACGCGGCGCTCACATATACCGAGCGCCGTACAACATATACCGAGTGCCGTACAAGAGAAGACACACAGGTCAGTGCACTAACACTACACTGACACCAGGACACATAGGCACACAAATGGGCCCCCCCAGATCACCCCCCAGTCACAGTGTCACTGATTGCAGTGACCATTTATTTACTGATCACTGCAATCAGTGACATTTGTGACTGTAAAAGTGTCACTAAAGTTAGTTTTAGGTCCAGTGTAGCCCCCTAACCCCCCCTAATAAAGGTTTAACCCCCTTGATCGCCCACCAGATAACCCTTTCACCCCCTAGCACCGCCGTCGCTAAGCGATCATTTTTCTGATCGCTGTCTTAGCGTCGGTGATGCAGATCGGTAGCCAGTAATTTTTTTTTAGGTTCGCCGCAGGTTTTTATAGCGTCCGGTACCCCAATATATTATCTAATAAAGGTTTTAACCCCCTAATTGCCCCTAGTTAACCCTTTCACCAGTGATCACCATATAAGTGTTTCGGGTGACGCTGGTTAGTTTGCTTTTTATAGTGTCCGGGCACCCGCCGTATATATAACCCAATAAAGGTTTAACCCCCTGATCGCCCGGCGGGTGATATCAATTAGGTTTTAGCGTCAGAGAGGGTCTGTGTCACACCCCAGGCAGCGTCAGGTTAGTGCCAGTAACGCTAACACCCACGCGTGAAGCATACACCCCCCTTAGTGGTATAGTATCTGATCAGATCAATATCTGATCTGATCAGATCTATACTAGCGTCCCCAGCAGTTTAGGGTTCCCAAAAACGCAGTGTTAGCGGGATCAGCCCAGATACCTGCTAGCACCTGCGTTTTGCCCCTCCGTCCAGCCCAGGCCACCCAAGTGCAGTATCGATCGATCACTGTCACTTACAAAACACAACACACATAACTGCAGCGTTCGCAGAGACAGGCCTGATCCCTGCGACTCCAGTGCTGTTGGAGGTGATTTCACCACCACAGTTAAAAAAAAAAAAAAAGCATATATGCCGAAGCATTGGGGCAGCAGGGGCGGAGGAGCGATTTTGCTCCTAATGCCGCGTACATACGGTCGAAATTCCGACGGAGGCTTGCCCGTGGAAAAGTCTGACCATGTGTACGCGGCATAACTTTTTTGCGGGAGGATGCCCCCATGCTTCGGCATATATAAATAGTGCATGTATGCCCATCATTAGAAGTGGGTGGATGAAGGGCGGTATTCTAATGGTGGGCATACCCACCGATCAATCTCTTTTTTTCGTTCAGCCAACAGACTGCATGGAAAAAAAAGATTACAATGCATGTCCAACAAGGACCAGCAACGTACTGGTATGTTGCTGGACTTTGAATGTTTATACCAGAATGATGCCTGTGGGTTTAGGTATCATCTTGGTATCATTCTTTTCAGCCAGCGGCCGGCTTTCATGTAAAAGCAATCCTAGTGGCTAATTAGCCTCTGGACTGCTTTTACAAGCAGTGGGAGGGAAAGCATTTTATCACACCGATCTTGGTGTGATCAGATGCTTTGAGGGCAGAGGAAAGATCTAGGGTCTAGAAGATCCCAGTTTTTTCAAAAAAAAGAGTACCTGTCACTACCTATTGCTATCATAGGGGATATTTACATTTCCTAAGATAACAATAAAAATGATAAAAAAAAAAAAAAATATGGAAGGAACAATTTAAAAATAAAAAAGCAAAATTTAATAATAAAAAAAAAAAAGCACCCTTGTCCTGCCCTGCTCTTGCCCAATGGCAAACGCAAGCGTCGGTCTGGCGTCATATGTAAACAGCAATTGCACCATGCATGTGAGGTATCACCGCGAAGGTCAGATCGAGGGCAGTAATTTTAGCAGTAGACCTCCTCTGTAAATCTAACGGGGTAACCTGTAAAGGCTTTTAAAAATGTATGTAGTTTGTCGCCAATTTGCGTTTGTGCGAAATTTTAAAGCATGTCGTGTTTGGTATCTATGTACTCGGCCTAAGATCATCTTTTTTATTTCATCAAACATTTGGGCAATATAGTGTGTTTTAGTGCATTAAAATTAAAAAAAGTGTATTTTTTCCCAAAAAAATGCGTTTGAAAAATCGCTGCGCAAATACTGTGTAGAAAAAAAGAATGCAACACCCACTATTTTATTCTGTAGGGCCTTTGCTTTAAAAATATATATAATGTTTGGGGGTTCAACATAATTTTCTTGCCAAAAAAAATGTTTTCATGTAAACAAAAAGTGTCAAAAAGGGCTTTGTCTTCAAGTGCTTAGAAGAGTGGATGTAAGCTTCCTAATGTTGTGTATAAAATGCCAGAACAGTTCAAAACCCCCCCAAATGACCCCATTTTGGAAAGTAGACACCCCAAGCTATATACTGAGAGGCATGTCGAGTCCATGGAATATTTTATATGTTGACACAAGTTGCGGAAAAAAGAAATTTTTTTTTTTTTTTTTTTTTTGCACAAAGTTGTCACTAAATGATATATTGCTCAAACATGCCATGGGCATATGTGGAATTACACCCCAAAATACATTCTGTTGCTTCTCCTGAGTACGGGGATACCACATGTGAGACTTTTTGGGAGCCTAGCCGCGTACGGGACCCCAAAAACCAATCACCGCCTTCAGGCTTTCTAAGGGTGTAAATTTTTGATTTCACTTCTCACTGCCTATCAGTTTCGGAGGCCATGGAATGCCCAGATGGCACAAACCCCCCCCAAATGACCCCATTTTGGAAAGTAGACACCCCAAGCTATTTGCTGAGAGGTATGGTGAGTATTTTGCAGATCTCGCTTTTTGTCACAAAGTTTTGAAAATTGAAAAAAAAATTCTTTCTTCATTTCAAAAACAAATGAGAGCTGTAAAATACTCACCATGCCTCTCAGCAATTTCCTTGGGGTGTCTACTTTCTAAAATGGGGTCATTTGGGGGGGGGGGTTTGTGCTATTTTGGCATTTTATGGCCTTCAAAACTGTGATAGGTAGTGAGGAGTGAAATCAAAAATTTGCGCCCTTAGAGATCCTGAAGGCGGTGCTTGGTTTCCGGGGGCCCGTACGCGGCTAGGCTCCCAAAAAGTCCCACACATGTGGTATCCCCATACTCAGGAGAAGCAGCAAAATGTATTTTGAGGTGCAATTCCACATATAACCATGGCATGTGTGAGCAATATATCATTTAGTGACAACTTTGTGTAATTTTTTTTTTTTGTCATTATTCAATCGAGACAAAAAAAAAAAATATTCAATGGGCTCAACATGCCTCTCAGCAATTTCCTTGGGGTGTCTACTTTCCAAAATGGGGTCATTTGGGGGGGTTTTGTTCTGCCCTGCCATTTTAGCACCTCAAGAAATGAGATAGGCAGTCATAAATTAAAAGCTGTGTAAATTCCAGAAAATGTACCCTAGTTTGTAAACGCTATAACTTTTGCGCAAACCGATAAATATACGCTTTATTGAATTTTTTTTTACTAAAGACATGTGGCTGAATACATTTTGGCCTAAATGTATTACTAAAATTGAGTTTATTTGATTTTTCTTATAACAAAGTAGAAAATATCATATTTTTTTCCAAATTTTCGGTCTATTTCCGTTTATATCGGAAAAAATAAAAATCGCAGAGGCCATCAAATACCATTAAAAGAAAGCTCTATTTGTGGGAAGAAAAGGACAGAAATTTCGTTTGGATACAACATTGCATGTCCGCACAATTTACAGTTAAAGCAGCGCAGTGCAAAATTTTGAAATCACCTCTGGTCCTTTAGCTACAAAATGGTCCGGGGCTTAAGTGGTTAAACAGGCACTAGCAGCAAGAAACAATAAGAAATTATAACAAACACAAAGGTTCAGGCGATTACCTTTTGGCAGGATCAGGGAGACAAGCATGGAGCACAGCAGCGTGTGTTGAGATATGTTCAGCTGGTGGTGTTGGACCAGCTGTGAAAGGTGTCCAATTTTAAAGTTTGGAGTAAGGGGGGGTGGGGGTCACGCTAACCAATCGGGCATAAGCCTGGGAGGTGATGCACAGCTGTGCCTGATGTGCGCGCCCCTCGGGCCTTCGACGCGCGCACCCGCCCCCACAAGCTGGGCCGGTCGCCATGGAGATGGGGCACACATGGCAGGCGCTGACATGCGCGCGCCCGACGCCGTGCTGACGTCAGACGCACGAGGATGGGGGCGTGGACCCGTGGCGCAGAGGCTGGTGGAACGCAGCCGAAGAGAGCTCCGGCCAGTCCCTCCCACCTTTAGGAGGAGGTGCCACCCATGCAACTGACGCATGTGACGGCTCCCCTGCGCCGAGTGGGGAGAAGCCGGAGGGGGAGGAGGTAGCGCCCAGAGTGAAAATTACCATACACTCGGGCACAGGTGGGAGACCGCTCGGATTGAGGAGGAAGAAGAGGCTAGGCAATGTGAGGCAGGTGCCAATGGATAAAGGGCAAAAACAGAATACTTATACTCAAGTCGACAAACACACATTTAAAAAGGAACACTGGTTAATAAAAAGGAACATTAAAAAACAAAAGGGTGAAGGTTTTTTGTTCCCCTTTGGGGGAACTCATTGGAGATCAAAAGGATTGGGGAACAAGAAATGGTGTGTGTGTGTGTGTGTATATATATATATATATATATATATATATATATATATATATATATATATATATAATATTCAATAAATACTATATACAGTTATGCAGAGAAAAATAAACCCAAATGATGCATAGAGACCTTGAACAGGCTAAATGTCAATGGTGGGAATGGGGGAACGGAGAGAGATAAAATTATATATCTCGTTTTCTGGGATATGGGCATGATGGGGTAGCCCGGTGGTGGGAGGTGGTAATTCCCACCTAGAAGGAGGGGCGTGTATGAAGATGCTGGTACAGGTGCATGGTAGTGCGTGGGAGGGGGAAGAAGGGAAGGGGGGGGGAGAGGAAGGGAGAGTGACCTGGGGAGGGGGAACAGGAGGGAAAGAAGAAGAGGAGGAATGGAAGGGTGGAGTTGGGGGAAAGAGGAGGGGGGGGAATGACGTGTGTGGGTGGGGATTCAATGTATGTATTCAGGTTCCCATTCGGAACCGCCTGATTCTAAGCCCTCCAGGAACGGTCTGTATGATATGGAACCGTTGAGTCCAGGGGGTTGAGTGGCATTGAGTCTAAAAATCCACTTTTGTTCAAGTTGTAAGAGGGTTTTGTTGATGTCACCCCCCCCCCCCCCCCTCATGCCGGTATGGACCCCGTCGATGAGCAGAAATGAGAATTTGGGGCAGATGCCCTCATGTACTTTAGTCACATGTCTGCCTAGAGGTAGGTTGGGGTTACATGTTCTCATTGCAGTGATGTGTTTGTATGCTCTGCGCCAGAATTCTTGGATTGTCTTGCCAACATAAAAACAAGAGCATTCACATATCATTAAGTAAACAACTCCGCTGGTCTTACAGTTCGCGAAATGTCTTGGTGTATATGGTTTCCCGTTGGGCAAGATAACGTTCTTTAAAGTGTTTATAAATTGGCAGTAATTGCAACCACCACATGTGAAGGTGCCTTTATTTTTGCAGGGGTCATGTTTGCCGTCTGCTTTAAATTCACTACAGACGAGTTGGTCTCTGAGAGACACAGCCTGTCTGTAGGTGAAAACCGGAGTGGTAGACACAAAGGGGCTAACTAGCGGGTCCATTTTTAGCATGTGCCAATACTTGGCAATCGTTCTTTTGATTGCCAAATGTTGGTTTGAGAATTTAGTAATGATGGAGATTGGAACAACTTTCGTCTTTTTGGATGCTGGGTTGTATAAAATATCGTCCCTTGTTCTGGCACTCACTCATTTAAATGCCTTCTTTAGGCATTTGTTGGAGTAACCACAGGCCAGTAAGCGAGTTCTGAGGATGTCAGCTTCCTGTTTGAAGATATTGTCATCAGTACAGTTTCTTCTAGTACGTAGGTACTGGCTGTAGGGAATTAAGCAAATCGTGAGCTGTGGGTGGAAGCTGCTGGCATTAAGTATAGAATTGCCCGCAGAGGGTTTCCTAAACAGGCTGGTGGAGAGGTTGCCCTTGCTGTCCTTGTGTATAGATCTTCTTTTAGATCTTGGTTGTCGAGCATGAGCTCGTAGAGGAAAAATTTTCTATTTTGGAAGAAAGACCTTTGCATGAGATGTATCTGGAATTGGACCCAGAGATTCTAGATGCGTGGAGGGCTGGAGCGCAGATAGGTCAAAAGGCAGTGCAACAAATTGAAATTTTGTCTCCCACTGCAAAGCGTAGAAAAAGCTGATGTGGTGGGTAAATGGTAACCTGTAGATAGCCATCCTGGGTTTCCACTGATGCCACGTGATCCCCCTTGTCGCAATAAGGCTATTACTGACCTTGCTTAATCCATATGAATATTTGGCATGGTTGAGGGATTTTAAGTCCTGGATAGGACAGATGCCTCAGTCGGGCCTTGAACAGGTTTGAGTAGAATCCTGTCCTAGGGCAGTACTGGTACAATGACTCCCTGGGACAAGAGGTGGTTTGGGGTTTTTGCAAATCAACTGCTCTTCGACAGTCTTTGGTTGCTTTGGCAGAAGAAAGTGGTGAGGAGGTAGGTTTCACAACACTATCTTGTATTCTTTTGAAATTACAGATAGAACCCACAGGTCTGAGACATCTGTGGTCCCGAGGGATGCAAACTGCAAAAGTCCCCCCAGAAGTGAGGGTGCCCCATCATGGGGGTGGGGGGGCAGGGTGTACTTGGTGGCCTTTTGTAGGCCAATCTTTGTACCTAAAGGAAGGACTGAACTTGGGCTTTGAAGTTGAAGCCTGGTTACTGCAAGCAGGTGCTCTGCATTTAGCGGAGCCAAGGGTTTTGTTATCTTTTTCTGAGGAAGCAAAATTTTCTTCCTGCGACTTATTCTTTATATGGTCATGTGCCTAACCAAACAGCCATCTTCTTGATGGGGCATACATGAGGTGTCTCTTGCAGGCAGGTTCTATTGTCAAAACGTTTGTTCAAATAAACCTGCACATATGAACAGAGTTTAGGGCCATTCTGGATATTTGTCTTATAACATGTTCCAGGGCATCTGCACAGAATAGAAAAGCAGATGGAATTTGTTGTAATTGCTGTGCAACTGCCCTATCCTGAAAGACGGGGTTGTGTTGGTTAATTGTCCTGGTTCAGTTGGCTGTGGTTTGACATTCTGACATGCCTACCAGAGCTGGATGCAAGGCTGGACCTGCCAGGTTAAAGTTTTCTCAAATTTTCCTTGCACAGAATCTATAAAAGCTAGAAAATCTTAAATCGGTACAGCAGTGTTTTCAAAAACGGGTGAGTGCGCTAGTAGTTAATACGTAACAGGTGCCTATTTTAAAACCTAAATGATTCGTGTTCATTAGTGAAAAAAAATCTATATAAATAATAATCCATGCATAATCACAATAACATAAATTGAATAAGTTCATGTGCTGCTAGTCCATGCAACTGTAGTGTGCTAAAAACACCATAGCAATCGCAACGAACATCCAGTGAAATGATATCCAGTAGTAAAAGCTGTTGGTGATCCACCTTCACCAACTCTAATATGGACACCCACAAAAGTGCTCAAAAGATGGCAGCTTACCACAAGTAGTTGACCCTTTTAATGAAAAAAGTGGTCAAATGCGCTTCTTAGCAAGTTAGACTTTGCTATTATCAGATGAATAAGCAGGTAATGGAACAACCTCTTGGCCCATGGAGACTCAGGACAGCATATGTAAATAAGGAGATGAGGTCCGAAATAGTGTAATCCCGTTTATTATACTTAAAAATGTTCAAATAAAAAAGCCAAATGGCTGCTTACTTTAGGAGTGCCTAAGGCCTTACACTGAGGCTGGATGGCATAGTATCAAATTGGTGGAGAAGGTCCCGACTCGTGTGCGCTGGCGTGCGTTCCACCATGCACCGCAGTGAGCCAAAAGGAACCGGAAGTGACCTCGGTACGTGACCAGGTGACGCCTCTACGTCCGTTTCGTTTGACACACTTCCTGAAGAGTCTAAACTTGCTAAGAAGCACATTTGACCATTTTTTTTTTGATTAAAAGGGTCAACTACTTGTGGTAAGCTGCCATCTTTTGAGCACTTTTGTGGGTGTCCATATTAGAGTTGGTGAAGGTGGATCACTAACAGCTTTTACTGCTGGATATCATTTCACTGGATGTTCGTTGCGATTGCTGTGGTCTTTTTAGCGCTACAGTTGCATGGACTTTTACTAGCAGCACATGAACTTATTTATGTTATTGCATGGATTATTATTTATATAGATTTTTTTTCACTAATGAACACTAATCATTTAGGTTTTAAAATGGGCACCTGTTACGTTGGTGTCTAGATGCCAATTTTTTTTTTTTTTGTCATTTAGGTTTTATTAGGTAGGCTGGTGTATCACTTGCTATTTATTTATTTATTTTTATTCACATTCTATTATAGGTGATATTTGTATCTATTAACTACTAGCGCACTCGCTCGTTTTTGAATTAACTTTGAGCAGTGGTTTCCAGTTTTTTTCTTTTTGAGGTGCAGCTTTTATTTAGTTTAATTCTCTATTTGCACATTTGGCGCGAGATACATTTTTTCTATTTACAGTAAGGTGTTTGTTTAGGACCGAGACAAGCAGGGTCAACCACAGGAATATCACACATTTTTCTAAACCCTTTTTTTAACTGGATAGATTGAGAAGATCTTCGGGGAGCGAAAATTATTTTAGGAATGACTGAGGTTGTGATAGACGCACATTCTTTCTGTTCATGAACAGTTAATGTTTTGCAAGGCTTAGACTGGCCATACATTCTACAATTTTCTTGTACATGGTTTTTCTTTGGATTTATCAACACCATATAATATGAGGTCAAACCTAAGCACTTTCAATTTGTCTGCAATCAGATAGGCCCTTGCACTGCATAGTGGAAGGTAAATCTAAAGGAAAGTGATTAAGATAATTGTACAATATATGGCCAGCCTTAGTGGGTCTCTGGGCCCAAAGGAGTGCGGTGAAATAGAGGAAAGTCCACTTGTATAATGCCAAGGCTTTTGCGGACCAAGGCAATAAGCTTTTCAACATTGGCGTATCAGGGTCTGACATGTTTGATAAGCAGGAATAGAAATAGAGGTGGCATTTTTTGGGCTTTGGACAAAGATGGCTCAATTAAGGCTGAAATCTGTCTTAGAAATTGTGACCTAGATGCAGAAAATTCTGTTTTTATCACATAAGGCCACGTGTTACCTGCCTGAGGTAAAGCTAAAATTGGATGGTTAAGCCGGTGTTAAGACCAGTTCCTGCTCCAGTGCAAAGGAAGGCTGAGTTGTGGCCTGCAGCAGAGTGAATGTTCACTTGCTTAAGTTGGCTTCATTTTGCCTGGTCTCTGCCATAGCTCCAAGTGAAGGCATTCTCCTGTGGGGTCCTCACATAGAGTGTGGGAGGTAGGGTAAGCGTGTCCAGTAGGAGTAGTGGTAACCCAGGTGTAAACTGTTCTGCAATGAAACCCCATGCCTAAAGGGTGGTAGAAAGCACGAGCACCTTTTTTTTTTTTTTTTTATATTATAAGGGCTCTGGGTAAAATGGCGTTGGTGTCCAACCAGAGGCAAGATGTAACACCTGGTCATCCATTTGAGACTTGACTGAGTGGATGAATTTTGGTGGCAAGTCTGAAAATTTTATACTATAAAACGAATACATTCCAAACATAGCACCTTTTTACACAGTAACTGTCAATTATACACAGTGACTCTTACCTTTTCTCGATGCTGGACTGTATATAAGGTCCAGGCCTAGCCTATCATGATGGGTATTCTCTCGAAGGGGTCTTTAGGGTCTGGGTTCCAGTGTGATGCATCACAGCCCTGGACTTATATAGCACTCTGTGGCTAACTCAATGCATTGCACCAAGTGTGAGTGCCCTATGTAGGATCCAGTACCTGATGCAACATTACAGGTTGTGTCCACAGCATGGAGTCGGGTACTGCTTTCAAGGTTTTGCAGAGGTTGCACCAATTCGCATGCACTGCTTTTATTTGTGGTATTGGAAGGCAGTGAGTGAGATGATTGTTTCTTTAGATAAAATAACTATTTTGGAAAATGCTAATTACCCATGTAAGAATAATTGACATGATTATATGCAGTCGCATCTAGTGACCCACCTTGCGTAGCTCTTGAAGGCCTTTATTTTCACTCTGCCTCTCAGATTTCTATTGTATATTGCATTATGGTGCTACGTATTCTTACTAAGTGGACACTCTACTGTGGTCATATATGGTCACTTTACTTGTAATGCAGTATACTATGTTTTGATACTATTTGTATTGGAAAAAGAATGGAAATACATAAAGAATGCAAAAAGAAATGTCAGTAAATGGGGCTGGGTTAGAATCTGTCGGGTTATTACGGTATGCATCTTTCTGTTCGTAAAAACTCCTTATTTCTTGTCTTGAGGACAGGGAGTTGGGCCTTAAAGAGAAATGTTCCGGTTATCTGGGGCTTGCAGTTGTTAAACTGCTTGAGAGCTGTTTATCATGTTTGCAGTTCATTTGGTTCACAATACAGTACTTATCAGATTATTTTCATTATCTGCAGGGAGGAAACCCACAAAGTTGATGTCATTAATTTTGCACAAAACAAAGCCAAAGAGTGCACACAGAATGAAAACCTGATAGACCAGGAATCGGCCCGTCTGCTCTGGGATTTTGTTGTTCTTCTGTGCAGGCAGAATGGGGTAAGTTGTGTCGCATGATGTTGGGGCCATTATGGGTGGTTTCCTACAGTTAAAGCCAGACGCACTATAGCAAAACACTCAAGAGCCATTTCTTCATGATATAAGCAAATGATGATAGGGATGGCCAGTAGTTATACATAACTAAAAGGATGCTGTATTCAGTCACAGGAAGTGATGAGCATCTGGAAGAAAGTGCAGAAATTGAAATGATAGAAAGAGGAACCTTTTTATCTAGCTTTCATTTTCCTCACTAGGATAAACTAATGTTCATAACGTGTCTAATGTAGTAACGTCTATGCACATAGGTTTAGTTGAAGTAAGTGCCTTGTTTGCTGATGTAGGGTAAAGCTTTGCTGATGTCTTTGCAGAACTCTTGCAAATTCCTATTCACTTTTTCCATACTGATCTGTTCAGCTGTAAAAGTGAGGAGCTTACACAGAGCTCATGAGTCTCTCACTGACCCCATGTGACAACACTGGGTGCCCAAGCAACAGTGAGGAAAGTGAATGTCACCTGCTTTCCCATACCCCCAAGTGAGAGGTATGTTGCCTAACTTTCCAATGCCAAAAGCACATTAGAGGAAACAAGATGGAGTGAGGGGAGCGTTGGAGGATGGATGTGGCACATGTATAAGAAGCTGTGGGGGGCCTTTTTGATTCTTAGGTGCATATTGAAAACAATTTAGTAATTTTCTACTATATTCAGCATCTTGCTTCTGGTACTACTATTCGTCTTTTGTCAGGTAGTTTCTGAGTTGGAAAACCTTTTATTATAACTTGCTGCTTTGTGTTAAATTGTATAGACTGTTGTAGGGACTGATATAGCTGAGTTGCTGCTGCAAGATCACAAAACTGTGTGGCTTCCCGGGAAATCGCCAAACGAAGCAAATCTGATCGATTTCAGCAATGAGCCGCTGGAACAGGAAGTGGAGTCTGTTGCCTCCCAGCTCTCCTTTCTTACAGATACCTTACCCATCAGTGGGGCAGTCATGGAAAAAGAGACGGAACGTTTCAGGGAGCTGCTACTGTACGGGCGTAAAAAGGTACATAAAAAGTCTTTACAATTGAATCCGAGATGATTCACTACTTTATTTTAGAATCTGGTAACACTGTTCCTGTGTACTGTTTGTAATTTATCCTTTCTGTGTCTTTTAATGCAGCAGCATCTGATCCAGTGAGAGTAATGAATGTTTAAAATATTGGCTTCTTGCTTTGTTGCTAAATCACTGTTATCCTATATCTTTCCCAGGATGCTCTGGAGTCTGCAATGAAACATGGACTGTGGGGTCATGCACTGCTACTGGCTAGTAAAATGGACAGCCGAACGCATGCCAGAGTTATGACCAGGTAGGTTATGTTTTATTTTTATTTATTTTTTATTTCCTGAATTATCTTCATCATGACTTGTTTTATTTAAAGCCCAACTATAGGCTGGCCAAAAAATTTAATGTGGATGTCAATCCCCTGCCCAATATATACAGGTATTGCCTGAGTTATGAACATCAGACTTGCAAACAACTCCTACGTACGAACGGAAGTGGCGTGACAGCACTGCCGGCAGCTTGTGCTCCACGCTGGTCCCGGTGTTCTATCGATATGTGCCCTTCGTCGAAAAGTGCCCGCGAATGCGCTGGCACTTTTCGACAGCAGGCACATATCAACAAGTCACCGGAAATCGCTGAGTAGCCATCTTGCAGAATGGGACATATGCCATATCGCAGTACTACATGTACTGCACGCCCCACATACAGGACTGCATGCCCGGAACACTCCACATTGCACAGCCAGAACCGCCTGGCTGAAGTTGCACTTTAAAAAGATACTGTTCCGACTTACGAACAAATTTGACTTAAAAACAAACCTACAGTCCCTAGCTTGTTTGTAATTCGGGGACTGCCTGTTAATCATGATTATGCTGGGGGAGGATAGGATGGATTGCAGTGAGGACCTATATGATGAGTGGGGATGTCCTCCATGTCGAGCCACTCGACTAGTTCCCAGTCTTGGTCCATCCCCCTTTTTTATTTTTTCCCTGGCTTTATCAGAATCCACCCTTCTCTGGCGATTTTATCTTCTGTTCTTTTAAACTGTAATAGTCTCTTTGAGCATGTTGCTGCTGTTCTAGACTAGAGGTATGGCCTTTCTTTCATTTTCCTGAAGAAGCAGGCTTTGACCTGTGCAACACGTTGAATGTGGATTTCTTTCATCTCAACTTCATTTATGGCATAAAAGAAAAACCTTTGCGTGGCTTTTGTACACAAGGCTATGATAGGCATACACATGGGTTATTTACTAAAGGCAAGTGCAAAGTTCACTAGAAATTGCACTTGGAAATGCAGTCCCTGTTGATGCGAGGGGGACATGCAAGGAAAATAAAAAACAGCATTTTATCTTGCACATGATTGGATAATAAAATCAGCAGAGCTTCCCCTCATTTCAGATTTACAGCGACTGCACTTCCAAGTGCACTTTCAGTGCAGCTTCAAGTGCTCTTTGCACTTGTAGTGCAAAATGGATTTGCCTTTCCTAAATAAACCCCATAGTATGTACTGTAAACTCCAACACTGGCAACATGGTTGATTTGATTTTAATGTTTTCAATTGTTATAAATAAACTTTCTGATCTTTTGGGAATTTTTTTATTTTATTTTTTTTCTGGAGGGATTTCGTTAAGGTGTATCCAATCAGAGAACATGGTACAGCGATTCGATACGTTTACTACTCCATATTTTATTTTATTTTTTTCCTATTCAGGTTATATAATGCTTATTTTTGGGGGGGGGTCGACAGGAATAATATAAGGCTACCTCTTATTCAATAACCCCTTCAACCTTGGTAAACAGATGACACTAGAAGTCTGAAAAAACATAGCCATGCTCTTGAGCGCCTGTGGCATAAGACTAAGTCTCAAAGATTTTAACCAGTATAAATCTGCCCTCCAAAAATAAAATTTCTCCCTCCTCGCTGCCGAGCAGACTTATATTATCACACTCCTCAACTTATCCTGCGCCTGTCAACTCTTCTCTACCTTCAACACTCTACTTCGTTCTCCACCCACTAACTCACTGCCGAAAGAGAACCCTGCTTTTACCTTCTACACTTCATGCCCACAGGTACAATCATTAGTTCCCTCATTCAACACCACCACTAGAGACAAGGTTGCTAATGTCCAACTAGCCACCTGCAAATGCTACGTTCACCCTCTGACTCTATTCTACACTCTCTAACCCACATTATCAGTCTCTCCCTCTCTTGTGGCATCTTCCCCAACTCTCTAAAACACACACTAGTCAGCCCCATACTTAAAAAGCATTCACTGGACCCATCCAATCATAACAACCTATGCCCCATCTCCTTGCTCTCCTTTCTATCCAAACTCTTTGAATGTCTGGTCTACAACCAGCTGAGCAACCACCTTGTTGAGAATAGCCTTCTTGATCCCCTTCAGTTTGGATTTCGTCCTCAACACTCCACAGAAACTGCTCTCCTCCTAAAACTAACAAACGATCTACTAACGGCCAAAACCAATGGACACTATTCTGTACTCCTACTCTTGGACCTTTCTGCTGCCTTTGTTATGGTTGAACACACCCTCCTGCTCCAAAAACTCCACACCGTTGGTCTCCGTGACTGTACTCTTTGCTGGTTCTTTTCCTACTTGTCCAACCTCACCTTTACTTACAACTCTACTTTCTCCTCTTCTCTTCCTTTCTATGTTGGGGGCCCTCCGAGGTTCTGTTCTTGGGCCTCTCCTATTTTCAATCTACACCTCCTCCCTCGGTCAGCTGATAGCCTCCCATGGCTTCCAATACCATCTCTACACAGACAACACCCAAATCTATTTCTCTACCCCTCAGCTCACTCCCTTAGTCTCCTCACGTATCAATTTACTAACTGATATATCAGTCTGGATGTCACACCATTTCCTCAAACTCAATCTATCCAAAACCGAACTCAAAATTTTTCCTCCACCATGTGCACCTTCCCCTGATCTGTCAAAATTGATGGCACAATTATCAGCGCATGCCAAGGTCCTAGGTGTAGTCCTGAACTCTCCTTTTTAAGCCCCACGTCCAATCACTGTCCAAATCTTGCCGCCGCAACCTCCAAAATGCACCCCTTTCTAACAAACGACACAAAGCTCTTAATTCACTCCCTGGTCATCTCTCGCCTCGACTACTGCAACTCCCTACTTATTGGATTACCTCCACATAGGCTATCCGCCTTCAATCCATCATGAATGCTGCTGCCAGACTCATCAACCTCATCGCTCTGTGTCTGCTACTCCTCTGTCAATCCCTCCACTGACTTCCGCTCACCCATCAAATTAAATTCAAAATACTAAGTACCATCCACAACTTTGCCCCCAGCTACATCACTGACCTAGTCTCAAAATACCAACCTAATCCTTTTCTTTGTACCTCTCAAGACCTCCTGCTCTCTAGCTCCCTCGTCACCTCCTCCGTTGCTCGCCTCCCGGACTTTTCAAGAGCTTCTCCAATCCTATGGAACTCCTTACCCCAACCTGTCCGATTTTACCTCCTACTCTATTAGCTTTTAGACGATCCCTGAAAATCCTTCTTCAGAGAAGCCTATCCTACCCACACTTAACTACTGTATTTTATTTTTCTAGATCAGTTCACCCCCCCCCCCCCCCCCCACAGCTATTACCTTCAGTTTCACTTGCCTCTCCATTCTAGATTGTAAGCTCTAACAAGCAGGGCCATCTAATTCCTCCTGTATTAAATTGTATTGTAACTGTACTGTCTGCCCTCATGTTGTAAAGCGCTGTGCAAACAGTTGGCTCTATATAAATCCTGTAGAATAATAATAATTCAATACGGCTCCTAAACATAATGTATCCTTCCACAAACTCCACTCCCAGGGAAAGTTAAAGGGGGACCCGTAAAGTGAAATTTTACACGTCGCTTCCTGGCTCATGTCCACTCGGCTCCCTCCCCTCAGTGGCACCCTCCATGCCAGTCCCGGGCACATGCAGATTGTGATAAATGGCCCTTACCAGTGGTTATGGAGGCAATCGGGTGGCCTCCGGAGGCGCAGGATTGCTTCCATCTGGAAACTAGAAGTTAGCTTGTCCGATATACACACAATCCCAGTGGCTGCAGCCACTTGGAGTGTGTAAAACCCCCCCACTGTCAGGTCTGTGCGACGTACAAACAATAGCAGTGAAAGCATCTTTCCACGTTTTGCAAGTCAAACTTGGGAATTCCCCACTAAATGTTTGTTCTGTGTTCCCATTGACGCGGCATGTCCAAAAAATATTTCTTAACTTTTTTTAGATGTTTCGAAGGAGGTGTCGTGACTGACTGCAAGTGTTTTTGAGTAGCGTTGGCGTGAGCCTGTCCTAAGGCAGCGCATACGCTAGCATACACCAAGTGCCGCCGGGCATAGCTGGTGGCACTGATCAATCAGGGAAAACCTGACAGGGTATTTGTACAGAAATCAATCAGATCGACTTTTGTACAACCAGCCTGCCCATACATAAATCGGCAGCTACAAATACTGTAGCTGCTGACTTTTAATATAAGGACACTTGCCTGTCCAGGTATTTCTGTAGCCAATTCGTCCATCAGCTCTGGGTGCAGGAGCCAGCATCTTCATTAAGGGAAACCGGAAGTGAAGCCTTGCGAATTCACTGCCTGTTTCCTACTGTGCATGCGCAAGATGCACTGCGCTTTCTGAATGGTCCTGCTGTCTTCTGGGACCTGTTTCCCACAAGGCAGTGGGGGGAAGGAGGAGTGGCCAGAAATTTCGTAGATCACCGTGGTTGTTGTGCGGTGATCTTTCCCGTAAGTGGGAGCCGGTACCTGGTTTTGACACCTTTGGGACAAACTGTGTTGAAATCTAGTTACTGTCCCAGCTCTTCCACCTCTGCCCTCGCCTCACTACTTTTGTATAGCTGCCTGAGAGGAGGAAGGGGAAATTATATAGCATGTCACTTGGGCTGCAGACATCGCATCCTACATGGCAGCGCCCAGCCACAGTCTCGGGTCTTTTGAATGTTCACACAAGGGAGACTTTAGATCAATAACAAAATACATTCAATGCACATTTATCTAAAGCCTCCCTTGTGTGAACATACATGTGCATTGAATGTATTTTATGTTACTTATGCTCACACAAGGGAGGCTTTAGTTAAATAACATAAAATACATTTAATGCACATTTAACTTGTGAACATTTTGTTGAAATTAATGGTCTGACGTCAGGGTCCCTTTTAAAGTGACAAAAAAAAATCCTACTTCTAGTACTCCGACGCTTCTTAAATATCAAAATGTAATTATTTGCTTTTTTGTTGCAGTGTCCCCACTTCCTTTTAGAGGGTGCAGGAATATAGTCTCCATCTCTTGCTCGCTCTCAAGAGAAATTAGGACAATGGGGTTTGTTTGTAAAGTACATAGAGTAGTGCATGTGACCGCAAATAACACACACTGCTCATTCCAAACAGAAGTGAGGGCGGAAAAAAGGAGAGATTCAGGAGCTCACGGACATTGCAAGTAGGCAGACAAACACAGTAAGAAACAATTGAATAAAAGAAGAGGGGATGCCTTATACAAATGTGGTGGTAAAGGTGCAGTTATTCCTTAAGAACAAAATTTATAATGACTAAACCACTGTTTGTCTGGTTATCTAGGTTTGCCAACAGTCTCCCAATTAATGATCCTCTGCAGACAGTCTATCAACTGTTGTCTGGAAGGATGCCCGCTGCAGCCACGGTGAGCCTCTGGAAATAGGGCCTCTGCTTGGCAGGCTTGTATATTTAAATTGCCTAAGGCCTGGTTCACACTGGTGTTTCAGATGCAACTTGGGTCCCACAGAATCGCATGACAAGCAAAATCAATTTTTTATTTTTTTTTAATGGTGTCTGTTCACATTAGTGCAGCATGATTTTGGAAAAGGTTTTTGTACTACGTATAGTTCCAATTGGCCCCGTTAAATATGCAAACCCCATCCAAAGTGACAGTCTCACTACAAAGTTGCATTGCAGTAGTGTGCACCTAGCCTAAAACCACATTACCTGTCTTTTGACAGTTATGCAGTGTTTGAAGTGGTGTCTTTAGATGGGCATCAGACAAAAATAGAGGTGTGTTTTAAAGGTTAACTCCACATTCGTGGGAAAAAAGGCAAACAAAATCTAGCGTATACGATTGTTACACAAGTCATATTGTGATGGAATGTTATAAGAAATTACCTTTCCTTATCGATCTGCAGTGCTGTAGTTTTCTGTAAAATTCCATGCAATATGGCAACCTTGAGGCGTTCTGTACGTAGATGGGCCCCAGAAATGTCATTCCCTGCTTGTGTGATTGGCTTCCTGATTTCCTAGAAGTCTGCACTAAAATACAATTCAGATTTTGAGCATCCCCTGCCACAAAAATTTCATTTTAGTGAGATACTCCTAGAGGGAATAATCCATATTCCAATTGCACGTGTTCCTGGAAAAAGCTCTAGGGTACAGTGTGCTTAAGCAACTACCAGCTGGAGACTGGATCATGAAAGCCATAATGAAGATATTTGCCAGCACACCACAGATCTTCAAGTTAAGTCAAACAGTTCTTTATTGAGAGTGCAACGTTTCGGAGTCCCGCAGGACCCCTTCTTTGGGCATGTGAAACCATTTGGACTCAACTTGAAGATCTGCGGTGTGCTGGCAAATATCTTCATTATGACTCCTAGAGGGAAATTGCATTTAAAGGGATGCAGACCTTGCCACTTCCCTCATTAGAAATCTGAAAATGTAGCAGCTGATTGATAATAACATCACTCCCATTCACATTCACTTTGCACATGGGCACAAACTATTTCTTCAGAATAACAAAAGGTAGGAATCTGAAACAAAATTGCTAAAATCATTACATTATAGATAGATCACCCAGAGGGGAATGTGTTTTTGTTTTTTCTCAACAAAAATTTAGTTATTCTTTGTGGAACTTGTATGTGTTGTGTTACAAGTCAAAAAGCCTTGGTGTCCTGTTTGGCTTTACTATTGGCTGTGACGAAGGTATTTTTGATATTAAATTTTTTCTATGCTTGTTGCAGTGTTGTGGAGATGAGAAATGGGGTGATTGGAGACCTCATATTGCTATGGTATTGTCAAATATAACCAATAACCTTGATGTACCAACGAGAACAATGACTACTATGGGAGACACATTGGGTAAGTTTGATACCCTTTTTTAGGGCCAGTTCACATCACATGCAGTCCAGTGCGTTTTTTTTTTTCTGCATCAAAAACAAAGTAGATTATATGGTTTTCAATGGCATAGTTCACACCAGTGCGATCGGTTTCAGGGCTTTCCAGTTCCAGAAAAAAGTAGAACATGCTACATTTTTCCTCGACTGTACTGGAGCGCAGTAAAATGCATCAAAAACTCACTGGACCCTGGTATAGTGAGAAAAAGGAAAAAAAAGCACCTGGAATATGTCCGGAAATGCATCGAAACTGCACCGGAATGCGTAAAAAAAACGTGCAAGGAGAAACTCTTCAGAAACCGGTCTGGAGTGCATTTTTGTGGAGTGAACCAGCCCTTAGAATAATTCTGCATAAAATGTTACCCTACAGTGAAGAGAAATTGGATTGCTTTTCACAGTGATGAGCTGTATAAACAATAGTTTTTACTTTGTGAATGGCATCCATTCATGTGCCATTGTGTACTATTGTGATAGCGGTGATTGATCACCTCTATCACTTAGTAAAACAGGTCCGCTGTGGTTGGCCCTGTACTATATGATCACTATGACCAGTCACGGAGATCACAGTAGCTGTGTGCGACATACTGGAGTTTATTTACTAAAGCTGGAAAGTGCAAAATCTGACTCAATTCTGCATAGAAACCAATCGGCTTCCAGGTTTTATTGCCAAAGCCTAATTGAACAAGCTGAGGTCAGAAGCTGATTGGTTTCTTTGCAGAAGTGAGCCTGATTTTGCACTCTTCAGCTTTAGTAAATAAACCCCAATGTTTTTATAACTTTATTGCGAAAATAAAAGGTTTGTAAAGCAAACATTTCAAAATGCCATAATTTCCTTTTCCCTTTATTGTGTGCTAGTTGTTGAATTTACATATCTGTTTCTTTTTAAGCATCCAGAGGGCTCTTAGATGCTGCTCACTTCTGCTACATTATGGCTCAAGCTGGTTTTGGAGTTTACACAAAGAAAACAACCAAGCTTGTCCTTATTGGATCCAACCATAGGTGAGAATACTGTAGCTCTTCAGGTAAAATGTTGTTGTCGTCTTCATTTTTGGGAATACAAGAAAAGTGATAAAGCAAAGGTGATTTCTACCCGGGTTTCTTACTATGAAGCCATCATTCTTGTTTGCTGTCAGCAAATGTATTTCCTGCTTCTGTAAAGTGCCATTACATTCCATGTATATCACAATTCGAAACTTTATCAAAGCTGAGGGAACTTGTGGACTTTAATTTTAGCACAATCAGAAAAGTCAACTTATGTAATTTTTACCTTGGTTGGATTTCTTCTTTAAAAAATACACACAATAAGTTTGTTTTTTTTTGTTTTTAGCTTGCCTTTTGCCAAGTTTGCAACCAATGAGGCTATTCAGAGGACTGAGGCATACGAATATGCCCAATCCCTGGGTGCTCAGACCATCTCACTACCCAATATTCAGGTATGGTTTTCTGCACTGCATAATGCTGTTATATATATATATATATATATATATATATATATATATATATTCATTTGTGGAGATCATAACACTTACTCTCATCCCTGTACGCAGGTTTACAAGTTTATCTACGCTTGCCGGCTGGCTGAGCACGGCCTCTCAGCTCAGGCCTTCCAATACTGTGAACTCATCGCAAAGACCATTCTTAAACATCCATCTTACTACTCCCCTGTACTTGTCAGCCAGCTGCTTGAGGTGACTTCTGCTGCTTCATAAACTTGTATGTCTGAAATGATTCGGACCTTTTACTTTTAGGTTGACTTTAGGACCGAGTTCCTCAACTGGATTTCTGCAGTGTCTTTAGGAGGGGAGGGATGGGACAAGTTAGGTGAGAGGTAGGATGTGTGGTGTTTTTTTTTTTTCTTAAGGCTGATTCTTTTGGGCCAAATATCGGCTGGTTCAACAAACTGGGTGACATTCCGCCCATGGGTAAAGCAGCCTGCCCGACAGAAGCCAGTGTCTGGCTGACTTTTATATTGAATGAGCCTGCTGGAAAATCGGCATTCGATCAGCGCTTGCAGCCATTGGCTGGAAGTGCTGATCAGTGTGTTCTGGCAGGGGCAGTCTCCCTGTCAGAACACAATAGCTCAGCGAGGGAAGATCGCTGTACTATAATTGCTTGTGTTAGTACAGCGATCTGTCAGGGTTTTTTTTTTTTTCTCCAGCCCGTAATGCTGCTGTACCCAGCATTACGGTGTTGACAATCGTTTGTCTTGCAGACTGTTTTCTCTCGGGTTACCAGTACTGCAGGAAAGCAAGAGAAAAGCTGCAGTGATGGAAGAATTGTACAGAAAGTAGTTTGCTTCTGTTCTGCAAACCATCTCAGGCTGTCAAGAGCAAAGCTGGCAGTGATGATAGTAGAACTAGCAGGAGAAAAAAATTGTATAACATTTGGGATAATGGATTAATACACGGTTTGGTTTAAAATGAGGTAAAAAGAATAGGTGTTGGGGTTTAGAAGTGTGGATGTGGAACTGTGGGGCTAAAATCTGAGAGGTGGAAATAGGAATTGAGAACATTATCTATGTTTGGACTATAAAGTAAGGTTTCTCAGCTTGGGTTCAGTGACAGTTAAAATACATTTTCCGCTAAGTATCGGTACACTGTTTATGTTCACACAGCACCAGTGCACTATTTTTGTTGGTGTAAATGCTATCACTTATGCTTTTATTTATGTTGTATCTACAACTCGCTGACCATGCCAACTTTGTGTGTGCTGTAGATGGGGGGGGGGGGGGGGGTGTGGAATATTTTAGGGGTTCGTGGAGTAAAAACTTGCATCCACCATTGGGGGGTATACTGTCCGGTGTCCTAGAAGGTTGCTCTGTTGCCAACATGTTTCAGTATTTTATTTTATTATGTAAAAAAAATATGATCATTAGATTTAATGTTAATCAATAAGAGGTTAAATCTTGCAAATGTAGTTAACAAGACTACAAAAAAAAGGTAGAGGACAAGCTATGTCCAGATAAAAGATGTCTGCCTCTTTTGGTTTATTTAGTTGTCTGCTTAAGAAGTGTAGTCTTCCCAGAAAAACACATTTTACATTTTTGTAATTTCTCTTCCTAGGTGTCCTTACATTTGAGGTTTTTTGATCCTCAGTTGAAAGAGAAGCCAGAGCAGGAGTTGTTTGTAGAGCCATCATGGTTGGTTCGAATCCGTCACCTGGATATGCAGATGAAGGTGAATTTATATTACTAGAAAAATGTTAACTGTTCCTTGAAATTAATTAGAAGGGGTGTGGAATACTGCCTTTTATATAGTTAGAATATACTAACCTTTGTCATTTTAAGATATTTTTCCTTTACCCACCTGGCATCCATAGGTCGTTTTTAAAAATGGCTTGGACTTCATATGGTTCAAACAAGCTTGCAGTTGCAGCCATGAGTTCAGTCCTGTTTTTTTTTTTTTTTCTTTTCTAGTCGGCAACTAGCTTTTCTTTTAAAGTTATCCAGAGG
Organism: Rana muscosa; assembly: GCA_029206835.1. Classification (NCBI taxonomy): domain Eukaryota; kingdom Metazoa; phylum Chordata; class Amphibia; order Anura; family Ranidae; genus Rana; species Rana muscosa. The sequence goes on from CM055125.1 coordinate 201,361,125, forward strand.
GCTGTTGACCCATCCAATCGCTTTAATGCTCCGTGAAGGGCTGCCATCTGTGCTTTCCTAGCCTAGAACCACGATATAGGTGGAGAAGCTCGTTCCCCGAACACTTCTGCAATAAACGAACATTCCATCACTTCCTGGCTTTGTTGTCAATCCCCCTGCTCCTAATGCATAATCTGTTCTTGATAACTGGAGTAGAGGGCATGGGAGAAATTACAAGTCTCACAGACCCCTAATGTCTCCATGAAGAGGACCTCACACATGGTACTTTTACAATATTTTTTTTTTTTTTTTTACATTATTTTTTTTTTTTATTATTATTTTTATTGCTATTACAAAAAGGGCTAGGAAGCACCCTATCTGATAGGTCTGGCCAGTGACGGGTACATTTTTTGGAGTCCTCCAGAGCAGCTGATTAATCACACATTGTGCTTGATTAGCTGCTTCCCTGGCTTCATTTGTCAGAGGAGCTCAGGGAACAAATATTTCTCCATCTCTGTGTGAAGGGATCCCAATCATAGGCGTGCGCAAGGGGTGTGCCAGGTGTGCCCGGGCACACCCTAATCCTGAAGTTGGTAGCCCGTCAATCGTGGGCAGGTGACAGGTAAGCTGCGATCCTTACTTGCCGACCCCCAGAGCAACAATTTTAAAGTTGAGAAGGGGGGGGGGGTGTTACCGCGGGACATTGGCATTTTTTTCCCAGGACACCGTATTGTGTTCAGTTGGTATACAGAACACCCCCAAAAATGGCATTTCTCTTTTCGTCCATGGACGAACACGGCTCTTTAATTCTTGACAGTTGGGTTATGTTCCTGTTCATAGAGGACTGGGCAGAACATGTTAGTTATCTTAAAACATGTAACTTTAACAGAGTTGAAAAGCCCCACCCAGGGGGCGGTCCCTCCGTACATAACCCTCCTACCTGCAGTCAGCAGCCTCAGTTTTTTTTCTGCCTAGCAGAGGAGATGGACGTGGCTCCCTTTTGGGACCTGTCCTGAAGAATTTTTATTATTTTATCTTATTTTATTTTTAAGATCTTCTCACATCCCCATTGTCTCTGGGTAATTTTTTATTTTCTTTTCTATTGAAGGGAGGTTGGGGGGTCCAGTCGGTCCAGGTCACTGGACTCTGGACGAATCACATCTGCCGGTCAATGTTCTGGAACTTCGGACGATCAGGAAGTCGTGGAGACTACAAGGCCACCTGATCAGGTTCCAGTCAGACAATGCCACGGCTGTGGCTTATGTCAACCTTCTGGTTATCATGCGGTGGACGGGAAGAAGCGTGCCGGCTCTGTCTGCTGTCTACGTTCTCGGTGTGGAACTCTAACTGGCGGACTATTAGTCACCAGTTGTTGAACAAGGGGAATGCTCTTGCACCCGGAGGGGTTTCTTCTCCCTTTGCCGGAGATGGACGTCAGACGTGGACCTCCTGGCTTTGCGACTCGTTTGCATGATGCTGAGATTCGCGGTCCGGTGATCCCTGGGCAAACGCGTGGAGGCTAGTTTATGCCTATCCTCCACTGATGTGGCTACATCGGCTGCTCCTCAATGTGCTGATCGAGGGGATTCCCGGTGATCCTAATCGCTCTGGCTTGGCCCCGGCGTCCTTGGTACGCCGACTTCGTACACGTGGTGGCAGACGCGCTGGCGGATGCCAATGCGGGAGGACCTTCTGTCTCAAGGTCCCACACTTCATCCTGCCTTACAGCTGCTGGCCGTATGGCATGGTTATCGTCAGCCAGGTACTAAGGGAGTGAGGTCTTTCGGATTCGGTCATCTCGACCATGCTGAGGTACTGCATTCTTGCAAGAGCTACCATTGCATCTAGAAGGTCTACGTCTCCAGGTGCGCAGAGATGAAGTGCCATCCACGGACGTGTTCGGTTCCCAGGGTCCTGCTGTTTTTACAGCATGGAGTGGTTTTAAAAAAAACTTGTTTTAAGCACCATCAAGGGTCAGTCTCAGCCTTTGCTGTTTTCTTTCTATGGCCGTTGGCGTCCCATTCCCTGGTGGGTACCTTTTTTGTACAGGAGTTTTGATGTGGGCTTCCCCCAATTAGACCACTTCTCCCTCCTCTGGATTTGAACCTGGTGCTCTTGGTTCTTCAGGAACCTACTTTTGAGAACACCAGTGAGATTCCTCTCCTGACGTAATCTCAGAAGGTGGACTTTCTAGTGGCCATTACTTCTGTCAGAAGGGTTTCTGAATTGGCGGCCTTGCAAGTCCCCATGTTGATCCTCCATAAGGATTTAGCGGTACTACACCCACGACCTTAGTTTCTTCCACAGGTGATTTCGGCTTTTCACCTGAAAGAGGACATTGTACGTCCATCCTTGTGTCCTCGGTCATCGCATCCCAGAGAGTCTGCGCTCCACACTTTGTACGTGGTACGGGCCTTGCGGGTGTACCTGTCTGTTACGGCTCCATTTTGGAGGTCTGACTCACTGTTTTTGTCGGTGTCCGGTCCACAAAAGGGGCCTGTCGGCCACCATTTCTCAGTGGATCAGGTGGACCGTCATCTAGGCCTATGCCCTTAGGGGCGGGCGCCTCTTTCCCGTTACGGCGCGTTTGACCAGGGCTTTTGGTGCCTCTTGGGCTTTCCGACTTTAAATATCTGTATCGCAGGCGGCGACCTGGTCGTCCGTTTACGCTTTTTCCAAATTTCACAAGGTTGATGTGAGTGCATCTTCAGATGCTAGCTTTGGCCGCAAAGTTTTTTTTGCAGGTGGCTGTCTTGAGGTTGCAACTCCTCCGTTGAAAAGCTCTGCTTGTTTGGGGTGAAAATGTTTTTTTGATGCTGTGCCCACCCCTTGTTTTTTTTTACACTGCTTTGGGACGTCCCAACTGTCAAGAATTAAGGAGCTGTGTTCGTCCATGGACGAAAAGAGAAAATAGGATTTTTGTACTCGCCGTAAAATCCTTTTCTCTGCCATCCATGGACGGACACAGCACCCACCCCTCCTTTTTTAGTTTGTACTGCTTTACTACAAACCGAGACTGCTGACTGCAGGTAGGAGGGTTATGTACGGAGGGACTTGACTCTTAAAGTTACATGTTTTAAGATAACTAACATGTTCTGCCTGGTCCTCTCCTATGAACAGGAACATAACCCAACTGTCAAGAATTAAGAAGCTGTGTCCGTCCATGGATGACCGAGAAAAAGATTTTACGGTGAGTACAAAAATACTATTTTCCTGCTTGGTTGAAGAACTTTTCACCAAGATAGTGGTCAGGTTTCGGGTATGATCTGCAACAAAAAGGTAGTTTTTGGTAATAAATTCTTCCTAAGGCCTAATCCCTTCTAAAGAGATGGAGACACTGTAACTTTCCCCATCACAACACGGAAAGCATGTCTGCTGATTAACAAGAGTTGGGCTCCATTAACACTTGTGCGATTTGCAATGTGACTTTGGACTGCAAAGTCGCATAAGTCACACCTGTTCAAATCGGTGGAACTTTGGTACGACTTTTGATGCGACTCTGGAAACCGTGCGACTTTGGAGACGTGCTAATGTAAAATGGTGCCTTAGACCGGCCATACAGAGTAAATTTATTTCCTGCAACCACAGGTTGCAGGAAAGAAATTTACTAGATTCCCCTATCAACACCGATAGTGTTGATGTGGGAATCCCTCTTGCCAGCCGAGTTTTTGAACTGAGTATGGCCGGCCTTGGTCACTCCCATTCAGGATCCGTGTCCAAATAACATAGTGGAGCAAACAACTTTTTCTTCAGAGCAGAAACGGGTAGGAGTGGAGTTACTATTTAAATGGGGGCATTGACCTCCGAAAGATTTACCCCCTTCCTGACCAGGCCATTTTTTGTGATACGGCACTGCATTACTTTAACTGACAATTGCACTTTCATGCAACGATGTACCCAAATAAAACGTTTGTCACTTTTTCCCCAAAAGTAGAGATTTCTTTTGGTGGTATTTCTATGGTCGTGTTAACCTGTAAAAGATTTTAAATTGTAACCCATGGACAATTTTTAATATAGTAATAGATACTTAGGTTTATTTCACACTGAAGCGCTGGGTGCGTCGGAGGTAAAGTGCCGCTATTTTTAGCGGCGCTTTACCATTATTTTTTCCGTGATTTTCGGCAGCTAGCGGGGTGGTTTTAACCGCTGCTAGCGTCAAAAAAGGGTTAAACCCGCCTGCAAAACGCCGCTTTGCGGGCGGTTCGGAGGCGCTGCCCCATTGATTTCAATGGGCAGGGGCGCTTTAGGAGTGGTATATTCACCGCTCCTACAGCGCCTCAAAGATGCGGCTGACAGGACTTTTTTTTCCGTCCTGCCAGCGCAACGCTCCAGTGTGGAAGCCCTCAGGCTTTCACACTGGAGATAAAGGAGCGGCTCTTTTAGGGCGCTTTGCAGGTGCTACTTTTAGCGCAATAGCGCCTGCAAAGCGCCTCCAGTGTGAAAGCAGCCTAAGTATCTATTTACTTGATGCAGCATCATCTTTATTATTTTACAAACACATTTGTGCATTATATTGTTTGTCTATACCAAAATTAATTTTAGTGTGCTTTTCCTGATTTTATCTATAGAGATACAGATGTATGCAAAAATTTTAGGAACCCCTGACAATTTCCATGATTGTCATTTATAAATATTTGGGTGTTTGGATCAGCAATTTCATTTTGATCTATCAAATAACTGAAGGACACAGTAATATTTCAGTAGTGAAATTAGGTTTATTGGATTAACAGAAAATGCGCAATATGCATCAAAACAAAATTAGACGGGTGCATTAATTTGTGCACCCTAACAGAAAAATCACATCAATATTTAGTAGAGCCTCCTTTAGCAGAAATAACAGCCTCTAGACCCTTCCTATAGCCTGTAATGTGTGTCTGGAATCTGGATGAATGTATTTTGGACCATTCCTCATTACAAAACATCTCCAGTTCAGTTTGGTTGCCGAGCATGGACAGCCCGCTTCAAATCACCCCACAGATGTTCAATGATATTCAGGTCTGGGGACTGGGATGGCCATTCCTGAACATTGCATAAATGCCCGAGTAGATTTTGGGTCGTTGTCTTGTTGAAATATCCAGCCCTGGTGTAACTTCAACCTTGTGACTGATTCCTCAACATTATTTTCAAGAATCTGCGGATTTTGAGTGGAATCCATGCGACCCTCAACTTTAACCAGATTCCCAGTACCGGCACTGGCCACACAGCCCCACGGCATGATGGAACCTCCACCAAATTTTACTGTGGGTAGCAAGTGTTTTTTTTTTTTGGTTTTTTTTGAACGCTGTTCTTTTGCCACCATGCATAACGCCCATTGTTATGACCAAATAACTCAATCTTTGTTTCATCAGTCCACAGCACCTTATTCCAAAATTAAGCTGGCTTGTCCAAATGTGCGTTTGCATACCTCAAGCGACTCCGTTTGTGGCGTGTGTGCAGAAAAGTCGTCTTTCGCATCACTCTCCCATACAGCTTCTCCTTGTGCAAAGTGCGCTGAATTGTTGAAGGATGACAGTTACACCATCTTGATGTTGTAGGTCTTTGGAGGTGGTCTGTGGGCTGTTTTTGACCATTCTCACCATCCTTCGCCTCTCCAATATTTTATGTGGCCTGCCACTTCTGACCTTAACAAGAACTGTGCCTGTGGTCTTCTATTTCCTCACTATGTTCCTCACAGTGGACACTGACAGCTTATATCTCTGCGATGACTTTGTAGCCTTCCCCTAAACCATAATGTAGAACAATCTTTGTTTTCAGGTCATTTGAGAGTTGTTTTGAGGCCCCCATGTTGCCATTCTTCAGAGGAGAGTCAAAGAGAACAACTTGCAATTGCCCACCTTGAGGCCTGGTTCACACTGGTCCGACAAACGCTCCGACATTAGGAGCTCATGTCGCATGACGTGTGAAAATCAATGTTTCCCTATGAGAGCCGTCTTAACTGGTCCGACACAAGTCGGTCCGACTTTGAAAATGCTCCCTGTACTACTTTGGTCCGACTTTGATCCGACTTCAGCCCATTGAATATCATTGAAGTCGGATCAAAGTAGGATCCTTGTCCTAACCATCCGACATTTGACATCCGACATGGTGATTACAGCAGTAGTAAAAGGAATTTATCTCACCCTGGGATTGTTTTGATTGGTCAAAGGACAAGTCAGACTAGCACAAAGTCGGATCAAAGTAGTATCCTGTTCATGAATGTCGGATGGATGTCGGACCAATGTAGGATCAATGTAGGACTGATGTCGCAGAGCAAAGTAGGATGAAAGTCGGATGAATGTCGTGTCGTATCAGTGTGAACCCAGCCTAAATACCTTTTCTCATGATTGGATGCACCTGTCTATGAAGTTCAAGGCTTAATGAGCTCACCAAACCAATTGTGTGTTCCAATTAATCAGTGCTAAGTAGTTACAGGTATTTAAATCAACAAAATGACAAGGGTGCCCAAATTTATGCACCTGTCTAATTTCGTTTTGATGCATATTGCGCATTTTCTGTTGATCCAATAAACCTCATTTCACTACTGAAATATTACTGTGTCCTTCAGTTATTTGATATTTCAAAATGAAATTGCTGATCCAAACACCCAAATATTAATAAATGACAATCATGGAAATTGTCAGGGGCACCTAAACTTTTGCATACAACTGTATATAGATACAATATCTCTATATATCCCTATATAGATAGAGAGATATAATTATGTGTGTGTGTATATATGTTTGTGTATATCATATTTTTAATCCCATATGGGCTGACTCTACCGCTTTATAGTTGGGGTTGGGGGATCATCTAAAATTTAGGCCTTTGCTGCCTGCACTTAACTTCAGATGCAGTCTCCAAGGTTTGACATTCAATATTTATATTACGCTTTACTGCAGGGTTCTGTTCATTAAGGTGTATATAAAACCATAACTTTATAAAAAAAAGTAGGAAAGAAACTCATATCCTGGTTTATTTTTTTGCTGCCTGCTGGGGAGTTTTCTTTTCACTTCCCATCCTAGAGGGCCAACAGGAAATTGCACCAAAGTGAACTGAATTCCCTTGTTAGATGTCAAAGTAACAGGTGTTCCAGTTGTGGGTGACTTTTTTCCATCACATTTTTCTCCCCAATTTATTCAAAACTAGAAAAAAAAAGTTGTTTCGACATGCTGTTATATACATATGCAGCAGCTAGTAGGTAGTGCGTGGTCAAGTATTTGTAATTTTGGAACTCCGGACATGAGAAAATGTGACTCTGCTTGAACTTAACACTTAATAGGTTTGCAGAACCCAGATACAGTGCAGACATCACAGATAACCCCCTTGTTTGTGTTTTCAGCAAGGGACTGTGGTATACAATACTGGAAGAACAACCCCTCAACAGTACGCCTGCAGCACGCCAAGCTCAGAACAGGATCATATCAGCCAATCAGATGGCATGCCAGGAGCCCATGAAGGGCTCCATAATACGGATAATCCCTTACTGGCCAACCTCCTCCCCAACATGATTCCTCCTGTCCAGGGTGTACAGTTGGCTCTTCCAGGTAAGGTGATGTATTGGTTTTTCTGCACTGTTGCCTGTACTGTCCTCACTATTTATTATCATGGTTATCACTCTTTGCAACTTTTAAATGGATACAGCATATCCATGCCCAGAATTCATCACTTGATGCTTTCACAATGATGAAAATGTATTTCTGAAAACAAAGAGGAGCCAGTGTCACTGTGAGGCTGTTTGCCATTTTCCTACCTAAGAGCAAATACTTCAAATGGTTTGCGGTACTTTATTACCCAGAAAGCCCTTCTTTGTGCCCATATGTGATTTAGTTTCACTCTATTCGTTATTTAACTTCCTGATCTTAAAGTGGTTGTAAAGCCTTGAGGTTTTTCACCTTAAATCATTCTCCTTTTTCTTACCTGACCCCGATTTGATCTAGTCGATGTGTACGAGCGCAGCGGCTCCAGCCGCTGTCGCTTTCCTCATTTGGACAGATTGATAGCAGCAGGAGCCATTGGCTCCTGCTGCTGTCAATCAAAATGTGTGATGTGGGTGGCGGGGCCGAGTCCCGCTGTCTGTGTCAGTTTCTCTTAAAGTGAAGGGTGGAAATATGCAAGCTGTCATCACTGACTCAGGCGGTTCTGATTTGGTTTCACTATCTGAGGAGTCACTGACCTGAAGTAAGTTTGCATTCAGTGCAATTCTAATTCTATCCTTGCGGGTTAGGTGTAAGTAGTAAGAAGCCTGAGTTCCTTTATTTATTCTAACAAATAAGATACATTTGAGACCCTATTGGTCTCTTCTGTCATAAATGGTTCTTCCTGCCTGTAAGCATTATTGTACACTGAGCTGCGCATGCTCGGCATATTTACGGCACTCCTGTGTGCCATTATGATGTGACTCCAATGCGCATATGTCACAGTGGCCCAACCATTTAAGCAGCCAAGCAGACTAAACTTGGAAGGAAGGCCAGAAATAGATGAAAGCACCTGTGACCAGCGGGAGCACGGACAACATCGTTTGACCGGTAGGTCTGCCATAATGTACTAATATGCAGTGCATAGTGACATAATATGACTAACCACTGCTGGGGGCCCAATAGCTAGGTTTAATACCACTTTAAGTATTCCCCCCTATTACATAATTTTGGTAAATCTAAAGGAGATTATACAGCGATTGTATAATAAGATTGTATAATGTATGACCACCCTAAGTGTGTTTAGAAGTTCGAAACGGTATGAAATTCACTCTTTGCATTTTTTTTTTTTTTTTCCATTTTCTTTCTCTCCCACTCTTTCTCTTTTAAAATGACAATTCTCTTCTGATCCTCTTCTATATTCATTTAACAGCATTTTTTATACATGAGCTTTTGTAATTTTTCTGCTTTCTAGGTCCTGAACACACTACATATCAGCCCCCTCCAGTTAGTGAGCCTTTCTATCCTGTGGCACAGCAGACTTATGTCCCCTCACCTGGGTTCTCCCCTCCAGTGTCTGGCCCAGGATTTGGGGCTTTTAGCAGTGACCCTGTACCTACTTACACCCCTGCTACTATGGAGCATGCTCCCACCCCTCCACAACCCACCGAATTTACACCTCAAGAGCAGTGGAACCAAGAGCAAAGTAAGTTAAAAACTGTCATTTTCCCTTTTTTTTTTTTTTGTTCTAGTTTTATAAATCTAAATAGTTCCTCAAAGTGGTTGTAAACCCTTTCATATACCCAGTAAAGTGACGGGCCTCAGGTGGTACAGAGAGATGAAACAGATCCTCCCTGATAAGTTGTGCCTTTTTTACCTGCAGTCTTCCCTTCTACACATCCATTCCAAGTTCAGGACAAGTCTGATCATTGGAGGAGAGCAGTCTGAGTGTGTGCTCTCCTGCAGGGCCACCCGGGATGTCACAAAAAGAAGGCAATACAAAAAGCACGATACTTCTTCATACAGTATGTGCTTCCTGTACCATGTACTTGTATCAGGAAGATGAAATAGGGGGTTTACTAGGGCTGGGCGATTTCCCCCCAAAAAAAAATCTGCGATTTTTTATTTTTTTTTATAAAAAACTCGATTTACGATTCGATTTTTTTTTTTATTATTATTATATTAATTAAAGTGCATCAACAAACAAAATTGCAAAGGCAAACCCTTTCTCTAACTGCAAAGTCAGTGGTCAACAAACACACAATATATTCCAGCGCTCATGGAACATACATTATTAACTATTAAACTCTTGAAACTCTGTGTGTGATTCCTTCTGTCCCAGCCTTGCTGCGATCCTGGCTCTGCATCCTTTTGGGTTGGAGGGCCCTCCACACGCTGGTCTGCCTGTTGTCCATCATTCAAGGTACTGTGCTCACATGGAGATCATGCCACAGGCTTTGTTTTGACTTTTTTAACCCCTCCTTGCTCCACGGATGTCACTGCAAGTTTAACAAGTTTGTCACCACTGGCAACTGGAGAGTTAAGATTCATTTGCCCTCTGCACATTTGGGATTGGATCCCTCTCTTTATTGTGATAAATGGACTAAGCTTTTTTATCAATTCTTCAAGAGTTTTCAATAGTTAATAATGTATGTTCCATGAGCGCTGGATTATATTGTGTGCATGTTGTGTATTTTGTACTTCTGGCTACGGATTTTTTCTTGCTGCGCTGGATCCTGTTTTTTCCCCCTTTTGGATACTTTGTACTTCCCAAAATATTTGGGATTTTTTTCTTATTATTATTATTATTATTATTATTATTATCATCCATTATATTTTTTTCTTTATCCACCAATTTAGCGCTTGTGACCTTTTGTTGTTTTTTGCAGTGTGCAACAAAGATTGTTAAACATCCAAATTATTAATACTGTATTTGGATTTAGCTAATAAAACAACAAAAAATCCTGAGGTTACTCTTAGTTGAATTGAACTGTGTCCATGCCTCACTGTACCCGTGTCTCACTGTGCCCAATGCCTCACTGTGCCCATGCTTCAATCACTGTGCCCGTGCCTGATGCAGATTTTCATGGTATACGGATTTTACTGCTACACCGGTGGCCATTCCAGTATTCAAAAGCCGCGCCTCCTCCTCGTCTGTGATAGGCGGAACACTCAATTTCCCAGCATTCAGTATTCCGCCTATCATGGTCATCCTCATAACACAGACGAGGATGAGAGGATGTCCGTGATAGGCTGAATACTGCCTGCTGTGAAATTGAGTGTTCCGCCTATCACAGACGACGAGGACTCGGGAGGCGCGGCTTTTGAACACTGCAATGGCCGCCGTCTGTCTGCATGACACGCTGATCAGGTAGGCAGACGGTGGCTGCAGCGAGTAGATGTAATTGGGGTAACGCTGCCCAGTGCCATTCCTGATACGCCCCCTGCAGTCCTGCTATGAAAACTTTGAAGGGAAAAAAAAAAAATCTAAATCGATTTTCTTCAAAACTGAATCGATTTGAGCTCAAAACTCGATTCAAGATTAAAATCGATTTTTTTCCCAGCCCTAGGGTTTACATACTCTTTAAAGTAGAACTAAAGGCAAAACCTCTATTTTGAAGTAAGAGAGAGACATTTAACCCCTGTCAGGTTTTTTTTTGTCCCATTGGGGAGATTTCCCTTCACTTGTCCCAAAGCTAAAACAAAGTGAGAAATTCTGGTTGTCACCAGACCTAGTGTTCCTATTGGAAGATTTTCAATCTGTTACTGTTCTTGGGACCCAAAATTTTTTTTTTCTTTAATTTCACTTTTGATAACGGTAAACATGACAAATGGAGAGGGCACAGACAGCAATAAAAACCTCCCCATGGGGTTCTTATCCCTCTCCGCTCTATCAAAACATATAAAGAAAATGCCTTTAGGCAGTATTGAACCCTTAGGCTTCTTTCACACTGGGGAGGGAGGTGCGGTGGCGGTAAAGCGCCGCTATTTTTAGCGGCGTTTTACCGTCGGAATTGCGGTGGTATTCAGCCGCTTGCGGTGCGGTTTTACCCCCCGTTAGCAGCTGAAAAAGGGTTAAAAACCACTGCAAAGCGCCTCTGCAGAGGCGCTTTGCCGGTGGTATAGCCGCAGTGTCCCATTGATTTCAATGGGCAGGAGTGGTAAACACACCACTCCTTCACCGCTCCGAAGATGCGGCTAGCAGGACTTTTGGAGTGGTCCTGCTAGCGCACCGCTCCAGTATGAAAGCCCTCGGGCTTTCACACTGGAGAAACAGCAGCCGCATTTTCAGGTTGGTTTGCAGGCGCTATTTTTAGCGCAATAGCGCCTGCAAAACCGCCTAGGTGTGAAAGGGGTCTTAGGCCCCTTTCACACTTGTGTGACTTGTGACTGCAGTCGCATGACAAGTCGCACCCCATGATTTCCAATGAGTACCATTCAAATCTGTGCGACTTCAAAGTTGTCCCTGTACTACTTTGGTCCGACTTTGATGAGAGTTACACAGGCATTCCCTAAAATCGCGTCAAAATCGCGTGACTTTGAAGTCGCAGTAGTGTGAAAAGTGACCTTATGTTTTTCTGCATTCTGGAGAAGTAGTAAAGTAGACAGGTTTGGACAGCAGCATTGTCAGTCTGGGGAGAGGGGAGTTGCAGATTTAGGTGGACTTGACTAAGAAATGAAAGCTAAACTCAAGCTAACACTTTATAAGCAGTTACAGCAAGTTGTGTTTTTTTTTTTTTTTCTTTTGGGATAAAGGTTTTGCATAAATGAATAAAAGCTGACCAGTGTTTTTTTGTTTTGTTTTGTTTTTTAAACCCTCTAACTGCCCCACTTTGGACAGCTTGGTCTGTTAACCACTTGTCGACTGTTCGCCACCTCGGTATCCTCTTCAAGAGCGGGCGGCTTTCAGATAAGTGGTCTCAGCGGCGGATTCGCTGCAAGATCACTTTTATCAGGAGAGGGGGGGCCCCCCTCCCGCCATATTCCTGTCGCCTCCGCCGCTTACCGGAGCCATCGGTAGCAGTGGAGACGATCGGGTCCTCTTCCCTCACAGGCTGGGATGCAGAGTGAGGGAAAGATGGCCACTGCTCGGCTCCATACCAAAGGGGATTTTAATTTTTTTTTATTGCATTTTAGTGTAAATATGAGATCTGAGGTCTTTTTGACCCCAGATCTCAAATTTAAGAGGTCGTGTCTTCCTTTTTTTCTATTACATGTCTTGTAAACGGAATAAAAATGACCCAAAAATGCATATATTTTTTAAAAAGACAGTGTAAAAAAAAAAAAGTAAAATTTTGAGAATTTTTTTAAAGTGCCCCGTTCTGCCGAGCTCACACGCAGAAGCGAACACATACGTCGGTCGCGCCCGTATATAAAACCACACGTGAGGTATCGCCGCGATCGTTAAAGCCAGAGCAATAATTCTAGCACTAGACCTATGTAACTCAAAATTAGTAACCTGTAGTAATTTAAGGGTCAATGTTTGTCGCCATTCCACAAGCAGGCGCAATTTTTAAGCGTGACATGTTGGCTATCAATTTACTCGGCGTAACATTATCTTTCACAATATGAAACAAAAAAAATTGGTCTAACTTTACGGTTGTCATATTTTTTTATTACAATTTTTTATTCTTTCCAAAAACATTTGTGCCTGTGAGACCGCTGCGCAAATACGGTGTGACACAAAGTATTGCAACGACTGCCATTTTATTCTCTAGGGTGTCTGGGAAAAAAAATGTTTGGGGGTTCTAAGTAATTTTCCCAAGTCATCTTCCAGGACGACTTAGAGAGGCTCCTCCCACCTAGCACAGGAAACGCATGATCCACATTATAAAAGACAGACCACGGGCAGTAGCCCCTCGGTATTTGTTTCCTCCGGCCAGACAGGAACTCTGAAGAAATTTGTTATTCTCTGGCCTTCGTGCTAGACGGCAGGGGCCTCCCGGCTACATCATCCCAGAACAGGCAGGGAACCTAGGGAGGCAGGTTTCTCAGGCTTCCCTGGAAAGGGAGTCTTAAATGTATTACTCCAGGAGACCCCCTCTCTCCACAGGAGTCTGGTCGGCAGCATGCCTGTAGATTCAGGTACACTGGCAGTGTGGGATTTTGACTGAGTCTTCCGTGTGGACAGTGTGGACTTATGGTGTCCTGAAGTTTGGTGCTCAGATCAATAGCGTAGTGGCCTGCTCTCCTAAATTGAAAGCAGAGCGAAGGAAGTGGCTTAGCCATGTTCTTGGTAGCAAACACCGACCTTGGTGGTCGGGGCTACAAGCTCCATGCACTATTCCAGGGCCAGACCGGGATCCTCACTGCTACAGGGCTACAGAAAAGGGGGGGAGGCCATTTTGTCCTGCGCTGGTAAGTCACCAGGGAGGAGACTGTAAGCAGGTCTGGGACACCTGCAGACTCTGGCCCTAAGGTAAGAGAGGCACATCGGGGTTCCTCTTTTCTTGCTCCCTAGTGAAGGGGGCATCAGGGGTTTTGAGATGATTCTCTGTACTATCCACAGACTGGCTAGTTTGGGGAGTCTGGCTGTGTGTGTGTGTGTGTGTGTGTGTGTGTGTGTGTGTGTGTGTGTGTGTGTGTGTGTATCCCTTTTTTCCCTACTAGTGGTGGGGCTTCATTTGGGTCTCCCTAGGTGGATGGGTGCTGGTCATAGGGTGATCATCTGCACCTTGTCTCTCTTTGTAAAAGGCTCATTCCGCTTTGGGTCCTCTCCCTCTAGGACCGAGGATGGGAGCAAAGGGGGAACCACCTAAGGAACAGATGCACAGCCAGCAAGTACAAGTTATCTACTGCCTGGATACCAGCTCCAGTGCTGAAACGCTCTTTGAAATCCAGATTAAGGGATTCCTAAAGAGCATTGGAAAAAAATTACCAACTTTTTTTTTTTTTTTTTCTTGACTTTCACGAAGGCTCCTCCTCCACCGGAGGAGAAGCAGCTATCCTTGTGGGTGCTGAGGCTCTAGGGGAGCCCTCCCATACTCACATTTGGTCAAACACCATATCCTCTGTTGCTGGCTGAAATCCTGATTAATATGGATGGAGCACGACCGTTGGCATCTCCAAATCTTTTGAAGGGAGTACTGCATGGCTGGAGCAAAGGCATCCAGAGTCCCTGACTACCTCAAGATGGGGGGGAGGGGCACACGTCTGCAGAGACAGGTAAACTATGTTGGTAAGCCAGGACCGAATGCAGCCTGCTATGCTGCAGGTCCCCCCAAATGGACAGCTATAGGGTGGTTTTGTGAGTATTCCCTGGTGCCATCAACAGACGCCAGGGAGGGAGCGCGATCAGGTAAGCAGTAGCTGGACCTTGAAGTTCCCAGGAGTATAACAGCAGACTTCATCTGGTTTTCAAAGCTACACAATGTACTCTGGTTCCACCATGACACTTGTTTTCATTTTGGTAGGTGTTTACCCTAAAGCCTCATACACACGATCGGACTTAAACCAAACTTTTCCGTGGATTATTGTTTGAAGGGAGTTGGCCGGGAATGCCCATAGCATACACACGGCAGGACTTTTTCTGCAAACTTTCCCAAAATCGTGTGGTTTTTCTGTTCTTTACCGCCACCCTTTGGTAAACTTCTGCTATTGTTGGTTGATTTTAACATTGGTTCTGGGCATGCGTGTTTGTACTTTGGACTAAAGTCCGATGGATTTCTGTACACACGATAGGACTTTGCACCGTAGGACTTTTGTTGCCGAAAAGTTTGTCCGTTTGCAGAGCGTACTTTTGTCCGATAGAGCGTATACACGGTAGGATTTTTTTGAAAACCTGCTCATTTTGAAGTTTGTTGTCAAAAAGTCCTACCGTGTGTATGGGGCTTTAGAAGGATGTCCACTCTTTGGGTACTGGTTGCTGTGGGTGTTTGCATACCTCCTACAAACTCAGGGTGAATGTGCTTTGTGTTCCTGTCCACCAATGTGGTCATTTGGAGGCAGAGGCCCTACAATCTGCAGAGCTGGGGCTGGCAATCGCAGAGATCAGCAAAAGCTGCAACCCGTTAACTCCTTCCTACACTTAAAGTGGTTGTAAAATCTTTACAACCACTTTTCACTACAGGTAAGCCTATAATGAGGCTTACTTGTAGCTACCGTTGATATATCCTAAACCTGGTTTAGGAGATATCCCCTGTATCAGCATGTGACGGCACATGCGCACTGAAGCAATTGCTCGCTCGTGTCATTGCTTCAGCTGACTTGCCATTACCAGCGGCTCCCACGCACATGCGTGGGAGTGACGCCATCGCGGCTCCAGCCAATCGCAGCATCGGAGCCTGCAATACCTAGAAATAACTCCGGGAGACATGGCAGACCAGTGTGCCAGGACCGCTGTGGGGGCTTCGATCTAAGCCTGACAGGTTATAATCCTCCCTTTGCTCTATCCAAAATAGGTAAAAACTTTTTATTTTTCTTATAGTTCTAATTTAAGACCGTTCATAAGAATTGGTGATCTGCAATTTATTTTTATTTGGGTAATGCTTTTAGTTCTACTTTATTCTGCCAATTTGTGGGTTATTAGAAAAAGCAGGAAAGCTGTATGAAAACTGTTTTTGGATACACGTATCTTTACTGTAATACTATTGTGTGTAATAATTCAATATGTTTGTTTCATTGTGTGATGTTCCACTCTTTAGCAGTGCAAAGACCACCGCAGAGCTCTCCCACGAAAACCACCTTTCATGACCCCGGATTTGACTTCTATGGAGAAATGGCTAAAATGGTGATTTTTTTTTTATTTATTTATTTTTTTTTCCTTCCATATGGACAGTTAAATGTGTTATGCTGAATATTTGTTTCACAAGAATTTTATTTGTTTGAATTCAAAAAGATCACAAAGTACAGTCAGGTCCATAAATATTGGGACATCGACACAATTCTAATCTTTTTGGCTCTATACACCACCACAATGGATCTGAAATTAAACGAACAAGATGTGCTTTAATTTGAGGGTATTTACATCCACATCAGGTGAACAGTGTAGGAATTACAACAGTTTGTATATGTGCCTCCCACTTTTTAACCACTTGCTTACTGGGCAATTAAACCCCCTTTGTACCCAGACCAATTTTCAGCTTTCGGCACTGACACACTTTTGAATGACAATTGCGCGGTCACACAATGCTGTACCCAAATGATATTTTTATCTTTTTTTTCCCACAAATAGAGCTTTCTTCTGGTGGTATTTGATCACCTCTGCGGTTTTTATTTTTTGTGCTATAAACAAAAAAGACACTTTTTTTTTTTTTATAAACACTATTTTTTTTAAACTTTTTTTCTATAATATCCCAATTCCTTTTTAAAAAAATTTTTTTTTCTTAGTTTAGGCCGATACGTATTCTATATGTTTTTTGGGGGAAAAAAATGCAATAAGCGTACAGTGATTGGTTTGCGCAAAAGTTATAGGGCCTACAAAATAGGGGATAGCTTTATGACATTTTTATTATGAATTTTTTTAATTTTTTACTAGTAATGGCGGTTATCTGCGATTTTTGTCAGGCCTGCGATATTGCGGCGGACACTTTTGACACTATTTTGGGACCATTCACATTTATACAGCGAACAGTGCTATAAATATGCATTGATTACTGTATAAATGTGACTAGCACGGAAGGGGTTAACACTAGGGGGCGATCAAGGGGTGAAATATGTTCCCTGGAAGTGATTCTTACTGTGTAGGGACCGACTGGGGGAGGTGACCGATCTGTGTCCCTATGTACAAGGGACACAGCATCGGTCTCCTCTCTCTCTGACAGGACGTGGATATCTGTGTTTACACACAGAGATCCACATCCTGCCTCTGTAACAGCCGATCGCGTGTACCTGGAGGACATCGCAGCTGCCAGGCACGCGCATCGGCATCACGTGACACGGCGGGCGCAGCTGTTCCCTGCCACGCACCCTCGGCGGCACGCAGGGGGAATGTATACAGCAGGATGTCCAGGGCTGTCCACCCGGCACTTGAGAGCCGCACTGCAGACTTCTTTCGTCTATAGCGCGGGTCTCAAGTGGTTAAGGGACCAAAAGTAATGGGACAGATTAACAATCCTAAATCAAACTTTCACTTTTTAATACTTTGTTGCAAATCCTTTGCAGTCTATTACAGCCTGAAGTCTGAAGTCTGGAACGCATAAACATCACCAGACGCTGGTGATGCTCTGCCAGGCCTCTACTGCAACTGTCTTCAGTTCCTGCTTGTTTTTGGGGCATTTTCTCTTCAGTTTTGTCTTCAGCAAGTGAAACGCATGCTCAATCGGATTCAGGTCAGGTGATTGACTTGGCCATTGCATAACATTCCACTTCTTTCCCTTAAACTCTTTGGTTGCTTTGGCAGTATGCTTCGGGTCATTGTCCATCTGCACTGTGAAGCGTCGTCCAATGAGTTCTGAAGCATTTGGCTGAATATGAGCCGATTAATAATATTGCCCGAAACACTTCAGAATTCATCCTGCTGCTTTTGTCAGCAGTCACATCAATAAATACAAGAGAACCAGTTTCATTGGCAGCCATACATGCCCACGCCATGACACTACCATCACCATGCTTCACTGATGAGGTGGTATGCTTTGGATCATGAGCAGTTCCTTTCCTTCTCCATACTCTTCTCTTCCCATCACTCTGGTACAAGTTGATCTTGGTCTCCTCTGTCCACAGGATGTTGTTCCAGAACTGTGAAGGCTTTTTTAGATGTTTGGCAAACTCTAATCTGTCCTTCCTGATTTTGAGGCTCACCAATGGTTTACATCTTGTGGTGAACCCTCTGTATTCACTCTGGTGAAGTCTTCTCTTGATTGTTGACTTTGACACACACACACCTACCTCCTGGAGAGTGTTCTTGATCTGGCCAACTGTTGTGAAGGGTGTTTTCTTCACCAGGGAAAGAATTCTTTGGTCATTCACCACATTTGTTTTTCGTGGTCTTCCGGGTCTTTTCAGGATTGTTCCAAACAGTTGATTTGGCCACACCTAATGCTTTTGCTAGCTCTCTGATGGGTTTGTTTTGTTTTTTTCAGCCTAATGATGGCTTGCTTCACTGATAGTGACAGCTCTTTGGATCTCATATTGAGAGTTGACAGCAACAGATTCCAAATTCAAATGGCACACTTGAAATGAACTCTCTTATCTGCTCCTTGTAAATGGAATAATGAGGGCATAACACACACCTGGCCATGGAACAGCTGAGCAGCCAATTGTCCCATTACTTTTGGTCCCTTAAAAAGTGTGAGGCACATATACAAACTGTTGTAATTCCTACACCGTTCACCTGATTTGGATGTAAATACCCTCAAATTAAAGCTGAAAGTCTGCAGTTAAAGCATTTCTTGTTCGTTTCATTTCAAGTCCATTGTGGTGGTGTAGAGAGCCAAAAAAGATTAGAATTGTGTCGATGTCCCAATATTTATGGACCTGACTAAGTCAGACAAGGTGATGACAAAATGATTGTTTCAGCATACATGGTACATATGTGCATACTATAGAACAAGATTACACAGAGACTGCCAGAATTGCATACCCAGTATAAGAGGCATAAGGAGCAGCACGTGGGGGGCGAGGGGGCTGGATCACTCCTATAAATGCAGTCTTTCATGCATATAGATAAGTGGAAATTAAGAATAAGAGAATATAGTTTGGTATATTGATGCAGTGTCAGTGACGAACAGAGGTATGAGAATTTGGTATACAAATGTGGTGTTGTGATTGGAAGAGGAGTGGGTAGGAAGGGGTGGCTGGGTATGAAAATGGTAAGTATAGGAAGTGAAGCGTGAATGGAAGGAATACTTGCAAGATAGAGTAATTAACTTTGGTGACCGTCATGCCCATGTGATTATTAGGCTCCCCATATGTGAATCGAACTGGGCCAATTTTGATTTATGTATGATCCACTTCTCACGAACAGGAAAGGCCAATCGACTTTTCATGAACGGGCTTGTTGTAAAATTTCCGCTCGATCAGCTCATGCAGCCAATGGGTTGCAGGACCGGTTAGTGTATTCTGAAGGTTGGTGTATCACACTGTCAAAATGCAGTCAAAGAATGGGAGGGATTTGCTAAGCCACCTCAAATGTATGGATGGGGAAATCGGCTCAGCTGGCTGGCTGAACGGATAAGCTGAGCCATGCGCAGGCAGCTTTAGTGGTGTGCAAGTATGCCCTGTGATTGTTTGTCCCTGTCTGTGTACAGACCTATTCATGTAAAAGGATAGGGACACCTGATGCTTCCTATTTATGGTACATTATGTGGAAACTTCATTGGTTTTCTCTGTACAATGAGAAGTGATGGCTGACATATAAATATAAGGCAGAAAATAACAGATCTCAGTTTGTGTCTTTAATGAAGAGAATTATTCTGGTTTAATAGGCCCCAGGACAGAGATCTAGGACTGTGTCCCAGTCGTCATCTCACATGGTAAGTTTGGTTTGTTTATTGGTTTGCATAAAATAGGAAAACTTTTTTTTCTTTTTCGTACATCACGGGACACAGAGCGACTTAGTCATTACTAATGGGTTATATAGTTTACCTTCAGGTGCTGGCACTGGCCACTTCCAAACCGGAAGTACCCTCCCCTATATAAGCCCCTCCCATCCGGGAGCACCTCAGTTTTTTGCCAGTGTCTAAGGTGTTGGCCAAAGAGTAACATGTGTTTTCACTGGGCTTGCGTACAGGTTCTTTTGGGCCTTAGTAAGCTGTTCCGGATCCCACCAAAAAAGCTTCATAGCTAAACGGTCGGTACCCGGGCCTTGCAGCAGAAGAGCAAGGTTTTGCCTGTAATGCCTCTCTCTTAGGAGGGCTGGACCCTGGGATCCAGAGCTCTGGTCATACCCACGACCAAGATGTTGTCTGTGCAGGGTGCTATACAGGTCCAGGGGAGTGGAATCCTTGGGAACCCGGTCCCTGAAGGTTTAATTACAATGCCTGCCGTGATAGGTGAAGTTTGGGCTTCTGTGGACCAAACAAAGTCCTGCGGCGGGGAACAGGTAAGTGGGGGCCCCCAGGAACTTGGTTCTATTGGGGGACCCCCAAGCCTAATTTGTCTTTCTGTCTGTTACCTAACGGTATTCCCGCTAATATCTGTGTATGCCTGTAACTACTGAAAATGTAAAATTTTAATAGTAGTCAAGAAAAAAAAAAAAAAGAGGACCGCGGTACCTGTGTTAAACCACTAGAGGCCGCTGTAGTCCATTTTTCTTGTCATGTGGATCTTTGGTTTTCTCAAGTCAAAAGATCCAGGCAGTTGGTAAGTTTCTCTGTGGGAATCCACTTCCTCTGCCCTGTTGCTGCGCTCATCCACCGCACAGGCCCTCCGGCAAAAAGGGCCCTGGCTCCTAGTCCCTGTTTGATTTTCGAAAAGGGCGCCAATGGTGCACGGGCGCGTGCACGCGCCTCCTATGAAAAAAAAGGGGCGGGGCGGGTGGATGACGCTCGATGCGCGCCACGGCGCTTCTGCGCATGTGCAGGCGTCCCAGCTTGCATAAAGACACAGTACAAGTGTCAGCTGGATGCAAACAGAGCTAGCAACAAACAGTGGCACACAGAGGCGGTTGATGCAGGCATTCCCATAGAAAGGCACTTTAGTGGACACCAGCTGGTATATAGCAGCAACTGTGTTAGACTATTACCAGCAAAATTGGTGTATGACAACGGGAATACCTCAGCTTTGTGCTTAAAGGATATGTCGTCCAGACGCTCCGGAAATAGATCTTCCAGGAAGCCAAAGGGGTCTCCATCGGGCTCTGAGGATATTGGGCATGCTTGTACTGCACCAATCTCCCCTGAGAATTCAGAGGTCAGTAGCCGTAGAAACACCGCAGGAGTGCCTGGTGCTGCGGCTGTCCCCAGTCCACCTGCTCCTGTATATATAACAGAGGAGGTTTTATCCTCAACTCTGGGAGGATTGGAAGAGAGATTAACAGCATTGATCGCTGCTTCCCTGTCACAGGGAAAGCGCGTCCGATCTCCGTCTCCTCCTTCAGAGTGCCTGTTAGTGGAGGAACAGCCCCACACAGGGATCGACCTACCTGAAGGGGATCAGGATGAGGTTGATTCAGTTATGGAGGAATCAACAGTGGAAGAACCTTTCTCAGCATCTCAGGCTGAAAGATTATGGGTTCAGTCTCTGACTAACATGGTCCGATCAGCATTTAAAATGCCTCTGGCGGAACCACCATCCACTACGGTTTCCTCCCTGGGGTCGCTAAAAGCTCCCAAGGCTGTCTGTTCCTTCCCAATCCACCCTTTATTAGAAGGGCTTATTTACCAGGATTGGGAGCATCCTGATAAAATATTTGCTCCCCCCAAGAGATTTCCGGTGATCTATCCCATGGAGGATAAGTTCATAAAAAAATGGAGGGTCCCTACAGTGGACGCAGCCATCTCTTCTGTGAACAAATCACTGACATGTCCAGTAGATAATGTTCCAATGTTCAAAGACCCAATAGATAAAAAATTGGAGTCTTTACTAAAATCTGCTTTCTCTACAGCAAGCATGGTGACACAACCTGCAGTAGCAGCGATTGGAGTCTGCCAAGCAGTGAAAGATCAGTTGAAACAAGTCTTAAGGGACTTACCAGATCAGCAGGCTCTTGCCCTAGCTGACCTGCCTAGAGCCTTGTGTTTTGCGGTGGACGCCTTAAAGGATACAATCCAACAGGCCTCCCGCTTTACGCTGTCTATAGTACATATGCGTAGGCTTCTGTGGCTCAAAAACTGGTCTGCTGAAGCTCCCTGTAAAAAACTGCTGGTTAGCTTCCCATTTCATGGAGAACGCTTATTTGGAGAAGATCTGGACAAATATATCCAGAAAATTTCTGCCGGTAAAAGTTCACTCTTACCGGTTAAGAACAAGAGTAGAAGTCCTTCTTTTAAGAGGCCTACTTCTCCAGTCCCGGGCACATCGGCTGTGAAGCAGTTCCGACGGCCTCCGCGGTCAAATTCAGGGGGCAGAAATCAGGGACAATCACAGGGTAACAAGAAGCCCTGGATCAAGAGGTACAAAACCTCCCCCCAAGTCATGAAGCGTTGCCCCCACTCAATCGGGTGGGGGGAAGGCTTCAGTTGTTCACAGAGACCTGGCGGGACACCATCAGAGACAGATGGGTGCTCTCCGCAGTAAGTCTGGGATACAAGCTGGAGTTAAAAGGCACTCCTCCTGCCCAATTTATGAGGTCAAACGTGCCAAGAGATCCCCAGAAGAGAGGATCCCTCCTTCTGGCACTAGAACAACTATTGCTCCAAGGTGTAATCATGAAGGTTCCCCTGGAAGAAAGCGGATTCGGGTTTTACTCGAACCTTTTCACAGTCCCCAAACCAAATGGGGACGTGAGGCCCTTATTAAATCTAAAAGGGCTAAACAAGTTCCTAAATATCAGGACTTTTTGGATGGAGTCGATCCGATCGGTGGCCACCGCCCTACAAGGGCAGGAATGGTTAGCCTCGATCGACATAAGGGATGCTTATCTGCATATTCCCATCTTTCCGGCCCACCAGAAATTTCTACGCTTTGCAGTAGAAGGGCGCCATTTTCAGTTCAGAGCCTTACCTTTCGGTTTGGCCACAGCACCACGAGTGTTCACAAAAATTCTGGCCCCATTATTGGCCAATCTAAGAACACAAGGTGTAACGATAATGGCATATCTAGACGACCTGCTACTAATAGACCACTCAGTGGAAAAGCTGGAAGTAGCTATTCACAAGACAATCAAGTATCTGGAATATCACGGTTGGATTATCAACCGGGACAAGTCAGCTCTAAGACCAGTTAAAAGTCTGGAATACTTAGGGCTAAGGCTGGATTCAAATCAGAGAAAGATTTTCTTACCTCCAGAGAAGGTGTCGTCTTTAAAAGATTTGACCCACTTAGTGGGTACAAAAAGAAAACCATCCATACGCCTGTGCATGAGGCTGCTGGGAAAAATGGTGGCTTCATTCGAAGCGGTACCCTACGGTCAATTCCATTCAAGGAATTTGCAAAGGGCCATACTGTCAGCCTGGAACAAAAAAGTTCAGGCTTTAGACTTACCAATGTCCCTGTCCCCTTCCGTTCGCAAGAGCCTCCATTGGTGGTTGGTGCCCCAGAATCTGGAAAAAGGAAAACCCTTCAGTCCGGTTTCTTGGAAGGTGGTCACGGTCACTACAGATGCCAGCCTCATAGGCTGGGGGGCAGTACTGGAGCAATGGTCTCTCCAGGGCAAGTGGTCAGAAGCAGAAAAGGCCCTGCCCATCAATCTCTTAGAGATACGAGCAGCCCGGTATGCCCTACTAGCATGGACATCCAAACTCCAAGGGTCCCCTGTCAGAATTCAATCAGACAATGCCACAGCAGTGGCATATATCACCAGGGTGGCACCAGGAGTTGTGCAGCCCAGAGGGAAGCAAATTGCATCCTGGAGTGGGCAGAAAAATATGTCCCAGCCATATCCGCGGTTTTCATCCCAGGAGTGGAAAATTGGAGAGCGGACTTTTTAAGTCGCCAGCAATTATGCCCGGGGGAATGGTCTCTTCACCCCAAGGTTTTCCAGGCAATATGCCAGCGGTGGGGAACACCGGATGTAGATCTGCTAGCATCCAGATTCAACGCAAAGGTGGACAGATTTGTGTCTCGCACAAGGGATCCCCTAGCTTGCGGCTCGGATGCCCTAGTGTTCCCTTGGGATCAGTTCAAGCTGATATATGCATTCCCACCGCCACAATTGTTACCGCGATTACTCCGCAGAATCAGGGTAGAAAAGAAACCAGTGATTCTGGTGGCTCCAGCGTGGCCCCGAAGGGCATGGTACGCGGAGATTGTAAAAATGTCAGTGATGAGTCCTTGGACCCTCCCACATCGTCCGGACCTGCTGTCGCAAGGACCGATATACCACCCTTCCTTACCAGCCCTAGGTTTGACGGCCTGGCTATTGAAGCCCACATTCTGAAAAAGAGAGGGCTCTCTAATTCTGTGGTATCTACCATGATCAATGCCAGGAAGCCGGTATCCAGGCAGATCTATTATAGGATCTGGAAGGCGTACATTACGTGGTGTGAGGCCAAGAAATGGCATCCACGTAAGTACGTGATAGGTAGGATTTTGGACTTCCTACAGTGGGCTGTAGATAGGAAGCTGGCCTTGAGTACTATCAAGGGTCAGATTTCGGCCTTGTCAATATTTTTTCAAAGGCCCTTGGCTTCGCATTCACTAGTCAAAGCTTTCATACAAGGAGTGATGCGTATTAGCCCTCTGGTTAGTATTCCCATATGTCCATGGGACTTAAACCTGGTTCTGTCGGTTCTACAGAAACAACCGTTTGAACCATTGCAACACATTTCCTTGGTTCTTCTCACCAGGAAATTGATTTTCTTAGTAGCCATTTGTTCGGCTAAAAGAGTATCGGAATTAGCCGCCTTGTCCTGTAGGGAGCCATATCTGGTTGTCCATAAGGACAGAGTAGTATTACGTCCTCATCCAGCCTTTCTTCCCAAGGTGGTATCGAGGTTTCATTTGAACCAAGATGTGGTTCTTCCTTCTTTTTTCCCCAAACCAAGCTCGGTAGAGGAAAAGTTATTACATTCTTTGGATGTAGTAAGAGCAGTTAAAGCTTATCTAAAATCCACTGCTCAGATTCGCAGAACGGATACTTTGTTTATTCTGCCGGAAGGCCCTAGAAAGGGTCAGGCAGCATCAAAATCTACTTTAGCCAAGTGGATTCGACAGGTCATAATACAAGCCTATGGCTTGAGAAAGAGACCGCCTCCGTTCAAAGTTAGGGCGCACTCCACAAGAGCAGTTGGAACTTCATGGGCAGTGCATCACCAGGCCTCCCTGGCTCAAGTATGTAAGGCCGCAACATGGTCTTCGGTACGCACGTTTACTAGATTCTACCAGGTAGACGTTAGAAGTCAGGAGGATGTCGCCTTTGGGCGCAGTGTGTTGCAGGCCGCAAAAGATCCTCATGCCTGATGGCGCCCAGCTTATGTATCCCTCCCCTCATTTGGCATTGCTTTGGGACGTCCCATTAGTAATGACTAAGTCGCTCTGTGTCCCGTGATGTACGAAAAAGAAAAAGGGATTTTTATAACAGCTTACCTGTAAAATCCTTTTCTTGGAGTACATCACGGGACACAGAGCTCCCACCCCTCTTTTTGGGACACTTATTGCTTTGCTACAAAACTGAGGTGCTCCCGGATGGGAGGGGCTTAAATAGGGGAGGGTACTTCCGGTTTGGAAGTGGCCAGTGCCAGCACCTGAAGGTAAACTATATAACCCATTAGTAATGACTAAGTCGCTCTGTGTCCCGTGATGTACTCCAAGAAAAGGATTTTACAGGTAAGCTGTTATAAAAATCCCTTTATTTATTTTTGGGGGGGGGGGGGGGGGAAATGTTACTTGCCAGAACACCGTTTTTACTTCTAGTTTTCTGGTCCCATGAACGTCATTGATCAGAATTTTGAGAGTTGTTTACATCCTGCTGTCCTATATTAACCACTTGACCTACAGAAAATGTACCCCCCTTTATGACCAGGCCATATTTTATGATACGTAATAGAGCTTTCTTTTGGTGGTAATTGTCACTGCGTTTTTTTTTTTTTGCGCTGTGCCCAGCCAGTGTTTGTGTCCTGGTAGGTGCTTTCACTAAGGCAAGAGATGGATTTAGTTCCCTGCTTTGTAGGAACAAAATCCACCCCTTGGGCCCCCCCCTGCAGGTGGACATGCAGAATCGTGTGTATATCTATATCTACACAATTCTGCACAAGAGATGCACCCTGTAGCAGTAAAACTGCTATGGGGTGGTCTTTAAAGCAGAGTTCTGCCTTGGGAAAAAAAAAATTAAGTCTGCAGCTACAAATACTGTAGCTGCTAACTTTTACTATGACACTTACCTGTCCAGGGAGCCTGCGATGTCTGCACCCCAGCCAGTCTTCGGATCGACTGTCTGGTGCAGCCATCACCATTCCAGGTAAGGGAACCCGGCAGTGAAGCCTTTCGGCTTTACGGCTAATTCCCTACTGTGCACATGTGTAGCGCACGGCACTTTGGCCCGGCGGAGGAAGGAGATTGGGGCCACAGGTAGTTTCCCAGGAAGCAGCAAAGGGAACCCTGTTACCCCCTCCCCTCTGAAAGGTGCCAAATGTGGCACCAGAGGGGAAGAGGAAGCAATTAAGCGGAAGTTCAACTTTTGGGTGGAACTGTGCTTTAAGTGGTTAAAGTAAGTAAGATTGTGGCAGGTTAACTGTACTTGTGTTTGAACTATTGAGGCTTCTGATGTATTTTGGAAATTGTGTATAATGCCTACTTTAGCCCTGTGACATCTTTGCTGTTACAATAGCAGGATTCAGGGCTTGGGGAGAGTTGGGTGCAACAGGCTCAGCTGTCACTGTATAACTAAAAGTGGCACTAGAATTTCACAGCCTAACCACCTTAAACAAGAGTAGTGCCTATCCTACCTCTGTCTTTGTAGCCCATTTTATAAAGGAATTTCTCCAGTCCTGATGTCCGAGGAATACATTGGTTTGGTTAAAATAATGTGCTGGTATCTGCAGGTCAGGTTTGCCGTGCTCATATAATTCAGTATTGTTCTAAAGCCTGAAATGTGTTTTTTTTTTTTTTTTCCTTTCTATGATTAGAAACGGACTCGGACCACCTCTGAGTCCTCTACCCACTCTATTGGATCAGCCAGAAGGAGTTCTATAGGTATTCAGCCTTCACCCCCTCCTCCAGCCATTCCTGAAACGGAGAGGTCCGAGCCCAAGAAAGAACCTAAGGCCAATTACCCATCACAAGGGGTAAGTGCTTTCCAGTAGTCTATATGCCGGACTCCTTAGTAGGTATTTAAGTGGATCTATTAAAGAAATTCCCATAGATACTTTAGGGTATTAGGTGATGAGCACAATGCTAATCGTGCATCCTGCTAATGGACCAAACCTCTGAGGAGGGAAGGTACTTTTGTGCTTTTTTTTTACCATTTAAAACCCTTAAAACCAAACTTTATTATATATTTGGAAGAAAAGGAAATGAACTTAATTTCAACAATGGTAAAATGGCAAATGCTGAACTAAAGTACATTTTTCACACTGTAGTACGTAGCTTCTTCTACAGCAGCTTTTTTTGCCTTATTTTATTATTCACCCACACTGTACCGGTTTGTTAGAAACCCATGGCCTTTTTTTATGAGGTAGGGATGTCTTGGAAACAAAGCTCTGTTGAATACATTGGGGTCATTCTCAAATTGTATCAACACAAAATGAACGTCACTAGAGGGGCAGTGTCAATGGCAGCACAGGGAAGCTGGGTGGACACTTACATACAGTATTTTTAATTATATTCAGGTTTAGTTGCCACATTCCAAACCTGTAGTTCTCACACTTGTTTCTCTCTAAACCATTTTGTAGGGCAGTAGAAGTTGGTTTCCTTTGAAAATTGGCTGGCTGATGGGAAAAGGAAAGAACGAAGCCCACTTACCTGATGACAGGAATAAGTCTGTAAGAAATCTTGCCTGTTAGTGGTCTGTGTGCAGCTATATGCAATTTATAGCCGCTTTGGCCTTCTGTGCTTTGTCTGTAATCCTATCCTTCATTTCTTGTCTTAGTGCCACTAAATTCAAAACTATACAGTAATAACT
Organism: Rana muscosa; assembly: GCA_029206835.1. NCBI lineage: Eukaryota > Metazoa > Chordata > Amphibia > Anura > Ranidae > Rana > Rana muscosa. Next base: position 201,389,094 of record CM055125.1, read on the forward strand.
ATAAGGCACCTAATCAAGTGCAATCCATTGTGCAGTAAATTTATGGCGGTCACTGAAGACATCTGATTTGCGGACATCTGCTGTGATCATAAAAAAAAAAAAAAACTCGTCCATTTTAGGTTCTTTTTCCTGCTGGGGTGTCGAGAGATGTTAGTCTAGTAATTTTTCCTTTCTCAAAACTTGGAAACACAGTCCAGTGGCCACTCTGTTCATGAGCATCTGTGAAGCTTGCTGTTTGGTTGGAACTGGATGAAGCAATGAACGTCTGGCATTTTGTATTTTATTTGCATGTTGGTGCCTTGAATGTGTAAAAGCACCCCAGTGCCAACGTAGGGCATGTATGTAACTATAAATTGCGCCACACTTGTGAGGTAGCGCCGTGAATGTCAGTCAGTGCAATAATTCTAGGGCCATAATTAATGGTTATCCTTGAACTGAAAACTTGTGAATGCTTTTAAAGCATCGCCTATGGTCAATTTTGAATGCCATCGTTTTGCGATTTTATGAATTTCCCAGCCTCATCCAACTATTGTAGCCATTAGGAAGTTTATCAAGGCAGTCTGAATTCTCCCTATTACTAAATAATAGATGCTACATTCAGCAGCTAAAGTTTGATGGGCTCATAGTAGCTTTGCCGCCTTATGTTTTTTGCACTGCAGTGTTATGTCATTACTATTCTTGGCTTTATAACTGTCCTTGCAATCTCACGCATTCTGCTGCTACTGGTGTGTTCCCACTCCAGCATCTCTGTTCTATGAGATACTGTATGTTAAATATTCTGATAAGCGTATTACAAGTTAAAGGTAAAAGTTTGTGTATTTTTTTTTTTGCATGGTTGCATTGGTCCAGCTTGAACTAATGTGAATATGCGTGTACATCTACCATACCCTCTGAAAGCTGAATGAGGTGCATACTACAGTAATCATCTCTAGATTCCAGTTCCAAGCAGCTGCCCTGCAGCATAGTGAACATAGGATCACGTGTTTGGCACTTTAAAAAAAAGTGCAAGGTATTCTCTGACTGTTGTTCACGCTGAGCAAGCGGCTGCCCTAGCCTGTAATGAACACAGGCAGTCACTCGCTCGGCACCGGAAGCTAGCAGTGATCACTGTAGTAGCAGTGCCTACAGTGGCTTCCTGCTTCCAGGTAAGACACATACATACTTACTTTGGTCACAGCCAGACCAATGTAACTATGCATTAAAAAAAACAGTACTTATACTTCAGCTTTAAATGATTTACCCTAGCAATAGTTTTCCAAGTTGCACAGTAAGCTAATTTTTAAAATCTATATTGCAGATCGTTTGGGACGAGAACAAACAGCGCTGGGTGAACCTAGATGAGCCAGAGGGAGAGGAGGTGAGTGGACAGCAGTTTTCTGGGTTTTTCATGTTGTGTTGGAGGATTCAGGTCTGAGTAATCCTATGGAGTGTGGAATAGCAACATGGTATTAAAACATAGTTACATAGGTTGATAAAAAACACAAGTCCATCTAGTTCAACCATAAAAAATAAAATAAGATATCGTACAATCCCATATACCCAATTCTATACCCAAAGTTGATCCAGAGGAAAACTAATGAGCAAAGATTATTCTGTGCTAGTATAGCTTTTTAGTTTTATTTTTATTTTTTTCTCATCTGGCTATAGGTTGTTTGGGTATTTTGTATATCTAATGCTATGGCACTGTATCTACTTCTTCAAAATTTGTGTAAGTGTAGGAACACCATATTTATTGGTGTCTGCTATACTGTCTCTGTGACAACTACTTCCTCTATTTCCTGTGTCTCAGGGTGAATCTTCCTAATGGGGTCTCAGACAGTAAAATACATTTTAGCCCTCTTCCATTCTATGCAGAAAAAAAGGTTGACATAAGGGTTTTAAAGGTTAATCTTTTCCTAAAAATAATGCACATCTTTTTGCAGGTAATAAAGTGCAATTTAATATTTTTACTCTGCAGCCTGTAAGGGCTGTGTTTTTTAAATTCTGACAGCGGGTGTGGGAACGAGAACCCCCACCTGCTGTCACATTGAGGTTAATCTGGGGGGGGTTAATCTTCCACCCTAAATATGGATGGAGCATGCCACATGTTCCAAGCACACCATCCTGCATCCACTTAAATGCAACTCTTAAAAAGAAAAATGAATGGAGTTTTTTTTCATAGCGCTAATGTTATGCTGATGGATATCACAAAAATCAGTGCAGCATTTTTAATTGGTTGAACTGTCTTTGCCTATTGCAGTAAAATGGATGCATGAGTTAAACATGGCATTACACCTGTTTCGTAGGCGTTGTTTACATGGCCATGAAAACCTATGGCACTATATATATATATATATATATATATATATATATATATATATATATATATATATATATATATATATATATAATAGCAATATGTTCTGTTTCTAGAGCAAGCCCCTGCCTCCACCTCCGTCAATTATGCCGAAAAGACCTCAGTCTGGATCCTCTGGACCAGGTGGACCCGGAGCTCCCCCAAACCCTTCAGTCAATATGTTCTCTATCAGAGCAGGTAACGGTATCCTCTTGTCTCAACAGGCTCTTTAAAATGGTGCTGTATCCTTAGAATCAACTAAATGTTTGCAATTTACGTTTGTGAAAGTACAAAAGACAGCAATTTTTTTTGTGTACATTAAAGCTGTATTAAACAAAAAATATATAGATGTGGTTGCATTTGTTTTTGTAAGGCTTTTTATAGGCTTTTTTCCCTCTGTTTTCGCTGATCTGGCCAGTGACAAACCACCTATATTAGACTACACTATTGATGGTGGAGCAACAGAGACGACTTTGGGGACAGTAGCATTGTCAGTCTGGGGGGGGGGAGAGTGTGTTGGATGCACTAGAACAGGGGTCTCCAAACTATGGCCCTCCAGTTGCTTAGGAACTATAATTCCCATCATGCCTAGTCATGTCTGTGAATGTCAGTTTTGCAATGCCTCATGGAACTTTGTAGTTTCACCACAGCTGGAGGGCCGTAGTTTGGAGAATAAAATACACTAACACTTCAAAGCCAAACTCCAGCTAACACCTTTTAGGCAGTTGCAGCAACCATTTTGTTCCTTTTTGGAATAAAAGTTACTCTTTCGTCCATGGACCGACACAGCTTCTCTATTGACAAAGTGGGTATTATCCGTTAATTAGGAGTGACTAGGCAGAAAAACTTGTAAAAAGTGTTGCATCACACCTTCTACAGTACCGCCCAGGGGGCGGACCCTCTGGGTATACCCTCTCAGTCTGCACATCGCAGATCAGTTTTTTTCTGTCTAGCAAGGAGTAGGACATGGCTCCCTTCGGGCTCATTGGTCCGGGGAAAAAAGATATATATATTTTTTATTTTTTTGCTACATTTGTTGTTTCCTGCGATCTTCGATCAACTGCCGACTGGGTGACAGGCTGGATCCTCGATCCTTGTAGTCTCCCCAGTTTCGGCCATCGAGCGTGTGCCGACCCTAGCTACGCGCTGGGTTTTCCACGACATGCCCGTCGCTCCACGGGTGGCCGGTGAGCCTACGCTCCAGGGCCTGCATCGGACCGCTCAGCTTCGGCTGACCTTACGGCCGAGTCGCAGCAGCCTGGCCGGTGAGCTTACGCTCCAAGGCTTGCATCGGACCGCTCAGCTTCGGCTGACCTTACGGCCGAGTCGCAGCAGCCTGTCCGGTGAGCGTCATGCTCCAGGGCATACATATGATCGTCCCTTCTGGGTCCAATCACAGCATGCCTGGCCAACAGTCACCTTCCGTGCGCGGACGATGATCTGTTTGGAATGTCTTCCAGCAGAATACATGCAGGATAGGTAAGTAAAACTCCCCTGCCTCGGCTGGGTGATTTAGCTGGACATTCCTGGAGAGATCAAGTAAGTGGTTGTGGCCCCTTTCTTCCCTCTCTCCCTGCCTTTCCCTCCTCCCTGGGCTTCTAGCTAAAGGTTGCTGGGTGCTGGGGGTCACCTAGGGGGTCCCACTAGGAGCGGGGCTGGCTGTAACTAACATTTAAAAGAAATGTCATTTTTGCTTACCTGTGTTTCTGTGTCTCCATGCTGTCGGCGGCCATTTTGAGGTGGTCCATGCCAAGTTTGGCCTCTTGTAACTGCCTGGCAGCCATCTTCCTGTAGTTCGGCCACACCCACTGGCCCCTATCAGGTGATCGGCGGCCATGTTTGTCCACCCTGTATGCAGATATTGCCGTTCGGCGGCCATCTTTTTTGTGGGCTATGGCTGCCTGACCTCTATCTTCTGTCGGCGGCCATTTTCTTAGAGCCCACATTATCTTCCATACAGACGGTTTTGGCAACCATTTTGCGAGAGCCTCCGGCCTCTAGGGTGCATTACACTGGCACGAAAATTCACACAGGAAGTGCTGATAAAAGAAGCAGACTGACACAGCAGCAAGGGGACAGCATCATAGGCGCAGCATAGCAGTACCTATCCAGGGTGGTGAGTCCTCTGGGTAACCCAGCATCTCTGCAGCGCAGGAGGGTGGCCTATTGATATCTTGCCTGGAGCCCTGTGAGTGTCAGCGTGTGGTCAGCATGGCATCTGAGCCAGATGTCTTCTCCCCTGAAACACCAGATTTAGCAGCTGGTGTCCCTGAGGTGTCTATGGACGCTATGTCGGCAATCCTAGAGGCGTTTGCTGCCAGGGTGGAAGCAGCACACGGGAATACAGGGGGTAATAAATGCCCCCGTCCCCTGCAATCTTCTGGGGATATTTCTGATGCAGAACCAGGTCCAGCTACGGCTCATGGCCCAGATTCTGACGCATCAGAGACTGCAGACCGTGACCGATCGGACAGTGAGGAGGACTCCAAGTCCAGGTCAGTACGCGAGACGGCTTTGGTATCTGACCTTATTACTGCAGTGCGGGATACGCTAAAGTTGGAAAATACTGCAGAAGCAGCAGAGACTCCGGTCCACTTGGGTTTCATAGACCTGCCCGCACTGCTAAGGTGTTCCCTTGTGTGTCTTTTGACAAACTCTTATACATGGAATGGGAGAACCCACTGAGGGTCTTTACAGCCCCAAAGAGGTTTGCGGTACGGTACCCCTTTTTGAGGAGTTTTCTGAAGAAATGGACCTCTCCCCCCTATAGTGGACCCTCCAGTGTCCAGACTTAATAGAGCCACCACAATTCCTGTAGAAGGGGCTCCTGTTTTCTAGGACCCTGTGGATAAGAAGGCTGAAGCACTCGCTTGCTACCTATACTCAGTGGTAGGCTCGGCAGTACGCCCGGCATTGGCGGGGGCCCTAGTGTCTCACACACTTACTGAATGGGCAAGATTGCTACTCCAGGGGTTAAGGAGCGAGATGCTCCTCCTGATGAGATAACATTGGCCGACCTGTTGGTCCAGGGCCTTAGGTTTGTCTGCGAGTCAGACATGAATACTATTCCCCTGCTGTCTAAAACTTCGGTTTATGCAGTAGCAATACGCCGCCTGATCTGGCTAAAAGGCTGGTCTGCGGACCAGACTTCCAAGAAAGCCCTGTTGGATCTGCCTTTTAAGGGCGACAGACTTTTTGGGGCTTCTCTGGATGACATCATCAAGGATGCCACAGGAAGTAAAAGCACTTTGCTTCCCCAAATTAGCAAGGGTAAGGGGCCACGCCAAGGGCAAGGGCCCTCCTTTACTGCACACAAGTGGTTTTTTCGTCCCCCTAGGGCGACAGAGAAAAGACCCCAGGCCGATAAAGCGCCTGCCCAAGGACAAAAGCGTCCTTGGTCCCGCAGACCCAACAAGCCTGCGGACAAATCTGCGTCCACATGAAGGTCCGCCCCCACCCAGCTCTCGGGTGGGGGGACGTCTTCGCGAATTCGCGACTCAGTGGACTGCTCTAGTCTCCAACAGGTGGGTTTGCGAAGTAATCTCCTCAGGCTACAAGATAGAATTTCTCTCTTGTCCACCAGACAGATTCATCACCTCCAATCTCCAGCTACTACCGACCCGTCGGGAGGCCCTGTATGGGGCGGTCCAGGGTCTACTGGAACGCGGGGTAGTTATTCCAGTTCCAGAACAGGAACGGGGTCAGGGTTTTTACTCAAATCTGTTCATTGTGCCAAAGAAGGAGGGGGTTCGTCCAATCTTGGATCTCGGAGCCCTCAATTGCTTTGTGAAGGTACAAAGATTTCGGTATGGAGTCGGTTCGATCCGTAGTCACGGCTCTCCATCCGGGGGACTTTCTGGCCTCCTTGGACATCAAGGACGCATACCTGCATGTCCCCATATACTCCAGACACCAGAGGTTTCTGCGATTTGCTATTGGGAAGAACCACTACCAGTTTGTGGCCCTCCTGTTTGGCCTTGCCTCAGCACCCAGGACGTTCACCAAGGTGCTCGCTCCGATTCTGGCACTTCTAAGACAGCGGGGTATCGCTATCACAGGTTACTTGGACGACCTTCTGCTGAAGGCCCCTTCAAGCTCAGAATTAGAGGTAAGCGTGTCCATTACCTGTCAGACTTTTCGAGACTGTGGTTGGATACTAAACACGCAAAGGTCAGTATTGGTGCCCACTCAACGCCTAGTGTACCTGGGGTTGATTCTGGATTCCTCAGAGGCAAAGGTATTCCTCCCTGTGGAGAAGTTGCAGACCCTCCGGGCTGCAGTACGGCAGCTGACTTCCAGGAATTGGTCGTCACTCCGTTTTTGCATGCGAGTGTTGGGCCTCATGGTAGCCTCCTTCGAGGCGGTCCCATATGCTCAATACCACACTCGAGTGTTACAGAAGGAAGTTCTGTCCAGATGGAACAGATGCCCTTCATCTCTGGATTATCAAATCCGAGTGAGCCACCTAGTCAGGAGATCCCTGGTATGGTGGCTGACAGCACCGGCTCTAATGGCCGGGAAGTCATTTCTTCCGGTTTACTGGATAGTGATCACGACGGACGCCAGCCTTACAGGTTGGGGGGGGAGTCTGGGGTGTCCAGTCGGCGCAAGGTCGCTGGACCCCAGAGGAAGCCCTCCTGCCGATCAATGTCCTGGAGATCCGGGCGATCAAGCTGTGCCTCTTCAAATGGTCTCAGAGACTGCAAGGGCGTCCAGTCAGGATCCAGTCAGACAACGCCACAGCAGTGGCATATGTCAATCATCAAGGAGGAACAAGAAGCTCAGCTGCAGCATCGGAGATCGCTCGCATCCTGAAGTGGGCAGAGAGGAGCGTACCGGCACTGTCGGCCGTGTACATTCCGGGTGTGGAAAACTGGCAGGCGGACTACCTGAGCCGCCAGATGCTGGACCAGGGAGAATGGTCCTTACACCCGGAGGTGTTCCAACTCCTCTGCCAAAGATGGGGCACACCAGACGTAGATCTTCTGGCTTCCCGACTCAATCGGAAGGTATTGAGGTTTGTGGCCCGGTCAAGAGACCCATGGGCAGACGCAACGGACGCGTTGGTAGCATTGTGGGGCCAGTATCGGCTAATCTATGCCTTCCCTCCCTTAAGGCTTCTTCCGCTTCTGCTCCGCAGAGTGGAGGCAGAGGGAATTCCAATGATCCTAATCGCTCCAGATTGGCCTCAGCGTCCTTGGTACGCCGATCTAGTACGTCTGGTAGCAGACGTCCCCTGGCGCCTACCACTACGGAAGGACCTGCTGTCGCAAGGTCCCATATTCCATCCTGCTTTACAGTCATTGGCTTTAACGGCATGGCTGTTGAGAACCAGGTACTGAGAGACCGGGGCCTGTCAGACTCAGTAATTTCTACTATGAGAAGTGCTCGGAAACCGTCCTCTAGGAAGGTCTATCACCGCACTTGGAGGGCCTACATCTCCATGTGTGAGGAAATGAAATGGCATGCGCGTACCTATTTGGTTTCCAGAATCCTGTTGTTTTTACAGCATGGGGTAGACCAAAGGCTTGCCCTAAGTACGATTAAGGGACAGATATCTGCCCTGGCTGTCTTTTTTCAGCGACCCCTGGCGACTCACTCTCTCGTGAGTACATTTGTGCAGGGGGTTCGACATGTGGCCCCTCCGGTCCGCCCCCCGTTACCTCCGTGGGACTTGAACCTGGTCCTCTCGGTGCTTCAGAAGGCACCGTTTGAGAATATTAGAGATATTCCCCTGTTGACACTTTCTCAGAAGGTGGTCTTTTTGGTGGCTGTTACGTCAGTTAGACGAGTCTCTGAGCTGGCAGCCTTGTCCTGCAAGGCTCCCTATTTGATTTTCCACAAGGATAAGGTGGTGCTGCGGCCGCAGCCTTCCTTTCTTCCGAAGGTCGTTTCGGCTTTTCATCTCAACGAAGACATTGTACTTCCATCCTTGTGTCCTCAGCCGTCGAATCCTAAGGAGTCGGCGTTGCATTCCTTGGACGTTGTCCGAGCTTTGAGAGTATACATATCTGCTACTTCCCTGTTCCGGAAGTCAGACTCACTGTTTGTTTCGGTGGCTGGTCCCAAGAAGGGCCAAGCAGTCTCATCGGCCACCATCTCTAGGTGGATCCGACAGAGAGTAATCCAGGCTTACGCCTTAAAGGGTCAGGCGCCCCCCTTTCCTGTCACGGCGCATTCGACCAGGGCAATAGGTGCCTCTTGGGCTTTCCGACATCAAGCGTCTGTTTCCCAACTATGTAAAGCGGCGACTTGGTCGTCCGCTCACACTTTCACAAAATTCTACAAAGTTGATGTAGATGCATCTTCGGATGCCTCTTTCGGCCGCAAGGTTTTGCAGGCGGCTGTTTAGAGTTGCAACTCCTCCGTTCGAGGAGTGCTGTTTTGTGTTTTGGGGTGAAGTTTGTTTTTATGCTGTTACCACCCCTCGTTTTTTCTCTGACACTGCTTTGGGACGTCCCACTTTGTCAATAGAGAAGCTGTGTCGGTCCATGGACGAAAGAGTAAATAGGATTTTTTACTCACCGTAAAATCCTTTTCTCTGAGTCCATGGACCGACACAGCACCCACCCCTCCTTTTAAGTTTGTACTGCTTTTTGACGAACTGATCTGAGATGTGCAGACTGAGAGGGTATACCCAGAGGGTCCGCCCCCTGGGCGGTACTGTAGAAGGTGTGATGCAACACTTTTTACAAGTTTTTCTGCCTAGTCACTCCTAATTAACGGATAATACCCACTTTGTCAATAGAGAAGCTGTGTCGGTCCATGGACTCAGAGAAAAGGATTTTACGGTGAGTAAAAAATCCTATTTTTACATAAAAGCTGGTTGTTGTAAGCACCCCTGTCAGTGTTAAATGGTTTGTCCCAACCTTCTAACTGTTACATCTTCAGGACAGCTTGTTCTGTTGAAAAACAGACTTACTGGCAGGATCACCATGTGAAAATATGAGTCTAAAAAATAAAAAAATGCAGCCATTGCATCTAAGAATTGGTAAGCTGCAATATAATAAATGTTTGTATTTTGGCTTTAATAGCGCATTATGGATCATTTTCTAAAAGCATCACAGTGGGGCTCTGGGGAATATTTAATGCATAGGCCTCTCCCTAGCACACTGATAAATTAGAACTTTTTAGTGTATAACCAGCGAAAGACCCCACTTTGTATATCGTGCACATGTGAATTTTATAAACAAAGCTGGTTTTGTGTGACCTGACAAATCGGGAATGGTGTTTATAATGGATTTCTGATTCCTGAATGTGTTTGTTCTTTTCCAGGAGGTGCCAGAGGCCGCTATGTGGATGTGTTAAACCCAGGTGGCAGCAAACCAGCAAGTTCTGTGCCACCGCCAGCTGATCTTTTTGCTCCGCTTGCACCAATGCCCTTCCCATCAAACCTCTTTGTTCCTAACTCAGGTGAACAGTGGTTGCCTTATGGTCCTGAATTGTAGGCCCTTTCTGTTTTTAGAGCTGAACCCTGGGCTTGAAACTTGGTTTGCTTTGTATATTTTCAGTTCTGTGCAGTAATCCAGTGGGAAACTTTGCCTCTGTATAGGAGCTTCCTGAAATTATGACCAGTCACTGCTGCTCTTTCCTTGTGCAAGGTCGACTGGTCTGGTCTCTTCCCCCTCCTGTAGTTTTCTTGCATGCAGTGGGTGGAGTCTACTGGGTCCCTCCCATAGCTCTATTCACTGCTGCTTTTGCAAGTTAATATCTGGGTTTGCATTTGAACACAAAGTGGATTTATATAATTTTTGGCTATTGAGGAATATATTTAAATTGGAGGTTTTGTGCCTGAAGCTCTAAAAAGAGAAAATAGTATGTTTCAGTGAGGATCCATTTTTTATATATTTATTGTGGTATAACTTGACATTCTATTGTGATTTTCACATTTGTAGACATTGTTTCTGGTTGCAGTCTGTATAAAAGACAGCATGGTAAATATATTTTTTAGAACAGATGCTAAAATTGCGATATACTATAGATCCACACTGAAGAAAAGAGAAACCATAAAGCACAATCATATTTTAAGCTTGAAGCACTTAAAACCAAAAGCAATAAACAAACTCACTATTCCATGCATGTCTAAAAGGACAAACAAAAAGTGCCAGATAATCAGCTGCACTTGCACTGGATATGTCTTTTAAACTGAAGCTATTAATGGAGTTGAAATATCAAACATCACCTATCTCAATCCCAGTGCTGCAAATCGTCTTTTTAACATTGTTTCTTTAACAGTTCCAGAAGAGGGTCAGCCCAGCCTTGGCTCAGATGCAGAAACGCTACAACCTCCTGACCAGCCAGGTCTTGATAATCTCACCCAGACACAGGTGAGTTTGAGCTGGCATTCTTAATGTGCAATTCCAGCTAAAATGTTGTTTAGTTTTAATTTCATATGAGAAGGGTTCGGAGGTCTCAGGGTTGTCTACAGTGCCTTGCGAAAGTATTCGGCCCCCTTGAACTTTTCATCCTTTTGCCACATTTCAGGCTTCAAACATAAAGATATAAAATTAATTTTTTGTGAAGAATCACCAACAAGTGGGACACAATTGTGAAGTAGAACGAAATCTATTGGATTTTTGAAACTTTTTTTAATTAAGAAAAAAATGAAAAGTGGGGCGTGCAAAATTATTCGGCCCCCTTGCGTTAATACTTTGTAGAGCCACCTTTTGCTGCGATTACAGCTGCAAGTCGCTTGGGGTATGTCTCTATCAGTTTTGCACATCGAGAGACTGAAATTCTTGCCCATTCTTCCTTGCAAAACAGCTCGAGCTCAGTGAGGTTGGATGGAGAGCGTTTGTGAACAGCAGTTTTCAGCTCTTTCCACAGATTCTCGATTGGATTCAGGTCTGGACTTTGACTTGGCCATTCTAACACCTGGATACGTTTATTTGTGAACCATTCCTTTGTAGATTTTGCTGTATGTTTGGGATCATTGTCTTGTTGGAAGATAAATCTCCGTCCCAGTCTCAGGTCTTTTGCAGACTCCAACAGGTTTTCATCCAGAATGGTCCTGTATTTGGCTGCATCCATCTTCCCCCTCAATTTTAACCATCTTCCCTGTCCCTGCTGAAGAAAAGCAGGCCCAAACCATGATGCTGCCACCACCATGTTTGACAGTGGGGATGGTGTGTTGAGGGTGATGAGCTGTGTTGCTTTTACGCCAAACATATCGTTTTGCATTGTGGCCAAAAAGTTAAATTTTGTTTTCATCGGACCAGAGCACCTTCTTCCACATGTTTGGCGTGTCTCCCAGGTGGCTTGTGGCAAACTTTAGACGAGACTTTTTATGGATATCTTTGAGTAATGGCTTTCTTCTTGCCACTCTTCCATAAAGGCCAGATTTGTGCAGTGTACGACTGATTGTTGTCCTGTGGACAGACTCTCCCACCTCAGCTGTAGTTCTCTGCAGTTCATCCAGAGTGATCATGGGCCTCTTGGCTGCATCTCTGATCAGTCTTCTCCTTGTCTGAGCTGAAAGTTTAGAGGGACAGCCAGGTCTTGGTAGATTTGCAGTGGTCTGATACTCCTTCCATTTCAAAATGATCGCTTGCACAGTGCTCTTTGGGATGTTTAAAGCTTGGGAAATCTTTTTGTATACAAATCCAGCTTTAAACTTCTGCACAACAGTATTACGGACCTGCCTGGTGTGTTCCTTGGTCTTCATGATGCTCTCTGCGCTTTCAATAGAACCCTGAGACTATCACAGAGCAGGTGCATTTATACAGAGACTTGATTACACACAGGTGGATTCTATTTATCACCATCAGTCATTTAGGACAACATTAGATCATTAAGAGATCCTCGCTGAACTTCTGGAGTGAGTTTGCTGCACTGAAAGTAAAGGGGCCGAATAATTTTGCACGCACCACTTTTCAGTTTTTTATTTGCTAAAAAAGTTTAAAATATCCAATAGATTTCGTTCCACTTCACAATTGTGTCCCACTTGTTGGTGATTCTTTACAAAAAATAAAATTTTTATATCTTTGTTTGAAGCCTGAAATGTGGCAAAAGGATAAAGTTCAAGGGGGCCGAATACTTTCGCAAGGCACTGTATATTCCTGTTAGGAAGTAAGGAGAAATCTTCCCAGTGTGGTGACCGATGTCATTGTCACAGAAATTGAGTGGAAATCTCTCTAAAGGTGACATGGCAACATAAATCTAAATTTTATGTTCTAATCCTCCCACATGCTATGAATAAAAGAAAAAAATATTTTCCACTGAGTGACACAGGCAATCAAAACAGTTGGGTGGGTTATACTCCTGCCTACACGAGGCTGGGACACTGGCATGCAGAAACATTGTAAGCCAGTTCCCATATAACTGCTTCTGTACCCAGCAGGTCACAGTTTTATGCTGGTGTCCCAGAAGGTTGAACACCCTTTTCTCAGCTCTGCTGACAAAAATCCAGATATTTTTTTGCTAGCCTGTTTTTTCCTCAGTGGATTTTTTTTGCATTGCAACTTCAGTCAAGATTCCTTGCTACATCATTGCTGGAGCTGGTCTCTATGTAGCAGATGTGTGGATCAGCACTATCTTTGGAGACTGTTCCCAGGCCCCTGTAGACTCGATGTGCACAGCTAGCCCAGAACGTGACCTTCAGACATGGGGCTCTTCATTGGGGCGCTTTCCAGTCCTGCGTATATTGTGCTAGCCACAAAGAGCTTTCCAGGTCCAAAGACTGACCCCGTCTTGGGAGACTCTAGTAAGGCAATTTGGACTAAATGGGAGCTACCTCTCTTTACACTTCTTGAGCACCATTTCCCACCACCCCCAGTTTTATTGCGGTAAGTGTTAAGGACTGACATCCACTGGGTGGAGCAACACATGCTTCGCCCTTTCTCTCATTCAAACTACAGAGGACACCATCCTGCTGCTGCGCACTGTCAGCTGATTCTAGATCTTAGGAGTTCAAAAGTAAGTGCACTTCTGTGACTCAGAAGAGATTTATGACCAAAACCGCTTTGAACTCCCTTCCCTCAATGATTTTTCAGTCCTTCTCAGCTCCCCTCTATTGCTAGAGCGCTGGGCTCTGAGCCTCTCTCTCTCATGGCAGTTAGTCCCTGGCATGACCCATCAGTCTCTTCAGGTGAGTAGGGTGGGCTCTCCTGCCCTGGGGGATAGGGGATCCTCTTTGCAACAGGGCAAGTAATCTGGTCCCTATGCTGAACAATGTTAGGAGTACCATTTTTGTCCGCCCCGTTTCTTCTAAAGAAAATTGATTGGAATCTTGCTCTCATGCTGTGGGGTTGATTTTCTTAAGACAAAATAGGCTGTTCACTTTGCAAGGGAACTTTCCCTTCTCTTAGTGAAGCTCTGCTGGCTTACATCATCCTGTCGTGTACAAGCAAAAATACTGTTTTTATATTTGCTTTGCATGTAATATGTAATAGATTCACAAATTCACGTGTAAAGTATTGAAAATTCACTTTGCAAAGTTAAATTTCCCTTGCAAAGTAAAAAGCCCATTTGCCTTTAAGAAAATCAAACCCTATGCCTAAGCTGAATCATAATTTTATTTTTATAACCCTTCAATGTTTGAATAATAATGTTCATTTGACCCAATTTAAATTTTCCGCAGTTTTTAAGTGCAACCTCTGGATCTGATCTGCCACCTTCAAACTCAGACGACTATCCTTCTGGAGAGGTATGCTCTAGATTTTTCACACTGGTTTTAAAATCATCTAACCTTCATGTAACCTAATGAGTCTCTAACACTCTGACTCATTAACAAATACATGATGCGCAATCACTAGAGGAATAAGCAATGCACTCTTTGTTGTATTAGATTGCCTGCTCTTGTGTGAAAGCCATTTTCTGCCATCAGACTGACAAAATATCCTTCCATGTACACGGACAGTATTGCTTTGCAAAGGGGGTGAAGATACAGCAAGGTTTTAATCTCCCTCTATTAATGCCACTTTTCAGCCACATGCTTTCCCATGTGCCCATATATTAAAATGGCCTTAAAATTTTATTCCTCATAATATTTTTTAGCCATAGATTTCTGTTATATGGTCTGCACTAAATGTGTATTTGTGAGGATGAAAATGTTGGAGCTGGCACTGTTGTATTCAAAGGTGCAAACTCCCAGGCTGTCATCGGTGAGTTACGTTCCCAGAACAAGCATGCTGCCAGTGAAGTCTGAAATGCTGCTTTTTGCAGGTCAGTTACTCAGAAGTTGTGAAGCCAGAATCAGGAATACCATGCCTGAACATACACCTTTACAAACAAGCCAGCAATGTGATCTTTCATGTTTGCTTTACAGAAGAAAAAATATTTTGAAAATGTCTCCCAAGAAGCTGCTGTAAGCTGCAGTGTTTGGTAGTTCAGTAGTCGCCCCTTTTTTTCAGATACCTATGCACCTCTTTTGGAAGACATGGCCAGCTATGTAAATGTCAAAGATCATCCTAGCAGTAGTTGCCTGCTGTAAACATTTATACAGTATGCCAGAAACAACCCCCACCCTATTTCTTGTGTCTTGCTGACTTAAGGGCTAGGTTCACCTTTGTTCACCTTCTTTTATTCTAAAATCCAGCTCCCCTATGTACCAAAATATTAATGTACTTCTTTCTTTTTCGTACATCACGGGACACAGAGCGACTTAGTCATTACTAATGGGTTATATAGATTACCTTCAGGTGCTGGCACTGGCCACTTCCAAACCGGAAGTACCCTCCCCTATATAAGCCCCTCCCATCCGGGAGCACCTCAGTTTTTTGCCAGTGTCTAAGGTGTTGGCCAAAGAGTAACATGTGTTTTCACTGGGCTTGCGTACAGGTTCTTTTGGGCCTTAGTAAGCTGTTCCGGATCCCACCAAAAAAGCTTCATAGCTAAACGGTCGGTACCCGGGCCTTGCAGCAGAAGAGCAAGGTTTTGCCTGTAATGCCTCTCTTAGGAGGGCTGGACCCTGGGATCCAGAGCTCTGGTCATACCCACGACCAAGATGTTGTCTGTGCAGAGTGCTATACAGGTCCAGGGGAGTGGAATCCTTGGGAACCCGGTCCCTGAAGGTTTAATTACAATGCCTGCCGTGATAGGTGAAGTTTGGGCTTCTGTGGACCAAACAAAGTCCTGCGGTGGGGATCAGGTAAGTGGGGGCCCCCAGGAACTTGGTTCTATTGGGGGACCCCCAAGCCTAATTTGTCTTTCTGTCTGTTACCTAACGGTATTCCCGCTAATATCTGTGTATGCCTGTAACTACTGAAAATGTAAAATTTTAATAGTAGTCAAGAAAAAAAAAAAGGACCGCAGTACCTGTGTTAAACCACTAGAGGCCGCTGTGGTCCATTTTTCTTGTCATGTGGATCTTTGGTTTTCTTAAGTCAAAAGATCCAGGCAGTTGGTAAGTTTCTCTGTGGGAATCCACTTCCTCTGCCCTGTTGCTGCGCTCATCCACCGCACAGGCCCTCCGGCAAAAAGGGCCCTGGCTCCTAGTCCCTGTTTGATTTTCGAAAAGGGCGCCAATGGCGCACGGGCGCGTGCACGCGCCTCCTATGAAAAAAAAAAGGGGCGGGGCGGGTGGATGACGCTCGATGCGCGCCACGGCGCTTCTGCGCATGTGCAGGCGTCCCAGCTTGTGTAAAGACACAGTACAAGTGTCAGCTGGATGCAAACAGAGCTAGCAACAAACAGTGGCACACAGAGGCGGTTGATGCAGGCATCCCCATAGAAAGGCACTTTAGTGGACACCAGCTGGTATATAGCAGCAACTGTGTTAGACTATTACCAGCAAAATTGGTGTATGACGACGGGAATACCTCAGCTTTGTGCTTATAGGATATGTCGTCCAGACGCTCTGGAAATAGATCTTCCAAGAAGCGAAAGGGGTCTCCGTCGGGCTCTGAGGATTTTGGGCATGCTGTACTGCGCCAATCTCCCCTGAAATTTCAGAGGTCAGTAGCCGTAGGAACCCCGCAGGAGTACCTGGTACTGCGGCTGTCCCCAGTCCACCTGCTCCTGTATATATAACAGAGGAGGTTTTATCCTCAACTCTGGGAGGATTGGAAGAGAGATTAACAGCATTGATCGCTGCTTCCCTGTCACAGGAAAAGCGCTTCCGATCTCCGTCTCCTCCTGCAGAGTGCCTGTTAGTGGAGGAACAGTCCCAGAGATCGACCTACCTGAAGGGGATCAGGTGAGGTTGATAAAGTTATAGAGGAATCAACAGTGGAAGAACCTTTCTCAGCATCTCAGGCTGAAAGATTATGGGTTCAGTCTCTGACTAACATGGTCCGAGCAGCATTTTAAATGCCTCTGGCGGAACCATCAACCACTACTGTCTCCTCGCTGGGGTCGCTGAAAGCTCCCCAGACTGTCTGTTCCTTCCCAATCCACCCTTTATTGGAAGGGTTTATTTACCAGGATTGGGAGCATCCTGTAAAATATTTACTCCCCCCAAGAGATTTCCAGTGATCTATCCCATGGAGGATAAGTTCATAAAAATAAAAAAAATGGAGGGTCCCTACAGTGGACACAGCCATCTCTTGTGTAAATAAATCACTGACATGTCCAGTAGATAATGTTCCAATGTTCAAGGACCCAATAGATAAAAAATTGGAGTCTTTACTAAAATCTGCTTTCTCTACAGCAAGCATGGTGACACAACCTGCAGTAGCAGCGATTGGATTCTGCCAAGCAATGAAAGATCAGTTGAAACAAGTCTTAAGGGACTTACCAGATCAGCAGGCTCTTGCCCTAGCTGACCTACCTAGAGCCTTGTGTTGCGGTGGACGCCATAAAGGATACAATCCAACAGGCATCCCGCTTTACGCTGTCTGTAGACATATGCGTAGGCTTCTATGGCTCAAAAACTGGTCTGCTGAAGCTCCCTGTAAGAAATTGCTGATTAGCTTTCCATTTCATGGAGAACGCTTATCTGGAGATGATCTGGACAAATATATCCAGAAAACTTCTGCCGGTAAAAGTACATTCTTGCCGGTTAAGAACAAGGGTAGAAGTCCTTCTTTTAAGAGGCCTACTTCTCCAGTCCCTGGCACATCGGCTGTGAAACAGTTCCGACGGCCTCCGCAGTCAAATCCAGGGGGCAGAAATCAGGGACAATCACAGGGTAACAAGAAACCCTGGGTCAAGAGAGGTACAAAACCTCCCCCTAAGTCATGAAGGGTTGCCCCCACTCAATCGGGTGAGGGGAAGACTTCAGTTGTTCACAGAGACCTGGCGGGATACCTTTAGAGATGGGTGATCTCCGCAGTAAGTCTGGGATACAGGCTGGAGTTAAAAGACATTCCTCCTGCCCATTTTATAAGGTCAAACGTGCCAAGCGATCCCCAGAAGAGTGGATCCCTCCTTCTGGCACTAGAGCAACTATTGCCCCAAGGGTAATCATGAAGGTTCCCTTGGAAGAAAACGGGTTCGGGTTTTACTCGAACCTTGTCACAGTCCCCAAACCAAATGGGGACATGAGGCCCATATTAAATATAAAAGGGCTAAACAAGTTCCTACATATCAGGACTTTTTCGGATGGAGTCGATCCGATCGGTGGCCACCGCCCTACAAGGGCAGGAATGGTTAGCCTCGATCGACATAAGGGATGCTTATTTGCATATTCCCATCTGTCCGGCCCACCAGAAATTTCTACGCCTTGCAGTAGAAGGGCGCCATTTTCAGTTCAGAGCCTTACCTTTCGGTCTGGCCACAGCACCACGAGTGTTCACAAAAATTCTGGCCCTACGATTGGCCAAACTAGGAACACAAGGTGTAACGATCATGGCATATCTAGACGACTTGTTGCTGATAGACCACTCAGTGGAAAAAACTAGAAGTGGTCGTTCACAAGATAAAGTATCTGGAATCTCACGGTTGCATTATCAACCGAGACAAGTCAGCCCTAAAACCAGTCAAAAGCCTGGAATACTTGGGGGCTAAGACTGGATTCAAATCAGAGAAAGATTTTCTTACCTCCAGAGAAGGTGTCGTCTTTGAAAGATTTGACCCACTTAGTGGGTACAAAAAAGAAAAACCATCCATACGCCTGTGTATAAGGCTGCTGGGAAAAATGGTGGCTTCATTCGAAGCAGTACCCTACGGTCAATTCCATTCAAGGAACTTGCAGAGGGCCATACTGTCAGCCTGGAACAAAAAAGTTCAGGCTTTAGACTTAACAATGTCCCTGTCCCCTTCCGTTCGCAAGAGCCTCCATTGGTGGTTGGTACCAGAATCTGGAAAAAGGGAAACCCTTCAGTCCGGTTTCTTGGAAGGTGGTCACTACAGATGCCAGCCTCATAGGCTGGGGGGCAGTACTGGAGCAATGGTCTCTCCAGGGCAAGTGGTCAGAAGCAGAGAAGGCCCTGCCCACCAATCTCTTAGAGATACGAGCAGCCCGGTATGCCCTAGTAGCATGGACATCCAAACTCCAAGGGTCACCTGTCAGAATTCAATCAGACAATGCCACAGCAGTGGCATATATCAATCACCAGGGTGGCACCAGGAGTCGTGCAGCCCAGAGGGAAGCGAATTGCATCCTGGAATGGGCAGAAAGGTATGTCACAGCCATATCCGCGGTTTTCATCCCAGGAGTGGAAAATTGGAGAGCGGACTTTTTAAGTCGCCAGCAATTATGCCCGGGGGAATGGTCTCTTCACCCCGAGGTTTTCCAGGCAATATGCCAGCGGTGGGGAACACCGGATGTAGATCTGCTAGCATCCAGATTCAACGCAAAGGTGGACAGATTTGTGTCTCGCACAAAGGATCCCCTAGCTTGCTGTTCGGATGCCCTAGTGTTCCCTTGGGATCAGTTCAAGCTGATATATGCATTCCCACCGCGATTAATCCGCAGAATCAGGGTAGAAAAGAAGCCAGTGAATTCTGGTGGCTCCAGCGTGGCCCCGAAGGGCATGGTACGCGGAGATTGTAAAAAGGTCAGTGGGAAGTCCTTGGACCCTCCCACATCGTCCGGACCTGCTTTCGCAAGGACCGATATACTACCCTTCCTTACCAGCCCTAGGTTTGACGGCCTGGCTATTGAAGCCCACATTCTAAAAAAGAGAGGGCTCTCTAATCCTGTGGTATCTACCATGATCAATGCCAGGAAGCCGGTATCCAGGCAGATCTATTATAGGATCTAGGAGGCCAGGAAATGGCATCCACATAAGTACGTAATAGGTAGGATTCTGGACTTCCTACAGTGGGCTGTACATAGGAAGCTTGCCTTGAGTACTATCAAGGGTCAGACGGCCTTGTCAATATTTTTTTCAAAGGCCCTTGGCTTTGCATTCATTAGTCAAAGCTTTCATACAAGGAGTGATGCGTATTAGCCCTCCGGTTAGTATTCCCATATGTCCATGGGACTTAAACCTGGTTCTGTCGGTTCTACAGAAACAACCATTTGAACCATTGCGGCACATTTTCTTGGTTCTTTTCACCAGGAAATTGATTTTCTTAGTAGCCATTTGTTCGGCTAAAAGAGTATCGGAATTAGCCGCCTTGTCCTGTAAGGAGCCATATCTGGTTATCCATAAGGACAGAGTAGTATTACGTCCTCATCCAGCCTTCTTCCTAAGGTGGTATCGAGGTTCCATTTGAACCAAGATGTGGTTCTTCCTTCCTTTTTCCCCAAACCTAGTTCGGTAGAGGAAAAGTTATTGCATTCTTTGGATGTAGTAAGAGCAGTTAAAGCTTATCTTAAAGCCACTGCTCAGATTCGTAGAACGGATACTTTGTTTGTTCTGCCGGAAGGCCCCAGAAAGGGTCAGGCAGCATCAAAAATCTACTTTAGCCAAGTGGATTCGACAGGTCATAATACAAGCCTATGGCTTGAAAAGGAGACCGCCTCCGTTCAAAGTTAGGGCGCACTCCACAAGAGCAGTTGGAACTTCATGGGCAGTGCATCACCAAGCCTCCCTGGCTCAAGTCTGTAAGGCCACAACATGGTCTTCGGTACACACGTTTACTAGATTCTACCAGGTAGACGTCAGAAGTCAGGAGGATGTCGCCTTTGGGCGCAGTGTGTTGCAGGCCGCAAAAGAGCCTCATGCCTGATGGCGCCCAGCTTATGTATCCCTCCCCTCATTTGGCATTGCTTTGGGACGTCCCATTAGTAATGACTAAGTCGCTCTGTGTCCCGTGATAAAAGAAAAAGGGATTTTTATAACAGCTTACCTGTAAAATCCTTTTCTTGGAGTACATCACGGGACACAGAGCTCCCACCCCTCTTTTTGGGACACTTATTGCTTTGCTACAAAACTGAGGTGCTCCCGGATGGGAGGGGCTTATATAGGGGAGGGTACTTCCGGTTTGGAAGTGGCCAGTGCCAGCACCTGAAGGTAATCTATATAACCCATTAGTAATGACTAAGTCGCTCTGTGTCCCGTGATGTACTCCAAGAAAAGGATTTTACAGGTAAGCTGTTATAAAAATCCCTTTTTTTCAGAAATAACAAAACTTCTACCAATGCCTTCCCTCACTGTCGTTACGGCTGTTTGAAAACACTTCTCTTTACCCTTTAAAAAAACAAAACTTCTGCCTTCTTTCTGCCTTCTTTCTGCCTTCTTTCTGCCTTCTTTCTGCCTTCTTTCTGCCTTACTTCCTGGGCAGACTAAAGGACATGTCCACACAGGAAGGCGTTGACCAGCTGATCTCATTAGCACACATCCTGCACCATCCACCCTCCTACCTACCACCCACTTCCAGGTGCACATTTTTTAAATGAAATGCAATCGATCAGTGACCACTGTTCTCACTAAATACAGACACAGCCGGGGGGCGTGGCCTGACGGGGAATGGAGTAGGACGCACAGGAGAAGAGCTCCGCGCATTAATCCTGCCGCTTCACTAATCCACAAATATCCTGACAGACCCCAGTCGATTGAGGCAAGTGCCGGCATACATCCGGACATGTCTCCGCTGAAAGATGTGGTCTGGGAATCCTTTAAGTTACATGCCCGCATGGTCCTATCCACAAGCATTAACAGAATTAAGGCAGGATCGGCGGTTGCCTTGGACAAGGCTCTGTCCGATCTATCGGCCACCGAAAACTCTTTTATAGCCGACCCCTCCCAGGTGCATGCTGACCTTCTTAAGCTCCAGTCCAGGGTGGTAGACCAGCTTCAATATGAAGCTGCCAGACGCAAGTTTTTTGCTAAACAGAAGTTCTTTGAACAGGGGGAAAAGGCGGGTAAACTGTTAGCCTACCTGGTCCATAGGGAAGATAGACCCCCAACTGTTATCTCACTCACTGAACCTAATGGTAATGTGGTCTCCGACCCCCCGAACGGTATGTGACCGATTCCGAGACTTCTTTAGCCAGTTGTACACATCCGGCACAGACGATCAACTTACGGAATTACTCGCAGAAATTGACTTTCCAAAATTGGCGGACGACCAAGTTGCCACCCTAGAGGCACCTCTCACCTTGGATGAGGTGATAGCGGCAATTGCCAGCTTCCACAACTCTAAGGCCCCAGGCTCTGACGGTTTGCCTATTGAATTTTACTCGCAGTACAGTGAAATCCTTGCCCCCAGACTCCTTGCGCTTTATAACTACCTCTCCGAGACTGCTGTCCTCCCCCCTGCTATGAGAGAGGCTACAATAGTCCTAATGCCTAAACCGGGCAAGGATCTGGGTGTGCCAGAGTCGTATAGGCCTATATCTCTCCTGCAGGTTGATATAAAAATCCTGGCCAAAATCTTAGCCTTACGCCTAAACCAAGTGATCCTGACTCTCATTCATGCCGATCAGGCTGGCTTTATGCCGGGCCGCAACACTTCGTTCAATCTTAGGAGGCTTTATATCAATCTGCAAGCGATACATATGGAAGTCGGATCCCGAGTAGTGGTGGCCTTGGACACAGCCAAGGCCTTCGACTCGGTGGAGTGGAGGTACTTGTGGGGCTGTCTGCGGAGATTCGGCTTTGGTCTGAACTTCGTTAGATGTGTCCAACTCCTATACCAAGCCCCAAGGGGCAAGGTTGTTGCCAATGGGTGGACGTCTACTACTTTCGGCCTGACCAGGGGCACTAGACAGGGGTGTCCCTTGTCCCCCTTGCTCTATGCTCTGGCAGCCGAACCTTTGGCGATCTCCATTAGGAAGAACCCTTTGATACGTAGCCTTAGCTCGGGACCTTTGGTGGAAAAAATAAGCTTATATGCAGATGACACGCTACTGTATTTAGCAGACTCTGACATTTCCCTACACACTGCGTTACAGACCATACAACGATTTGGGAATTTTTCCGGTCTCAAAATAAACTAGGATAAGTCCCAGATTTTGCCCATTGACAGTTTTCCTCCACCTGCCCTGCAAGACCACCTACGGGTGCAACGTGTCAGCCTGATTAAAGTGGAGCTCCACCCTAAATAGCAACTTTTGCTATTTGGATGCCTCCCCCCCTCCGGTGTCACAATTGACACCTTTCAGGGGGGAGGGGGGTGAAGATACCTGTCTAAGACAGGTATTTTCACCCACATCCGGGAGTCCTGTCTCCGGGAATCTGCGGGAGTTACGTCACTTCCCGCAGACTTCCCTTGGTGTTCTGGGAGACACTCGGCTCCCAGAACACAGGAGCACCAATCAGAACGGCGCAGCGTGACTCGCGCATGCGCCGTAGGGAACCGGGCATGAAGCCGCAGGGCTTCACTTCCTGGTTCCCTCAGCGAGGATGGCGGAGGGAGCAGCAGAGCGACGAGCGGTCGCTCGTCCTCTGCTGCGGACGTCGGTGGACTCCAGGACAGGTAAGTGTCCAAATATTAAAAGCCAGCAGCTGCTGTAGCTGTAGCTGCTGGCTTTTAATTTTTTTTTTTCCGGTGGAGCAACCCCTTTAAGTATTTGGGAGTTTTTGTATCCAGGTCACCAGCCAATTATATCGCCCTGAATATTGAACCTCTATTTAATTTGCTGAAGTCCAAGATCCAGGTGTGGGCCAGACTACCTCTGGGAGTATGGGGTAGGATTAACATTGTTAAAATGAATCTTTTACCCAAAATTCTCTATATGCTTTGGCATTCACCTATCTTTATACCCCTGAAATACTTTAAATTACTAGAATCCCTACTTAAGTCTTTCGTGTGGGGAGGTAACAGGCATAAACTAGCCTGGAAAGCACTTAAGAGCCCTACGGACCTGGGTGGAACAGCCCTCCCAGATCTGGACTTCTATTACCTAGCGGGCCAACTATCTCAGCTTTATCATATAGATAAAATGGACAGACTCCGATTCCTTACCTTGCTATGTCCTCCTTGGGTTCAGTGCACCTCAGATCCCTTGGTGGCGATTGCAGCGGGGCGGGCTGTCGGTGAGCTTGGCGAAGACCGTAAATCACTCCTTTACCAATACAGACGGATTTGGGACATAGCTGCTAGGCAGGTCAAGATTCCATCCTTTAACGATTTCACCCCCCTTTGGCACAATAAAACTATCCCTGAACTGCGCCTGATCCCTGACACGGAGGTGTGGAGCAGGAGGGGGATCTTTTACCTACATCACATACTTTCAGACGGGGCCCTCAGAACGTTTGAAGATCTCCAGGAGCAATATACACTCCCCCGAACCAAGCAGTATAGATTCTTACAGCTCCACCATGCTATACGGGCCCAGTTCCACCAATCCATCCCGCATCCCAGCCCCAACGCCCTAATGGCGGTGGTCAAGAGCTCGGACCATCGCAGGTTGATCTCCGACTTTTACACTATGCTTCTCACCCCATCTGCTACTACGTTAGCATACAATCTCAAACCTCGCTGGGAAAGGGATGTAGGATCGATGGAGGACGAAGAATGGAGTGAGGCACTTGATGCCTGCAAAACCGTTTCTCCTAGACTCTGACAGGCTATCTCAGTTGTACATTTTACATCGTGCATACCTTACTCCTCTCCGAATGGCCCGTTTTAAGCCCGGGACTAGTACGGTGTGTGTGATGTGTACACAGGAGACTGGTACAGTCTTTCACCTGATTTGGGCGTGTCCTCAACTCCAGACACTGTGGAAACAAATAGTAGACTTCCTTCATGATGACATGGGATCCCCCTTGACACTTTATCCAAAAATGTGCCTATTGGGTATTTTCCCTGGTGCTGACCCCGATAGATTCACTAAAACGTTCCTTCAGGAAGCACTCTTTTCAGCTAAAAAGATCATAGCTGGACACTGGATGAGGCCAACGCCTCCTAGCTTTTCGGAGTGGAAGGCAGATGTGAATGCCGCTTTGCCCTACAAGAAAATCATATACATTAACAGAGGATGCCCAGATAAATATAATAAGATTTGGGACGGGTGGCTTTCATCACCGGATACCTGTACGACTTGATCCTGATGTGTACAGCTCCTAAAGTGTTCTGCTCTGGGTTGTGTCCCAGCTTTGACTCGGTCTAGCCTGTGAATGTCCCATGTATTGGTACTTGTATTGACACCTGTTTGTTATTGCCAAATACCCTGTAATGTCATGTTTCATATGTACAGTGTTTAATAAAAACGTTTAATGTAAAAAAAAAATACAGACACAGCCATCGATTTGTGTGTTTTTTTTGGGGGTTTTTTTTTCCGTTCACTTTTATTTTGCATACATTTTTTATTTGTCAGATAACCTCCTATGTGAATAGAGCTGTAGTATTGAAAACATGAGAAGTGTCTTATGGGTTCTGTAAAAGCTCACCATGCACTAAACAATCTGATTGTGCAATCTCCTTTAGAGCTTCCATAAACTATGTAGTGCAAGGGCCTGCCTCATTTGATACGGAGTGAATGGATCGATAAGTGGGTCCTCCTATTCCATAGTTTTGTTAAATCTTAAGGAAATTTTACAGAGATTGTACAATCAGTTTGCATAGTGTATGGCCATCTTTATACAAGTACATAGGAGGGAGTGGACGGAAACACTCAGCTGTCGAGCCCCGTTCACTCACATTCCCGTTTTTAGAGCATTTTCACTTTTCATGCATCCACTTGTTGGGCAGCCCAACAAGCAACAATCGCCCCAAAGAGACTCCAGAACTTTTTTTTAGAGCGGAGCTTGGTGCGTTTTTTTCCGTCATTTCTTGGGAGAGTACATGTGATTAGCACAGGACCAGTCGGCACTGTCCAGATATGTTCAGACAGAGGATCAGGGGAGAATATAAACTCCTACAAGCTTTACTAGGAACTGATACAAGTCACAAGACTGCTATATACTGCTGATGAGAAAAGGTATTTAGCAGTTTATATTTACTAAAATAATTGCATTAGTGAATGCAGAGTCCTGCGTTTTAGTAACCCTTTAAGGTAGAAAACAAAAACTATGCCTGTGTACGTATTTAGTCAGAACAGTGATCACTGATTGCAGGTTTCCCACCTCACTTTTTTAGCTACTGGCAGAAAGATCTAGCATAAATATGATTTTTTAAATATACTCATGTGCATGCAGCCTTCCTTTTTAAAATGGCAAATTAATGCTGTTTAGACCATTTCACTTTGTACTATTATTGAAAAACTATAATCTGCCAAATAACGTATTGGACACCCCCAGAGCGTCAGACTTTTTTTTAAGGAGTCTGATGGTCAGAGGCTTTGTGTTCAATATGAAAGAATGCAATGCTGGTTTTTGTTTCTGCTCGTGTTTCATATTTTTGCAGTTTTGCGATTGATTTGAAAGCCTTGGAGAATGTGAAATGCAAAGCTACAAACTGCATGATCATTTCTTGTTTTTATTTTTTGTTTGTGTGTGTTTTTTTTTTGCTTATTTTTTTAGCTTTCTCGATCTAGTTCTCTGAGTTCCTTATCTCGAGAAGTAAGCCAGCATATGAATCAGGTACCAGCAGCTGGCCACCACCTTTTTTATGTTCTGCAATAGTTATGCACTTTTTTCTATATATTTTTTCACTAATTATGCTTGCATTGTACTTGCAACCCTTCCTAACCTGTTTTAGGTGTAAGGGAACCAGTTTGTGTCCAAACTATAATATGTTATTAGGTTATTTATATCTTACAGTTTCAGAAAAAAAACTTTACTCCATTTTTCACTTTAAAGCTAAAAATCCTGGCCAATAGACATCACAGGATGTTTTCTATTACGTTTATGAGTTCCTCTAATTTCGTTGGTCTAAATAAATGGCTAAATTCTGCTTATTTTAAGTAGTTGGTAAAAGAACACTTGTGTTGTTTTTTTTGTTTTTTTTTGCCAGTCTCCTAATTGGCAAAATTTCCACTTCCTACCCTGGTGACACTAAGAACATGAGAGGGTTCATGTGTCACCAAGACCAGAAGGAGCAATAGAAAAATCAACTTGACTTGTAGTTCTAGCTACAGCCACTCCAATAAAAAAAGTGCTTTTATTTCTTTTTCTGCTCCCATCAGAAAGAAATGCTACGACTACATGTCCTTGCGATGCCCTTTCACTAGGCCAGGAAGTCAGGCTAAACCTCCCACATGGGCAGTGATAATGATTTAAAAAATTGCAAAGATTCCAACCCTTCCCCCTCCTGTATCGAATTTGTGGGAGAAGCAATTTATTAACACTGTCCACCGTGTAAAACATTTGGGCATCTTCCAACTGCACGAGTGTGAACGTAACCATTTGACTTTGTTTACTGGTTCATCCCTGCAGTTTAGAGGAGGTGGTTGGTTAAGCCTCCTATTTAAAACTGGTATTGTAAATGTGTAAATTCTCCCAAGCCACCAACCATGCCTCAGAAGAAAGGTCAGTAGCCGTTAGCGGTCAGCCTGATGTCATGTATTTTTCTACACAGTTCTTCCAGATTGTCAGCTAATTTATTAACACTGCATCATGCATGCTGATAACCCGAGTGCTGCACTCACCCTGCGCATGGAGAGTTCCTGTGATAATGGACGGGGTTTCGGGTCTCTTCCCTTCACTTCCTTGGCAATGCAGAAGTGATTTGCTGACGGAGCCAGACAGTCATTGATTGCACAGCTGTGCAGTTTGCTAAATTATCAGGCAGTATTTTATAGTCTTAAAGAAAACATCTGCTTACCCACAACGATTTAAAAAATAAATAAAAAGCTTCTACTTTGACTAAAACGACTTTCACACTGGGACGGTAGCTATTGTATGTATAGCTTTTTGTGCATCTACTTTGCCAAAAGCTCCAATTGCTGTAAACCTATGGACATGTTGGGGATAACCTATTGGGTCTATCTCTGTAATTTGACCTCAAGCTCTCTGCAGACTTGCTATCCTTTTAGAAGGGCACAGTGCTTCTCTAAGATAAAGGTTAGGATTTCAAGAAGTCTTGCATATAGAGGAGTGCTGATGCTGTAAAGTAGAGAAATTTGATTATTTTTGTTACTAAAAAAAATCATAGCTGTCTGCTGAAATGAAGAGGCCTTTATTAATAACACTAAATTTTACAATTGGTTTGTATAAAAGTTCATAATTTTATCAAAACTGGAGTCTAACTGTTTAAAGCGTTGTGGAGCGTAAGAATACAACTTTGGTTAGTGTGCAGTATTTTCAGAAAACATGGAGGCTCACAAGCTTACATCTTGGTCTCCATCTTACACCATCATTTCTGATCAATACAGTACTAATTAGCTGTGGCTCTGTTTGCCAATCCCTTCCGCAGCGGCAGAAGGTTCTATAGAACTAAACTTTTCCTTTTCTTTATAGGCCTTCAGTAACAACGCTGCCCCTACATCCGGTCCTCCTGTTGGGACTGTTGCCTTCTATAACCCTTCAAGTTTTACACAAGTAAGTCAATTTTTGTGTTTAATGTGCATGTGTTTCTTTTACATTTCCGATGTAATCAAAAGCTGGATCTTGGTATAAAATTAAGGGTTTTGTAAACATAACTGTATATAACCTGTTAAAGTGCACTTGTCATTAATATGAAGGCTGCCATTTCTGATTTCCTTGTGAGGATGTTGCTTGCCTGTCTGTCATATTGATGCTTTGGCTTAAAGTGGAGCTCCACCCAAAAGGGGAAGCCCCTGCTTGTATGCACCCTCCACTGCCACATTTGACACTTTTTTTTTGGGGGGGGGGGCTAAATTGAGTGGAAACACTTTTTTCCTTTAGACCCCTTTCACACTGAGGTGCTTTACAGGCATTTTTGCACTAAAAATAGCGTCTGTAACGTGCCTCTCAAGCCATCCCAGTGTGAAAGCCCGAGTGCTTTCACACTGGGGCGGTGCACTTGCAGGGCTGGGGAAAAAAGTCCTGCAACTGATGCAAAACCGATCCCGCTTCCGGCTCACATCACCGTAGCGATCGGAGCTGGAATTACCCCCCCCTTCCTTCACCCACAGTCTTCTAGGACACATCACAGGTCCCAGAAGACTACAGAACCATTCACAAGGTGCAGCACAGCTCACCCATGCCCAGTAGGAAACCAGCTGTAAAGCCGCAAGGCTTCACTTTCTGTTTCCCTTACTTGCTATGTCGGTGCCTGCACTCAAAGCTGATTGAAGAATCGGTTTGGGGTAGGACATCACAGGATCTCTGGACAGGTAAGTGTCCTTATATTAAAAGTTAGCAGCTACAGTATTTGTAGCTGCTGACTTTAAATTTTTTGGGGAGAAAGCCTGGGGCTCCTCTAAGTGCTTTCGGAGTCATGACCTGGAGCAAATAGAGGGGGAAAAACTGACACTTTACAGCATGCTTGTTCCAGATCTGTAGATCAGAGTACTGAATTTAGACACAGCCAGGCAACCAACATTACCAGAAGGAGGCCAACAACGGCAGAACATATACTTATCTCACAACCTAAATTTGTATCTAAACGGGCCACACACAACCCAGTCGAAGGGGGGGGGGGGGGACATTCTATGGAAAAGAAACAAGCAAATTTCTCTCGGTTTTACACACTTTCACTAGATCTGGATCATACAAACGATGGATCAACACAACTTACTACAAACCCTACTTCAAAGTTATAAATACTGTATATGAATTGTTGGTGGTAGGGTTGCCTTGTTCTGTTTGGTTTTTGGTGATTGAAAACCTCTGGGCAACGTGTAAGAGTAAGTAAATGTAAGAATGTATCCGCTGCTCTTACGTCTCAGCATGGCTGCCATTGGTTGTGGGCAGGGAAAGGCACAGCACAACTCCCAGTGACCTTATAGGGTTAGTTTACCCTTACCAAAAACTGCCTGTGTAGGTAAGGGAAAGGGACACCTGTAGATAAAACCAAACTGTGCAGCTTTGAGTCATGCCCTTGATGCATTTTGTAGGCCATGTAAGAAGCTTGACCAAAAAACTACCAGATATGCCATCGTACCTTGTTGCTAGGACTTTCAGTGACCCTGTTAACGGCTCATAAATTTTTTATATACTCCCACTCTGACCTTTAGCACATATGAGGCAATTTTTTTTTTTTTTTTTACCAGAGATGAGAGCGTAAAAAAGTGATTAATTTGATAGAATCAGAATTTATCAGATGGGGGCATATAATTTTTTTGGGTAGTAATGTCATTTTGATGGTATTTATTCTTCCCATCCATGGTAGATTACAATGGTTCCATCCGTCCAAGTAGTCTTCTATGTTTATAAAAAAAAAAGGGGGGGTTATAGTTGACCTCATTCAATTTATATATTGTCAACTCTTATTGAATCATCTTCCAGAAGAATGGAAAATGTTCTTTACACCTAAAAAGTTCTGGTTACAAAGTTTTTGTGTTTGTCAGTTTCTCCAGACAAAATATGCGTTGGGTAAGAGTCTGGGAAATGTTTGGCACAATTCCGTTTTTATTGTTGTTGGCCATTTGGAAGATTTCCCCTCTTTTCCTGTTCTAGTGACAATGTCACCAATGCAGGGAGTGAGTAGAAAACTGCAGGAGACAGACCACAGTTAAAAAAAAAAAAAAAAAAAAGTTTTCCTGCTGTGGTTCAATCCATCTGTGTCCTGTTGTCAAAAGAAGCCACAGGGAGCCATTGGCAGTGCAGACCTAAAACCCATTCAGAAGTGTTTTGCATGTGAAGATTCTTTGGTTATCGGTGGGCGGTGTTTCGGTTTTGCTTGGCAAGAAATATAGGAATGTGCAGAATTTCTGCTATTTTAACTGATTTCCAATTCATGGATCCTTTCTCTCTCTGTCTACTTACAGCAGACTCCTGCAGGAGGCAGTGCAGCACGGCCTGGGAGACTTGGTCAGCGAAAATACCCAGCACTGAAATAGTCTTGGATTCAGCCTCAAGACTTCCAGAACATTTCAGTATAATCCTGTCTGTGGCCCTGAATTTGAAACCCAGAATCATCAACTTGATTCAGTGAATTCCATTTGAAGTGGTGAAAAGCAAGCTCGGTCTATATGAAATGATCTTTGGGTCACTTGGTGGAATGTTTCAAGTCTGTGATGACTGGAGCTCTTTGATGTGATTTTTCTTTTTTAGAAAATTCTTAAAGGGTTGGACAATGAAGTAAGCAAACATTGCCATTTTGTGGCCTTCGCATTTGACTTTCATAGCGAATGACACTGCTCTCAGCACCAACAGTGGATAAACAAGCTCTCTGAAACCTAGTGTGATTGGATTGATGGTTGTGTGGACCCAGATTTGGATTGGCTTGGTGTAAATGTGCAAAAAAAATAATTTGATCTATATATGCATAGTGCACATCAAGAGGCTGACCACTCTTCTCTATTTTTCAGACAAACCCTGCACCAAGAATTAATATATTAAATTAAAACTGTGACTGATTAATCTGGACAAATTTTATCTTGTAGTATGTATGTAGACACATGTATAGTCTCTCCAGTCTTTTGTAAAATAGATGAAGCTCAATGTTCCTGGAAGGTTTACAAAATCTTAATGTTTTGTGTTTTAGACTCTTCCAGATACAAATAGGTTATGATTTTCTTTTTTCTTATATTTGTGATTTTTTTAAGTGCAATATAATTTACTGCTTTCTCTCATGCTGTTGGCTAATTCTGATTAAAATGGAGGTGGCTGGTAACAGATGAAAAGATAAACAAAAAATGATCTGCTGGCTTTTTTAGAATCCTGATCTTTTAATGGCCAATCCACCAAAAATTGTGTATGTAAGAGGTATAAGAAGCTGGGTTACTTTCAGTATCCAGCCAAAACATTTATATCAGAGTGGATTAGCCCTTTAAGCAATCTGTTGTTCTTTTGACTGTTATGTCTTTCTGGTGTTTTACTGCATTCTTGATTTCCACAAGGGAAGACCCAGCGGGGAGGCGAGATTGGGTGACTGAGCAGACTTGAAAAGCTTTTATTGTTTTTAAAACTATTTAAATAATAAAATGCACAAATGTTTAGATTTAATGCAAGTGAAAGGGGATGTGTGTAAAATGATGATTTAATTGAAAAAGATTTGCAGCTGTAGATGATTTAGAGAACTTTTTTTAAATTAAGATTATATACACTGTGTGTTCTTTTCTGAAAAAGGGAGCACTTTTGGATATAAACAAAGTGGGTTGCTATAGAATACATAAGTGACTCTTCACATAAGGTCTTTAATCAACACAAAACAACTAGAGAGAATCTGTGTAGATGGAAATATACCATTGCTGATCTCTTTTGAAGTCCAACTCTAGCCACACACAGTATGTTATGTTTTAGAAAGAGCAGGGCATAGTTTGTGCTTTTGATAGTTTTGATGCGATCTTTATCCCTTAGGTTTTCCTCACTTGCTGTCTGGACAGGAGCTGATTTGCAAATGTATGGAATTGGGACAGGGACACAATTTTATTAGAGTGGGTAAGGATAAGAACTTTTGATATTTTTATTGTCATTTGTGCCTTTTTTTATATTCCAGTGCTGACAACACCCCATTTTCCTAGTGTCTAGGGCAGAAACATGAAATGAGGGAAAATCTGCCCCATGCAATCACAGACAAATGGGGAAAAATTACAGAACTTTAACTCATCCACTGAATCCTGAGCTTAAAAATAATTGATAGGAGTTGGACTTTTAATGTTCTAGTAAATAAATTCTGCGCTCGTCCCTAAAAATATTAACGTGAAAAGAAATGCAGCAAACTTAATAGGATTAAATACTTAATCCTAAACGCACAAAGTTGCGCAAATATGAATGTGTCTAAAAACCCACTTTAAATATTAATCCTGTGATAATATGATACTGGTAAAAATCGTAAAATATTTATATAGTGATTAATAAAACATGAAAATGAATATGTAAAAAATGTGATTATATACTGCATTTGAAATTGATGACAGTAAAAATTGCGTTTAATGCACAACAGCCTACAAAGCAGACATATAATCAACAGTTCATCACTCCAGTGAATAAGAAATGGTGTCTATAATGAACACTCCAAAAAAAAGTCCAAACGCACATGAAAAATGAATATATGAATGAAAAAAGTGTAAAAAATGTATATTTATAAAAGGGCGTCCAGAGCGAGAGAGAGAAACCGGCTTGTGTGGTCCTACAAACACTGTAGAGATATCCTATTCATCCTACACGGGTAGATCAAACATTGCATATCACTCCTTGCAGGGGACAAAACGAGCAGCCAGATGGCCTCTTACCAGATTTGATGGATTCCTAATTACAGGATGAGTCTTCGCAAGAGTGTCTGAAGGAATCGGCTTCTGATCGTCCACTCCCCAGTAAGCTGCACACACACCTGCCTGTGTTTTTCTCCTGGATCAGAGGGCTGTTTCCTGGATAGTGAGCCACAGATCTATCTTGGTCTTGTTACTCAGCTGTTCCCATAGAGTGTATAGCCAGCGATAAGGAGTAAGTGATGTCGCCACACACCAGCAGGCAATGTGATTTTTTTTTTATTTATTTTTTTGCAGCTGAGTTTTTTTATACCATCCTGTTTTTTAATGTGCTTGGAAAAGTTTTTTATTGTTGGCATAAACCTCTAAAAGAATTTACCCCAATATGAGTTCCCCGCTGGTTTTTCTTCTTCTATAAAACCTGAATGGAACCTTTGAGCTCACAAATTAAGAACCGCTTTTATTTCTGGCTATACTTTCTAAGGAAGCAGCTGAGTAACAAGACCGAGATAGATCTGTGGCTCACTATCCAGGAAACAGCCCTCTGATCCAGTAGAAAACACAGGCAGGTGTGTGTGCAGCTTACCGGGGAGCGGAAGATCAGAAGCTGATTCTTTCAGACACTCTTGCGAGAATGGCTCCCGTAATTAGGAGTCCATCAAATCCGGTAAGAGGCCATCTGGCTGCTCGTTTTGTCCCCTGCAAGGAGTGATGTGCAATGTTTGATCTACCCGTGTTGGATGAATAGGATATCGCTACAGTGTTTGTAGGACCACACAAGCCGGTTTATTTCTTTCGCTCTGGACTCCCTTTATAATTTACACTTTATTTTTTCATTCATATATTCATTTTTCATGTGTGTTTGGACTTTTTTTTTTGGAGTTTTCATTATGGACACCATTTCTTCTTCACTGGAGTGATGAACTGTTGATTATATGTCTGCTTTGTAGGCTGTTGTGCATTAAATGCAATTTTACATGCACTATATATCGCATATTTTATTCACCTTTTTCATTTTTTACATATTCATGTTTTATTAATCACTAATGTAAATATTTTCATTGCGATTGTTTTTGCCAGCATCATATCACAGGATTAATATTTAAAGTGGGTTTTTAAACATTTTCACATTCATATTTGCGCACACGTACTGTACATGGAGGTTCCTGCTTTTCATTCTGCAAATGTTAGCTGGCTTGTTGATCCACTGGATTCAGTACTTTTCTTTATTGTACATTATGGGACACAGATCATCATCGTATCCTTGACGATGGGGATTTTACTGCCACATTCAAATGATTGGATGCTGTCAATTGCCCCTCCCAGCTAGACAAGGCCTCAGATGCTTATGTATGTGCAGTCTGTGCATGAAAATGGCTAGCTTCTCAAAATTCCACCTGGGTTTAGGAGAATGGCTCTTCCAGATCCATGGGCTATGGCTTACATGGGGATGGCGTGTAAAATTGTTGGTCGACACTAAACCTTGTGAGTGAATGAATGACTTTTATAGCGCTACACATGCGAACTGAATCGCCGCTAGGCGCTTTTTTTTTTTTTTTTGCAGCCAGTGTCTGCCTGGCGCGGTCATTTATCCCGTAGGATCTCGACACGCTTGGACACAGGCGTACACACATACAGGGCCCATTTTGGACAAGATCCAATTAACCTACCAGCATGTCTTTGGAGTGTGGGAGGAAACCGGAGTACCCAGGCAGATGGTGTCGTGGTCGGGATTCGAACCAGCGACCCTTTTGCTGCTAGGTTAAAGTTCTAACCACTACACCACTCTGCTGTACTTGTGCAATTGAATATAGTGCCTTGTGGACCTGTAGGGTGCTATACAGGTCTAGGGCAGTGATTCCCAGCTGGAGAGTTGAGTCCCTGAAGGCTCTTTATGGCAGAGCCTGCAGTGATGGGTAAAGATTGGACCCCCAGTGTCCTGGAGTAATCCCTTCTGGTAACCCCCCCCCCCCCCCCACCCTTTATTGCTCTGGAGTCTGTACCAACCCTGGCGGAGCAAAGACACTGTCTGAATTTTTTTTTTTTTTTTTTTTAATAATTGACTATTTTTATTAGATTTCAACATGTCATACAGTGGTTTGAAACAGAAATAAAAGGGAATTAGTAGTCACCAACAGCTCTGGAATGGGCATGGAGGTCTACGTATTACAAAATTAACACACAAACCACAGACATAGATCAACAAAGAACAGCACTATGTATCAGGCAGAGGTAGCGCTGAAGTAATTACAGCGCAGGCTTCTTTAACAAAACAGACCATCAATAGGGTCCGTGATTTACATTTGCGTGTCCCGCTATTCCAGAGAAAAAAAAAGAGAAGAGAAGAGAAAAAGAAAAGTAATAAAAATGAGAGGGGGGGGGGGTGAGAGGAGAGGGGAAGAGCAAGGAAAGGATATAAGTCCCAAACAGAAGGGCATGTCTCTCCTGGGCTTCAATCGATCATGTTGTACAGAACGGGGGGGGGGGTGTCTCATGAGATCATGGGGGGGGGTCTATTCGTTGCTGTATGTTGGTCCACCAGCCTAGGTGTCATGGACTCAACGATCTCCACATCCTTAATTCTGGAATAAAGATCAGATAGAGACGTAGGGTTTCGTTGTTTCCAGTAAAGGGCTACTAGACATCTGGCTGCTGTTAAAATGTGTGTGGCCAACTTTTTAGCTAGTGTGGAAAGTTTTTAGGAGGGGGGAGGCCCAGTAAAAAGAACTGGGGGGGGGGGGGAGAGAGATTTACCTTGAACAGCCGGTGAAGCAGTCCCTGGGCTGAATGCCAATAGGGCTGGAGGAATGGGCAGCTCCAGTAAACATGAAGTAGCGTGCCCCGGTCCTGGAGACACTTCCAGCAGCGATCTGAGGCCGATGGAAAAATGGCATGCAGGCGTGACGTACCAGTGGAAGAGTACCTTGAATGTGTTCTCTTTGTAAAGAGTACACATAGAACTCTTGGCCACCCAAGACCATATGGTGGCCCATTGTTCAAGGGTTAGTTCCTCCCATCTACGCATATAGCTATGTTCCCCCAAGCGACCATATCGTAGGAATTTAAAAGCTTACATATGTCCGAAGTAAGTCCTTTCTGTGTAGGGCCTGATAAGATTAAACATTCAAATGGGGATGGCTTAGAGAATTTGAGGGTAGGGGTGATGGTGAGAGCGTAGTGCCTGATTTGGAGGTAACCAAAAAAGGCGCTGCGGGGGGAGTTTGTGTTTAGTTCTGAGTTCGTCGAAGGGCAACAGAATCCTAGAAACTGGGTTCACCAGATGTCCATAATGAAAGCGATTCCTAAGCAGCCAGGGGGAAATCAGCTGGGAGGTTAAGCTGTTGGGTAGTTTAGGGTTGTAAAGGAAAGCTGTTACCAAAGAGGCCTCAGATTGTAGGGGGGTGTTGCGATTTAGTTGTCTCCAAATAGTGCGTCAGAGGTTCATAGTATGTAGTAGGGTGGTGGAGGGGACATCGGCATTAGTATTCCACAATAAATTGTTTGGGTGGATTGGAGCTAGCCATATTTTATCTATTTGAGTCCAGCAATTATAGGCCGGAAGGGTAACCCAGGAAGCTATAGCCCTCATTTGTGCTGCATAATAGTAGCGCTGGAGGTGTGGGAAGGCCAAACCCCCATCCTTTCGGGAGGCACACATTATGGAGCGGGCTATTCGGTGCTGTTTATAATTGCACGTAAAATTTAGGAGGTCAGTCTGGAGTTTCCTAAGCTGGGCAGATGGGATAGGCACAGGGAGGGTCATAAAGTGGTACAAGAGTTTAGGTAGTATGTTCATCTTGACCGAGGCAATGCGTCCAAACCAAGACATTGGGTAATGTCTATAATAAAAAAAGGGGAGAAAAAATGGCGCAGAATGAGTTCTAGGCAGAGTAAAAATCAAAGGGATCAATGAATGTTAATGTTAATGTTGCAAGCACTAGCGGCAGCTACCATGAGCAGAAGCAGACTCTGTAAAATATAATGAGGAAAGAAAGGTGCGCCAATCTAAGTGCAGTAAAACAGGCTTTAATTAGCAAATTTGTATAAAAACAGCCAAATGGCTACTCACAGGATACAGGAATAATACAGGCATGTAAGGAGTTAAAGGTGGTCCGGAGTCATCTAAGGCGGTCCTCAGGGGAGATGTTGGTTCCAGATGGAGAGAGGTAGCTGAAGATGGCTGAAGGCAGGAAGGCAGATTGCGGTGTCAGCAAGGGAAGTCAAGAAAAACCAGGCATCCAAGCTGCAGGTGTTGTGATGCGCCCTGTGTCATCAGGGTAGACATGGGATAACCAGGAAGCTGCAGTTCAGCGAGGACTTCAGCGTGCGCTTCAGCGTGGAGCGCAGCGTGCCGTCGGACCGGAAGTGACGTGGGGATAGAACGGACCAATGGGATGACGCGTTTCACAGCATCCGCTGTTTCATCAGATCCATCCATGGATTTAATTTGCTAATTAAAGCCTGTTTTACTGCACTTAGATTGGCGCACCTTTCTTTCCTCATTGGGTAATGTCTCCATTTGGTCAATAGGGATCGTATAGACGCAAACAGGGGTCTGAAGTTAGGATCATATAGAGATTCATATCAGGGAGTGAGGAATACCCCCAGATATTTGATGGCGTGGGACTTCCACATGTATGAAAAGTTTTCTGATAGGCAGTGCACTTCCGCAGGGGGGAGATGGAGTGGGAGGGCTTCTGATTTTAGCTAGATTAACCTTTGTATCCTGATAGGAACCCATATTCCTCAAGAAGTTTGAGGTTGGGGAGTGTGATATGCGGGCATGTTAGGGTAAGGAGACTGTCATCCGCAAACAATGAGATTTTAAATTCATGATCTCTAACCATTACGCCACTGATGTTGGGGGTCTCGTCGGATCTGGGCCGCCAGGGGTTCGATACACAGGGCGAAAAGCAATGGGGAAAGCAGACAGCCTTGCCTAGTTCCATTCGAGATGCGAAAGGAAGTAGAGGCCGCAAAGGGTGTTTTGATAGACGCAGATGAATTTGCTCTGAGTGCTGCTTGGGAAACCGTCAGGGAGGCTTAGAGTGCCAAATTCAGTGGGTGAAGAATTCACCACCCTACAGCCAGCATAGCCTACTTGCCCATATGCAGTACAGCCTGTGACATCACAAGTTGATACAGAGCACACTGGCAGTGACCATCTTGACCACATTTGTGGCTCTCATTGGGACTACAGTTTGTAGCAGAATGCACTCCTTTGTGGAATTATAGGGCAGAGCAGTTCTTATTGTGGGAACACGGGTCACAGTACACAGGTAACTCCTTGGTCCAGCAAGTATTAAAGGGGCCATATAACATGGTAAATTGGGATTGCACCACACATGTGAGGTATTACCCCAAACATCGGCATGAGAGCAATAATTCTAGCTCTAGGCCTCCTGTTTAAAGTGGTTGTAAACCTGGTAAAATATATATATATTTTTTTAAACCAACCTGGAAGAGAAAGGCATAATGAGCTAATATGACTAGCATAATAGCTCATTATGCATCACTTACCTTAGGTCGGGGCCCCCGAAGCCATCCTCGTCTCCCTCTTCAGCCGCATCCATCGCTGCGGCGATAGCCGGAAGGTTACTTCCGGTTATCGCCGCACCAGCCAATCACAGCGCCGCTCCGTCTGCGCATGCGCGCGAGAGCCGTCACAATCGGCTACGCCAAGCTATTGCTGGGAAGTAGCTGATTTTGTGAATGGGATTAACCCCATGAATGCGCCGTCGACAGCAGCGCCTGTCATTTTTAGTAAATATCTCCTAAACCGTGTAGGTTTAGGAGATATTTCTTGCACCTACAGGTAAGCCTTAATCTAGGCTTACCTGTAGGTGCAAGTTGAAAAAGTGGGTTTACAACCACTTTAAAGTGTAACACAAAAATGGGTGAACAGGCAGGTTTTTTTAATGCAGAAGACATGGTTTCTCAGTGCTGCAATTATAGTTCAGTAAAAAAAAAAATGTGCAAACCGCGACACGCTAAAATGTCCCATGAGCTACTTTGTCATGTGTAGGGCAGCTCATTAAAAATCGCTAAGTGTGAAATTGGTGTGTTTTACACAAGATGATGAGGCTCCATTCACATCTGTGTACTTCCAAATGCATGGCAAACTGCACGGAACGTGCTTTGGAAATGTGCTGCAAATGCGCATCATGCTTGCTCTGTCATTAAATGTTAATGGCACCCCATGCGCGGGTAGCAGGCACGCATTTGCCATGTCCTCAGCGCAATAAGCGTGTATTGATTTGCACAAACCAAAGTTATAGCGTCTACAAAATATGGGATAAGACTTGTGGCATTTTTTAAGGGGCTGCGACAATGCAGCGGACAAATTGGATACTTTGATACTTATGTGACAAATGACACAATGAAATTTATACAGCCATCAGTGCTATAAAAATGCACTGATTACTGTATAAATGACACTGCCAGGGAAGGAATTATGTGTGTCCTAGGGAGGTGTTTCTATCTGTTAGAGGGAGTGGAGTACAGAGAGATTGGTGTTCCTGATCGCTAGGAACAAACTCTCTCCTCTGTCAGAATGGTGATCTGCTTTGTTTACACTAGCAGATCCCCGTTCTGGCTCTCTGTGAGCGGCCATGCGCAATGACATGCCAATGACTGTATCTATTACACAAAGTGCTATACCGGTACAGTGATTTGTGCAATCTTGCCGCAGTTGGTCAGCAAGTGGTTAAAGCAGGACATGTTGGATATCTATTCACTCAAAATACCATCTCTTATTTATTTATATATAGGCATTATATTGTGTTTTTCTGCACTAAAATACATTAGGGTGTTGGTTTTTTTCACCACGAGAATTTGCATTTTAAAAATGGCTGCGCTAATATGTGATGTAAAAAAAAAAAAAATTGCAACTATATATATATATATATCTATATTAGCGCTATATAGCACTACCCCTGAAGAAGCTGCTGGTTTTGTTTTAGGTCTGTACTCTGGCTATCAACCCCAGGAATTTGGCTCGAACCCTCCCTTGGCACAACTGGTCTACACGGGGATTGTGGAACCCAATGGTAATTGGGAAACACAATAATATCACACAGCAATAAAATTGTAAACAAAGTTGTTAGCTTGTAATGGCCACTTGTCCAGCAGGGTAACAGATGAACTCCACACAGAATTCTGCTTAACCAGGAGTCAATTTACTTGGTAAGAAATGTAACAGAGTTAGAAATACACACGGTTGACTCCTACAGGGCCCTGCAAGAGTCGATGGTTAGCAGGAGATTTTAGTTGGAAAACATTCAAAACCTAGAATCGCAGTTCTGGTGTACACTTTCTATATATTTAAACTAACTGCTTGCAAGCTCCCCCTAATGGGTAATACTGTACACGTGTCCCAATAATACTTATTCTAGACAGGCCTGACTGAGTTCAGTACAAAGTTCCTTCTAGCAGTAAAAGTCTTCGCTAGCATTTGGTGCACATTAAATATTTGTAATCCATCAGGTTATGAAAAGAAGGCAAACTGAACATCCACAATGTTTATGAATATGTAGCTTGCTGACGGTGCAAACGCCAATCTTTAAAACAGGCGGCCACGGCGAGATGCACTATGTCCTTGAGTGTGGTGCACTACTCTAATAATGGCAGATATTTATTAGTCACAGTTTTACACAACAGTTAGTCAATTCTGGGCAGGTGCCTCCTCATCAAAGCAGGCCTTATCCCTCTGGTACGTTCAGCTGACGGTGTTCCGGTCCACGGTCTCTCCGCAACTTGCAGTTTCCGGTCCCTCACACAGCCGCACAGGGTGGCGGTAGATGGGTGACTCTGGTCTCTGTGGAGCGAGAGTTGGTCACATGGAAAAGGATCCCTCCTTGGGCTGAGTGATCCTACTTGACAACTGTAGGCCCAGGCTTTAGGCCTAGACACTCCGGCAGCAGGCTTCCTGCTTAATAGAAGGCGAAGTCCAGAGAGACTGAGTGTAGCTCCTCCCTTCCTTTAAGTAATTTCACCCAGAAGGCTGTGCGAAGATGCAATACACCCTGGTAGCAAAGCTGTGCTGTGGGTTCCGTAGTCTTATGGTTACCCATGGTACTGGAGCCTCTTTCTCTCTGTACTATAAGTTCCATAATGCACCGTTCCACACAGTTAAACAAACAGTC
This sequence comes from Rana muscosa, assembly GCA_029206835.1. Lineage (NCBI taxonomy): Eukaryota > Metazoa > Chordata > Amphibia > Anura > Ranidae > Rana > Rana muscosa. The sequence continues at coordinate 201,429,946 of CM055125.1, forward strand.
GCTGCAATGACATAAAAGACTCTGGAGGGAGCTGGGTTCATTCTCAATACAACAACAGTCTTATAACCACACTGCAAAGTGGCACCCCGCTACATATATAATATAGCGTTTGAATAATGTTTTCTAACCAAATAAGTTGCTGATTTCTTAAATCATGTTCCAGGACAGCTACTTGATATGATTTGGCTCTGTCTTCAACAGGAAACACAAACCAGAAAGAGATTAAATTTATTCTGTACCTTTTGGATCCGGTAGTGGTGCTGGTGTTTATCGGCTATATAGTGCGTCTGGACAGGTCCCCCTGTATGGTAGTCCGAGGAGGACCAAGGTGCTGACACTTCCCATTGCAGTCACTTAAAAGTACAGGTGTCCACAATCTGGGGTCGTTCTATTCCATGCTCTGATTGCCGAGAGGGGCTAACATCAGGACAACATTGGCCCAGTGAATACTACAGGAGTGGAGATCATACTGCTGTGGATCCTAGGCTGTGTGCAGGGCTCAGACGGCAAGCCTCCTAATAAATCAACCCTCTGGAGCAAGGTTGGGAGCCAACAGGGAGCAATCCAAGCCTGCTGGGCAGGCTAGACTGGGGTCCATCTCTACTTTCAGAGCTGCACTTACTAAGGTAAGCCCATACCAATAGATTGGGGTCCACCTCTACTTTCAAGGCTGTACCTCCTATGATAAACCCGTACCAAGTACCTTGTAAATATAGCTTTAGGTTACTGGGCCCTTAGCAATGCTTTTCTACTCCTTTATATTTAACAACTTCCTGCCCGCTATATATATATATATATATATATATATATATATATATATATATATATATATATATATAGATGTGCGCAAAGTGGTTGTGTTATCCTGACCGGACGTCCTATGACGTGATCAGCATAACAAGCCTGCGCGGGACAATCGGTGGTGCTGTGTGTCAGTCTGACACACCGCATCTCCGTCCTGGGTAAAGAGCCTCTGACGGAGGATCACTAGGAATGCCACCCATGGCTACCAGGGATGCCAAGCAGTGCCCATCAGCAATGCCTGCCAGTGCATCCATATCAGTGCCGCCTCATCCGTGCCCGTCAGTGAAGGAGAAAACGTATTTACAAAATTTTACAACAAAGAAAAACGTTTTTTTTTCAACATTTTCCGTCTTTATTATTTAGTAAAAAATAAAAACCCCAGGGGTGATCAAATAGAGCTTTCTTTTGGTGATATTTGTGGGAACAATAAAGTAATAAAAAATGTTTTGGGTACAGTGTAGCATGGCCAGGCACTTGTCATTCAAAGTGCGACAGCGCTGAAAGCTGAAAATTGGCTTGGGCAGGACGGGGGGAAAGTGCCTGGTATTGAAGTGGTTAAAGGGGTTGTAAACCCTCATGTTTTTTCACCTTGATGCATCCTATGCATCAAGGTGAAAAACATCTGACTGTTACTGGCCCCCCAGCCCCCCCTGTTTTACTTACCTGAGCCCTGGAAAGTCCCGCTTCGAACGCGCTCGATGTTTCCCCGGGCTTCTCGGCTCTTCATTGGATAGATTGATAGCAGCGCAGCAATTGGCTCCCGCTGCTGTCAATCAAATCCAATGACCCGGGGGGCGGGGCCAAGTCATGCACTCGGCAACTATGGACGCCGAATGCAGAACTCGGGAGCATGCATGCAAAGTAACCCCCTTGGGAGGACGCTTCCCAGAGGGGGTTATCGGAAGCGGGAGGAGCCGCCGAGGGACCCCAGAAGACGGTGTTCGGGGCCACACTGTGCAAAACGAGCTGCACAGTGGAGGTAAGTATGACATGTTTGTTTATAAAAAATAAGCTATAGTATCACTTTAAGGTAGTCTAGCCTATTAAGAATGTAGAGGTTGTAAAATTTAACTTTCTGATTCATAAAGCAAGCTTTGTATGAGAAATTAGATCCACTGCTTATATAAGGATTTTTATCATGTCCATGTGTGGGGAAACTAATGTGCTTGGATTGTACACTTTCAGTTGTTTTTATCTTACCTTGTGAGGCTGGGTTCACACTTGTCCGACAAACGCTCCGACATTGGGAGCTCATGTCGCATGACGTGTGAAAATCAATGTTTCCCTATGAGAGCCATCTTAACTGGTCCGACTTTGAAAATGCTCCCTGCACTACTTTGGTCTGACTTTGATCCTACTTCAGCCCATTGAATATCTTTGAAGTTCAAAGTAGGATCCTTGTTCTAACCATCCGACTTTTGACATCCGACATGGTGATTATAGCAGCAGTAAAAGGAATTTATCTCACACTGGGATTGTTTTGATGGGTCAAAAGACAAGTCAGACTATCACAAAGTTGTATGAAAATAGTATCCTGTTCATTCAAGTCGGATGGATGTAGGACTGATATCACAGAGCAAAGTAGGATGAAAGTCGTATGACTGTCGTGTGGTATCAGTGTGAACCCAGCCTAAACGTGGATTCACATGTGGCTGCAATTTGCAATGTCATGGCTAATTGATTCCCCTATTTCACCAGATGGATAAGCAACCTGTTCTTTTGGGTCATGCATGCCTTGCTATTTTATGTGCATCACAAATGTTTTATTCGTAAACTCAGGGCCGATCCTGGACGGGGTGCACTGCACCGAGGCGCCACAGGGGAGGGGGCGCCAAAGTGCCAGAGCACCGTTGGTCCCGAGTGTGCTTCTATCGAGTCGGCATTTTGCCGCGCGACCCGCAGCAGCACCCGCTGCCTCTGGTTGTAATAAGGGCTGGGCGCCGGTGTATCATCCTAGAGCGCATGTCAGCGAGGGCGCCGTGATCTCGTCATTGCCCCCCCCCCCCTCACTGACCCGCCCGCCGGCACGCCTGCTGCAGTGTCCACATCCCACGCCCACTGTATCCTGTTAAAGGAAGGAAGAGAAGGTTAGTTAGGTCTGCCACCACCTCCTCCCCATGTCTCCCCTGTGCCTGCCCACAACACCTTTGTGAAGCCAATCTGTGCCTGGCTGGAAGGGAGTGTGGGCGGGAGATTTCAAAGCAGCCAGATCAGTGACACTGTCCTGATGTCGCTGCCTGTGCTTTCTCCAAAGACAATGCAGCCTGGGTGAGTGATCTCTCCCCTCTCTCTCTTCCCTAAATGCTCCATAATCTTCCAGCCTTCCACGCGCCATAATCTTCCAGCCTTCCACGCGCCACAGTCTTCCAGCCTTCCACGCGCCACAGTCTTCCAGCCTTCCACGCGCCACAGTCTTCCAGCCCTTCATGCACCACAGTCTTCCATGCGGCATAGTTTTCCTTGCTTTTTATGCGCCATAGTCTTCCAGCCTTCCACGCGCCATAGTCTTCCAGCCTTCCACGCGCCATAGTCTTCCAGCCTTCCACGCGCCATAGTCTTCCAGCCTTCCACGCGCCATAGTCTTCCAGCCTTTCATGTACCATAGTGATTCTTCATTCCTGCTTTCCATGTACCATAGTGCTCCTTCCTGCCTTCCATGTGCAATAGTGGCAAAATAAGGTTTTGCCTAGGGTGTCAAATCCTTGCACCAGCCCTATTGTAATGTCAGGTGGGAGCGTGACAGAACCGTCCACGAGGTGCCGGCATCTCCACATGGTGAGTGGGCAGCCCCGCAGAAGGAGGCTGTGTCCACGTGGAAGGTGTACACTGAGGGCAGCTGGGAGCCCAGGAGAGAGAAGAGCTTCACAGCCTCCTTGACCCCCGAGGTGGCGCGCAGAAGCATCCCTGGAGTCTCAAAGCCTGGACTCCGTCTCCTCCAACTTCCTCTCTGCATCAGCAGTGAGTCCGGCAAGACAAGATTGAGTGGGAGGCGCAAGCTGCCAGGGAGCTGCTGGAAGAAGCAGCAGAGCACCTCCTGGATCAAGAAGGTACTGGGCATCATATACTGACACAGACCTTCCTACAGATACAGACTGGAATGGGGACAGGGCTAGCGGTCTCTGTCAGTCCCCCCCCCTCTCTCAGCCGCCCTCTCTCTCAGCCCCTCCCTTTCTCTTAGCTCCACCTCTCTTCCTCAGGCCCCTCTATGTCCACCACCCTCTCTCTGAGCCCCACCTCTCTCTGAGCCCCACCTCTCTCTGAGCCCCACCTCTCTCTCAGCCCCACCTCTCTCTCAGCCCCACCTCTCTCTCAGCCCCACCTCTCTCTCAGCCCCACCTCTCTGTCCACTACCCTCTCACTGAGCTCCTCTCTTTCTCTCAGCCCCCTCTCTGTCCAATACCCTCTCTCAGCCCCACATCTCTCTCTCTCTCAGCCCCACATCTCTCTCTCTCTCAGCCCCACATCTCTCTCTCTCAGCCCCACATCTCTCTCTCTCAGCCCCACATCTCTCTCTCTCTCAGCCCCACATCTCTCTCTCTCTCAGCCCCACATCTCTCTCTCTCAGCCCCACATCTCTCTCTCTCAGCCCCACATCTCTCTCTCTCTCAGCCCCACATCTCTCTCTCTCAGCCCCACATCTCTCTCTCTCTCAGCCCCACATCTCTCTCTCTCTCAGCCCCACATCTCTCTCTCTCTCTCAGCCCCACATCTCTCTCTCTCAGCCCCACATCTCTCTCTCTCTCAGCCCCACATCTCTCTTAGCCCCCCTCCCTGTCCACTACCCTCTCTCTGAGCCCTCTCTCTGTCCACTACCCTCTCTCTGAGCCCTCTCTCTGTCCACTACCCTCTCTCTGAGCCCTCTCTCTGTCCACTACCCTCTCTCCGAGCCTCTCTTTCTCAGCCTCACCTCTCTCAGCCCCCTTCTCTCTCACTCATCCCCCCATCTCTCTCACTCAGCCCCCCATCTCTGTCCACTACCCTCTCTGAGCCCCTTTCTATCTCTCTCAGCCCCCCTCACTGTCCACTACCCTCTCTCAGGCTCACCCCTCTCTCTCGGGCTCACCCCTCTCTCTCGGGCTCACCCCTCTCTCTCGGGCTCACCCCTCTTTCTCGGGCTCACCCCTCTCTCTCGGGCTCACCCCTCTCTCTCAGCCCCACCTTGCGCTCTCTCAGCCTGCTCTCTCTGTCAGACCCCATCTCTCTCTAGTAGAGATGGAGTGCTCTGCAGTGTGTAGAGGGGTAGATAGGGGTGTAATCAGGGTAGTGGTATCTGGGGAGGTGTGATCAGGGAGGGGTGGGTTATCTGGGGGGGTGATCAGGGTAGGGGTATCTAGAGAGGGGTGATCAGGGTGGGGGATATATGGGGGTATAATTAGGGTTGTGGAATCTGGGGAGTTGTGATCAAAGTGGGAGTATCTGGGGGGGTGACCTGGGAGTTGCTTATGGGGGGAACCCAACCATTGGAAGTTTTAATTGGCCTCAGCTGCCTGTTGCCAGTGAGGTGAAGCAAGAAATACATAACCCCACTTCTATTTTCAATGATATGTGACATCCTTCAAATTGCACCCCATCACATTATAGGCACACTGTGAAGGAGGTACCAGCTCAATTTTAGACAGGGAGTAGCAAGAGGATGGTGCCGATGGGTTGGGGGGTGGCAAAATACATCTTCGCCTTTGTAGTCAGAAATCCTTGCACTTCTGCAGTGCTCTTCTCCCGTGCTCTTCTCCCTCCTTCTCTCCATGTGTCACACACACTGCATGAGCTTTTCTCTGAAATGCTCGGCGATGCTGTAAAAAGGTCCCGCCTTCTAGACCAGCTCCTGTGATAGATGGAACACTGATCCAATGCCGAGAAATTGAATCAGTGTGAATTGTACCATAGGAGCCACAAGCTGGTCTAGGAGGTGGGACTTTGTCACAGTGGCTGCCCGGGCGATTCAAATCCAAGCTCCATGACAGCAGGATATTGCTCCACTGTATGATCCAGGGGCACTGGTAGGCTGAAATTGGTGAGCACTGATAGGCTGCATTTGATGGGCCCTGGTAGGGCTGCATTTGGTGGGCCCTGGTAGGGCTGCATTTGGTGGGCCCTGGTAGGGCTGCATTTGGTGGGCCCTGGTAGGGCTGCATTTGGTGGGCCCTGGTAGGGCTGCATTTGGTGGGCCCTGGTAGGGCTGCAATTGTTGGGCCCTGGTAGGGCTGCATTTGGTGGGCCCTGGTAGGGCTGCAATTGTTGGGCACTGGTAGGCTGCATTTGATGGGTACTGGTAGGCTGCATTTGATGGGTACTGATGTATGCTGCAATTGGTGGGCACTGGTAGGCTGCATTAATCTCCTGTATAATTTCCGCAGTCTCTGACCATCTCCTATACTATGTCTGGGGGCTCTTTCTAAACAGACTTTCTAACAGAAGCCCTCTCTGTGTCCATTAGAGAAACCCCCTCCAGGTCCATTTAGAGTACTAGTAGCGTAAAGATGAATGTGTCCAGCAGTCCCCACAGGAGGGGTAAGTATGGTTCCACCGGTTTCGGCAGGACGGAGCAGCTGGGCATTCTCTGGGAGGTCAAATTGGGGGTGTCTCATTCTCCTCTTCCTGTCCTTTCCCTCCTCCCCGTACTTGGGCCGCTGCACGACTGAACGGGGGGCTCCGTGTCTGGCGAGGGGGCTGCGCTGGTGTGGGGGTCCTCTGTTATGTTTCCCTATTTTTGTAGTGGGGTGTTCTGTGCACATTGTGATAAAGGAAGCCACCACGCGGATGGACAGTGTGGTCGCGCCATTTTTCCTATGGTTTTTAGTCAGGAAGATTCGGCGGACATTTTCCTGTAGTTTTAGTCCATCTTTTTTGGAGCCCTCGGGTGTTTTTTCTTGCTGAGGCGGCCGGCGGCCATTTTCTTGTAGTCTCAGCTTGGTTTTGCCTCTAGCGCTGGTTATCCTTCCGGAAGGCGCAAATTGAACAGAACACCTCATGAGGGAGAGCGGACGGCAGCGCAGCGCAGTACCTGGGCTGGGGTGGTGAGTCCTGCGGGGGGCCCCTCAGTCTGTGGCAGCTAGGAGGTTGAACTTTTTGTGTAACTGGACTGCGGTCCCTAACGGGTATCAGGCGAGGTGGGTCAGCATGGCGTCAGAAGCTGGCGCTTCTTCCCCAGACATACCTGCAGTGGCAACCTGCTCCCCTGCACCTGCAGTGCCTATGGACGCTTTGTCGGCGGTCCTGGAGTCTTTTGTTGCTAGGCTGGAAGCGGCGTACGGGCACAAGGGGGGTAAAAAACGTCCCCTACCGTCTTCTGGGGAAAGCTCTGATTCAGACTCGGGCCTTGCTGTGGCAACTGGCCCCTGTTCTGAATTTTCAGAGGACGCGGACCAGGACCGTTCGGACAGTGAGGATGATTTCAAGTTTGGGTCAGCGCAGGAAAGGGCGCTTGTAGGAGCACTTATAACAACGGTGCGAGATACCCTAAAAATGGAGGATGCGGTGGGGGCATCTACTGAGGCATCGGTCCCTTTTGGGTCCCACAAGCTGGCCCGAGGGCTAAGGTGTTTCCCTACCTAACTTACTTTGATCAATTTATCTACAAAGAATGGGAATGCCCGCAGAGGGCCTTTTCGGTCCCAAAACGCATGGCGGTGCGTTACCCCTTTGGGGAGAATTTCCTGAAAAAATGGATATCTCTCCCGATTGTTGACCCCCCGGTATGCAGGTTAAATAAGGTAACCACGATTCCGGTGGAGGGGACCCCTGCCTTTAAGGACCCTGCCGATAGGAGGGCCGAGGCGGTTGCCCGGTCCATGTTTACGGTGGTGGGGGTCAACATTGCGGCCAGTATTGGCCATGGCCATGGCCCTGGTGTCCTAGACACTTAATGAATGGGCAAAGTTGTTGCACCGTGAGTTAGAAAAGCAACAGGCTTCCCCGGTCTGCGTGGAACTGGCGGACCAGTTGGTGCATGGCCTTAAGTATGTCTGCGATGCGGCCTTAGATACGGCCCCCTTGCTTTCTAGAGCCTCAGTATCTTCTATAGTGCTACGTCGCCTGATTTGGCTAAAATGCTGGTCTGCGGACCAGGCATCTAAGAAGGCTCTGGCGGATTTGCCCTTCCAGGGAGAGAGGCTCTTTGAAGCCTCACTGGATGACATTATTAAAAATGTTACTGGAGGTAAGAGTACGTTGCTTCCACAATCCAGAAAAGGTAAGGAGCTTCATTGTAGGCCAGGGCTTTCCTTTTCCGCTCAGAAGCATTTGTTCGTCTGCCTGGGGCGGCGGGTAAGCATCCCCAGACCGACAAGGTGTCCACTGAGGGACAGAAGCGTCCCTGGTTTCGCAAGCCAAACAAATCCACAACAGCATGAAGGTTTGCCCCCCCCGCCCGATTCTCGGGTGGGGGGGGTGCCTTCGGGAGTTTGCAGCTCGATGGACCTCCCTGCTTTCTGACCAGTGGGTCTGCGAAGTGGTTTCATCTGGATACAAGATAGTTTCTCTCTTGTCCACCAAACAGGTTTTTTTTTTTTTCCCTCAAACCTTCATCTTCTCCCGGCTCATCGGGAAGCCTTGTTGGGGGCAGTGCAGAACCTGCTGCTGCTGCGTGGGGTCATGGTGCCGGTGCCGTCGCAGGAAAGGTTTCAGGGATTCTACTCCAATCTGTTTGTAGTCCCAAAGAAGGAAGGGGTCCGTCCGATTCTGGACCTCAAGGCCCTCAACAGATTTGTGAAGGTGAAAAGATTCAGGATGGAATCAGTTCGCTCTGTGATTGCTGCACTTCATCCGGGGATTTTCTGGCGTCCCTGGACATCAAGGACGCATACTTACATGTCCCCATATGTGTCAGGCATCAGATTTCTGCGATTTGTGGTAGAGGACGAGCACTACCAATTTGTAGCTCTCCCTTTTGGCCTGGCGTCGGCACCAAGGGTTTTCACCAAGGTGCTCGCCCCCGATTCTGGCTTTGCTGAGACAGTGAGGAATCACAATCGTGGGCTACCTGGACGACCTTCTTCTGAGGGCAGCTTCAGCCTCAGAATTAGAGGAGGATGTGGCAATAGCCAGTCAGACTCTACGGGAGTTTGGTTGGGTTCTGAACCTCCAGAAGTCAGTGTTAGTACCGACTCAAAGCTTGGAGTACCTGGGCTTGATTCTGGACTCCTCAGAAGCGAGGGTTTTTCTCCCATCGAACAAGCTGCAGACTGTGGTGAAGCTGTTGACGTCCCACAAGTGGTCGTCGCTGCGTTTTTGCATGCGAGTCCTGGGTCTCATGGTAGCCACTTTCGAGGCGGTACCTTATGCTCAATTCCACACTCGAGTCTTGCAACAGGAGATTCTGTCCAAATGGGACAAGTCTCCGTTGTCTCTGGATTGTCAGATTCGGGTGAGCCACCTAGTCAGGGAATCCCTGGTCTGGTGGCTGAGGTCTCCAGCTCTTCAGTCCGGGAGGTCGTTCCTTCCTTTTCATTGGACTGTGATCACGACAGATGCCAGCCTGACCGGTTGGGGGGGAGTTTCGGGCGTACAGTTGGCACAGGGTGGCTGGACGCATTAAGAATACCCCCTGCCGATCAATGTGCTGGAACTTCGGGCGATCAGGCGGTGCCTCTCCACATGGTCACAGAGGCTGCAGGGACGCCCAGTCGGACAACACCACAGCGGTGGTGTATGTCAACCATCAAGGAGGAACGAGGAGTTCGGCTGCAGCATTGGAGGTCGCTCACATTTGCGGTGGGCACAGGGGCGCGTGCCAGCTCTATCAGCCGTGTACATTCCGGGCGTAGAAAACTGGCAAGAAGACTACCTTAGTCGCAAGATGCTGGACCAAGGGGAATGGTCGCTACATCCGGAGGTCTTTCGACTCCTTTGCCTGACATGGGGCACTCCAGATGTGGATCTCCTGGCCTCTCGACTCAATCGGAAGGTGCTGAGGTTTGTGGCCAGGTCCAAGGACTCATGGGCGGATGGCGGCAGACGTGTTGGTGACTCCTTGGGGGCATTATCGGCTGATTTATGCCTTTCCCCCGACAAAACTTCTCCCTCGTCTGTTCGCAGAGTGGAAACCGAGGAGATTCCGGCGATTCTAATTGCTCCAGATTAGCCTCGGCATCCCTGGTACGCCGACAGTGCAAATGGTGGCGGATGTTCCTTGGTGACTACCGATGCAAGAGGACCTGCTGTCGCAGGGTCCTATATTTCATCCTGCTTTACAGTCGCTGGCTTTAACGGTGTGGCTGTTGAAAGTCAGGTGCTAAGGGACCGAGGTCTGCCGGACTCTGTAATTTCCACTATGTTGAGGGCGCGGAAGTCATCTTCTCTGAAGATTTATCATCGCACATCGAAGGCCTACATCTCTATGTGTGAGGAGATGGGGTGACGTCCGCATTTGGTTTCCAGAATTCTGCTGTTTTTACAGCGGGGCGTGGATCAAAAACTTGCCTTCTGCACCATTAAGGGGCAGATATCAGCCTTGGCTGTCTTTTTTCAGCGACCCTTGGCGGCTCATTCTTTGGTGAGCACGTTTGTGCAAGGGGTTCGACATGTGGCTCCTCCGGTTCGGCCGCCACTGCCTCGGTGGGATTTGAATCTGGTGCTCTCGGTTCTTCAGAAACCGCAGTTTGAGAACATTAGGGAGATCCCTTTATTGACACTCTCAGAAGGTAGCCTTTCTGGTGGCTATCACATCTGCCAGGAGGGTTTCTGAGTTGGCGGCCTTGTCGTGCAAGTCTCCCTACTTGATCCTCCACAAGGATAAGGCTGTACTACGCCCGCAGTCTTCATTTCTTCCTAAGGTTGTTTCGGCATTTCATCTAAATGAGGACATTGTGCTTCCGTCCTTGGCTGTCGCATCCTAAGGAGATTGCTTTGCATTCCTTGGACGTGGTCTGGGCTCTGCGGGTGTATCTGTCTGCGACGGCTCTGTTCCGGAGGTCAGACTCACTCCTTGTGTCAGTGACTGGTCCGAAGAAGGGTCTGGCGGTCTCGTCGGCCACCATTTCTCGGTGGATCAGACAGATCGTGATCCCGGCTTATGCCTTAAAAGGGCGGGCGCCTCCCTTTCCTGTCACGGCACATTCGACCAGGGCAATTGGTGCCTCCTGGGCTTTTTGACATCAAGCGTCCGTTTCCCAGGTGTGTAAGGCGGCGACCTGGTCGTCCGTTTCCCAGGTGTGTAAGGCGGCGACCTGGTCGTCCGTTTCCCAGGTGTGTAAGGCGGCGACCTGGTCGTCCGTTCACACTGTCACTAAATTTTACAAGGTTGATCTGAGTGCATCTGCGGATGCTTCCTTTTGGCTGCAAGGTTTTGCAGGCGGCTTTTTAAGGTTGCAACTCCTCCCATACCCTTTTTATGGCCAATAACTTGCACATAAGCCTTAAAAATGGGGACCTTTGATTTTTCAGTACGGTCCCATAGACTTTAATGGAGTACATGGCTCGGTTGCAAACTTTTTACATGTTCGGGAGCGAAATGAATCGGGGGAGTGTTCGGCCCAACTCTACCCCTCGCGAGTCCTGACCAATGACAATGAAGGAGGCAGGCACCAGCTGACACTTCCTCATCAATCGGAGGCCCTGACTGCTGAACAGCTCTGCTGCTGGGGGAGGTAGTGGGAGGAATCGGTAAGTGTCTGCCACATGTGATGTTGCATACCCCGCCCAGCAGCGCCTCTGTTTTTGGAGCATAGTGAGCTCAGCTTTTCAGTGACTGAGCATTGGTTTCAGGGCTCAGCCTGGGCAATTTGGGACTGTTGGGGAACAATTGTACATTTCCCAGCTGTGGGCTATGTAATAAGTTTGGACATGCCCCCCTGATTACGTGCCTGTGCCTTGGTCTGGAACTCTAATGATATCTTAATACCTGCATTCTTGTCTGGACTCTGATCCTCTGTCCAGTAACACACTTCATTTCATAGAGGTGTTTCCTCGATCTGTGGAGGGGCAACCCTTGGACCACAGCATTATCTGGAGAGGGTAGTGTTAGATGGACTTGTGGATTAGTAGATCAAGGATAATTAAACATAATCAAAACCATAAATATATGGATAAAAATCCCAATCAAATACATTTAGGTTTTTGGTTGTAAGATGACAAAATGTGGAAAATTTTAAGTGGTATGAATAATTTTTCAAGGCACTGTATTAGCATGCTGCTTTTTAGGACATGAGAACTGCAGGACACAAGATTGGTAGAGAGGGAAGCAGCACACAGAGACAATCTAAGCCCTGCTGTACAAGTATTGAATGAGGTGGATACCAGGTCAACCACAGCTGCTTGTGTTAAAAAAAAGAAAACAAAAAATATGATTGCAGAGCTGCATTAATTTGTGGAATTAGTAGAGGCCTAGCAAGAAGGAAAGATGACCGACGCTAAATGTTTTCTCCTCTGGCACGCGGCTGGGTCAGAGTCGAGATCGTAAACAGCATTGAGCTGTTCTCACGGGAGGAGAACTACTGGCAGGTGGTTGAGACGATGTCTGTGCGGAGATATTACTTTTTTTTGCTGTGAGAGACAAGGTGAGTGCAGACTGCTTAAAGCGGAGCTCCGCCGTTAAAAAAAATATTAAAAGCCAGCAGCTACAAATACTGCAGCTGCTGACTTTTAATATATGGACACTTACCTGTCCTGGAGTCCAGCAACGTCTGCAGCAGTCTATCTGCTCCCCCCCCCCCCCCCCCCACCGCCATCCTTGGTGAGGGAATCAGGAAGTGAAGTGTTCCGGATTCACTGCCCGGTTCTATACGGCGCATGCGCTAGTCGTGCAGCGCCGTCCTTACTGGTCCCCGCTGTGTTCTGGGAGCCGTGTGTTTCCCAGAACACAACGGGCGGGGGCGGGAAGTGACGCAATACCCGCAGAGAGGACTCCAGGAAGTGGGTGCAAATACCTGTCTTATGCCCCATACACACGATCGTTTTTCTTGCCATTTTTTTTTCTTGCCGTTTTTCACGTCGTTTTTTTTCATGTTTCCTCTCAAGCCTGTCTTGCGTACACACGATCATTTAAAAAAACGATCAAGCAAAGCGACGTACAACACGTACGACGGCACTATAAAGGGGAAGTTCCGTTCGAATGGCGCCACCCTTCATGTTAAGTAAAGTTTGTTGAGCGACGATTCGCTCTTTTCAGCCTCGTGCTTTTCAGTCCGTTACAGCGTGACGAATGTGCTATCTCCATTACGAACGCTAGTTTTACCAGAACGAGCGCTCCTGTCTCATACTTGATTCTGAGCATGCGTGTTTTTTTTCACGTCGTTAAAGCATACACACTATCGTTTTTCACGTCGTTAAAAAAAACGACATGAAAAACGACGTGAAAAAAGAGAGCATGTTCGAAATTTTTAATGGCCGTTTTTCACGTCGTTAAAAATGCTCTGGAGCCTACACACGATCATTTTTAATGGCCATTTTTTTTAATAGCATTTTTAACGGCATGAAAAACGATCGTGTGTATGGGGCATAAGACAGGTATCTGCACCCCACTCCCCCCTGAAATGTGCCAAATGTGACACCGGGGGGGGAGGACGGGGGACGGGGGGGTTCCGATGAGCGGAAGTTCCACTTTAGAGTAGAGCTCCGCTTTAATATGGGGGTCTGTGTATAAAAGAGCACCTGTCACCACTGTACTACTTCTGATTGTGTCAAAGGCAAGATTGCATCACATAGAAAGGTGAACATGTGGGCGGAGCTGTACTCACTAAGGAGAGGAGGGATCGGTTTGTTCCATACATTGTCACTCTGAGAGTGCTCACCAGCACCCTTGCAGTTCATTGAGAACTACAAACGGTCAGCCACAAAAACTGATTAGTTGTAATTCATCTATTCACAGAACTCTTGTGAGGTCAGCTCATTTGTGAGGTCAGGCACTGATGTTGGACGAGAAGGGCTGGCTCGCAGTCGCCGCTCTAATTCATCCCAAAGGTGTTCTATCGGGTTGAGGTCAGGACTCTGCGCAGGCCAGTCAAGTACCTCCACCCTAAACTTGCTCATCCATGTCTTTATGGACCTTGCTTTGTGCCGTAATGTTGAAACAGGAAGGGGCCATCTCCAAACTGTTCTCACAAAGTTGGGAGAATGGAGTTGTCCAAAATGTCTTGGTATGCTGAACTGGAACTAAGGGGCCAAGCCCAACCCCAACCCCAACCCCTGAAAAACAACCCCACACCATAATTCCCCCTCTACCAAATGATTAGGACCAGTGCACAAAGCAGGCCAATTTTCAACTTTCAGCACTGTCCCACTTTTAAATGACATTTGCGTGGTCACACAACACCCTTATGAAATAAAAAAAAAATATTTCAGACAAATAGAGCTTTCTTTTGGTGGAATTTAATCACCACTGGGTTTTTATATTTTGCTAAGCCAACAAAAAAAACAAACAAAAACTTTCTGTTATAATTGTGCAAATTAGTGATTTTTTTTTTTCGCTTTTGCGTCTGTTCTGTTTAACCTGATATCTAAAACAATAAAAAAAAAATTGTCCACACACCTACTAAGGTGCTCCTGAAAAGCAACCAAGCGTTCAATTTCTGCCTCCATGTTCTTCTTTATCTTTTCACATCTTCTCACGTTTCTCTCTGTCAAGTCAATGCGCATGAAGACAAATAAGACAGTGTGCCCAGCGGAGCCCCAGTCCTTTTATCTATGTCCCCAGCAGAGCCCGGTCCTTACATCTGTGTCCCCAGCGGAGCCCCAGTACTTATAGTCCCTGACAAAAGTCTTGTCGCGTGTGTACAAATTGGAAAATGTGGATATAAGTGTAGCGCTAATTTTGTAGGTCAGTGTACAGTGATAAACCATACATAGATGTGACTGAAAAACGTGAATAAATACGTGTTAAACCAGTGCAAATCCTAAAGCAAAACCAATGTAAATAAATCATGTGGTTAAACATAAAAGTCATTAAGGTAGTAATTAATATAATCCATAATGATTGGAAAAACAGTGAATATTAATTGTGAAACTAAATATTCAAAATAAAATAAGTGAAAAATAATGAATAAAGTCCAAGGAAGAAAATCATCAATTTTGAAAGTGAAGTGAAAATCGATCCAAAAGGAAAGTGTTCATTTGTGATGCAAACTTGCAGTGCAAAAATGCGAAGTGCTGTGAAAACCGCCACCAAGAGTGAGTTGAAGGAGGCTTACCGGAAGTCTCAGACTTGGAGAGGCATATGCCAGCCAAGTCGAGATAAGCTTGGGAGTTGACAAACCCAATGTAGATGATCTGAAGTCTAAGGAATTTCCACTTCAATCAAAAAGGACATCTATTGTGTTGATCACGTGTTCATAAATATATGCAAAAGGCTCGGTATCCGTGTTTCATACGTATGAAAATAGAAGAAAACTCACATAGCGTGATACCGTATGGAAAGATTTTTAATGTTAAAAGGTAACAATAAAACACTCACATTTGAGATGGTTAAAAAGGCATAAATTCAAGTACAGGAGCGATATGTGTATACAGGTCCACCCGACTAGTTTCGACTAATGAGTCATCATCTGGGGTATTGACCTGAAGTGCTGCTAAAATATATTTCTAATCAAGATTTTGTAACAAGAAATGGGTCATTTTTTTTTTTTTCCCAAATCGATTTATTTGAATTTGCAGGTTTACAGTAAAATAAGAGCAATTAGACAAAGTAATCACCCTATATGCAATACATACATACATTAGTGATAGACTATAGATCACAAATAATTAAAGATCATTAGTAAACAGTGTAATACTGTCGAACAGTAGCACGAACAGTGTATACCTAGAGTTAAGTGAGGGCAGGGTATGTCCGTCTGTCCACGATTGAGGTTATGTAATCAACTTGTAGTAGGGGGTGAGGCGGGAAAGGTCGGTAAACTAGGTTGGGGGATGGGTAAGGGCCTAATAATTAAGCCCCAGATCCAGGTAAGATATACCAGCCAAGATCAGCCTCCTGTCCACTCACCCCTATACGGGGACTTGCTGTGAGGGACAGGGGACTATAATTGAGTTTTCGGAGGGATCAGTGCGGTGCTGGTAAAGTTAAAGATACAGGCGAGGTGTAGTCGGGGAGTCAGTGTAGCATGAGTATAGTGGAGGGAGGGTAGGCAGGGGGGTCCAGTGGTCTTTCAGGGGCATCTTGGTATTCAAGCATGCATATGGTCACCTGAGGCTGTTCTGTGTGAGGGGCATATGTTGAGGCTTGTTTAAACATGTACATAGACGGAGTGTGTTTACAGTGAAGAGAGGGAAAGAAGGTTGGAGCGAGCTAGGGGGTGGGTCTCATTGGGGGGGGAACCCTAGGGGTGGGTGGGAGCATGGTGTGGTGTGGCGGGGGTGATTGTGTGGTACTTACCCTATAGTGTATCCAGCAGGCCCAGGTGTCAGCAAATTCGGTAGGGTTGTCATGGGCTTGGTGTATGAGCCTTTCCATTTTAGCTAGTCTGTCTACGCGGTGGTGCCATTCTGCTATCGTTGGAGGGGTGGAGTTTCTCCAGTGTACTGGTACGCAGAGATTGGCTGCATTAATAAGGTGCATGGTCAAGGATTTCTTGTAGCAAGATAGGGGCCTGGTGGAGTGGTGTAGCAGATATTGTGCAGGGGTAAAATCCGGGGAGTACGTGGTAATCTGCGAGATGAGACGGTGTACCTCACTCCAGAAAGGTTGTATGGAGGGGCAATCCCACCAGATGTGAAGCAGAGAGCCCTCGCCAGTGTTACACCTCCAACAGGTCGGAGGGAGGCTGGGGTAGATCTTGTGAAGCCTGTTGGGTGTCCTGTACCATTTGGAAAATAATTTGTACCTGTTTTCTTGGGTAGAAACGTTCATGGTCCCTTTGTGCATGTGCATGTAGATGTGTACCCAATCTAATTCTGACAGTTGCAAGGATAAGTCCGATTCCCATTGCTGGACCAGGTGATCATCTTTGATTTTGTGAGTGGAGAACAAGGAGGCATAAAGGGTTGATATCAGGTGTTGTTGGGGTTCGCCATTATTGCAAATTGTTTCTATATGTGTGAGATCTCTAGTCCAGGAAGCCGGAGATCTGTTCGAGCGTAGATAGTGTCGGATTTGTAAGTAATTGTAAAACGGAATGTCACGGTTCGGGAACAAATCGGTAAGTTCTGTGTAGGACAAGATGTTGCCGTCACGGAAAAGCTTATGGGCTCTACAAGGGGTGACGCCGGTGTCATTGGTGATTGTGTGGGGAACTAGGCCCGGGGTGAATTCAGGATTACAGTCCAAAGGGGTCATTGGCCCTGGAGAGGATGTAATTGCATATTTTGGCAAAACAAGATAGTGTGGCTCCGACGAGAGGGTGTTTGGAGTCTTTAGGAGATATGGCAGTGCGAGCGATCCACGGGAGGTGTGTGAGAGGGACAATAGAAGTGGCGTTCTCAAGCGTAATCCAATTTTTGTTATGACTGTGGACATGCCAGTCCACAATCCTCGTCATGTGACACGCCCAGTGGTACTTTTGGATGTCAGGGAGGCCAAGACCCCCCAACAATTTGGGGAGTGTTAGCCTATCCCAGCTTAATCTAGGGGATTTGGAAGCCCAAATGAAGGTCCTACACATACGTTTGTATGTGGTGAAGAATGAGGGGGGAAGTGAGATTGGGATGGCTTGCAGGAGGTAGAGGAGTCTAGGTAGGACGTTCATTTTCAGAACAGCGATTCTGCCTAGCCAGGAAAAGGATCCGAAATGCCATTTGTGTAGGTCGTCCCGAATCGCAGAGAGGGCTGGTAAGAAATTTTTAGCGTAAAGATTAGACATGTTTGACGGTATTTTAATCCCTAGATACGTAAGTGCTTCAGTCTCCCAGCCAAAGGGGAAGTTGTGCTTACATTGTGATACTAATGTGTGAGGTAGAGAAACGTTCAGAGCTTTGGATTTCGCGAAGTTGATCTGTAGGTTGGACATAGATTTGAACAATGCGAAGTCTGACAGGAGGTTAGGGATGGAGGTAATGGGGTCTCGTAGAAAAAGTATATCGTCCGCATAAGCGGCTATTTTGTATTGTGCGTCCTGGATATCAATTCCCTTAATATTCTGGTTGTCTCTAAGTTTACGCAACATGGGGACATCCCTGACGGGTGCCGTTGGTGATGGAGAAGGCGTTCGACAGGCGGCCATTGATCCTGAGTTTTGCAGACGGGTTGGAGTAAAGTGCCATGATCATTTGGATCAATCGAGTGGGGAAACCCATGGTTTGAAGGGCAGCTTCCATATAGTCCCAGGCCACTCTGTCGAACGCCTTCTCCGCATCAAGAGACAAGAAAAACCCTTGCATCGGTTGTTTAGATAGCCAATAATATACATTAAGGGCCTTGATGGTATTATCCCTTGCTTAGAAATGGGTCATTTTAATCCCAACAGCTTTTGTAATAATGTTTCAGTGCAAAACGAAACTGACAAAAAGTATTCTAATATTCACAGCTTGGTAAAGCCCATTGAGTCAATTTTTGCCAAGACGTAAGTGTTGTCGCCTTGTTATATGAGCTTCACCTGTGACTAATAATGGATCAATTAGGTCTCAGGTGTGTATAAAAAGAACACCAGTACACTAGACCTTCTCAACTGCAACTAGACCTCTGCAAACGTGCCTAAGATTCACCCGGAGACTAAAGTGTTGATTATCAAGAGGCTGAAGACCAGATCCACTGCTGATGTGGCAGACACCTTCAATGTGTCTCAGCATCAAGTTCAGAGGATAAAAAAAAGATTTGAAGAGACTGGAGACGTTTTGGACAAGGCCAGGTCCGGCCGACCCCGCAAGACAACTGCTCGAGAGGACCGTTTGTTGGCTCAAAAATCCAAGGCCAGCCCATTTTCCACTGCAGCAGAGCTCCACGAGACCTGGTCACCTGAAGTCCCTGTGTCAACCAGAACAGTTTGTCGGATTCTGTCTCGAAATGGCCTCCATGGTCGAATCAGTGCCCATAAGCCAGCACTAAACAAAAGACAATTGCAAAACCGTGTGGCATTTGCCAAAGGCCACAGCCTGCTAAAAGGATGGACTCTGGAAAAGTGGCAGAAGGTGGATTTTTCAGATGAATCTTCTGTTGAATTACACCACAGTCGCCGCAAATATTGCAGGAGACCTACTGGAACCCGCATGGAGCCAAGATTTACCCAGAAAACAGTGAAGTTTGGTACAGGCAAAATCATGGTCTGGGGTTACATCCAGTATGGGGGTGTGCGAGGGATCTGCAGGGTGGAAGGCAACATCAATAGTCTAAAATACCAAGAAATCTTAGCTACTGTGCCTCTTATATTCCCAACCATAGAAAAGGCCAAATTTTGCAGCAGGATGGTGCTCCATCACATACTTCCATCTCCACATCAAAGTTCCTTAAGGCAAAGAAGATCAAGATGCTCCAGGATTGGCCAGCCCAGTCACCAGACATGAACATCATTGAGCATATGTGGTGTAGGATGAAAGATGAAGCATGGAAGACGAAACCAAAGAATATTGATGAACTCTGGGAGGCATGCAAGACTGTTTTCTTTGCTATTCCTGATGACTTCATCAATAAATTGTATGAATCCTTGCCAAACAGCATGGATGCTGTCCTTCAAGCTCATGGAAGTCATACAAGATATTACATTTGGATCTCACAGCACCACTACTTAATTTGCTGACATATTTTTGGATTTTCAGTAAAGTTGTTCAATTTCTGTATAGGCGACAAAACTTTTGTCTTGCCAAAATTTTACCTGTCTGTTTTGATTAAATGATAAATCTTTTTTCAGTGAAACGAATTTATTTCAGTGCATTAAACATCATTTGGGAGGGCTTTAGATTTTCATATGAGCTATTTCTATCACCAATTGATTAATTAAAAGTCAGGTTAGTAGCAGGAGTTTCTACAAAATAGAGAAGCGACAAGACTTTTGTCAGGGACTGTACATCGGTGTCCCCAGCAGAGCCCCGATCCTTACATCTATGTCCCCAGCAGAGCCCGGTCCTTACATCTGTGTCCCCAGCGGAGCCCCAGTCCTTACATCTGTGTCCCCAGCCAGAGCCCAGTCTTTACATCAGTGTCCCCAGCCAGAGCCCAGTCCTTACATCAGTGTCCCCAACGGAGCCCGGTCCATACATCAGTGTCCCCCGCGGAGCCCTGTCCATAAATCAGTGTCCCCAGTGGAGCCCGGTCCATAAATAAGTGTTCCCAACGGAGCCCGGTCCATAAATTAGTGTTCCCACTGGAGCTCGGTCCATAAATCAGTGTCCCCAGCAGAGCCCGGTCCATAAATTAGTGTCCCCAGCGGAGCCCAGAACATACATCAGTGTCCCCAGCGGAGCTCAGTCCTTACATTAGTGTCCCCAGCGGAGCCAAGTCCTTACATCTGATGTCCCCAGCGGAGCCCCAGTCCTTACATCAGTGTCCCCAGCGGAGCCCAGAACATACATCAGTGTCCCCAGCGGAGCTCAGTCCTTACATTAGTGTCCCCAGTGGAGCCAAGTCCTTACATCTGATGTCCCCAGCGGAGCCCCAGTCCTTACATCAGTGTCCCCAGCGGAGCATGGTCCATGCATCAGTGTCCCCAGCAAAGCCCGGTCCATACATCAGTGTCCCCAGCACAGAGCCCAGTCCTTACATCAGTGTCCCCAGCAGAGCTCAGTCCTTACATCAGTGTCCCCAGCAGAGCTCAGTCCTTACATCAGTGTCCCCAGCAGAGCCCCCGTCCATACATCAGTGTCCCCAGCAGAGCCCCCTTCCATACATCAGTGTCCCCCAGGGGAGCCCCGGTCCTTACATCAGTGTCCCCAGCAGAGCCCAGTCCATAAATCAGTGTCCCCAGCGGAGCCCCCGTCCATAAATCCGTGTCCCCAGCGGAGCTCGGTCCATAAATCAGTGTCCCCAGCAGAGCCCGGTCCTTACATCAGTGTCCCCAGCAGAGCCCCCGTCCATACATCAGTGTCCCCAGCAGAGCCCCCTTCCATACATCAGTGTCCCCAGCGGAGCCCCGGTCCTTACATCAGTGTCCCCAGCAGAGCCCAGTCCATAAATCAGTGTCCCCAGCGGAGCCCAGTCCATAAATCAGTGTCCCCAGCGGAGCCCAGTCCATAAATCCGTGTCCCCAGCGGAGCTCGGTCCATAAATCAGTGTCCCCAGCAGAGCCCGGTCCTTACATCAGTGTCCCCAGCAGAGCCTGTTCCTTACATCAGTGTCCCCAGCAGAGTCACGGACTGTACATCAGTGTCCCCAGCAGAGACCCGATCCATACATCAGTGTCACCCAGCGGAGCCCGGTCCATACATCAGTGTCACCCAGCATAGCCCGGTCCTTTCATCAATGTCCCTAGCAGAGCCGGTCCATACATCAGTGTCCCCAGCGGAGCCCCAGTCCATACATTAGTGTCCCCAGTGGAGCCCCGGTCCATACATCAGTGTCCCCCAGCAAAGCCCGGTCTATACATCAGTGTTTCCAGCAGAGCCTGGTCCATACATCTGTGTCCCCAGCAGAGCATGGTCCATACATCAGTGTCCCCAGCAGAGCCCGGTCCATACGTCAGTGTCCCCAGCAGAGCCCGGTCCATACGTCAGTGTCCCCAGCGGAGCCCCAGTCCATACATCAGTGTCCCCAGCGGAGCCCCCGTCCATACATCAGTGTCCCCCAGCGAAGCCCGGTCCTTACATCAGTGTCCCCAGCAGAGCCCGGTCCATACATCATCGTCCCCAGCGGAGCCCCAGTCCATACATCAGTGTCCCCAGCGGAGCCCCCGTCCATACATCAGTGTCCCCAGCGGGGCCCCGGTCCTTACATCAGTGTCCCCAGCAGAGCCCGGTCCTTACATCAGTGTCCCCAGCAGAGCCCGGTCCATAAATCAGTGTCCCCAGTGGAGCCCAGTCCATAAATCAGTGTCCCCAGCAGAGCCCGGTCCTTACATCAGTGTCCCCAGCAGAGCCGGTCCTTACATCAGTGTCCCCAGCGGAGCTTGGTCCTTACATCAGTGTCCCCAGCGGAGCCCGGTCCTTACATCAGTGTCCCCAGCAGAGCCCAGTCCTTACATCTGTGTCCCCGCTCGTCGGACACACAGGGGCAGAGGGTTGGCGGCGGCTGATCTCTTCCTTGTGTTCAGTGTCCCCAGTGGAGCCCCGGTCCTTACATCAGTGTCCTCGGCAGAGCCCGGTCCTTACATCAGTGTCCCCAGCAGAGCCCGGTCCTTACATCAGTGTCCCCAGCGGAGCCCGGTCCTTACATCAGTGTCCCCAGCAGAGCCCCGGGCCATACATCAGTGTCCCCAGCGGAGCCCCGGTCCATACATCAGCGTCCCCAGTGGAGCCCCGGTCCATACATCAGTGTCCCCCAGCAAAGCCCGGTCCATACAGCAGTGTCCCCAGCAGAGCTCAGTCCTTACATCAGTATCCCCAGCAGAGCCCGGTCCTTACATCAGTGTCCCCAGCAGAGCCCCGGACCGTACATCAGTGTCCCCAGCAGAGCCCCGGTCCATACATCAGTGTCACCCAGCGGAGCCCGGTCCATACATCAGTGTCACCCAGTGGTTTTTGTCCTCTCGCAGCAGTAGTACAGTGGGGCGGGGAACTTGCTGTGCATGCTGGGAGAGGGGATAAAAGGGGTGGACATCTTTCGCTCGGGGTCCACGCCCAGGCACCTTCAGCCTGGGTGTGAGTGCTGGTGGTCTCCGGGCGCCCTCGGCCCGGGGATGGAGCTGCGATTCCACCCCAGACACCTTTAGTCTGGGGTGAGGTACTCTCTGGAGGCCTGTGGCCCAGTACCTTCGACTGAGTCCCGCAAGGGATGGAGGATTCCTAGGGTGTCCTCCGGTATTGGACACCCGAATCTAGGGCGAGGGGGACCAGAGAGGTGACCTTCCCGGAGATCCAGCACAGCATTGGCTGGTGACGGTGGAGGCCTCTGGTGACCGTCCAGATGGATGACTCCCCTGACAGGGGCCGCATCTCAAGAAGGTAGTCCACGTTCTCATGGTCGGTGGCAGCGACCCAACTGAAACCCAGGTCGGTGGCAGAGACCTCAAGTCCAATTCACCCGGTCGGTGGCAGCGACCGTGTGCCAAGCCTGTTTGCGCACACCGAAACAGGAGAGTAACAAGTTTATGTTTGTGCCTGGACCTTCCTCACCACCTTGTCTGTTCGTTGTCTAACCAGTCTGCTCTCAAAGGACTATTTATTGCTCTAAAACAATAAATAAGTGTTGGACTTTCAATGGTGTGGAACTTGGCTTTCTGAGAGTTAAAGGATCATCCTCAAGGGGAGCTTTGGCTCTGGACAGGGGCACAGACCCTAAGGTAATTGGTTATAGCTCACACCTCTACACACTAGAGGATGTGAGTTGGTGGTGCATCACACTCTCCTCCCTGGTCCCCTAGACGAGAGCCATTGACATTGACAGAGAAGGAGGGAGTGAGAGGTGAGGTCGCTACACTTGTGTTCAGTGGAGAGGGGAGGGGGTCTCCGATATGTGCAGCCAATCGGCTTCAGTGTACAAGAGAATTGTCTACTTGTACACTGAAGAGAGAAGCCAGAGCCCAGTCCTTACATCACTGTCCCCAGCAGAGCTTAGTTCTTACATCAGTGACCCCAGCAGAGCCCGGTCCATACATCAGTGTCCCCAGTGGAGCCCCGGTCCTTACATCAGTGTCCCCAGCAGAGCCCGGTCCTTACATCAGTGTCCCCAGCAGAGCCCGGTCCTTACATCAGTGTCCTCAGCAGAGCCCCAGGCCATACATCAGTGTCCCCAGCAGAGCCCGGTCCTTACATCAGTGTCCCCAGCAGAGCCCGGTCCTTACATCAGTGTCCCCAGCAGAGCCCGGTCCTTACATCAGTGTCCCCAGCAGAGCCCGGTCCTTACATCAGTGTCCTCAGCAGAGCCTCAGGCCATACATCAGTGTCCCCAGCAGAGCCCGGTCCTTACATCAGTGTCCCCAGCAGAGCCCGGTCCATACATCAGTGTCCCCAGCAGAGCCCGGTCCTTATATCAGTGTCCCCAGCAGAGCCCGGTCCTTACATCAGTGTCCCCAGCAGAGCCCGGTCCTTACATCAGTGTCCTCAGCAGAGCCTCAGGCCATACATCAGTGTCCCCAGCAGAGCCCCGGTCCATACATCAGTGTCCCCAGCCAGAACCCAGATCTTGCATCTGATGTCCCCAGCCATAGCCTAGTCCTTACATCTGATGTCCCCATTCGTCGGACACACGGGGGAAGAGGGTTGGCGGCAGCTGATCTCTTCCTTGTGTTCAGTGGAGAGGGGAGGAGTCTCCGGTACGTGCAGCCAATAGGCTTCAGTGTACAAGAGATTTGTCTACTTGTACACTGAAGAGAGAAACTGATTGGCTGCCTCTCCCCTCTCCACTGAACACACGGGGAGACAGTCCTCGCAGCGGCGGCCATATTTGTGTAGCCCGCTGACGTTTTTTTTGCCAAAAACAGTCACGATTTCCCTGGGTTTTTTATTGGGACGAGCTCCGATCGGGACAAGGGTCCCAAAATCGAGATTGTCCAGGGAAAATTGGCACAAGTATGTATGAGGTCCCAAACAACTTTCCGGCTTGATCCTAAGTAGTCTGGGCAATTAGGGGATGCAGCTGGGTGTCCTTCCCTTCGTACACTATGAAGGCATATGTGTACCCTGTGGCTCGGTCACCTAATTTGTACACTTTCACCCCATAGCGGGCCCTTTTGCTGGGGATAAATTGCTTGATTCCCAGCCTGACACTAAATTTGACAAGGGACTCGTCCACACATACAGTCAGGTCCATAAATATTGGGACATCGACACAATTCTAATCTTTTTGGCTCTATACACCACCACAATGGATTTGAAATTAAACAAAGATGTGCTTTAACTGCAGACTTTCAGCTTAAATTTGAGGGTATTTACATCCAAATCAGGTGAACGGTGTAGGAATTACAACAGTTTGTATATGTGCCTCCCACTTTTTAAGGGACCAAAAGTAATGGGACAGATTACCAATTGTAGCACACAGACCCCTTTTCTCCTGCTTACCTCCACCTGCAGAGTAGGGCACACCATGCCACATGAATCAGAAAACCTGAGCCAAACTATTGCACAGGCTGCCCTTAAATTTAAGGCACAGCGACCCCAATTTTGGGGGTCCGCTACACAATCATAAATCAAACTTTCCCTTTTTAATATTTTTTTGCAAATCCTTTGCAGTCAATTACAGCCTGAAGTCTGGAACGCATAGACATCACCAGACGCTGGATTTCATCCCTGGTGATGCTCTGCCAGGCCTCTACTGCAACTGTCTTCAGTTCCTGCTTGTTCTTGGGGCATTTTCCCTTCAGTTTTGTCTTCAGCAAGTGAAATGCATGCGCAATCGGATTCAGGTCAGGTGATTGACTTGGCCATTGCATAATATTCCACTTCTTTCCCTTAAAAAAACTCTTTGGTTGCTTTGGCAGTATGCTTCGGGTCATTGTCCATCTGCACTGTGAAGCGCCGTCCAATGAGCTCTGAAGCATTTGGCTGAATATGAGCAGATAATATTGCCTAAAACACTTCAGAATTCATCCTGCTGCTTTTGTCAGCAGTCACATCATCAATAAATACAAGAGAACCAGTTCCATTGGCAGCCATACATGCCCACGCCATGACACTACCACCACCATGCTTCACTGATGAGGTGGTATGCTTTGGATCATGAGCAGTTCCTTTCCTTTTCCATACTCTTCTCTTCCCATCACTCTGGTACAAGTTGATCTTGGGCTCATCTGTCCATAGGATGTTGTTCCAGAACTGTGAAGGCTTTTTTAGATGTTGTTTGGCAAACTCTAAACTGTCCTTCCTGTTTTTGAGGCTCACCAATGGTTTACATCTTGTGGTGAACCCTCTGTATTCACTCTGGTGAAGTCTTCTCTTGATTGTTGACTTTGACACACATACACCTACCTCCTGGAGAGTGTTCTTGATCTGGCCAACTGTTGTGAAGGGTGTTTTCTTCACCAGGGAAAGAATTATTCGGTCATCCACCACAGTTGTTTTCCGTGGTCTTCCGGGTCTTTTGGTGTTGCTGAGCTCACCGTTGCGTTCTTTCTTTTTAAGGATGTTCCAAACAGTTGATTTGGCCACACCTAATGTTTTTGCTATCTCTCTGATGGGTTTGTTTTGTTTTTTTTCAGCCTAATGATGGCTTGCTTCACTGATAGTGACAGCTCTTTGGATCTCATATTGAGAGTTGACAGCAACAGATTCCAAATGCAAATAGCACACTTGAAATGAACTCTGGACCTTTTATCTGCTCATTGTAAATGGAATAATGAGGGAATAATACACACCTGACCATGGAAGAGCTGAGCAGCCAATTGTCCCATTACTTTTGGTCCCTTAAAAAGTGGGAGGCACAAATACAAACTGTTGTAATTCCTACACCGTTCACCTGATTTGGATGTAAATACCCTCAAATTATAGCTGAAAGTCTGCAGTTAAAGTACATCTTGTTCGTTTCATTTCAAATCCATTGTGGTGGTGTATAGAGCCAAAAAGATTAGAATTGTGTTGATGTCCCAATATTTATGGACCTGATTGTATGTGTTCGTCCGGGGGAAAACAACTGGGGGAATTTTTCAGAAAAAGAGTTTAGAAATGGACAAATTTTGTAAAGCTTTCCAAAATTTGGGTCATTTCGCGGAAGGCACTGGGTATTATCATTGAAATGTGGGAACCTCATAATCATGGTTCTGGGCATTACTGTGGAGAAGATCAATATGTGGTGGATGGGGTGGGTTGACCAATAGAAACGTAGTTCGTTTTTTTTGGTGAGTCCCATACAAAATGTGAGGTCCAAAAAAAAAATCTTAAACTCCTCCACTGTTAGGTCTCTCCATTCATAGGGACGGGCATAATAGGATGTTGGGTCACTTGCTATAAATTGTTGTGCATACAGGTTGTACTGGGCCACAATTGATGCTAGCATGTCCTCTGTAAAAACTAAATCAAAGCAATTGATTGGGGAAAAATTATTTGTGTCCACCTGGACTCCTGGCTGAGCAGTGAAAGGGGAAATGTTGGCTTCTCCTGAGATAGAAGGAAGCCACAAGTGGTTCTGAAGGGCATAGGGAAGGCTGGCATGGGTTCTAACCCTTTGGGGCTGAGGTGACACCCCACTGGTACTTGTCCTTTCTTGCCTAGGTACTGCGGTGCTGGTGGATGGCACAGTCTCCTCACCAGAACGCCTTTGTTTGACGGGCAGACTATATTCCTCCTCTGAGTCTGTCAGTGTTCCACTACTTAGGACTGGCTCGTAATTTACATCATAATCTGAATTTGAAGAGGAATCTGAAGCAGAGAGCTCCTCGTTGCTCTCGTCGGCTGTGCTAAGAATTTGGTACGCCTCCTCAGCGGAAAAGGATTTTTTGGACATTGTTGTTGTTAGTGGTGATGAGCCTGTGCAGATGTGTGCTGATAAGCCTGCACTAATGGGCACTGATGAGCCTGCACAGATGTGTGCTAATAAGCCTGCACTGATGATGCGGCACAAATGTGTGCTAATAAGCCTGCACTGATGAGGCGGCCCTGATTGATGGCACAGATGTGCACTAATGAGGCGGCACAGATGGGCACTGATTGATGGCACAGGTGTGCACTGAGGAGGCAACACAGATGTGCACTGATGAGGTGGCACAGATGGGCACTGATTGATGGCACAGATATGTACTGATGAGGCGACACAGATGGGCACTGATGAGGCGACACAGAAGTGCACAGATGTGCACTGATGAGGCGGCACAGATGGGCACTGTGACATTGGCAGTGTGACACTGATTGGGATAGATTGGCACTGATTGGGCACTGGTGTTGGCACTGATTGGGCACTGGTGTTGGCACTGTATACACCAGTGTATAGTAAAGTCACTCATGATTCAGCACAGGTTGCTCTCCCTTCTCACACGCGGCCTCTGTGTGAGGAGGGAAAGCTGTTGATGAGAGATGATCTCATATGTTTACATTTGAGATCATCTCTCATTGGACACGCCGATCGCGTGGTAAATGGCCGCTGTGATTGGCCATTTACCGCGATCTGTGATTGGCTGTGTCCAAGGGACACGACAATCACAAATTTTCCCATTGCGCACTCGCAGGGAGCGCTAAAAGGGGGCGACGTCATATGATGGCATCCCGGCAAAGTAGATCCACGCTGTAGCCGTCATTCGGCTATAGCGCGGATACGAGGTTAACCACTTCAGCTCCGGAAGGTTCACCCCCCTTCCAGACAAGGTCTTATTTTGCGTTCCGGCACTGTATTTTAACTGACAGTTGCGCGATCATGCGGCGCTGTACCCAAAAAAAAATTATGTCCTTTTTTTTCCCCACAAATAGAGCTTTCTTTTGCCGGTATTTGATCAACTCTGCAGTTTTCATTTTTTACACTATAAACAAAAAGGCTGACAATTTTTTTTTTTTTAAAAAACAACATTTTTTACTTTCTCCTATAAATCCAATGAAAAAAATTTAACAAATTAAATTTCTTCATAAATTTAGCCCAATATGTATTCTGCTACATATTTTTGGTAAAAAAAATGCCAATAAGTGTATATTGATTGGTTTGCGCAAAAGTTATTGCGTCTACAAACTATGGGATATATATATTTTTGTATTTATTTTTTACTATTAATGGTGGCGATCAGCAAATTATAGTGGGACTGCAATGTTGCGGCGGACAATTGGACACTAACACCCCTTTCACACTGCATCGCCCATCCGTTTTTTTGCCCGAAAGCGGGGCAGTTTTTACCTTTAAAAGCAAGGTAAAAAGTCCAGTTTGCGGCGCTTTCAAAGTGCTTTTAAGGCGCTTTGAAAGTGCTGCTCATTCATTGCAATTGGCAGGGCATATTGGGAGCGCTATTTACAGCACTCCCAACCCACCCCAAAGATGCTGCCGCCCCAATGTGAAAAGACACACT
This sequence comes from Rana muscosa, assembly GCA_029206835.1. Taxonomy (NCBI): domain Eukaryota; kingdom Metazoa; phylum Chordata; class Amphibia; order Anura; family Ranidae; genus Rana; species Rana muscosa. The sequence goes on from CM055125.1 coordinate 201,458,613, forward strand.
GCAATGAATGGGAGGTGCTTTTCAGAGGCTATTACTAGCACTAAAGCGCCTGAAAATCGCCTCAGTGTGAAAGGGGTCTTAGTGACACTTTTTGGTGATCAATGACACTAATACAGTGATTGCTGACAAGAAGAGGTCAGGAAATGGGGATACACTTAGTTCTGCAGTATCCAGGTTCTCTGGTCGCTGGGTGTCGCTGTGCTGAGCGAACACACAGAGGTGGCGATGCTACAAAACGAATATTTCTGCAGCACTGACCTCTGGCCGCTGGGTGCCGCTGTGGGGAGAGCATACATCGGGGTAATGATATTGGTTTTGCAGTACGATCCTGCGGTCAGTGGGTGCCGCTGTTCGCTATGCGCATATAATATACAGAGATGACACATAAACTTGCAGGGTAGTCCTCTGGCCACTAGGTGCCGCTTTGAGCGACGTGCTTAGCTGCCTTCCCGTCTCCATGATGCCGCATTGTCAGACCAAACTCTGGGGCTCTATGGTACTCATTCCCGCAGCATCCAGGAGCCGCAGTTGAGGTAGGTAAGCCGGGGCACTGCCCTCCCCCTAATTCCTTTCCAAGGACACCGCTTCTGACATGACTAGTCCTGCTGAGGCCACACACGGCGGCAGTGTGAAGGTTTCTCCCCGGATATCATAATGCAATGATAGGAATCATACTTGTCCCTCGAAATCTGCTCCAAGGTGGAGATAATAATAATATTGTCCTTAGTAATGAATGTGAAAGTGTAACTAAAGCCAGACATTTTTCCGTCAGTGTTGGATAGTCCGAGGAATGTCAACTTAACTGTAAAGTGTTGTTTTTTTTGCTTTCTGTGTCCCATTTGTTTTTTTCCCTTCACTTCCTGTCCCAAGGACCCAACAGGAAATGAGAGGAAATCTCCCATCTTAGCTGTCACTGGAACATTCCTGTTTTTGTGACAACTTACAAATGTAGGATTTCCCATCAGTTTCTGTGCTTCTGAAATGTGTCACCAGGAGGGCGTAGAGGGCGAGTCTTCCCAGGAGGGCCTCAGTCCGCAATAAACCTAAACTGAGGGGCTCTCAGGAAGTGTCACCAGGAGGGCCTCCGTCAGCAATAACAACCTGACCCAGAGAGGCTCTCAGGAAGTGTCACCAGGAGGGCCTCCGTCAGCAATAACAACCTGACCCAGAGGGGCACTCAGGAAGTGTCACCAGGAGGGCCTCAGTCAGTAATAAACCTGACCCAGAGGGGCTCTCAGGAAGTGTCACCAGGAGGGCCTCAGTCAGCAATAACAACCTGACCCAGAGGGGCTCTCAGGAAGTGTCACGTAGAGGGCGAATCTTCCCAGCAGGGCCTCAGTCAGCAATAACAACCTGACCCGGAGGGGCTCTCAGGAAGTGTCACCAGGAGGGCCTCAATCAGCAATAACAACCTGACCCGGAGGGGGCTCTCAGGAAGGGTCACCAGGAGGGCCTCAGTCAGCAATAAACCTGACCCAGAGGGGCTCTCAGTAAGTGAACCCAGGAGGGCCTCAGACTGCAATAACAACCTGACCCAGAGGGGCTCTCAGTAAGTGAACCCAGGAGGGCCTCAGTCTGCAATAACAACCTGACCCAGAGGGGCTCTCAGTAAGTGAACCCAGGAGGGCCTCAGTCAGCAATAACAACCTGACCCAGAGGGGCTCTCAGGAAGTGTCACCAGGAGGGCCTCAATCAGCAATAAACCTGACCCGGAGGGGCTCTCAGGAAGTGTCACCAGGAGGGCCTCAATCAGCAATAAACCTGACCCGAAGGGCTCTCAGAAAGTGTCACCTAGAGGGTGAGTCTTCCCAGCAGGGCCTCAGTCAGCAATAAACCTGACCCGGGGGGCTCTCAGGAAGTGTCACCAAGAGGGCATAGAGGGCGAGTCCTCCAAGTAGGGCCTCAGCAATAAACCTGACCCGGGGGGCTCTTAGGAAATGTCACCAAGAGGGCGAGTCTTCCCAGCAGGGACTCAGTCAGCAATAAACCTGACCGGGGGGGGGGGGCGGGGCTCCACCAAGAGGGCATAGAGGGCGAGTCCTCCAAGTAGGGCTTTAGTTGGCAATAAACCTGACCCAGGGGGCTCTCAGGAAGTGTCACCAAGAGGGCGTAGAGGGCGAGTCTTCCCAGCAGGGCCTCAGTCAGCAATAACAACCTGACCCAGAGGGGCTCTCAGGAAGTGTCACCAGGTGAGCCTCAGTCAGCAATAACAACCTGACCCAGAGGGGCTCTCAGTAAGTGAACCCAGGAGGGCCTCAGTCTGCAATAACAACCTGACCCAGAGGGGCTCTCAGTAAGTGAACCCAGGAGGGCCTCAGTCTGCATTAACAACCTGACCCAGAGGGGCTCTCAGTAAGTGAACCCAGGAGGGCCTCAGTCTGCAATAACAACCTGACCCAGAGGGGCTCTCAGTAAGTGAACCCAGGAGGGCCTCAGTCTGCAATAACAACCTGACCCAGAGGGGCTCTCAGGAAGGGTCACCAGGAGGGCCTCAGTCAGCAATAACAACCTGACCCAGAGGGGCTCTCAGGAAGTGTCACCAGGAGGGCCTCAGTCAGCAATAACAACCTGACCCAGAGGGGCACTCAGGAAGTGTCACCAGGAGGGCCTCAGTCAGTAATAAACCTGACCCAGAGGGGCTCTCAGGAAGTGTCACCAGGAGGGCCTCAGTCAGCAATAACAACCTGACCCAGAGGGGCTCTCAGGAAGTGTCACGTAGAGGGCGAATCTTCCCAGCAGGGCCTCAGTCAGCAATAACAACCTGACCCGGAGGGGCTCTCAGGAAGTGTCACCAGGAGGGCCTCAATCAGCAATAACAACCTGACCCGGAGGGGGCTCTCAGTAAGGGTCACCAGGAGGGCCTCAGTCAGCAATAAACCTGACCCAGAGGGGCTCTCAGTAAGTGAACCCAGGAGGGCCTCAGTCTGCAATAACAACCTGACCCAGAGGGGCTCTCAGTAAGTGAACCCAGGAGGGCCTCAGTCTGCAATAACAACCTGACCCAGAGGGGCTCTCAGGAAGGGTCACCAGGAGGGCCTCAGTCAGCAATAACAACCTGACCCAGAGGGGCTCTCAGGAAGTGTCACCAGGAGGGCCTCAGTCAGCAATAACAACCTGACCCAGAGGGGCTCTCAGGAAGTGTCACCAGGAGGGCCTCAGTCAGCAATAACAACCTGACCCAGAGGGGCTCTCAGTAAGTGAACCCAGGAGGGCCTCAGTCAGCAATAACAACCTGACCCAGAGGGGCTCTCAGGAAGTGTCACCAGGAGGGCCTCAATCAGCAATAAACCTGACCCGGAGGGGCTCTCAGGAAGTGTCACCAGGAGGGCCTCAATCAGCAATAAACCTGACCCGGAGGGGCTCTCAGGAAGTGTCACCAGGAGGGCCTCAGTCAGCAATAACAACCTGACCCAGAGGGGCTCTCAGGAAGTGTCACCAGGAGGGCCTCAGTCAGCAATAACAACCTGACCCAGAGGGGCTCTCAGGAAGGGTCACCAGGAGGGCCTCAGTCAGCAATAACAACCTGACCCAGAGGGGCTCTCAGGAAGGGTCACCAGGAGGGCCTCCGTCAGCAATAACAACCTGATCCAGAGGGGCTCTCAGGAAGTGTCACCAGGAGGGCCTCAGTCAGCAATAAACCTGACCCAGAGGGGCTCTCAGGAAGTGTCACCAGGAGGGCCTCAGTCAGCAATAACAACCTGACCCAGAGGGGCTCTCAGGAAGTGTCACGTAGAGGGCGAGTCTTCCCTGCAGGGCCTCAGTCAGCAATAACAACCTGACCCAGAGGGGCTCTCAGGAAGTGTCACCAGGAGGGCCTCAATCAGCAATAAACCTGACCCGGAGGGCTCTCAGGAAGTGTCACCAAGAGGGCGTGTCCTCCAAGTAGGGCCTCAGCAATAAACCTGACCCGGGGGGCTCTTAGGAAATGTCACCAAGAGGGCGAGTCTTCCCAGCAGGGACTCAGTCAGCAATAAACCTGACCGGGGGGGGGGGCGGGGCTCCACCAAGAGGGCATAGAGGGCGAGTCCTCCAAGTAGGGCCTTAGTTGGCAATAAACCTGACCCAGGGGGCTCTCAGGAAGTGTCACGTAGAGGGCGAGTCTTCCCAGCAGGGCCTCAGTCAGCAATAAACCTGACCCGGGGGGCTCTCAGGAAGTGTCACCAAGAGGGCGAGTCCTCCAAGTAGGGCCTCAGCAATAAACCTGACCCGGGGGGCTCTTAGGAAATGTCACCAAGAGGGCGAGTCTTCCCAGCAGGGACTCAGCAATAAACCTGACCGGGGGGGGGGGGGCGGGGCTCCACCAAGAGGGCATAGAGGGCGAGTCCTCCAAGTAGGGCCTTAGTTGGCAATAAACCTGACCCAGGGGGCTCTCAGGAAGTGTCACGTAGAGGGCGAGTCTTCCCAGCAGGGCCTCAGTCAGCAATAACAACCTGACCCAGAGGGGCTCTCAGGAAGTGTCACCAAGAGGGCCTCCGTCAGCAATAACAACCTGACCCAGAGGGGCTCTCCAGGAAGTGTCACCAGGAGGGCCTCCGTCAGCAATAACAACCTGATCCAGAGGGGCTCTCAGGAAGTGTCACCAGGAGGGCCTCAGTCAGCAATAAACCTGACCCAGAGGGGCTCTCAGGAAGTGTCACCAGGAGGGCCTCAGTCAGCAATAACAACCTGACCCAGAGGGGCTCTCAGGAAGTGTCACGTAGAGGGCGAGTCTTCCCTGCAGGGCCTCAGTCAGCAATAACAACCTGACCCAGAGGGGCTCTCAGGAAGTGTCACCAGGAGGGCCTCAATCAGCAATAAACCTGACCCGGAGGGCTCTCAGGAAGTGTCACCAAGAGGGCGAGTCCTCCAAGTAGGGCCTCAGCAATAAACCTGACCCGGGGGGCTCTTAGGAAATGTCACCAAGAGGGCGAGTCTTCCCAGCAGGGACTCAGTCAGCAATAAACCTGACCGGGGGGGGGGGGCGGGGCTCCACCAAGAGGGCATAGAGGGCGAGTCCTCCAAGTAGGGCCTTAGTTGGCAATAAACCTGACCCGGGGGGCTCTTAGGAAATGTCACCAAGAGGGCGAGTCTTCCCAGCAGGGACTCAGTCAGCAATAAACCTGACCGGGGGGGGGGGGGGCGGGGCTCCACCAAGAGGGCATAGAGGGCGAGTCCTCCAAGTAGGGCCTTAGTTGGCAATAAACCTGACCCAGGGGGCTCTCAGGAAGTGTCACGTAGAGGGCGAGTCTTCCCAGCAGGGCCTCAGTCAGCAATAACAACCTGACCCAGAGGGGCTCTCAGGAAGTGTCACCAAGAGGGCCTCCGTCAGCAATAACAACCTGACCCAGAGGGGCTCTCCAGGAAGTGTCACCAGGAGGGCCTCGGTCAGCAATAACAACCTGACCCGAAGGGCTTTCAGGAAGGGTCACCAGGAGGGCCTCAGTCAGCAATAACAGCCTGACCCGAAGGGCTCTCAGGACTTTGTGGCCATGCATGAGTTACTGCAACATACACTACATGCATTGCTGCACTGCAGGGACATTAATTTTGAATTATACCCAGTGCATTAAACTGACTGTAAAATGCACAGTTTGTATATTTAAAGCAAGAAAAGATGCTGTGCTTACTTGCTGTGTGCAGTCTTTCTCTCGGGAACCGAGTGTGCTGGCAATGCACATGGCAATTAAGAACAAAAGATGATTAGGACAGCCGCACTCCAATCCAACATGGCTTTATTGTAAAAATGGAAACAGGCACTACAAGTCACAGCAACGAACCTAGGACAGCTGACGCGTTTCACACTACACTTAGCTTTATTCATAAGCTATGAGTAAACACAAGTGTAGTGTGAAACGCGTCAGCTGTCCTAGGTTCGTTGCTGTGACTTGTAGTGCCTGTTTCCATTTTTACAATAAAGCCATGTTGAATTGGAGTGCGGCTGTCCTAATCATCTTTTGTTGTTAATTGCCAAGTCGAGCTGTGTGTATTCATAGATACAGATAGCGCAGCTCGCTCCCTCTTTAACAACAAAAAAATATTTGTAGCTGCTGACTTTTTTTAATATAAGGACACTTACTTGCCCCTGGATCCAGCGATGTCCTCACCCGAGCCGATTCTTCAATTGGCTTCGGGTGCAGGCGCCGACATCTTTACTAAGGGAAACTGTATGTAAAGCCTTTGCGGCTTCACAGCCGGGCTCCAACTGTGCATACGCGAGCCGTGCTGCGCTTCACGATTGGTCCCACAGTCTTTTGGGGCTTATAATGTGTCCTGGAAGGCTGCGGGGGAATTAGGGGGTTGGTGGAAGAGTGGAACTTCCCCTTTTGGGGTGAAGTTCCTCTTTAAGGCAACGCTTCAGAGATTTTGTGGCACATCCAATTTTTGGCACAAATTGCTGCTTCAGAAGCCTGTTGATTTCAATGTGTACCCTAGGGCACTTTCACACCAATCCCACTGAAAAAACGATTTTACCGCATTTGTGTTGTGGTTTTTATCCACTTAAGGATCGGAAGGTTTTACCCCCCTTTCTGACCAGGCCATTTTTTGTGAAATGGCACTGTGCTACTTTAACAATTGTCGTGTGACACTGTAACCAAATAAACTTGACGTCCTTTTGCCCCACAAATAGAGCTTTCTTTTGGTGGTATTTGATCACCTCTGCGGTTTTAATTTTTTTGCGCTATAAACAAAAACAATGTCAGTTTAAAAAAAAAAAACAATATTGTTTACTTTTTACTATAAAACATATCCAATAAAAAATTTTTTTAGGCCAATATGTATTCTGCTACATATTTTTGGTAAAAAATATCCCAATAAGCGTATATTGGTTGGTTTGCTCAAAAGTTAGTGTCTACAAACTATGGGATATGTTTATGGAATTTTGTACTTATTAATCTTTTTACTAGTAATGGTGGTGATCAGCGATTTTTAGCGGGACTGCGACATTGAAGCGGACAAATCGGATTCTGACACTTTTTTGGGAACCAGTACATTGATCAGTGCTAAAATTATGCATTGGCACTGTATAAATTACACTGACAGGAAAGGGGTTAACAGGGGCGATCAAAGGGTTAAGTGTGTTCCCTGGGAGTGTTTTATAACTGTGGGGGATGGACTTACTGGGACAACAGAGATTTGTGTTCCTGCTTAGCTCTCTATGTCCTCCCCTGTCAGAACGGCGATCTGCCTTGTTTACGTAAGCAGATCCCTGTTCTGCCTCTATGGGGAACGATCGTGGGTGGGTTCCGCCGGACCCACTGATTAGCTCCCCCTCTGGCCAATCGGCCTGCGCCCATGCGCTAGTGTACGAAACGACGTACAGGTACGTTAATTCGCGCAGCCTTGCTGCAGTACAATGCGGCGGGCGGTCAGCAAGCAGTTAAAGAAAATGTGAACCAAAAATGCATCGCAGGTGCTTTTTTGCCGCAGTTTAACATCGTTTTCTATTGCTTTCATGGAAAGGTGTGTTTTTTTTTTTTTTCGTTTTTTTTTATCTCACCAAACATGTTGCAAAGATACTGCAAGCAGGATTTTTTTCATGCAATGGGAGCAATTTCAGCAATGCAAAGCCCTCAGTGTGCTCTAAAGTAAGACCTCCTGGAAAATATCTATCAGCACTGCGCTTTCCATAATAATAAGGCTAGTTTCACACTGGGGGGGGGCATCAGCGGTAAATTTTAGCGGTGCTTTACCACTCTAATAGTGGTAAAAGCGCCCTGCTAGCGGCCGAATAAAGGGTTAATAGCGCCCGCAAAGCACCGCTGCCAAATCGATTTGCAGGCGCTTTGGCAGCAGTGACCATTGATTCCAATGGCAGTGGCGGTGTATTAACCACTACCGCACTGCCCAAAAGATGCTGCTTGCAGGACTTTTTCTAACATTCTGCAAGCACACCGCTCCCGTGTGAAAGCACTCGGGCTCTCACACTGGGGCTGCAGGGAAGGCGCTTTACAGGCGCTATTTTTAGCCCTTTAGCGCCTGAAAAACACCTCACTGTGAAAGTAGCCTAAAGCCTGGTACACACGATCGGATTTCTATCGGACAAAGCGTAGGCCTTTTTGTCCAAAGGGTGTTGGCCATGAACTTGTCTTGCATTTGTACAAACGGAAAAGAATTGTCAGCCAACAAACACGAAACAACGTGTTTTTTTTTTTCTAGCGCCACCCTTTATGCAACTTCTGATAATGTTGTGTTATGGTTAGCATTGCTTCCGAGCATGTGTGTTTGTGCTTTGTTTTTTTTTTAAGACGGACTTGTGTACACACGATCGGATAATCTGACAACACACATTTGTTGTTGGAAAATTTTAAAGCATGCTATCCAACATTTGCTGTTGGAAATTCCAACATCAGTTGTCCGATGGAGCACACAAAAGGTCGGATTTTCCGACAACAGCCTGTCATCACACAATTCCCGTCGGAAAATCCGATCGTGTGTACGGGCCTTTAGACTGCTTTCACACTGAGGAGTTTTTCATGCGCTTTTGCGTTAAACACCTGAAAGCTCAAAAAAAAATGCTTCCCTTAAAAATCAATCAATGAATGTGTTCAAACTGGGGCGGTGCACTTCCGTTGTGGTGGAAAAAATCCAGCTTGCAGCATTTTTGGTACATGTTTGGGGAGCTAAGAAAACGCAGCAAAAAACGCACCTTCCCATTGACAGCAATGTAAAGTGTGGTAGAAACGTGGCAAAAAACCGCATCCTGCATTTTTGGTGCAGTTTTTGGGTCACGTTTTTTAAAAACCGAACCGCAAACGTGGTAAAAATGCGTGTTTTTGAAGCGGATCGGTGTGAAAGCAGCCTAAGGAAACCTAGGAAGACATGTCCTTGGTGTTTGCACAGGAATTTTTCTCTTTCCCTATAGCTGCCATCAGGTCAGGGGACATTTAACTGTTCGTAATGCTCTATTCACACCAATGTGTGGTGTGTTTTTTTTTTTTTATGGCTTTTGCAGAAATGCAGGACGACTTCTTCTTTTTTTTTTTTATGCAGAAAGCAGAATAAAAAGCACTGCAGAAATTCTCAAAAGCAACATGCATAGATGTGAATCGAGCCTAAGTCCTGTCACCCACTCAAAAAGGTTGTTTTTTGCTTGAAAACTACTTGGAATCCCTAAACATTATATAGGTGTGTGTGTGTGTCCAGGACAGTGTAATCTTCCTTCTTTTTTTTTTTTTTTTTTTTTTGTATAATTTTTTAAGGAGAATAACATGCCACAGTAATTATGACAAATGAACAAGCCACAAACAAAGTACAAATGATGAGCAGGAAAAATAAAAATAAATGAGGAAACCAAAAGGAAAAATAAATAATGGTTATTCAATCATGTGGTGTCCGGGTCACCCCCATTAGGAGACGAGATCGATTCCAATGGTGGTCACTCAAGTTGGTTCATGAAAGAAAAAGAAAACTCCGACATGAAAACCCAGTTGCTAGCAGGACAGTGTATTCTGACCTTTGACTGGTATCCTTTCCCACTTCCGGGAGCCACAGCCGCTGATATTGACATCACCGCTGGGCTCCCTCCCTCCTCCCCCTGTTGCTGGGCCAGTAGGAGAGAGGAGCGGAGTCTCGCATATGCGCAGTAAGGTTCCCGGCGTGAAGCCGTAAGGCTACACTGCCAGGTTCCCTTACCCGCAATGGCGGCGGAGCACCTGACAGCTGTTGGAAACATGAGCTGCGGTGCCGACATTGCTGGACTCCAGGACAGGTAAGTGTTTGATTATTAAAAGCCAGAAGCTACAGTATGTGTAGCTACTGGCTTTTAATTTTTGCAGCAGTGGGTGGACCTCCTCTTTAAGACATAGGCGTTTAGTTCCCAAATACAACTATTTGATTTCAACCACACTCATTTATGTACCTGTCTGTAAATTTGTATGTCTGCACTGGGGAGGGAAGGTCCACAATGGACACACCTTCCTCAGTGCACTTGCTCCCACTCTCCCTCCTCTTATTCTGTATGTGTATACAGTACATGTGATATCTATAAATCATTAAGACTAGAGTAATATCAAATCTACTTTTGCTAAGAGTTTGTGTCTGCTTGTTTAGATAGTGTCAGTCAGGACACCTCTGGATTGTTTGACAGTATATATCTCTGTTGCTATGCGACGCCCTTTATAATTCATGAGAGCCGTAACACAAACTGACACTCGGAGAACAAGCAGGAAACATTGACATGTGCTGTCCCCAGGATTTCCATCTGATAATCCTATTATTCAGCATTACAGAGCGCCAGGCACACCTCCATCTGTCGGCTACATACTGCCAAAAAGAAAGTTTGCAATACACTGTCATGTAATCCAGAAGAGTTTATTGTACATGGAAACGGGAATAGTTTTAGAAAAAGTAAATTTTTTTTTTTTTTTTTTTTTTTTACACTGACCCTTAAGCTTGGCTATACAGGCTAATTTTTTCGATTTAATTTTTTTTTTTTTTTTTTTTTAATTTTTTTTTTTTATTGAGCCAACGGGCTAAATGTAAACAAATAGATTCCTCCATGGAGGAATTCAAACCCCCTCCTGCCCCTTCCTTTTCTACTGGCAAATTAAATTCTGGTGGGACCTGCTGCTGTCAGAATTCATTGATCAGCAGCTGCAGCTTCTGATTGAAAAATGTTCAACTTGTTTGTTCGACAGACGATCAAGCGATCGACTTCAGAGACGGCCACCCACTGATCAAAATTTGGCCAATCTGCTGAATTTCGAGCCATCTGTGGCCAGCTGTACAAAGCATAATTCCATAGATTTCAGAAAGTCATCACAGACTGCAGGAGGATAAAGCTGCTGCCCTCTTTCCTACATTCTACTACATTTATAGACAGCTTAGTTGTCTTTGCCATGGCAGATAAAACTCTACTTTGTTTTGTTTAATTGTAAAATACTTTTATAGCGCCTGCCAAGCTGGGATAACACAATTTTTTTTTTCTTTTTTTTGAAAGAGAGGTTCCAGTGTGATATGCTAGTTACTGTATATCTATGAATTTAGGCTTTCTTTCCAGGAGACAGGACTCAACATGTTGTCCTTTTATATTGACTTGTCATATTTTTATTCTGTGCTTGGGTTGCAGTAATTCTAAACGTAAATGTATGTAACATATGCTTCCAGTAGTGAAGCATGCATAGATTGTTGGACTATTTCTCCCGGGTCCCTGTTTTAGCAGCAGGTTGTATCTATAGGAACAGGATCCAGAGGTGAAAGTGAGCTAGCAATTAGCATCATCTGAAAACTGAACTAAATCAGAGATCATAATGAATTATTTTCTCATTTACAATGCTTAACTTTCTCTATTCATTCTATCAGATACAGCTGAATGAACTGTTATACTGAGGATGAATCTTACCTTCCAATGTTATGTAGAAGCTCCTTTCTTTTATCCTTAAGAAGATGGGAACCGGAGTAGCCATCTATTATCCATTTTGACTACTTCAGTGCTCCGTCATCAGCTGCTTTTGTCAGCTTCTGACAATGGTCTGCCATTAGGATTACATGCAAAAACCACCATCATGCCCATGAGGATGGAGGTGCAAAATATTTCTGAGCTTTCCAGTCAGAGGGTGTCTATTTCAGATGATCAGGAAATTGCTGGGAATTCCGACCTAGAGCAGAGCAAATATGAGGAGATCCGAGAGTGGATTGAGAAGCAAGCGCAGAAGGGATCAGGTTCTAACAAGGCTCCGGAGGAAGGAAATGGCGCTGAAATTACAAATCAAAAAGATTATGTTCTACCAAAGCCACCTGCGAAGCCTAAACTGAGACCTCACAAACTGGAAAGAGCTTTTTCCCTGGACGAGAAAAGCTGGCAAAGGAGATTTAAGACTAGTCAGGGGAGCTTAACAGACCTGCATGAATCTGGGTCATCATCAGGTTCTCTTCAGGAAGCTGCGGATCGGCCAGCCCTCAGATCAGACAGCCTGAATCACGAGCATCCCTCCAGTGGGCAGAATCATTTTGCCCTGGAGTCTTCTCTGCTTACCGCCAGCAGAATCGACATGACATCGGCTTCTAAGAAAGTCAAGCCTTCTAAATCTAAACCTCGCCTTGCACATGTGAAGCCTTCACAGCCTTTGCCTCAGCTAGAGTTTAACGTTGCCTCCAGGGCTTTGAGGACATCTAACAAAATAGATTCAGATTACATGGATTACAAACAGCGCCAGATTCTCCGGCACAGCAGCAGCCTGAGTGACACGCGGCTTCTCAGTACAGTGTGTGACCACTGCTCCAATGACTCTCTGAGGTCCACCTACAGCCTTCTTACTCCCATACGGTCCAAGGATGTCCGAAACAGGTACAAAATCTTTATGTAATTCCCTATCAAGTTTAATCATCAAGGGCCAAGGTTCTTCAACACTGTTAACATAACTGAGGGTTAAAGCAGGACTCTTTTGGGGGTTGGGCAGCCAGTGAACATATAACTTACGGTAAACCTTTTTTCATATTATCGTTTTGGAGAATGTGAGAAAGGGTTTGATTCTCTGCCATTTATTTTTCTCAGTTGGGGAGATTTTGCCTGTAGCATGTGAGGAGTTATTAATTTTTTTTTTTAAATGCTGTTGCTTCTATTTTACAACAACTTTTACAATCCTCCCATTGTGTGTGTTTTTTTTACACAATGACCGGCTCACATCTCATAAAATGTTTTCACAGAAGTTATCTGGAAGGCAGTCTATTGGCCAGTGGAGCATTGCTAGGAGCAGAGGAACTGGATCGATATTTCCCTGATAGGCGAATGGGAATTTTCATCGCTACCTGGAACATGCAAGGCCGGAAGGTAATAAGCAATGCCCTAGAGGCAGCCATATTGGGCACTTTACCAGTCACCAGCCTATCGACTCACTAGAAGTCAGTGATGTTATTGTGGTATAGCATGAGCACAACATGCCTCATGTCGATGTGATATTATAAGTTGCTAATGAATTTATAGGCTGTTTTCTCTGAAACATTTTCTAACCTGATAAAATGGCTTTCAATGCCATATATAAATAGTTGACAAGTATTCCTTATGATGTGTAACTCCTCTAAAATATTAGACAACTGACTGTCTTAAAATGCTTTGTCTGTTTCTTGGGATCCCAGTCAATTGGCTATGTTTTCACTGGCAGGCTGTTTTATTAGTTGTACAGTAAGGCATTCAGTATCTGGGTTAAATGCAGCTGCCTTCATGATGTGATTGGACACTGCCAAAAAGTGGAGGCTGCAGGGACATCCCTCCTATATAACCTCTCTCGCCTCCAGCTTGGCTCAATTTGTTGCTAGTGTCCTTAGGTGATGGATAAGGTTACCTTCTTCCTGTGGAAGTTTTTCTTGATAATACTCCTACCAAGGTGATTTCTTCTATCAAAATTTCTGCTGCACCCATACTCATCGCAACTCATACTGCAGCTTCCAGATTGGTTGACTCCTCAGCAGAGGAGGGATCAAACCAGGATTGACGAATCAAAATCCAGAAAAACGCATTTCAAAAAAGTTAAATTGATTTGCATTTTAATGAGTGAAATAAGTATTTGATCCTCTATCAGTGGGATTTCTGGCTCCCAGGTGTCTTCTATACACGTAACGAGCTGAGATTAGGAGCACTTTTTTTTTAAAAGGGAGTTCTCCTAATTTCAGATTGTTTGCTTTTGTGGACAGGTGTCTTTTATACAGCTATCAGGTCGAGTTCACACTTGTCCGACAAACGCTCCGACATTGGGAGCTCATGTCGCATGACGTGTGAAATTCAATGTTTCCCTATGGGAGCCGTCTTAACTGGTCCGACACATGTCGGTCCGACTTTGAAAATGCTCCCTGTACTACTTTTGGTCCGACTTTGATCCTACTTCAGCCCATTGACTATCATTGAAGTCGGATCAAAGTTGGACCGCAGTCTTGCATGATCCGACTTTGGCATGCGACTTGTGCTCTGCTGATCTTGAGGGGGAACTCCACACCAAATTTTAAATAAAAAAAATGGCATGGGTTCCCCTCCAGGAGCATACCAGGCCCTTCGGTCTGGTATGGATTTTAAGGGGAACCCCCTAAGCCGAAAAAACGGCGTGGGGGTCCCCCCAAAATCCAAACCAGACCCTTATCGGAGCACGCAACCTGGCAGGCTGCAGGAAAAGAGGGGGGGGGGACGAGAGCGCCCCCCCTCCCTCCTGAACCGTACCAGGCCGCATGCCCTCAACATGGGGGTTTGGTACTTTGGGGCAGGGGGGCGACCTGTGGCCCCCCCACACCCCAAAGCACCCTGCCCCCCATGTTGATGACAGGGCCTCTTCCCGACAACCCTGGCCGTTGGTTGTCGGGGTCTGTGGGCGGGGGCTTATCAGAATCCGGGAGCCCCTTTAATAAGGGGGCCCCCAGATCCTGGCCCCTCACCCTATGTGAATAGTATGGGGTACATCGTACCCCTACCCATTCACCTGGTGGGGGAAAAAAATGTCAATAAAAGAACACTACACGGGTATTTAAAGTAATTTTATTACACAGCTCCGGGGGTCTCTTCCGACTCCGGGGGTCTCTTCCGACTTCGGGGGTCTCCGGTGTCGTCTCCGTGCTCTTCGGTTCTTTCTTCCTTCTGCCGGGCCTCCGCTATCTTCTTCCAGCTCTTTTTTGCTAGCGGGGCCCGGTCTTTTCCATCGCCTTATTCCCTTTTCTCCTCTACGATGTTGACACGTCGCTTCCTCCCGCTGTAATGCTGGGTGTGCGGTGCGCTCCGATTTTTATATAGGCCTCTCATGACGTCACAGTCACAAGCTCCGGGTGACTGTGACGTCATGGGAGCATGTGGCCACCCGGAGCATGTGACTGTGACGTCATGAGAGGCCTATATAAATCGGAGCGCACCGCATACAGCGGGAGTAAGCGACGTGTCAACATCGAAGAGGGAAGAAGGCGACGGAGAAGACCGGGCCCCGCTAGCAAAAAAGAGCTGGAAGAAGATAGCGGAGGCCCGGCAGAAGGAAGAAAGAACCGGAGAGTGCGGAGACGACACCGGAGACCCCCGGAGTCGGAAGAAGACCCCGGAGCTGTGTAATAAATTACTTTAAAAACCTGTGTAGTGTTTTTTTATTGACATTTTTTTTTTCCCCCCAGGTGAATGGGTAGGGGTACCCCATACTCATTCACATAGGGTGGGGGGCCGGGATCTGGGGGGCCCCTTATTAAAGGGGGCTCCAGGATTCCGATAAGCCCCCGCCCGCAGACCCAGACAACCAACGGCCAGGGTTGTTGGGAAGAGGCCCTGTCCTCATCAACATGGGGGCAGGGTGCTTTGGGGTGGGGGGGCCGCAGGTTGCCCCCCTGCACCAAACCCCCCATGTTGAGGGCATGCGGCCTGGTACGGTTCAGGAGGGAGGGGGGCCCGCTCTCTCGTCCCCCCTCTTCTTCTGCCGCCTGCCAGGTTGCGTGCTCGGATAAGGGTCTGGTTTGGATTTTGAGGGGACCCCCACGCTGTTTTTTCGGCTTAGGGGATTCCCCTTAAAATCCATACCAAACCGAAGGGCCTGGTATGCTCCTGGCGGGGGAACCCAATGCCGGTTTTTTATTTAAAATTTGGCGTGGAGTTCCCCCTCAAGATTCATACCAAACACAGTGCCTGGTATTGGGGGGGATCCAAGTCGGATCCCCGTTCATTGAAAGTCGGACATATGTCGGCTTCATGTCGCAGGGCAAAGTCGGATCCAAAGTAAGACGGCTGTCGTGTCGCACAAGTGTGAACCCGGCCTCAATCGTATACAAATCTCTCCAGCATAGCAAAGAGCTGTCCAAAGATGTCAAGGACAAGATTATAGACCTACACAAGGCTGGAATGGGCTACAAGACCATTGCCAAGCAGCTTAATGAGAGGGTGAGAGCAGTTTGCGATTTTTTTTTTTTTTTTTTTTTTTTTTTTTTTTGCAAATGGAAAAAACACAAAATAACTGTCAATCTCCATTGGTCTGGGGCTCCATGCAAGATCTCACCTTGTGGAGTTTCAATGAACGGTGAGGAATCGGCCCAGAACTAAACGGGAGAATCTTGTCAAAGAGCTCAAGGCAGCTGGGACCATAGTCACCAAGTAAACAATTGGTAACGCACTACGCCGTGAAGGACTGAAATCCCCTTGCTCAAGAAAGCACATGTACAGGCCCGCCTGAAGTTTGCTAATGAACATCTGAATGATTCAGAGGAGAACTGGGTGAAAGTGTTGTGGTCAGATGAGACCAAAATCGAGCTCTTTGGCATCAACTCAACTGGCTGTGTTTGGAAGAGGAGGAATGCTGCCTTTGACCCCAAGGACACCATCCCCACTGTCAAACTTGGAGGTGGAAACATTATGCTTTGGGGGTATTTTTATGCTAAGGGGACATGAAAACTTCACCGCATCAAAGGGACCATGGGCGGGGTCATGTACCGTCAAATCTTGGGTGAGAACCTCCTTCCCTCAGCCAGGGCATTGAAAATGGATCGTGGATGGGTATTCCAGAATGAAGATGACCCAAAACACACGGCCCAGGCAGCAAACGAGTGGCTCAAGAAGAAGCGCATTAGGATCCTGGAGTGGCCTAGCCCAGGGCTTGACAAATTTGCTTGGAATCTAGGAGCCAGCTAAAAAAGTTAGGAGCCAGGAACGCGCCCCGTCCCGCCGAGCTTGCGCACAGAAGTGAACGCATACGTGAGTAGCGCCCGCATATGAAAGCTGTGTTCAAACCACACATGTGCGGTATCGCCGCGATTGGTAGAGCGAGAGGAATAATTTTAGCCCCAGACCTCCTCTGTACCTCAAAACATGCAACCTGTAGAATTTTTTAACAGTCGCCTAAGGAGATTTTAAAGGGTAAAAGTTTGTCGCCATTCCACGAGCAGGCCCAATTTTGACGCGTGACATGTTGGGTATCAATTTACTCAGCGTAATATTATCTTTCACAATATAAAAAAAAAATTGGCTTAACTTTACTGTTGTCTTATTTTTTTAATTAAAAAAAGTGTATTTTTTTTCCCAAAAAAGTGCACTTGTAAGACCGCTGCGCAAATACGGTGTGACAAAGTATTGCAACGACCGCCATTTTATTCTCTAGGGTGATTATATATATATATATATATATATATAATTTGGGGGTTCTAATTAGAGGGAAGGTGATGGCAGTGAAAACAGGGGAAGCTCCATTAGCATTGCTGGTTGTCTTGTCATACCAACGGCCAGATCACAGAAGGAAGCATAAAGCCGCGGCCTCAATTACCGCCCGACGCGATCGCGCGGCGGAGGGGTGCAAGGAGACACAGGATACCCCAGCTGTGCCGCCCCAGGTCTCTAATTCTAGTCGCAATTGCGACCTGGCGCCCGGGGTTTGTCGAACCCTGGCCTAGCCAGTCTCCAGACCTTAATCCCTTAGTTGCCAAATGTCAGCCTCCAAAACCTTAATGACTCGAAGAGGATCTGCAAAGAGGAGTGGGACAAAATCCCTCCTGAGATGTGTGCAAACCTGGTGGCCAACTACAAGAAAGTCTGACTGTGATTACCAACAAGGGTTTTGCCACCAAGTTCCAAGTCATGTTTTGCGAAGGGGTCAAATACTTATTTCACTCATTTAAAATGCAAATCAATTTATAACTTTTTTGAAATGCATTTTTCCCTTTTATCGTCTTTCAGGAAAGCACATGAGAGAGTGGCTCCACCCACTAGGAAACTGGAAACACAAACTCCACCACATTTTAAAAGGAGGCGACTCCCCACATCTCATCAGTTTTTTGTTTCCTCCGGCAAGGGAACACCTAGTAGGAGTCGGGTCTCTTAAGGTGCTATCCTGAGAGCCTAGGCTGCCTACCCCACCATACTTTTTTTTTTTTTTTTTTGTCCTCCAGAGAGTCCGATCCTCCCACACTGCGCCAGTGGGTAGTTGGTAAGTGGGCTCCTTCTCCCCTTTTCAGCTCAGAGGAGCGGGACTGTTCCTGGAGCCGCTCACGTTTTTTTTTTTTTTTGAAGCCGCATGTCGGCGTTACAGGCCGCGGCCATCTTTTTGGTGGCAGAGTAGAGACTCGGCTGGCAGGAAATGAGGTATCCCGCAAGGGGTGGCACTGGGATCAGGCGGAACTCGCGCAGGGGGAGAGGGGAGGAGAGGTCCTGGTGCCTATAATTGCAGTTCCGGTCCGGCGCAGCAGCGTCTATGGACTCCAGAACCGTCGCTTTGAAGCCACAGAACAAGCGCTGCTCCACGATGGAGACTGTGACAGCAGCAAGTGGGACAGGCACCAGCAAGGCCCAGGTAAGGGGTATGTGGGATCTACCCTGTATACTTTAGATGCCTCTCTCTACATGTGTTTTTTTTTTTTTTTTCCTGGTGGCTGGGGCCTGTCTGGGCGCAGGGTGTTGGCTGTTATACTAACTGTGCACCTGTGGTGAGTTGTTAGGAGGCAGGTTTGACTCACTGGGATGTTGGTGTTTTTTTTTCTCTTTTTGTCTTTTTTTTTTGTGTGGCAGGCTAAGAGCTCTGACCCTCCTATCAAAAAGAGGTGTCCCTCATGTAAAACAAAGTTACCAGAGGGTTGGAAGAAAGCTTTATGCCAAGATTGCGTTGACTCCTTAGTAAAGGAAGAAGCTTCTTCTGCATGCAGCGATTTAATCGCATCAGTCAAGAAAGAGCTAGATGCTACCATACAATCCTTTCACTCTTCTCTTGCAACGCCATGCCTGAGTCAGCCAACTACCTCAGAATCCTCTCAGGGCTCACAATTAATCCCAGGGGTAGAGGCTGAAGCTGGCCCTCCTACCCAAGGGGAGCCTTCCTCCTCCTCATCTTCCCTGGAGTGAGAGGGGGAATAAGAAGAGGCAGGAGATGCACCTTCAAGCTACAAACTGTCCTTAGAGCAAGTAGACAGTTTGTTGAAAGCAATATATGCAACATTGGGAATAGATGAAGAAAAAGAATTATCGCTGCATGACCGAATGTATGCAGGGCTTAGCGAAACAAAAAGTCGCACTATCCCTGTGCATTCTGTAATCTCGGAAGCCATTAAAAAGGAATGCGCTGATCCAGAGAAAAAAACATTTTTCCCAAGAGCGCATAGAAGACGCTTTCCGTTCAGTGAAGACCCAGATGCGCTTTGGAATAAAATTCCAAAATTAGACTCAGCGTTTTCACAAGTTTCCAGGTCAACCGACTTGGCATTTGAAGACATGGGTATACTCAAAGATCCCATGGACAAAAGGATGGATAAGCAGCTCAAAAAAGCGTGGCAATCCATCATGGGTAACCTTAAACCAGCTATGGCTACTACCTGTGTCTCCAGGAACCATGTAGTTCTGGCTGAATAAGCTTAAAGCCCATATTACAGCAGACTCACCTAAGCAGGAGATCCTTGATTCTTTTTCTACTCTAGCAGCAGCCGTAGCTTATATTTCTGATGCTTCTGCAGAATCAATAAGGATGTCAGCAAGATCTGGGGCCTTAACCAACTCAGCCAGGAGACCTCTCTGGCTTAAGACATGGCCAGGGGACGCAGCTTCCAAAAATGGGTTATGTGGAATTCCTTTTTTTGGAGATCTTTTGTTCGGTCCTGATCTAGATTCTGTTTTAGATAGGACAGCGGACAAAAAGAAGTCCTTTCCTGTTAAAGAGAAAAAACAACCAGTTAAGCGTTTTTTTCGACCTCAAAAAAATCAGGATCAGGGAAGCAGGCCCCAAGAAAAAAGAAAAAATTGGTCGGCGCAAAAGGGTAAAGGCAGAGGTAATGTCCTCTTCAATCCTCCTGCGCCAATCAATAAAATGCAATGACTTGTCATTGCCTGTGGGGGGAAGTCTTCAAAAATTCCTTCCTTTTTTGGGCAAGCGTGACAGAAAACACATTTATTTTGGACACGCTGGCCCAGGGATACAAAATAGAACTTTCGGACCTTCCTCCAGAAAGATACTGTGTAACAGACCTGCCAAGGGACACAACAAAGGCCCTAGCCATGAAAAATCTGTTGGGGGGGATCTGATGAGACAGGGTGTTGTGGTTCAGGTATCTCCAGAGGAACGTTACCGGGGTTTCTATTCCCATATCTTCCTGATAAGGAAACCATCAGGAAGCTTCCGTCTCATTCTCAATCTGAAACCGTTAAACAGGTCAGTCCAATACAGATGGTTCCACATGGACTCCATCTTTTCGGTGAGAAATCTCTTAGTCAAGGGATGCTTCATGGCATCAATCGACTTAAGAGATGCATACCTGCATGTGCCCATAGCCCCTCAGTCTCAAAAATACCTCAGATTGGCAATAAATATGGGGAAGGAGGTGCTTCATTTACAATTCAAGGCCCTCCCGTTTGGTCTGTCATCCGCTCCGCGGATATTTACCAAGATAATGGCGGAAGCTCTAGCTCCTCTCCGTCTACAGGGAATCTCGGTCATCCCTTATCTGGATGACCTCCTAATTTTTGCCCCTTCCAGAGAGAGCTTGCAGGTAGGTCTAACCATGGCCCGCAGTCATCTGGAAGCCTTGGGCTGGATTGTAAATACTCAAAAATCAAATTTCAATCCTGCTCAAAGAGTTCAGTTTCTAAGTTACCTGATGGATTCTGTAGAGCAAAGGATTTTTCTCCCAGAAGAGAAAAAAGACAAGGTCTTGAGGGTAGTAGCCAGTCTTCAGACAAACCAGGGAGTGTCAATCAGGATGAATATGTCAGTCCTGGGAACCTTAACCTCAACAATGCCGGCCTTTCAATGGGCAAGGCTCCATTTCAGGCCCCTCCAGAGTTTTCTTTTACAGGTATGGGATCACAGCCCAGAAACCTTAGACACAAATGTAAAGCTTCCCACCAAGGTCAAGAGGACTCTGTGGTGGAGGAATCAGGCATTTCTGTCAAGGGGCCTGCTTTGGTCCTTCCCGACAAGGGTCACGACAGACGCCAGCAGTTGGGGATGGGGAGCCCACTGGGATCAAAACATAGCACAGGGAGTTTGGTCCCGATCCGAAGCAGGAAGGTCCTCAAACTGGAGGGAGTTAAAAGTGGTTGATCTAGCCTTAGCTACCTTCTCTCCAAACCTCCAAGGGTCCCATGTGCAAATTCTTTCAGACAATGTCACCACAGTGGCATACCCGAACAAACAAGGGGGCACAAGGAGCAAAGCTCTACTGTTGCTGTCATCAGAAATCTTAGAATGGGCAGAGAAGCATTTACTCTCCCTGTCAGCAGTGCATCTCAGGGGCACGCTAAACGAAGTAGCGGACTTCTTGAGCAGACAAAGAATTCAAGAGGCAGAGTGGAGCCTGAATCTGGAGATATTCTCACTGATCACCAAGATGTGGGGATGTCCACAGGTGGATCTGTTTGCATCAAAAGACAACGCCCAGCTCCCTCAATTCTTCTCTCTGCACCGAGACAGCGGATCAATAGGGATAGATGCCTTGGCACATCCCTGGAACTTCCATCTGGGTTATGCCTTCCCTCCTTTTCAGCTAATCCCTCTTGTATTGAGAAAAATACAGAAGGAAAAGGGATCAGTAATCCTGATCACTCCGTTCTGGCCGAAAAGAGCCTGCTTTTCCTCCATCCTACAAATGATGATCAAACCTTTCTGGCAGCTTCCTCTCAGACAGGACTTGCTACTTCAGGGCCCAGTATACCACCCGGATGTAGCCAGACTAAGCCTCACCGCTTGGTATCTGAGGAGCAGTTATTAAGGAACAAAGGACTGTCAGAGCCTCTAGTATCCACTCTACTCGCCAGTAGAAAGAAAGTAACAAGAGATATCTACGCAAAAGTTTGGAAAGTTTACAACTGTTGGTGTCATTCATCCAACCGAACCCTAGAAGACATTGTGTCGATTCTGGAGTTTCTGCAAAATGGTGTGGACAAAGGTCTTGCAATTAGCACTCTCAAAGTGCAAGTGGCTGCCCTGGGAGTATACCTGGGAAAAAACAATTTCCTCAGTTCCTTTTGATCACAAGATTCTTTAGGTCACTTACTAGAGCCAGGCCAGTGCCTACTAAACATTTTCCTAAATGGGACCTGTCAGTAGTTTTGCAAGCCTTCACGAAAGAACCTTTCGAACTGTTACAGACAATCTCGTTGAAAGATTTGACTCTTAAAACAGTATTCTTAGTTGCAGTTACGACTGTGAGACGAATCGGTGAACTACACGCTCTTTCAATAAAAGAACCTTTTATGTTAATTTACCCAGACAGGATTGTGCTTAAAACAGATCCGGGGTTTTTGCCAAAGGTGGCGTCAGTTCATAACAGATCGCAGGAAATTATCCTGCCAACTTTTTGTTCAAATCCTTCAGGAAGAAGGGAGACTTTTTTCCATAACTTAGATGTAAGAAGAGTTTTATTACACTACTTGGAAATAACAAAGGACTTTAGGTCTTCGGACTCTTTTATTTGTTATTTTTTCTGGCAACAGAAAGGGACGCCAAGCATCGAAAGGGGTCAATTGCTAGATGGCTAAGACTGGCTATTTCTGAGGCTTATTCCCAGACGGGTTTGTCTCCTCCACAGGGAATGCGCGCACACTCTACTAGAGCTCTAGCCACTACATGGGCAGAAAAACCTGGTGCCACCCCACATCATATCTGTAAGGCGGCTACGTGGTCAAGCTATTTGACATTTGTCCATCATTAGACTGGACCTGCTGTCAGCCGATGATCAGGCATTCGGCAGAAAGGTCCTGCAGGCTGTTGTCCCTCCCTAGTTGGTAAGTCTCGATTATCCTCTCATGTGCTGTCCTGAAAGACGATAAGGGAAAATTCAAGTTAGACTTACCGGTAACTTGCTTTCCAAGAGTCTTTCAGGACAGCAAACTACCCGCCCTTCTTGGTTTGTGTGTGTGTATGTATGTATGTATGTATATGTGTGTGTGTGTGTGTGTGTGTGTATGTATATATATATATATATATATATATAGTGATTAACCATATTCTGATTGTGTTCCAGCTTGGGCCGGAGGTACTCTACTACAACTGATGAGATGTGGGGAGTCGCCTCCTTTTTAAAATGTGGTGGAGTTTGTGTTTTCTAGTGGGTGGAGCCACTCTCTCATGTGCTGTCCTGAAAGACTCTTGGAAAACAAGTTACCGGTAAGTCTAACTTGAATTTTCTGTATTTTATTTTTTTGTTCTGTCTCTCACTGTTAAAATAAACCTACCATTAAAATTATAGACTGATCATTTCTTTGTCAGTGCGCAAACGTACAAAATCAGCAGGGTATCAAATACATTTTTCCCTCACTGTAGGTGTTTGCCTGGAGTGCAGCCTCAGATCTTATGGTGTAGCAATCCTCCTAGATATTAAAGCTTCTTTTCCATTCATTACCTGGCAGAACTAAATTTACCTGCACATTATTCTCTGGGGGAAGTAAAAATACTTTCTTTTCCGGCTCGGAGAGTTGTTTAGTCCCTGAAGGCACTGCAGATCCCAGACCTGGCACTGCTTGTGACAACTGTCTCTGCTTCAGCTCCCTATGCTAATCTGCCTGCATCCATCACTATGCCATCAGCGACGGCAGTCCTCGGGTCACAGGCCAGTTGTGTTGGAGTTTTAGTTGATCAGCCGATATTTGTAAAAGCCAGATCTTGTTAAAGATACACTTTACAGATGCGTGATTTGGGCTTTTACAGTAAGAATATGTTCATTTTTTTTAAAGCATTACATATCTATTTAAAATAGCTTTAATTGTCCTACTAGTGTTGCTGACATTCCTGTGTTGCATCAAACCTTGTATCTCTGTTTCTGCTCATCCTTAGTCAGGTAAAGACCCAGAACAATTAGGCAGGTTCAGTAATCTGACTTTACTGCCTACATATGTATTGCTGGTTGGTGACTCAGTAGTGAAGCAGTGATGAGGATGTCAACCCCAAAGCATGCACCGGCAAGTTACAGTATCTCACAAAAGTGAGTACACCCCTCACATTTTTGTAAATTTTTCATTATATCTTTTCACGTGACAACACTGAAGAAATGACACTTTGCTACAATGTAAAGTAGTGAGTGTACAGCTTGTATAACAGTGTAAATTTGCTGTCCCCTCATAACTCAACACACAGCCATTAATGTCTAAACCAATGGCAACAAAAAGGATTACACCCCTAAGTGAAAATGTCCAAATTGGGCCAAAAGTGTCAATTTTGTGTGGCCACCATTATTTTCCAGCACTGCCTTAACCCTCTTGGGCATGGAGTTCACCAGAGCTTCACAGGTTGCCACTGGAGTCCTCTTCCACTCCTTCATGACGATATCATGGAGGGTTTAGGTCTGGAGACATGCTTGACCAGTCCATCATCTTTTTCCATCGGCTTCTTTAGCAAGGCAGTGGTCGTCTTGGAGGTGTGTTTGGGGTCATTATCATGTTGGAATACTGCCCTGCGGCCCGGTCTCTGAAGGGAGGGGGCTCATGCTCTGCTTCAGTATGTCACAGTACATGTTGGCATTCATGGTTCCTTCAATGAACTGTAACTCCCCAGTGCCGGTAGCACTCATGCAGCCCCAGGTCATGACACTCCCACCATCATGCTTGACTGTAGGCAAGACACACTTGTCTTTGTACTTCTCACCAGGTTGTCGCCACACATGCTTGACACCATATGAACCAAATAAGTTTATCTTGGTCTCATTAGACCACAGGACATGGTTCCAGTAATCCATGTTCTTAGTCTGCTTGTCTTCAGCAAACTGTTTGTGGGCTTTCATGTGCATCATCTTTAGAAGAGGCTTCCTTTTGGGACGACAGCCATGCAGACCAATTTGATGCAGTGTGCGGCATATGGTCTGAGCACTGACAGGCTGACCCTCACCCCTTCAACCTCTGAAGCAATGCTGGCAGCACTCATACGTCTATATTTCCCAAAGACAACCTCTGGATATGACTCTGAGCACGTGCTCCCAACTTCTTTGGTTGACCATGGTGAGGCCTGTCCTGTTAAACCGCTATATGGTCTTGGCCACTGTGCTGCAGCTCAGTTTCAGGGCCATCTTTATGTAGAGCAACAGTTATTTTTATTTTTTTATTTTTTTTCAGATCTTCAGAGTTCTTTGCCATAAGGCGCCATGTTGAACTTCCAGTGACCAGTATGAGAGAGTGAGAGCGATAACACCAAATTTAACACACCTGCTCCCCATTCACACTTGAGACCTTGTAACACTAATGAGTCACATGACACCAGGGAGGGTAAATGGCTGATTGGGCCCAATTTGGACATTTTCACTTAGGGGTGTACTCACTTTTGTTGCCAGTGGTTTAGACATTATTGGCTGTGTTGAGTTATTTTGAGGGGACAGCAGATTTCCACTGTTATACACGCTTTACACTCCTTTTACATTGTAGCAATGTGTCATTTCTTCAGTGTTGTCACATGAAAAGCTATAATAAAATATTAACAGAAATGTGAGGGGTGTACTCACTTTTGTGAGATACTGTATCTGTGTCAGGTGCCATATGGGCAGATGCCAAACGTTCCAGCCGTATTCTGCTGTAACAGTGGAATGAATATGAAAGGACATTTTTGGATAGTTTCATCTGCACTGTGAATAATCGAGCATGGTTTATAGTCAGGTCCCCGAGAGTCATTTATTTATGGGGCACAAGGGATCAGGCGTGTGTGTGTGTGTGTGTGTGTTTCCTGTAAATAGGCATATACATACATATATACATTGAGACTGTTGGACAAGTTCTAGTCATTTTAATTGTTTTACTTGATTTTTTTTATGGCTCGCGCAGGAGCTCCCGGAGAGCCTAGACGATTTCTTGCTGCCACCAGATGATGATTTTGCTCAAGATATTTACATTATTGGGATTCAGGAAGGAAGCCCAGACAGGTGGGTTAACTTGAAAACTGCCATCTGATGTGTAAACTGAGAGGCTCTACTATTCTGCAATCCCAATTCCACAAATTTGGGACACTGTTTAAATTCTATATAAAAACAGAATGTATTGATTTCCAAATCTCATAAACCCATATTTTATTCACAATAGGAAACCTGTCAAAAGTTTAAACTGAGAAAATGTAAAATTTTAAGAAAAAAAATAAGGTAATTTTGAAATGGATGGCAGCAACACCTCTCAAAGTTGGGGCAGGGCCATGTTTAGCACGGTGTAGCATTTCCTCTTCTTTTACCAAAATTCTGTAAAAGTCTAAGAACTGAGGAGACAAGTTGCTGGAGTTTTTGGAGAGAAATGTTGTCCCATTCTTTCCTGATCTAGGATTCTAACTGCTCAACCGTCCTGGCTCTTCTTTGTCATATTTTTTGTTTGAAGATGCACCAAATATTTTCAGTTGTTGAAAGGCCTGGACTGCAGGCAGGCCAGTTAAGCACCCAGACTCTTCTACTACAAATCCATGCTGTTGTCATAAATGCAGTATGCTGTTTAGCATTGTCCTGCTGAAATATGCAAGGACTTCCCTGAAAAAGACGACGTCTGAATGGGAGCATATTAGGGTTGTCCCGATACTGAGCATTTGTGCGAGTACTTATACTCGCACAAATGCTCCCAATGCCTGACCCGATACTTGGTCGGCGGCGAGTGGGCAGAGAGGGCGGGCGGAGTCTGTAGGCGGAGCGGTCGTCGTCAGCTTGGACATCCCGACGCCCATCTTGGCACACCCTGCACTTGGCCACAGTAAGCCAGCAGCTGACATCTTGTTACACCCAGCCCATATAGTTCGGGCTGGGTGAAACAAGATGTCTGTTGATACTTACTGATGCCGAGTGCAGGGTGTACCAAGATGGGCGCTGCAGCATAGCATTTCCTCATGTCGTTTATTGCTGCATTTCAGTGCCAGCCTTCTTTCAGTGCCAGCCACCCATCAGTGCCATCTAACCGTGCCAGCCACCTGTCAGTGTCCACAACTGCCGCCTATCAGTGCCAGCCACCTGTCAGTGCCAGTGCCCATAGGTGCCACCTATCGGTGCCATCAGTCAGTCCCCATCAGTCAAACTGTCACATGGCATTAAAAAAAAGTATCGGTACTTGTACTCGGTCCTAAAAAAGTGGTATCGGCACAACCGCAGAGCATATGCTGCTCTAAAACCCTAATATATAGTTCAGCATTGATGGTGCCTTTCCAAGTGTACAGGTTGCCCATTCCATACACACTAATGCACCCCCCATATCATCAGAGATGCAGGCTTTTGAACTGAGCGATAAGAAGCTGAAAGGTCTCTCTCCACTTTAGTCCGGAGGACGTGGCACCCATGGTTGTCAAAAATAATGTAAAATTTAGATTTGTCTGACCACAGAGCAGTTTTCCACTTCACGATAGATAATTTTCTGGATTATGTTCAAATATTGTTTCTTCTTTGCATGGTAGAGCCTTAACTTGCATTTTTGGATGGCACAGCGAACTGTTCAGACGGTGATTTTTTCTTTATTTTTTTTTTCTTTAAATATATCTGAGCCCATGAGTGATATCCATCACAGAATCAGGCCTGTTTTTAATGCTGTGCTGTCTGAGGGCCCAAAGATCAGTCATCTATTATTGTGATTCGGCCTTGTCCCTTGCATGTAGAGATTTCTCCAGATTCTTGGACTCTTTTGGTGATATTTATGTACTGTAGATGATGCTATATATATTTAAAGTCTTCAATTTTACATGGAGGAACGTTATTCTGAAACTGTTAAAAAAAATTTAGATGCAGATTGGTGAACCTCTTCCCATCTTTACATCTGATGCCGCGTACACACGATCATTATTCACGGCGGTTAAAAAACCGCCGTGAATAATGACAGGAAAAACGAGGGAACCGCTTGGTTCCCTACACACGGTCGTTTTTCCCGTCATTTTTTTCTCTTGACGAGAAAAACGACCGTCTGTGGGCTCCGCGGCAGTGTCTCCCTATGGGAAAACTGCCGCGGAAAAAAATGCTGGAAAAAACGATGAGAAAATTTAGAACATGTTCTAATTTTTCTCGTCGTTTTTTATGCCGTTTTTCTCAACGAGAAAAACGACATAAAGCCCACAGACGATCGTTTTTGTCGGCGAAAAAAAAAAATGCCGTTTTTCTCGTTGAGAAAAGCGGTCGTGTGTACGCGGCATCAGACTCTGAGATGTTTTTTTTTTTTTTTTATACCCAATCATGGTACTGACATGTTGGCAGTTAACCTAAATAGTTGCAAAATGTTCATCCAGCTCTTCCTTGTTAGTACCACTTACTTTGTCAGCTTTTTGTTGCCCTGTCGAAAACTTTTTTGAGATGTGTTGCTCCCATCAATTTCAAAATGAAATTATTATTTTTTTCTTAAAATAGTACATTTTCTAAGTTTAAACATTTGATATGTTTTCTGTTCTCTATTGTGAATAAAATATGGGTTTATAAAATTTACAAATTATTGCATTCTGTTTTCATGTAACTCTTACATAGCGTCCCAACTTTTTGGGAATTGGGGGGCACACTGCTATGAACAACTGAGGGCAGCATGTGATCTTGGCATCAGGAAGTTGACAGGTTATAAACTATCAGACCTTAGGGAACATTTTAACTCTGGTAAGGTACAGCTGATACGCAGGCAAGTATACCTCGTGTATTAAAAAATAAATTGTGTGTGTGTGTGTGTGTATATATGTATGTGTGTGTGTGTGTGTGTGTATATTATTTATATATATATATATATATATATATATATATATATATATATAAATGTGTGTTGTGCTCATAAGTTTACATACCCTGTCAGAATTTGTTTTTATTTTTGACGATTTTTCAGAGAATATGAATAACACAAAAATTCTTTCACGGATGGTTAGTGTTTGGCTGAAGCCATTTATTATCAATCAACTGTGTTAACTCTTTAAATCATAATGACAACAGAAACTACCCAAATGACCCTGATGATTTTGGCCTGATAACATGCACACAAGTTGACACAAAGGGGTTTGAATGGCTATTGAAGGTAACCATCCTCACCTGTGATCTGTTTGCTTGTAATTTGTGTGTGTGTGTATGTGTACAGGTCCTTCTCAAAAAATTAGCATATTGTGATAAAGTTCATTATTTTCTGTAATGTACTGATAAACATTAGACTTTCATATATTTTAGATTCATTACACACAACTGAAGTAGTTCAAGCCTTTTCTTGTTTTAATATTGATGATTTTGGCATACAGCTCATGACAACCCAAAATTCCTATCTCAAAAAATTAGCATATCATGAAAAGGTTCTCTAAACGAGCTATTAACCTAATCAACTAATTAACTCTAAACACCTGCAAAAGATTCCTGAGGCTTTTAAAAACTCCCAGCCTGGTTCATTACTCAAAACCGCAATCATGGGTAAGACTGCCGACCTGACTGCTGTCCAGAAGGCCATCATTGACACCCTCAAGCAAGAGGGTAAGACACAGAAAGAAATTTCTGAACGAATAGGCTGTTCCCAGAGTGCTGTATCAAGGCACCTCAGTGGGAAGTCTGTGGGAAGGAAAAAGTGTGGCAGAAAACGCTGCACAACGAGAAGAGGTGACCGGACCCTGAAGAAGATTGTGGAGAAGGACCGA
The DNA here is from genome assembly GCA_029206835.1 of Rana muscosa. Taxonomy (NCBI): domain Eukaryota; kingdom Metazoa; phylum Chordata; class Amphibia; order Anura; family Ranidae; genus Rana; species Rana muscosa. Next base: position 201,488,021 of record CM055125.1, read on the forward strand.
TTCCAGACCTTGGAGGACCTGCGGAAGCAGTGGACTGAGTCTGGAGTAGAAACATCCAGAGCCACCGTGAACAGGCGTGTGCAGGAAATGGGCTACAGGTGCCGCATTCCCCAGGTCAAGCCACTTTTGAACCAGAAACAGCGGCAGAAGCGCCTGACCTGGGCTACAGAGAAGCAGCACTGGACTGTTGCTCAGTGGTCCAAAGTACTTTTTTCGGATGAAAGCAAATTTTGCATGTCATTCGGAAATCAAGGTGCCAGAGTCTGGAGGAAGACTGGGGAGAGGGAAATGCCAAAATGCCTGAAGTCCAGTGTCAAGTACCCACAGTCAGTGATGGTCTGGGGTGCCATGTCAGCTGCTGGTGTTGGTCCACTGTGTTTTATCAAGGGCAGGGTCAATGCAGCTAGCTATCAGGAGATTTTGGAGCACTTCAGGCTTCCATCTGCTGAAAAGCTTTATGGAGATGAAGATTTCATTTTTCAGCACGACCTGGCACCTGCTCACAGTGCCAAAACCACTGGTAAATGGTTTACTGACCATGGTATTACTGTGCTCAATTGGCCTGCCAACTCTCCTGACCTGAACCCCATAGAGAATCTGTGGGATATTGGGAAGAGAAAGTTGAGAGACGCAAGACCCAACACTCTGGATGAGCTTAAGGCCGCTATCGAAGCATCCTGGGCCTCCATAACACCTCAGCAGTGCCACAGGCTGGTTGCCTCCATGCCACGCCGCATTGAAGCAGTCATTTCTGCAAAAGGATTCCCGACCAAGTATCGAGTGCATAACTGAACATAATTATTTGAAGGTTGACTTTTTTTGTATTAAAAACACTTTTCTTTTATTGGTCGGATGAAATATGCTAATTTTTTGAGATAGGATTTTGGGGTTTTCATGAGCTGTATGCCAAAATCATCAATATTAAAACAAGAAAAGGCTTGAACTACTTCAGTTGTGTGTAATGAATCTAAAATATATGAAAGTCTAATGTTTATCAGTACATTACAGAAAATAATGAACTTTATCACAATATGCAAATTTTTTGAGAAGGACCTGTATATGTGTGTGTGTGTGTGTGTGTGTGTGTATATATATATGTATATATGTATGTATGTATGTATATATATATATATGTGTGTGTGTATGTGTGTGTATATATATATATATATATATATATATATATATATATATATATATATATATATATATATATATATGTATGTCAATGAGTTTCTGCACTCCTGACAGACCCTTGCATCTTTCATTCAGGGGGAATGGGGAAAGCAAAAGAATTGTCAAAGGATCTGCGGGAAAAGGTAGTTGAACTGCATGAAACAGGAAAGGGATATAAAAAGATATCCAAGGAATTGAGAATGCCAATCAGCAGTGTTCAAACTCTAATCAAGAAGTGGAAAATTTGGGGTTCTGTTGAAAACAAACCACGGTCAGGTAGACCAACTAAAATTTCAGCCACAACTGTGAGGAAAATTGTTGGGAATGCAAAGAAAAACCCACAAATACCTTCAGGTGAAATACAGGACTCTCTGAAAACGTGGTGTGGCTGTTTCAAGATGCACAATAAGGAAGCACTTGAAGAAAGATGGGCTGCATGGTCGAGTCGCCAGAAGAAAGCCATTACTACGCAAATGCCACAAAGTATCCCGCTTACAATACGCCAAACAGCAGAGACAAGCCTCAAACCTTCTGGCAAAAAGTCATTTGGAGTGATGAGACCAAAATGTTAGCTTTTTGGTCATAAACTCTACATTTTAGAGAGGAGTCAACAAGGCCTATGATAAAAGGTACACCATTCCTACTGTGAAACACGGAGGTGGATCACAGATGCTGAGCTACGAGGGCACAGGAAATTAGGTCAAAATTGTTGGCAAGATGAATGCAGTATGTTATCGAAAAATACTGGAGGAACATTTGCATTTATCAGCCAGGAAGCTGCGCATGGGACATACTTGGACATTCCAAAACACAAGGCCAAGTCGACCTGTCATTGGCTACAGCAGAATAAAGTGAAGGTTCTGGAGTGGCCATCTGTCTCCTGACCTCAATATCATTGAGCCACTCTAAGGAGATCTCAAACGTGCAGTTCATGCAAGACAGCCCAAGAATTTACAGGAACTAAAGGCTTTTTACCAAGAGGAATGGGCAGCTTTACCATCTGAGACGATGAAGAGCCTCGTCCACAAATACCATAAAAGACTGTCATTGTCATTCAAGCTGTCATTGATGTTAAAGGGGAGCAATACACAGTATTAAGAACTGGGGGTATGTAAACTTTTGATCAGGGTTATTTGGGTAGTTTCTGTTGTCATTATGATTTAAAAAGAGTAAACACAGTTGATTGATAATAAATGGCTTTGGCCAAACACTAACCATGAGTGAAAGAAAAAAGTTTTTGTGTTTTTATCATTCATATTCTCTGAAAAATGGCCAAGAAATCATAAATTCTGCCAGGGTATGTAAACTTATGAGCACAACTGTATACAGTATCTCACAAAAGTGAGTACACCCCTCACACCTCTCCTTAATTGATGGGCACTGATAGGCTGCACTGATGGGTGGAACTGGTAGGTGGTACTGTGGGCACTGATAGGTGACACTGGCAGGTGGCACTGGTGGGCACAAATGAGACAGCTGATCGGCTTTGTTTGTTGACACACCTGCTTCCCATTCACACCTGAGACCTTGTAACACTAACGAGTCACATGACACCGGGGAGGGAAAATGGCTAATTGGGCCCAATTTGGACATTTTCACTTAGGGATGTACTCGCTTTTGTTGCCAGCGGTTTAGACATTAATGGCTGTGTGTTGTTGTTTTGAGGGGACAGCGAATTTACACTGTTATACAAGCTATACACTCACTACTTTTACATTTTTGCAGTGTAATTTCTTCAGTGTTGTCACATGAAAATATATATTTTTTTTTTTACAGTTAACATATTTTAGGAGTGTTTAAATTAAAGACGTGTGCAGCAGAAACTGCAATTTAATTTTAGCTGCATCCTTCATTTAAAGGAGTAGGAAAACCTTCTTCTCTATGTTTTCAGGAGGGAATGGGAAGTCCGGCTCCAGGAAACTCTGGGACCCCATTACGTTTTATTGCACTCATCTGCCCATGGTGTCCTTTATCTCTCCATCTTTATTCGTAGGGACCTCATCTGGTTTTGTTCAGGTATGATACTTTTTTATTTTCACAGCATACAAACCAGTTTATAGGGCATGATTGCATGTACCACCCTTCTCCACTGATTTGGTTCTTCCTGCATCATTGTTTCCTTAGATGTGGAGTCCTCCACGGTGACCACACGCATCGTATCCCAGATCAAGACCAAAGGCGCGTTGGCTGTGTCCTTAACTTTCTTTGGAACCTCCTTCCTTTTCATTACTTCCCACTTTACATGTAAGATTGATAAATGGGCAGTAAAGTATTGTAATCAATCATTCATTCCTGTTTCCCGGTTGGGTTACAGCACATCGAACATCTGGAATGAGCCAAAATTCGACCTATAACATACATCATTGCACTTTTTCTTTTCTAATTCTATTTAAAATTCTGAGGTTAAGGGTACAAAGTATTACATAAATGGTACAAATATAAACTAAAGCAAGTAATATCTACTTAGTGAAAGATAATTTGCATGCTGTGCACATATACATTTCCAAGTCCAAAGTTGAGGTTCAGGAAGGCCCGAGGCCTCAGAATTCCTATGTGCCTCTTTGAACAATATAGAAGTATGGATAACGGGGCATACTCTTCTGACTCTGGAGCTCGAAGTCAGTATTTTTCAAAAATGAGTGTAGGACCGCACTTGATACAAAAAGTTTTTTTTTTTTTTTAACAGAGAAGTTTATTAGACAATTCAGCATTACAATACAATCAGTTTGTAGTGTTATAGTAGCATACAGGTCTAGGCATCAATAACTCAGTTTCCTACAGGGAGTTACCTCCCATCTAACAGTATCAATTCCAGGTGTGTCAAGACCCTATTTATGGTAAGTGTTTCATACCATTATCACTGTAGCATCTTGTAATCCTTTGGGCATAGCATTCACATAGGACCTGACATCGCAAAAGATTTGGGGGGGGGGGGGGGGAACAGGGCGGGGATGAGGGAGCACCCAGAGAATGAAGCATCCAACAGTACTCGTGGGGGAGGAAGCCCTAGAAACTAGTCACGGCATCTATCCATGTGGACCATACTTTATCAAACTTCCCAGGACATTGTCTGCTCTCATATGCAAGTCTGTACAGGGGCAGCACCAAGTTCACCGAGCTCTGCCAAGAGGCGTGAGTGGGGGGTTCCTCCGACTTCCATTTCAGCAGTATCTCACGTCTAGCATAGTATAGTGAGAAGGTCAGACATAGTTTACAGTATCTATCCCCTTCTATGTCTTCCATATGGCTTAGTAGTACAATCCGCGGGTCCATCTGTACCTTTTGTTCCACTTATTTCACTCAATGTGGAGGCCACAGCCATCCAATAGGGTTGGAGTTTGGGACAGGACCAGACCATATGCCATAACTTTCCCACCTCTTGTTTGCATCTTTGACTGTTTTAAGTCCCGTTGAGGGTAAATGCGCGCCAATTTCTGTGGGGTGTAGTGATACAAAAAGTTTTAATTCGTCATTTGGTGGTGAGCAAGATTAGGGTCTGAGGTAATTTCTGCACAGACCTCTTGAACCCCATAGTTTACTCTCTCTCTCCATTGATGGTGATTTCTGGCTACACCTCCCTCGGTTTTTGGAAATAATGATCTATTATCTATGAGCTAGATCTGCCTTATTTATAAAACTGTTGTTGTTCTGTTATTGTTCAATAATTAACTATTGAATCTCTCTCACACTGATTTGCAGCTGGAGATGGAAAAGTGAATGAAAGGATTCAAGATTACAAGAAGATTGTTGAGGGTCTTGCACTACCCCGCAGTGTCCCTGACACAAACCCATTCCGCTCTGATCCCTGTGAGTATCAAGCTGGACGTAGGGGGACTAATATCAGAGGCAGAGGGGAAAAGCTTTGTCGGTGTCTCCCATAGCAACCAATCAGATTTTTATTTTCATTTTATAAACCATAGTTTTAAATAGGATAGCTTCAGTGTGCTAGCCAGTTCACACCCATTGTCCCCGTCTTCTTCAGTGCTATAGGTTATGACCTGAAACTGTCGTTGGCAACATGGGAGTTCACATCAGCCGAGAGCTTCCTTATTGGGCCTCATGCACACTGGACGTTTTTGCTGCTTCTTCTTTTTTTTTTTTTTGTATAAATACTGTTTAAATTTATAAAAATTAGATTATACAAAACAGAGCCCCTGGGCATACCCCGGCTCGGCATAGACATAAAGCATAAGTTACATTGACAGACCACAACTGTCAATCAAAAACCAACAAACTTTCTGCTCGGTTCCACAAAGTGGAATGAGACCAGCAGGGGATATTAGACCTGTCTGCAACACTCCACCCATCAACAGGAGGGAGAAGCAAGCTGAAAACCAGAAACTCACAGGTTCTCTAATGGCAAACTTTAGGAACAAAAAAATAGGCTTCATTCTATGGCCCTGACATTTTGCTACCTTACCTGAACTCCTTTCTTCCTGGCAGCAGCATTTTAGCAGAAAAACACTTGATGCTTGTAAACTTGTGTAACGCATTTAGGTGCGTCAAGCACTTGGGCATTCATTTCACTGGCCATTTAAAGCTAATTATTGCTGAAGCGCTAAACATGCCTAGCGCTGATGGGCGTTTACACGCGTTTAGGCAAAGCAAGCTTTTTTTTCTGCCAAAACTATGCTGCTCCTGGACAGACTGTGTTGTGTGTGTGTGTGTGTTGTGTTTATTTTAAAAAAAATTCTGCCTCTAAACATCTATGTGTGTATGTACACATGGGCTAATATGCAGGGATGTTTAGAGGCAGGGAAAAAATGCCAAATGCTTCTAGGAGCAGCAGAAAAAAAACATCCAGTGTGCATGAGGTCTTCCATCTTTAAATTTATATTAAAAATACAAAAATATAGATACTGTTAAAACAGCAAAATTGTGGATTTGTGCAAAAGCCCTTAAATGTTTTAGAAATAGAGCTAGTAAAATCAATTGACATCTGTTTTTATATTAGAGACCCTGAGGTCAATTCAGGAAGTCTTGGTTCACACCGAATGCAGCTTTGAAATCGCATGACAAGTGACAACGGGGGTTAAGAGTTAAATACTGCATGCATTTTTCAGTTAAAATAACTTCTGCAGTATTTAACTCATGAACACGCAATTCACAAAAAAAAAGTTAAATACTGCATGAGTAAAATGTTTTATTTTGTGGTATTGAACATCCGTTTTATGCATGTTATTTTAACACAGACCAGACCTGCGGCTGCAGCATGAAGTGAAACATTTACCAGTGGTATGCCTACCACTGCGAAATATGACAGTTCAGCTCAGGGTTGCAGGTTGTTAAGGAGCCGACACCCACTGCCCTCCTAACTATCATGACTTATCACTGCTGCCAACTGGGGCCCCCCGCTTTTTTTCCCAGCAGCAAAAAAACGGACCAAAACAAATGAGGGCAAGGGCCTCTATTTCCCCCCCCCCCCCACACACACACACAACGCTGACCTGATGGTTGTGAGGGTGCAGGGTGTGACTTATCGGATTCCAGAAGCCCCCAGACACCCCCCCCCCTCAGGCAAATGAGTATGGGGTACATAGTACCCATTCTTTTTCACCAAAAAAATTACTAGTGTAAATAAAAGCAGCAGAAAGTTTTATTTTTTTAATGTCCCTCAACGTACAGCCATGGCCAAAAGGTTTGAGAATGAGACACATATTAATTTTCATAAAGTCTGCTGCCACCGTTTTAATTATGGCAATTTGCATATACTCCAGAATGTTACGAAGAGTGATCAGATGAATTGCAATGTCCCTCTTTGCTGTGAAAATAAACCTAATCTCAAAAAAACATTTCCGCTGCATTTCAGTCATAACACAAAAGGACCAACTGGCATCATGTCAGTGACTCTCTCGTTAACACAGGTGTCGGTGTTGACAAGAACAAGGCTGGAAATCACTCTGTGCTAATTGAGTTAGAATAACAGACTGGAAGCTTTAAAGGAGGGTGGTGCTTGAAATCATTGTTCTTCCTCTGTTAATCATGGTTACCTGCAAGGAAACAAGTGCAGTAATCATTGCTTTGCACAAAAAGGGATTCACAGGCAAGGATATTGCTGCTACTAAGATTGCACCTAAATCAACCATTTATCGGATCATCAAGAACTTCAAAGAGAGAGGTTCAATTGTTGTAAAGAAGGCTTCAGGGCGCCCCAGAAAGTCCAGCAAGCACCATGACCGTCTCTTACAGATGATTCAGCTGCGGGATCGGGGTACCACCAGTGCAGAGCTTGCTCAGGAATGGAAGAAGGCAGGTGTGAGTACATCTGCACACACATAGTGAGGTGAAGTCTTTTGGAGGATGGCCTGGTGTCAAGAAGGGCAGAAAAAAAGCCACTTCTCTCTAAGGAAAAAACATCAGGGACAGACTGAAAAGCTGCAAAAGGTACAGGGGATTGGACTGCTGAGGACTGGGGTAAAGTAAATTTCTCTTAATCCCCGTTCCGATTGTTTGGGGCTAACTAAGTGGCTTGGGGAACACAACCTAAAAATGTGTGGTCAATGGCCAGGAAACTCCCCAGACCTTTAATCCCATTGAGAACTTGTGGGAGAACAAAAAACACCCCAAAATTTTTGACAAACTCCAATTGATTATGCAGTAATGGGCTGCCATCTTTCAGGATGTTGCCCAGAAGTTGATTGACAGCATGCCAGGGCGGATTGCAGAGGTCTTGAAAAAGAAGGGTCAACACTGCAAATATTAACTCTTTGCATAAACTTAATATAATTGTCAATATAAGCCTTTGACACTTATGAAATGCTTGTAATTTTACTTCAGTATCCCATAGTAACATCTGACAAAACGATCTAAAAACACTGAAGCAGCAGACTTTGTGAAAATGAATATTTGTGTCATTCTCAAAACTTTTGGCCACGACTGTAGATCCATCGTTAATCATAATGAACACTGCACTCCCCCCCCCTCCCCCTGAAAAAAAAAAATCTGCTACCAAAACTTTACCTGCTGACTTTTAATAAACAGACACCTGTCCCAGGATCCAGCAATATACTCACCCGAACTGTTCTTTCCATTCGTCTTCTGTCCCCAGTGCCAGCATCTCAACTGTGGGCACCTGGCTGTGTCACAGAAGATTGCGGGGAGTGAATGGGTGGAGGAGAACTTCCGCTCGGATCACCTCTCAAAAACAGGTAGCCCCCCTAACAAAAAAAAAACTGCTGTTGCTGAAAGAGGAGGGTACGGAGGAGGCCTTAAAGTGGATCTTCCCCTTTTGGGTGAAGGTCCGCTTTAACCACTTCAGCCCCGGAAGGATTTACCCCCTCTCTGACCAGGCCATTTTTTGCGATACGGCACTGCGCTGCTTTAACTGACAATTGCGTGGTCGTGCGACGTTGTACCCAAACAGAATTGATGTCCTTTTATTCCACAAATAGAGCTTTATTTTAGTGGTATTTGATCACCTCTGCAGTTTTAATTTTTTGCGCTATAAACAAAAATAGAGCGACAATTTTGAAAAATAATATTTCTCTTATCGTCCATGGACTGACACAGCTGGATACTGTAAACGTGTGGGTATATGTCCCTGCTTGCAGGAGAAGACCTAGGCAGAATGTTAGATGTTAAAACATTCTAGAACAAACCAGAGCTGAACAGCCCCGCCCAGGGGGGCGGTCCCTCTGGACATTACCCTCCCACCTGCAGCTAGCAGACCTCAGGTTTTTTCTGCCTAGCAGAAGGAGAAGAACGTGGCTCTCTCAGGAGCCAGTCTCCTGGAAGATTTTACTTTTAAATTTTATTCCTTTGGGAATTTTATTATTATATTTTTGAGACCTTCAATCAACTGTCGGCTGGGCAACAGGTTGGGTACACTAGTATCCTCGTAGTCTTCCCTGTCCGACCATCGAGTGTGCTGATCCTCGCCTTGTGTGCGTGAGACTCAGTTCACGCCATACCCCATGGCTCCAGGGGTGGCCGGGTTGCTTTCATGCTCCCGCGGTCCTCTCAAGATTGAACAGTACCTACTGTATCTATCGCGGTGGACCGGGCCGACAGCTACGCAGTACGACTCTGTGATAGGTCTGTCTGAAACAAGCCAGTGGGTCCCTCTAGGGACGGGTAAGTAGTCTCTCCTGCTGCAAGGTGAGTACATACTGGCTGTGTTTCTGTGTGTGGGGGTTCTCCCTGTCTTCCCCCTGTTATGCTGTTCTCTGCACCCTGTACTGGTGCTGTGCTGTGGGTTGCTTGGGGGGTCACTCTGGCCTGGCTGGGCGCTCATGTCTGCAGTTTTTTCTGGTGTGTGAGGTGAATATTGCGTGCGCGTTGGCGCGCGCTTTGAATTTCGCGCTCTGTGGCCATCTTGGCGTTCAAGGGTGCAGTTGTAGCTGCGGCCGGTGCCCATTTTCTTGTGGCCGCCGCACATTTATTTTCGATTCTAGCGACGGCGCAAATCCCCTCACAATCTCCTCACAGACTGAGCGGTCCTTAAGGGTTGGTGGGCCCTCCGGGTATCCCCTCCTCAGCCTCAGCGTAGCCAATGGGTGGACTGCATATTCACTGTATAGTGTATAAGGTCTCAGAGGGTGGCGTTATGGAGTCTGATACACCTGCTCTCCACACTTGCCTGGGGCAACTGGCAGTGTTGCACAGTTAAACATGTTCATATGTTTCCTGCACCTGCGGTCCTTATGGACCAGTTGTCAGCAGTCCTGGAATCATTCCTTGTCAGAATGGAAGCGGTGTGTGAGCAAAAGGAGCTATAAGCCTCCTCCCCCCCCCCCCCCCCCCACAAAAATCTTTAGCGAAGGAGTCCTCTGAGTCAGATATGGGCCTAGCTCTGAATATTTAATATTTATGAACAGGACATTCCCTTGTGAGGAAGACTCCAGTTCTGTGTCTGAATGACAGGGCGCTTGTAAGTGATCTCATTGATGATGTGAGGAACACTCTCAAGCTGGAATTGCTGTGACAAGCCTTTCTTTTACACAGCTTCCTCACTGTTTTCCACACACGCTGCCTCAGAGCAGCATGGATGATACATGGTGGGGGGGAGGACTTTATTCATTTATGTCTCTAGTCCCTGTGAGCCTTCTGTGTGATATCCTGAGGCAACATTTCCTGCCATTTCCTGTGGAATGCTTGAGCTCTGACAAACACACGGTCTGAGGATCAGAGGTTACCTGCATGCTGCTTCGGCAGCACAGTCAAGCAGGTTGGAATGATACAGAGAAGATTATGCGCCTCTGCGCCATAATTTAAACTCATCCTATACCTCCTACACTGCATACATTCACAGTGTATGTATGTGTTCTTGGTCTCTGTGTCTGCGTGAGTGTTCCCCCCACGTTCCAATGCTGTGTTTCAGTGCCATGCATGATATAAACGTACAAAATATGTTTATGCACGACTCCAGATACATTTACAGTATATGTATGTATTGTACTCTCTGGGTCGGCGGGGGCTCCGGTGTCCTCCCGCGCTCTCATGGTATGTGCGCTTCGGCTCTCCGCACAGTATAGACATGTTCAATATGTTTATTGCACATACTGTAAACATGTATAGTATGGGTATACTGTTTGCGTGTGGTTCCTCCGGGTACTCCGGTTTCCCCCCACGCTCCAATGGAAATGCACAGCATAAACATGTGCAATATGTTGATTCACATGCTATCATTCCTACACGGTATCTGTGTGCTGTCTGCATGGAGTTCTTCCGGGTGTTCCGGTTTCCTCCCACGCGCTGACGGTATGTGCGCCTTTGGCCTTCTGCACAGTTAAACATGTTCAATGTTTATCACGCATGCTATAATACCTACACGGTATGTGTAGGCAGTCTGTGTGGTTTACCTCTGGGTACTCCAGTTCCCTCCCACACTCCAGGGTATGGGCGCTTTGGCGCTATGCACAGTCTAAATTTGTGCGATTGGATATCCACATACTAACATACCTACCTGGTATATCTGTGCAGTCTGCGTGGGTTTCCGCCCACGCTACATGACATGCATGTCTTTGGTGCAATACATGGTGTAAACATACACATTATGTTTATACACTACACTAAATACATTCAAGGTAGTTGTAGGTATTGCATTCTCTGAGTATGCGTGGTGTACTTCGGTTCCTCCCACGCGCCAACGGTGTGTGCGCCTTCGGTGCTATGCACACATGAGCTTGTGCAAAATATTTAGCACACATACTATAATACCTACACGGTATGCGTATGCAGTCTGCATGGGTTTCATCCGGGTGCTCAGGTTTCTCCCCTGTGTTCCAATGGTGTGCGCATTCTCAGCGCTATGCACAGTATAAACATGTGCAATTTGTTTATTCGCAGACTAACATACCTACACGGTTGTGTACGCAATCTGCGTGGCTGGTTTACGTCCAAGCCCCGATGATGTGCGCGCCTTCGTCGCTGGCACAGTATATACATGTTTAATAGGTTTATCCACACATGCTAAACTACATACGCCGTATGTGGTGGTATTATGCTCTTTGTGGCTGGGTGGGTTTCCTCCCACACTCTATTTGCGTGTTTGACGCAATAGATAGATAGTATAAACTATGTGTTTGTACAATCAGCACTTATCCATGGGTAGCTGCTGGATGGAGCATTGTAACAAGGATCCCTGGTTTCAGGGGTATCACTTTCCACCTGCTTTCAGTGGTGATTAGAAGCGCTGGCTTGGACTGTGTTCGCCAGGCTGGGGTTAGCGTTACGCCCGTTAGTGGCTGCGTCACTGGCGTTTTTTGCAGCTCAATGACTGGGCAAAAGCCTCTGCTTCATCCATCAGTCGTCTAGCAGGTGCACTGCAACTGCTTTAGCCTTTTGGGTCTCTGTGCCCGGGGTGGGTTTGCGCCACCTGTGGAGGCTGAGGTACTAGTCCTCTGACCGAGTTTCTAGGGAAGTTCCGTCAAGTTGCCTTTATTGGCCAACAGTTGAGGCACCCTGTACACTGGGGCCTCCCTTCTCCGATACATTGCGGAGTCTCTTTGGGATTTTCATACATCTCGCTGCAAGACGGTCCTGTCGGCCGTGTGCATTGCAGGGGAAGGGTCCTTGCATCCGGAGGTGTTTCCACCTCCTTTACCGGAGGTGGGGCACCGGAAGTGGACCTTTTGGCCTCTTGACTCACACTCGCAAGGTGGCAAGATCGTGGTCAGGTCCAGGGACCCCTGGGCGGACGCGTCAGACGCGTTGGAAGCCCGTGGGGGCAGTATCGCCTAAAATAGCCTTACCATTCGCTACTGTTGTTGCCTCGCCGGCTTCGCAGAGTAGGGGCTGAGGCCATTCCAGTGCTCCGGAACGGCGACATTGGTACGTCGATCTACTTTGGCTAGTCGCAGACGTTCCTGGCGACTGCCGATTGGGGTGGACCTTCTGTCTCATGATCCCATACTTCATCCTGCTTTACAGTCCTTGGCTTTAATGGCATGGCTGTTTAAAGCAAGGTGCTGAAGGGCCGAGTTCTCTCGTATTCGGTCATCTCTTCTATGTTGTTGACACAGGAATCTTCCTCCAGAAAGATATCTCACCGTACCTGGAAGGCTTACATCGCTATGTGCGAGGAATTGAGTGGTGTCCTCGGATGTATTCCGTTCCCAGGATTTTGCTGTTCTTACAGCGTGGTGTGACCCAAAAGCTGGCCTTGCATACCTTTTTTTTTTTTTTTTTTTTTTTTTTTTTTTTTATAGGGTCGGATTTCGGCCCGGGCTGTCTTTTTCAACGACCGCTACCAGACCATTCCTTGATTAGCACCTTTTGTGCAGGGGGTTCGCCATGTGATCCCCCCTGTCAAGCCTCCTCTCCCTACTTGGGATCTGATTTTGATGCATCTCGGTTCTCCAAGAACATCCCTTTTGAGAATATCAGAGAGATTCCTCTTTTGACCTTGTCCCGGAAGTTGGCCTTCTTAGTGGCCATTGCTTCGGTTAGACGGGTGTCTGAGTTGGCGGCCTTGTCCGGCAAGTCGCCTTACTTGGTCCTCCATAAGGATATGGCGGTGTTGTGCCCACGACCGTCCTTCTTCTTTTCTAAGGATGGTCTCGGCCCTTCACCTTAAGAAGGACATTGTTCTTCCGTCCTTGTGTCCTCACCCATCGCATCCCTGAGAGTTTGCGCTTCATACATTAAGATGGGTACAAGCCTTACGAGTGTACCTGTCTGCTACTGTTTCCATTCGGAAATCTGTGTCTGGTCCAAAACAGGGCCGAGGGGTGTCGTCTGCCACCGTCTCTAGGTGAATCAGGCAGACCGTCATACAGTTCTATGCCCTTAAAGGGCGGGCGCCTCCCTTTCCGGTTGCGGCGCATTCCACCAAGGCAATTGGTGCTTCCTGGGCCTTCCGACATCAAGCGTCGGTTGCACAAGTGTGCAAGGCGACGACCTGGTCGTCCGTTCATACCTTTTCAAGATTTTATAAGGTTGATGTTGCTGCATCTTCGGATGCTCCCTTCGGCCGCAAAGCATTGCAGGTCGATGTTTAATGTTGCAACTCCTCCATTCAGGAGCTCTGCTTGTTTGGAGTGAACTTTTGGTTGTTCCTTTACTACTGCTCCCACCCTTCTGATACTGCTTTGGGATGTCCCACACGTTTACAGTATCGAGTTGTGTTAGTCTATGGACGATAAGAGAAAATAGGATTTTTGTACTCACCGTAAAATCCATTTCTCTGACGTCCATGCACTGACACAGCACCCACCCTTCCTTTTTATGGTTTGTACTGCTTTGTTATGAACTGAGGTCTGCTAGCTGCAGGTGGGAGGGTAATGTCCAGAGGGACCGCCCCCCTGGGCGGGGCTGTTCAGCTCTGGTTTGTTCTAGAATCTAACATTCTGCCTAGGTCTTCTCCTGCAAGCAGGGACATATACCCACACGTTTACAGTATCCAGCTGTGTCAGTCCATGGACGTCAGAGAAATGGATTTTACGGTGAGTACAAAAATCCTATTTTTTTACTTTCTGCTATAATGCATATTCCAAAAAAATATATAAAAAAACAAATGTATTCATCAGTTACTTTAGGCCAATATGTATTCTGCTACATATTTTTCGTAAAAAAAAAAAAAAACCTGCAATAAGTGTATATTGATTGGTTTGCGCAAAAGTTTTTATAGCTTTTTTATTTTATTTTTTTAATGGGACTGCGACATTGCGGTGGACAAATCTGTTCCTAAGTGACACTTTTTGGGGACCAGTGACACCAATACAGTGATCAGTGCTATAAAAATGCACTGATCACTGTATAAATGGCAGGGAAGGGGTTAACACTGGGGGGAGATCAAGGGGTTAACTGTGTTCCCAGGGAGGTGTTTCTAACTGTATGGGCGATGGACTGCCTGGGAGAAGAGGGAGATCGCTGTTCCTGATCACTAGGAACAGGAGATCTCTCTCTACTCTCCTGTCAGAACGGGGATCTGTTTCTTTACATGGACAGATCCCCATTCTGTCTGTCTTTCCCATGATCACGGGTGGCCAGTGGACATAGAGTGCGTGTGCACATGCCTAGAGTACCACATGCACAGAACGGTGTACAGGTACTTTGGTTTGAGCAGCTGAGTCGCCTTGCTGCAGTATATATGCGGAAGGTGGTCGGCAAGTGGTTAAGGATGCCGGCGGGTACCGGCTCCTTAACAGCTAGCAATATTCGTTAAATATTGCCTAGTTAGAATATGACCTATTTAACAAATACTTTTTTTTTTTTTTTTTTTTCTGTGAATTTACTTTTACCTTGGTTTATGTGGTGTTTACCCAACGTTTCTTATTTTTGCAGTTTAATACCTCCATAAACCTATAGTGACTTGGGGTTTTCAATATTGCATGTGATATTTGGATAAATGACCCAAATATTGCATGTTATCTCCGTTGGTGAATTGAGCCCTCTGTCACCAGCTTAAACATTTTAGGTAAAAGTAGAAAAAAAAATAGTGTTTTTAACTGGTTACTTGCAGCATTTTCCATTCTATCTATGTTTTCATCCTCTGGCTATATACATTGACAGGAGTGCTAATCCTTTTATTAATTTTCTATTGCATAGAAAACACAGCCTATAGCAGGGGTAGGCAACCTTAAAGAGGTAGAGATCTACCTGAACAACATGGGAGAAGTCAATTACCGACGATCACCAGGCACAGTGTCTCCTCTTCGCACCTGATTTAAACCTCTAATTCCTGTACTACCGTGTTGCAATCATGTGCATTGCATGGCAGTCATTGGTTTAAATCAGATGGTGAGGAGGCAACATATTGCCGCCTCACCACTTGTCAAACACACTCGTATCGCTTTTCAGAAGAGCAGCAGTGCCTGCTGCACTTGTAAATAAGCCCATAGTTGCATTCAGCAGCGGAACCCATTAAGGCTTGTTTACGCGTAAAGTTGGGGGGTGGTAAAACCCTGCCATTGAGTTGCGGTTTTACCACTTCAATCCCTACCCCCGTTTGGTGTACACATGCCGCAGCAGGAATTAAACCCCCTGTTGCTTTTGGTGGGTGCAACCGTCTGTCAACCGCGACCCATGCAAGTAAATGAGGCTACTCTGCAAGCTCCCTGCAGTTGTATGCTTCTGCGGGGTCCAAGGGGTTAAAGTAGGTGCTTAGAAAGCAACACCACGCTGCTATTATGCCCAGTGTATTGCTTCACACTGACCTGAAGAGCTCTTCTTTCCTGCTGCTGGCACCACTCTTGAGACCACTAGCTAGGACAGGAGCCAGCACTACAGAAGAGACATCGACTTATGCATCTTTTGCTCCCTACTACAGCTCCAAGTTTACAAGTATTCTCTCTGCGTTGCACTCTGGTTGATGCTCTGAAATGGCGGGTCAGCAAGCCCAGATTGCAATATACCAGTCACTTGTCCGCAATCTACTAGTAGATCGCAATCTACAGGTTGCTGACCCCTGGCCTATAGTATCTGTGTTGTGTTGCCCCATTTTTATGGTGCATCTCTATACAACTCTATGGGAATGCAAAACCTGCTTGAAGCCGCTCAGAATGAAGTCAGTAGAAGATCAAGTACACCTCTTGAAAATTTCTGAATGATCTCAAACTTGTCTGAAAGTAATGCTATTGATTACAAGCCCAAGGCCAATCGGCACAGGGTGCTAAAAGTAATATTAAGGGTTATTTATACATTTTTATTTAAAAAAAAAATAGGTTATGCTTACCTGTTGTGTGCAACTATGATGCACAGAGCAGTCCCTTACATCCTCTTTTGCAGTTCCAACCAGTGCTGTCTGGTCCTTGTTCCTCCAACTGCCCCCTTAGCAAGCCAGCTGCTAAGGAGACACCCATGCGCATGCTCCTATGCCAGGCTGTATGTGTCCATAGACGCACAAAGTGTTGACAAGCCACACCCCATCTTCCTCTTTACAGGAGTTGGACTGACAGCCACAGAAGGCTATGGCTCCCCCTGCTTTTAGTGTCTCTTGTTAATCCAGGAAGTGAAAGGAGCAGTACTGCAACCAGAATAGCTCTGGATCAGTGAGAGGAGTCAGGTTAGTGTTTAGGAATTTGGGTGGGTACTGGGTAGGATAGGTAGTGGGGTGTTTTTTACCTTAATGCAGAGAACCCACTAAGGTAAAAAAAAACATTTAAACTTGAGAATGGCTTTAAGCTGTGTGTATTTTGAGACTAGACCTCTTACATCTCCCACCACCATCCCTCCGTAGCAGACATTCTGATGAGTTTTTATGCCGCCAACTGTACCCCATGGCAAGGGGTGGACCCATTCCTTTCTGCAGGGTAGGTTTTTGTTTTTTCTAATCGCTAAGTAGATATCAGGATAATAGAAGCATGCATTAACTGTCCTCCTTTTTGCTTGACCAACAAGTGGATGTCACTACACGATTCGACGAAGTCTTCTGGTTTGGTGACTTCAACTTTCGATTGAACAAGGATCGGAACGGTGTGAACTCCATTCTACAACACAAACTGGTGAAGGACATGTCCCAACTGCTGCAGTATGACCAGCTCATCAAGGTCATGAACGGTGGTAAGATATGGGGACAGAGCATGTGTACAAACCCAGAGCCTCCTCATACATCACCTCCCTCTGGGGAACCTAAAAAAGCATTTGCCTCACTTTCTGATGCTTGTGTTCCATCAGAATAGGCGACCTGTCAAAACTTGTGACGTTCCGTCACGGCCATCTTGGTACACCCCGCGATCGGCTGCAGTAAGCCTAAAGTCTGAAGGCGGCAAGCAAAAATCTTTTTACACCCAGCGAAGTATTGCATTTCACACTTATTTTTCTTGTACAAAGGGTTTTATTAATGATCCAACATATCAGATTGATGGTCACCTCGCAAGTAAGCATAGAATACTACAAACAAAAAGAAAACAAAATAGAGTAAATAGATGTGTTGGGTCCAAAGGGATGATTACACAGAACAACTGGGAGATGAATATTGCCGTCCGTCTGGTATTCTGGAACTCGCTGCACAAAATGTAGGTAAAAACGTCCTTATGGAGTATTGAATGCAGCGTAGTGTCAAACCATGTGTTCAAAAATTATATTATCAAGGGTATACCATACTAAAAATTAACCATGTAACCATCCCACCCAGGCATAAGCCTGGTGGCCTAATGAGTTTAAAGGAAATATAAAAAAGTAGAGGGGGGGGGAAAAAAGGAAAAGGGGGAGAGGGGTAGTAGACCAGGAAAATGAGGATAGCAGCAAGAAGGAAGGCGAGTCCATGGAGTCGGGGGGAAAAAAGATATTGAGAGAAGTGTAGAATCAAATCTAGGAAGTTGAGAAAAAAGGAAAAGAAAGGGGGAGAGGGGTAGTGGACCAGGAAAATGAGAGGATAGCAGCAAGAAGGAAGGGGAGTCCAAGGAGTGGTGGGCAAAAAGATATTAAATCGAGAGAAGCGTAGAATCAAATCTAGAAAGTTGGTTGTAGGCGACCCATGGCTGCCAAATCCTAAGGAATTTATCATGAGTGTCTAAAAGTATGGCCGTCAGCTTTTCGTTTACCATATTTATCATTCATACGACTTTTAAGTGCTCCATGGTCTTTCTATAGTTTAGTTGCAGTAAATAAATGCAACGCCAGCTGGCGTTCCAGGCGAAGTAGCTCTGTGATTGGTTTACACAGAAGAGCCTCATAAGGGTCCCTCTTCAAATTGGTATGCATAAGTTGCGAAGAAGGGCATAGACTCTGACCCATAATCTGCATACCCTCGGACATGTCCACCAGATGTGCACCATAGTGCCCATCCACGGAAACAAAGGGGGGAATAAGTTGGGAAGAATCGAGCCAACCTAGCCACCTATATAGTATTTTGTAAGCATTTTCTAAAGTAAGAACATTTTTAGAGCATTTGGACAAAGCTATAATCCTCAGTCCTCAGGATCCAGCTGCCTCCCCAGTTCAGCCTCCCACTGGAGGTGATGAGGTCTGAGCAGTGTTTTTTGGAGGCGATTATTGCTGCGTAAATTAAAGAGATTAAAGTCAGAAGATTGAGGCTGTGATCTACAAAGGCTTTCAAAAGGGGTCAAGGTGTATGGAGTAGGTCGGGACTTGATAAGCTGTTGCAGAAAGTGCCGAAGATGTAGGTAGCTATAATGCTCACGAAGAGGGATATTGTGTAAGGAGCGTAGAGCTTCAAACTTAATTATCCTAGTTGGGGGTGAACAAAGAGTGAATATCAACAAAGCCATTATCGGTCCACCAAGAAAACTGTTGTGGGTTATAACACCGTGGTGGAAATAAGGGACAATGAAGAAGGCGAAGTAGGGGAAGATAAGGAGAGATCAGGCCCGCCTAGTATTTAATAAAATTCCACAAACAAGGACAGTGTGCCAGACAAGGTCCAAGCATGTCAGCATGGTGCTTATGAGGGAGCCAGGACAGAGAGGCAACTGGAATCGGATAAGAGTCTACTAAATCAATTGTGGCCCATAAAGGAATTAGGTATTTCTCGTGGAGGTGAGATAATGGGGCTATATTCAGTGCTGTATAGTAGGCTTGTAAATTGGGGGCCGAGAGACCACCATTAATCTTACGGCATATAGGACTTGTTTATTAATTCTGGGTCTGGTTGAACCCCAGACAAACTTCAGGATTTTACGTCGAATGCGCAAAATATGTAGAGGAACTAGCATAACGCGAAAAAGGTACAGCAGTTTTGGGATGTAAGTCATGCATACCGCCACAATCCTACCCAATCCAGATAGCGTGAGATGGGACCAGGGGGACAACATATCCGATAGCTTCCTAAACAAAGAGGGAAAATTGGCCTGGTAGAGTCCTGCGTACGTCGAAGTAAGCCTAATCGCCAGATATGGCAAAGAAGACAACCATTGAACTGAAAATGCGTTTTTTAGGGTTGCTCCAGGGGTGGAAGGTTAAGCGACATAGATTTCGATTTGGCAGGATTGACCAATCGTCCCACGAAAAACACAAATGTATCCAAGGGGGACAACCGATTTTAGGCAAAGCGATCCTGAGATTAGTTAGGGACAAGATGTCCGCAAACAACGATATCTTATGAGAAGTAACCGCTACGTCTACCCCTGTTATTTCTGAATAAGAACAAATTGCCTCTGCTAAGGGTTCCAATTCCAAGATGAATAAAAATGGGGAGAGTGGGCAACCTTGCCTGGTTTCCCTCCCAATGGGGAAGAGAGACGATTCAAAGCCATAATACTTAACTTTGGCCTGGGGAGAGTCATATAATGCCAAGACCCAGCTCAAGAATGAGGTGCCAAAGCCGTAGTGGCGGAGCACCATTATCAAATGGGGCCAGGATGAGGTGTCGA
This sequence comes from Rana muscosa, assembly GCA_029206835.1. Lineage (NCBI taxonomy): Eukaryota > Metazoa > Chordata > Amphibia > Anura > Ranidae > Rana > Rana muscosa. The sequence goes on from CM055125.1 coordinate 201,507,907, forward strand.
AGGCTTTATTCACGCCGAGGAATAAGAACATCGTATTTTATCAGATGTGGTAAAGAGGAGTTTAAGTAATTGGCCAACATTTTAGGCAGAAGTTTCATGTCTATAGTAATAAGTGAAATCGGCCTAAAATTGGCCCAAGAAGAATGGTTGATTGGGTTTAGGAATCATCACTATGTTGGCAGTCAAGAGGTTGGAGGTAAAGGTTTGACCTTCTTTTACCCAATTAAACATGGCTGTTAAATGGGGAGCTAAAACATCTTCCATTTTCCTATTGTAAAGTGCTGTAAAGCCAACCCGGGTTCGGTCTCTTGCCCACCTTCAACTCCCTCCCTGATACATTGTAGGACTTCAGATACCTGTATGTCGCGATCCATTAATGACGTGTGGGTTTCAGATAAGGAAGGCAGTGTCGAGCTGTTTAGAAAGGTGTCCAGGCCTTGAGTGGGGGACAGGGTAGGGGCCGAGTAAAGAGTGGTGAGGCGATGCCGAAATTCGTCCTAACACCCGCAGGGGGTTGCCTGTAAGGATATTATAACGAGTGCGTAAAGTAGTGGGGGGGGTATATTTTGGAGTGAAGACACGCAACCTATTAGCCAGCATCGTGTTAGATTTATTCGCCTTAGTATACCATTTCTGGCGAGCCCAGCAAAGTGTGCATTCCGCCTCATTAATTAAACATAGATCCAGTTCCGTATGAGCCTGATCCAATAGTTTGCGGTTAGCAGGGGTAGGGGACTGTTTAAAAGTCGTCGATATTGACTCCAGGCGTGTCTCCAGTGTGTGCCGGGTCAATAATCGTTCCCTCTTACGCTTCATCGCCAGTTGGATAACATGGCCCCTAAGGACTGCTTTATATGGCTCCCATAGTGTTACAGGGGAAGAAACCGAACCTATATTAAGACAAAAATAGTCCACAGAGGCTTGGTGAATGTCTGTCAAGTATCTCTTTGAAAGACAAGAGAGTCATTCATAACCCAGGGAGAATGTTGAGGCTTACAAAGCAAAGAGTGGCAAACAACCAGAACGGGGTCATGATCCGATCACGGAGCAGCTAAAATAGAGGCGGACACAATTAAGGGGAGATGTTTCTTAACACAAACGTGATCAATCTTGGAGTGAGAATGATGGGGATGAGAGTAATGAGTATAATCCTTACCCAGGGGACGGAGGTCACTCCAGACATCCACCAGGTCATGACTTTGTAAAGAATGCAAAAAATTATTTGCATCAGGAGAAGAGGCTTTGTGTTCCGAAGGATATTTATCAAGAGCAGGGTTCAGCATCACATTGGAGTCTGCTGCCAGAAAAAGGGTACCCCTGTGGTGGGATTTCAACAAGGAGCAAATATGAGTCAGAAAGGGCCTTGGATTTATATTTGGAGCACAGTACGTCAGGATGGTAACTTCGGTGTCCTGAATATTACCTTGTAATAAGAGGTACCTGCCATTTGGGTCAGCTTACTGCAACTGAAGGGAACCGATTTACGAAGAACAATAAGTACACCTCTTTGTTTAGTTGGGCCATTAGCCAAAAAAACTTGAGGGTACGGGGCATTGAAATATTTAGGGCAAGAGGAGGCTGAGAAATGGGTTTCTTGCAAGCATGCAATATCTATGTTTTTGGAGGTATTTAAAAACCTTCACTCTTTTGGGGAGAGTTCATACCCTGAACATTCAGGAACAGCCAGTTCAGTACCATGGCATCAGGGAGGTGTACCAAGACACTGCCCAGACACCCCGCGGACTGAAGGGAAGAAGGAGAGCATTTCACACTTATTTTTACTACTAAACTGAGCTTATATAGTGAAATACAGTATTTAGAAGTCGGTGACACTGTTTTGATGTTGAATTTTAAAAGCAGCGGTGTTCTGTCAGATCAGCAAACGTGTGGGATCAGCACGCTTGCTGTTACTTTTTAAATTCAACACCAAAACAGTTTTACAGATTTCTAAATACTGTATTTCTCTATATAAGCTCAATTTAGTGGTAAAAATAAATTTGAAATGCATTATTTCAGTGGGTGTAAAAAGATGTCCGATTGGCGACTTCCAACTTAATCCTTTACTGTGGACGAGTGCTGGGTGTACCAAGATGGCCGTGACGAAACGTCACTTCCGTTACCAAATCTGACGGGTCGCCTAATTTGACGGAACACCTGCACCGTCTAGTCTTGATGCCTATTCATTTTATTTAAAAGTCAAAAAGTAGATATCACAGGTGTCGAGTATTTCATCTACACATTGCACTTGGAGTCACTACTGGATACCAGCTTCTATGAACTCTAGATTGAGCTTTTATATAGCACTTAATATTTTTTCTCTTGTGCGTTTTCCATGTGACTTTGGTGTTTTTTACATATGGTCGCAAGATAACTTTTGCTATTTTTAAATATATTCCGCATTGTTCATTACTATATTGCACTGCACAGTTGCATTTTTTGGATATATGCCACTTTATATACACTGCACATTTAGTGTGTTGTTTGTATATTATGTCATTTCACGCATAGGTTTATCCCGTGCAAAACCTAGCGCTGCACTCCTATTTTTGTTTTTTCATTTTGTTTTCTGTCCTTGGTAGGGCCCCTTCCTGGAAGTTTCATTTTAATAAACCTCAACTTGGCAGTTGAGGAGATCACCAAATCTCTTCCTTGAGCTGCAGTTTGTACATCTTTCTGCTACAGACTGGCAGTTGGTAGTGGGGGGGGAACAAATAGATCAGTCAGATGACTAAAATGTTACTTTTACTGTAAGAGCGGCAAGGATGTGGAATTCACTTCCCCACACGGTGGTTTCAGCAGGGAGCATCGATAGTTTCAAAAAACTATTAGCTAAGCCTGTGAACGACCACAACATACAGGGATATACAATGTAATACTGGATATATAATCACACACATAGGTTGGACTTGTGTCTTTTTTCAACCTCACCTACTATGAACTACAGTAGTGTTTGTTTTCATTACATGTGCTATTCCTAAAGATACAGTGATTTATTTTATTTTTTTAATTTACAGGCTCCATATTTAAAGGGTTTCAAGAAGCAACAATTGAGTTTCTGCCAACATACAAGTTTGACGTTGGCTGTGACCAATATGACACAACGTCGAAGCAGAGAACACCGTCATATACAGTAAGAACATCTCAGGATATATTTATGCCCACCATGCTTTAAATCTATTAGGAGTCCCACAGTGTCTGTGCCCACCCCCAGTATTGCATCATACTGATACCTAGTGGTTCATAGGGACTCAGTAATACCATGTTAAGAATATACCGGTATATACAGTACTGTGCAAAAGTTTGACAGGTGTGCAAAAATGCTGTAAATTAAGAATGCTTTAGAAATAAAAAAGGTTACCGGTAGTTTTTATATTTTATCAATTAACAAAACGGAAAGTAAATGAAAAGAGGAGAAATCCAAATCAAATCAATATTTGGTGTGACCACTCTTTGCCTTCAAAAGAGCATCAACTCTTCTAGGTAAACTTGTACAGTTTTTTTGACGGAACTAGTCAGGTAGATTGTTCCAAACATCTTGGAGAACCAACCACAGATCTTTTGTGGATGTAGGCTGCCTTAAATTGTTGAAAACAAAAACATGTCCACCGCCCCCATCTATAGCTGGCTATCACGGTAAGTAGCATTGGAAGGCTAAAGCAGATAAAAACATGGCCTGGGGAATGCCCAGGGAAAAACCAAGCCTACTTACCGACCAGCTCGCTGACAACCAATTAACCTGTCTAACAGTATGCGTTAAAAACAGGGGTTTGTCCGCACGCATTTGCAAACGCATGCGTGAGCCACAGAGCCACGCCAAGGCCCCCTGGAGTCTGTGGTCCTACACTAACATTGAGTGTCCCCAAATTGTTGTCTCTTCATGTAATCCCAGACAGACTCCATGATGTTGAGATCAGGGCTCTGTGGGGGCCAAACCATCAATTCCAGTACTCCTTTGTGCTGAAGACAGTTTTTCATGACATTGGCTGTATGTTTGGGGTCGTTGTCCTGCTGCAGAATAACTTTGTGGCCAATTACACGCCTCCCTGATGGATCAGCATTGAGGACACTGTTGATCCAGACCAAATCTCCATCTCTATTTGCAGAAATGCAGCCCCAGACTTTTAAGGAACCTTCACAATGCTTCTCTGTTGTCTGCAGACACTAGTTGTACCGTTCTCCAGCCCTTTGGCAAACAAACTGCCTCCTGTTACAGCCAAATATTTCAAATTTTAACTCCTCAGTCCAGAGCGCTTTCACCCCAGTTCCTATGTTTTTGTGCATACTTGAGTCGCTTGGCCTTGTTTCCATGTCAGGGATATGGCTTTTTGGCCTCATTTCTTCCAAAGTTCTCTGGATAGTAGATTGGTGTACCTAGGTCCCACTGGTTTCTGACAGTTTTGTGCTGATGGCACTGCTGGACATCTTCCAATGTCGAAGGGAAGTAAGCGTGATGTGTCTTTCATCTGCTGCATTACGTTTCCTTGGCTGACCACTGCATCTACTGTCCTCAACGTTGCCCATGTCTTTATGCTTCTTCAAAAGAACTTGAACAGCAGATCTTGAAACCCTAGTCTGCTTTGAAATCTTTGCTTGAGAGACACCTTGCTCATGCAGTATAAACTACCTTGTGTCTAGTTGCTGTGCTCAGTCTTGCCAATGGTGTATGACCTATGACATAAAAAAAATCTTCCACAACCTCACCTTAGAGTTTGGCTGTTCCATACCCAGTTTTAATCCTTCAACACAACTGTTTCTGTTTCAGTTAAAGGATAAGTTCACCTTTACAAAAAAAAAAATACACTTTTGCAGGTACAAAATATGCATTTAGTATTTTTTGCAATGACCTGTGAAACCTTGCACCCACAATCAGCAGGTGGTGGGTGTAATGCCATGGTCCTGGAGACTGTGTATCTATCTGCCCGTACCCCTTTTCATTGAAAACTACAAGCCAACAGCCGCAAAGGCTGTTGGACCTTGTCGTTTTCTGATTCACAGAACACTGTGAATGGATAATGTGGCCAGGTGGATGGAACCCTGCTTGCCTGCATTTTTTGCAGATTGTAACCGCGAGAGGGAGAAGATCCCCCCCCCCCCGCTAGCTGTCAGACTGGGGGAGAGGGGGCCGGTGCATCTGTAACATGTTACACCCTGAATATGGGTGTAACATGTTACAAAAGGTGAACTTATCATTTTAATGAAATTGATGATCATTAGCACCTGCTTGGTATAATTGATATAATCATACACCTGACTCTAATCCTACAAAATCTGACTTTGTTCAAGTGTATGGCCTGGTTCACACCTATGCAGGTTGTAGTTTGCATACTCCAGTTGCATCCTGCATTTTTCGATGCACGTTTTTGATGCATTGAAGTCTTTGGAACCAAAAACCAGAAAAAAGACCCTGACCCTTTCCATAAAATGCACAGATGTGAATGTGACCCATAGGAAACCATGTTAAATGGACTGGAGTGTGTTTATGCAAAACTGAAACCGCATCTAAAAAATGCATAGGTGTGAACCAGGCCTACAAGTGTAAAAGTTGATGCTGGTTTGAAGTGATCACACCAAATATTTGATTAGATTTTTCATCTGTGCTTTCACTTTGCATTTTGTAAATTGATAAAAAATGATCTATTAATTATTTTATAATAACATTTTTATATTTTAATTATATTTATATTAAAGAATTCTTACTTTACAGCATTTCTTCACACCTGCCTGTGTATGAGCATTTGAGGCGGCATCAGTATTGATATTTTATATTTGCCATCACAGGACAGGATTGTGTACAAGAGTCGCCAAAAAGGAGATATCAAAGTCCTGAAGTATGCTTCCTGCCCGCTGGTGAAAACATCAGACCATCGGCCTGTTTTTGGGTTATTTGAAGTACGGATAAGACCTGGAAGAGATAAGTAGGTTTTGATGAATTGTGTTGAAATCAGTCCATGACGTGCAGATAACTTGGTTTTAGTCTGACAAGGGCAGAGTGACAGGTGTTAAACTTGCAGAATCCCTACAGCCCCATTCCCACATCAAAATAAGTGCAAGTGACTTGGCTGTACCCTCTTTTAAGTAAACTAGTCAAGGATGCTAACCTGTTTTACGTTAATAACACAATTGTCAAATTTCAGAGGATCTTCAGACAGGTAAGCGCCATCTTCGCTAAGTTCATCTGGGCCAATAAGCGGCCCAGGATCTGGGGGCGTTTTGACTCTCCCCAAACTGTATGGAGGGACCGCGGTCCCAGATATCCAGAAATACTATCAGGCTGCACACTTGACACGGGTGATTGACTCACTGGTGCAGACATGGTGATCAAAAGCTATGGAGCCAATTAGAACAACAATTTACCATCGTCCCCCTACGTCGGGCTCCCTGGTGCTTCCAGATATTGCCCCTGTCGCTTAAGACACACCCTACTATCGGCCCAATGCTTAGAACTTATATACGTACATGTAAAAACACATAGATTTTTCACCATCAAGTCGCTTTTGTGCCCCGTCTTAGGCAATCCAAACTTCTATTCGGGACTTGGTAGAGGCCCATTCCAAAACCTGCGTGATGCTGGCTTCTTCCAAGTGTCACATTTCCTCACATCAGACAGCTGGCCTTCAATCTCAACACTGATGCGACCGGACAGACTATTTGCCTTTCGATTTTTGTAAGGTGCTTCAACTACACCACTATCTCCGCTCACTGGGGCCCCGAGCAGTGTACAGGCATTCGTCAACCACATTTGAGTCTCATTGGATAGAGGGTGGTGCGCTCTCCCGCACCCTTTCAAAAATGTATTCTCTATTGATATCCCCCACCCGAGGACTTTAGGTTACCCTGCCTCATTAAATGGAGATGCCGGGGAGAGCGGGGGACACTCTTGCACATATTTTGGGCGTGCCGGGCTTGGAGATCTTCTAGAGGGAAGTACGCAGACTTGCACAACAGTTTACAGACTATCCGGTTCCAGAGGACCCAGCCTTCTTTCTGCTTCATTGCTCTGACATTCCTATTACAACGTATAGAAAGTCGGTACTGCTTCATCTACTTAATGCTGCCAAAAATTGCATCGCTTTGCGATGGAAAGACCCTGACCCTCCCTCTATTCAAATGTGGCTCAGAAAGGTCGGGAGATCAATAAAATAGAGGATCTAGTGCATTCAGCACTAAACAAGCATTAACGCTATAAGAAGCCGTGGCTTCCATGGAATATGTTTTTATATTGCTTCCCTCTTCGACCCCCCCCCCCCCCCTTCTTACCTAGTCCTTTCCCCTCTTCTTTTTTCCCTCCTTTCCAACGATATGACAAAACCCAGGTATCCAACCTTGTTTCCCTTTTGTGGTCTTACATTGGCTAATATAGCAATATTATTCCCTCTCTGTACAATATGTAGTCTGAGGTATTATGTTATCCCTGCACTTGTTTTGTTGGACTACACTTTCGCAGTTCAGCTGTTGATACAATTTGTTGGTTAACTTTGTATTCTAAATAAAGAATTTGAAAAAAAACTTCAGAGCGTGTACTGGTTGCTCTGGCATTGGTCTGCTTAAGCCTAGTACAAATGACCGAATGTCGGACGATATCGGCCGACATTCGGCCCGTGTGTATAGCAGCCGGTCCGAAAGAAGTCGGCTGTTCGGCCAGTTTCTATCGGTCGAGCATGCACGAAAACCAGCAGCCGATCAGCGCTCTCAGCCAATGGAAACATCAGCTGCGGTGCTGACATTGATGAACTCCAGGGCGGGTAAGTGTCTTATTATTATTAAAAGTTATCATCTGCAGTATGTGTAGCTGCTGGCTTTTAATTTTTGCAGAGGCGGGCACACCTCCTCCTTTAACCACTTGCCAACCGCCGCATGAACATTTACATCGACAGAATGGCACGGACAGGCAAATGGGCGTATATATACACACGTCCCATTTAATTTGCCGCTGTGTGGTCGCGCGCGCCGCCGGCGAGCTCCGTGACCGTGGGACCCGCGGACTCTGTCTGCTGGTGTCCCGCGATCGTGTCACGGAGCTGAAGAACGGGGAGATGTCAGTGTAAACACATCTCCTCGTTCTTCCTAGTGACATGTCACTGATTGTCTGTCTGTTCCCTGTCATCGGGATCAGCGACGTGTCACGGCAAGCCACGCCCCCTAACAGTTAGCATCACTCCCTAGGTCGCACTTAACCCCTTCAGCGCCCCCTACAGATTAACCCCTTCACTGCCAGTGTAATTTTTACAGTAATCCGTGCATTTTTATAGCACTGATTGCTGTAAAAATGACAATGGTCCCAAAATGGTGTCCGATGTGTCCGCCATAATGTCGAAGTCACGATAAAAATTGCTGATCGCTGCCATTGCTAGTAAAAAAAATGTATTAATAAAAATGCCATAAAACTATCCCCTATTTGGTTTGCGCAAAAGTTATAGCGTCTACAAATCAAACGCTTTATTGCGTTATTTTTGGTAAAAAAATATATAGAAGAATACGCATCGGCCTAAACTGAGGAAAATAAATGTTTTAGATTTCTTTTTTGGGGGATATTTATTATAGAAAAAAGTAAAACATTTTTTTCAAAATTGTCGCTCTATTTTTGTTTATAGCGCAAAAAATAAAAAACGCAAATACTACCAAAAGAAAGCTCTATTTGTGGGGGGGAAAAAAAGGAAGTCAATTTTGTTTGGGAGCCACGTCGCACGACCGCGCAATTGTCAGTTAAAGCGACAGTGCCGAATCACAAAAAGTGGCCTGGTCTTTGGCCAGCCAAATGGCCGGGGCGGAAGTGGTTAAAGAATAAGTTCACCTTTTGGCCGATGGCTTCTAGTTCTGAATGGACTGCAAGGGCGCTGATGAGCACTCTCGTAGTTCATTCACAAGCCCTGCAGATTATAAACAGTCAGCCTGTATTGGAGGTATGGGCTAAAAGCTGCAGGAGCCTTGCATTGCACTCTCCTGATCCATGGGTGCAATGCTTTACATGCTTCTGCAGGAAAAAATAATAAATGCACATTTATTTTTTCTGGCAAAATGTTTTTTCTTAAAAGGTGAACGCATCCTTTAAAGCTTAAAGTGTTACTAAACCCAGTGATATAAAAATTTGTTAATCCGCCCCCAACAGTGCCCACAGCTTATAAATCCTTTTTTACATTAAAATACTGCCACTTAATACCTTTTTGGATGATCTGTATACCACGGTCACATGATAAACCGCAATGTTCTTTGGGCAGAGTTGGCAACCAGAGCTGTGGGGGAGAGTGTAGAGGGCATTTGAAACCATGGCATTTTTGTTTCCTTTAGACATATCTTAAAAGAAAATATATGAGAACATAAGATGCATATGTGAGTCTATCATAATATGGATTAAAGGTATTTATATTCTGGAATCTTTTTTTCAGCATCCCCCTGGCCGCAGGGCTATTTGATCGTGAATTGTATCTTCTGGGAATCAAGAGGCGGATTTCACGTGAGCTGCAGAAACGGCAGGTGATCAAGAACCAGAAAAGTAGCGCAGTCTGCGCAATCTCCTGACTAGAGAGGGATGGAGTCTGGTGAGCAGATGGACAGAAGTATTCTACTTGCCTGTCATGGCTGGCCTCAGGTGTCAGGATGCCTCAAAGTGTGCCTACAGTGTAGGAAGCAATTACAGTGGCTGCGGGTTCAGAATCAACTAATCACTTTAACAGGAGCATGTGAATGTCATTACCATTTTGTGAGGTGAATCAGTTTGCTGGGAACATCTCTCTCCGTTCAGCACTGTTATTTGTTCCTAGCAAACTGTTGAAAATGGATCCATCTTAGAAAGAAGCTGCCAGTACTGCATGCAGTGGACAGGAATTCCAGTTCATTGGTGGCATTGTATGGTAATCTGATGACAGAAGTCTGTGCCGATGAACCATTTTACACTGAAATCTACGCATGTGAAAAGGGACCATTTTACTTAGTGGCTTACAGTAAACTCACCAAACAGCAATGTTGCAATATTAACCTTCGCTTGCAAAAGGGACTCTAGATGCTAATCATGTGAGCTCCCAGCATGCATCTTTCTTTGGCCTTCTTGTGTTATACTGAAATGTAATATATGTAAATATTTATTTATCTGTCAATTGGCCATGAAATGAAATCACTCCTTTTCTGTGTGGTATGCCAATACAGATATCATGGATTTCCCTGTATATTTACTAGTGACCATTGCCATCAGAGATCTGTTACAACACTCAGAGGATTCCTATTTATAGGAACATGGCCTGCCCATTCACTAGAGACCAGTGACATCACTGAACTTCATATTCATGAGAATGCAACCGATCTATTCACTAGATACCAGTGAAATCACTGAGACACTTTCTATACATGAGACTGTGACCAGTGGTCTCACAGAGATGCTTCATATTCATGAAAATGAAATCTTTCCACTTAATTGAGAACAGTGACATTAACACTTCATTATTAATGAAAAATTAGACTATGCACCACCTGGTGACATCACTGACACTTCAATGTTCTCCAGTGAACAGATAAACGGTGTTCTTTAGTAGATATGAAGACCCAAATATACTAAACATTGGCGTTCTGATCTTGTGAAGAGGCTCCACAAACTCCCTTCTGCATCTACCATCTGTACCACTACATGATAGTTTTAAACCAATGGCTGTTCAGTAAAAGAAAACATTCATTAAAAACAAAATAACAGTAGCATGAGCCAACCTTTATTACACTTTTAATAATGCTTGCAATTATTGTGAAACATCGTAGCAACTCTGGCATTACAGAAGTATTAAGTCTGTGTGGGGTGTTAGCACTTCAATCATCCTGACCCCATGGCTTCATTGTGTCACTGTAGCCTGCCACCACAGCTATCAGATGTATGGCCTCACTTTGTGATTGTTTTGTGCAGTGAAAGAATTTACTAAAGCCTCTCCCCAGCACTACGGCCATTGTAAGTATTCAGCATTATCACAATTTAATATGTATGGAGGCCAACCCAAGAGCCATGCAGGCTCTCTGCTCTCCTGACACTCACTGTGGCTCTGCACTGGTCCACGGGTTGGGAACCCCTGCCTTAGACAGTTTTAAATGAATGTTAGGATTCTCAGCTACCAGATGTGTCCTGAAGGAATTGGGAGGGGGAGTCATATTGAGCAGTAAGACCCACTGAATGTTTATCCCACTCTCTTCAAAGCTATAATTCGTGCATTTCCAATTCTTCTCTGTAATTCCAAAGTATTCAAGGTTTACAGGTTCACTGCTGATTAGATTTAGTCAATGGCTTACCTGCAAGGGGAACCTTTCAAACAAAATAAGGATTGACCAATGTGGTTTATTAAGGGTGTTACATATAGGTTTTAATTTATTCACAATCCTTTGAACCTGGCTGCACTTAGCGTGAAGACTCCAAAATTGCCCTGACACAGGCCATATATCTGCTTTAGGAGAGGCATTGCCACCTTTGAGTGCTAGTCTTACAAGTTTTGGAGTAAGATTTGGTGATGTCATTACTGTGCTGTTTACTGTTATCCTTCCTGGAGGGAGCTATAGTGCAATGATTTCCCTGCTTCAGCTTGATGCATTCACAGAGAGTAAAAAAAAAAATCTGGGTAATGCTGGCGACTAGTTTTTTTCCCTCTGTCTGCCTTTTTGGGCATGGTTAGCAGTGTTTAGGTCTTTAACCACTTCAATACCAGGCACTTATACACCTTCCTGTCCAAGCCAATTTTCAGCGGTCGCAATTTGAATGACAATTGCGTGGTCATGCTACACTGTACCCAAACAATTTTTTTTTTAGCATTTTGTTCCCACAAATAGAGCTTTCTTTTGGTGGTATTTGATCACCTCTGCGGTTTTTATTTTTTGCGCAACAAATAAAAAGACCGAAAATTTAGAAAAAAAATAAGTTTTTCTTTGTTTCTCAATTTTTTTGTAAATAAGTATGTTTGCTTCAATTACGGGAACTGATCTGGGGACACTGGTGGGTGGCATTGCTGGGCATCACTGATTTTATTAGTTCTATAATGGTGCCAGTCAGTGCCCATTTGATAAACAATCAGCGGCAAGCCACCGATCGGCTCGGCTCTACTCACGTCTGTCAGACGTGAGTGAGGAAAAGCCAATCAACAGCTCTTCCTGTTTACCACGTGATCATCCATGTCCAATCACGATATAAAGAGCCTCCGTTGGAGGCTCTTTACCGAGATCGGTGTAGCGGTGTGTCAGACTGACACGGCACCACTGATCGCCACGATGCGCGCCTCCACAGGCACGTGGCGGCTGTTATCCTGCTGGATGTCATATGACGTCCAGTCAGGATAACTGAACCACTGCCCGGACATCATTCTATTATAGGCTGGGCGGTAAGTGATTAAAGCAATGATGATCTGATAGTTGCTGTTGCCCTGGACCCACTTATACCCAAATGAAGCCCCCAGGGGGGAGTGACCACCCCTGTACTATCACCATTCACATTGAGCAATACGTTTTTCTTCTTCCAGCATAGCTATTCAAGCTTCATCTTCTTTTTAAAACAGATCAGGAAAACAATTAAATTACTGAGCAGATCTACAAGTATGCCTAATGTTTTACCAAACAGTTTATAATGCAGTCAAATAGCAGGGTAAGTTAACCAGATAGAAAGTATAGGTGACTCAGGCTCTTTAGAGGGTCCTCGTCCGATGCCAACTGCTAGGAGTGCCAGCAGGAACGGAGCTCGCCTCAGCTACAGGCATCGCCATGTAGCAGGAAAAGTATTCCAGAAGTCACACATCACTGCAAGTCCTCTGTAAAGGAGTATGTGGCAGTCTCAGCCAGGCCATGCCCTGTGTTTTGCTCTGCCCTCAGAGGTTAATCACGGGGGCAGAGCAAAACACATTTGGGGCATGGCCTGGTTGGAACCCTAGCTGAGACTGCCACATACTCCTTTACTTGCAACAATGTGTGGCTTATGGGATACTTTTCCTGCAGCAGGGTCAGTTACCTTACTTTTCTCTGTACTGTCGAGACGCAATGCACCTCCCTTCCCCCCCCCCACTCCCTCAGTCCTGCTTTAAAGGGCTTTACAGGATATTACTTTAAAGAAAGATTTAGGCATTTGCACAAGCTGTTTTTAAAAACACATTTAATGTTATAAAAGCAATTACTACATTCTCAGATGAGGTTTAACAGGGTTACAGTTGTTTCCTTATCAAAATAGTTTTTTTTTTTGCTAAACACAGGGGTTGAGTTGCTAAAACTGAAGAGTGCAAAATCTGGTGCAGCTCTGCAGAGAAACCAATCAGCTTCTGACTTCAGTTTGTTCAATTAAGTCAAGGGTGCCTAAACAGTGGCCTGCGACCTCCTGCTCTGGGATGGAATAGAATACTGTTATTAAAGGTCAGTTTATTACTAAAATCACTGTATATATGGGCATATCTGTTCTGCAGTGGTTACTGGGCTACTTTCAAACTGATCTGCAGGTGCAAAGCAGTTTACCTGCACTGAGCCATAGATTTCTATTACCTGCGAGCTTTCTGAAAGTGCACCAATCCTGCAGAATATAATAAAAGTCTATTACCAAGGGTAGACTGCATTGAACCTGCGGTGCGAGTAAACCGCAGCACATCAGCGTGAAAGGGGGGTCCGACCAATTGGACCCTCCATTCACCTCTAAGTAGTGGTAGACATAAACCGACTTGTGACCTCCAATCCGATAAAAAAAAAAAAAAACGATAGCAGACACGGACATACCATCCACCCTCTCCACTCATTGTGGCCCACGACCGGTTACCAAGTCGCTTAAGTGGCCCTCACTCTTCAAAAGGTTGGTCACCCCTGAATTGAGCTTAAAAAAACAAAAAAAACAAACAAAAACTGATTGGTTTCTGTGCAAAGCTGCATCAGATTTTGCACTCTAGTTTTAGTAAATTAAACAATGCCTTAGCAAATTGAATATCACCCAAATAGTGTTTTAGCTACTGTATACTATAGTGAATACATACCTAGGTTTGAGGATAGACTTTTAGGCCTCATGCACGCTGGACGTTTTTGCAGGGACGTCAGACGAGGTTACCCCCGCCTCTAAACTCCCCTGGATGTTAGCCTATGTGTCTATGCACACAGGCTTTTAACAGCGTTTAGTGGCGAGGACTTTAATAGGCAGAAATAAAAATATTGCCAGTGCGTCTAGGAGCTTGTTAACGCTAGGCATGCTCAGCGCTTTAGTGTTAATTAATTTCAGTGGCCAGAATAAATTATTATGAATGAACACCCATGCGCTTGATGCCTGTAAATGTGCCTTAACGTTTTACACACCATTACAAGGATCGGGCATTTTTTTTGCTGCCAGTAGGAAAGGCTTTTAGGAGAGTTTTCAAAATGTCCTGTGTGCATGAGGCCTTATAGTTTTAGCTACTGGAACACTTGCTGGGCTTGCTTTCTTTCTGACCTTTAACGTGGTTCTAAACTCAAAGGCTTTTCTTTACCTTAATGCACTCTCTGCATTAAGCTACTGCAAACTCTTCAATACTAATTCTTCCCCCCCCCCCCACCACTATGAGGAAATACTATGAACGAGGAATGATCGTTCAAATTTCATATAGTGTGTACACAACTATTGACATCCAAGATTAAGGGTCCTTTCACACATGCGGACCGTTCAGGTCCCCCTGTCAGTTTTTCAGGAAGACCTGAATGGACGCTCCATGCGTCAGATATCAACGGTGACATGTCTGCTGACATCCGATCTGCTCCGCTAAATCTAGACGGATGGAAAAGTTATTTTTAATCCGTCTGGCAGATCGGATAAAAACTGACAGGCAGATCCGTTTTCTTCCGATCCCGCATAGAGGAGAGCGGGGCTCTGACAGGTCTGTCTACACAGTGAGAAGAGACAGACCTGTCACCTGCGGCTCAGTGGGGATCAATGGAGCGATCTCTGCTGAGCAAGCGGAGTTTGTGAAAATGGACATTACTGTGTGAAAGAGTACTAAGGCTTTCCAAACAAAAATTCCCGCAGGGACAAACTGCAAAATTTTTCTACTTACATGTACTGTTTTTGTACGAGAAAAATCTGATACGAAAGACTGTGCATGATTAGAAACAACTGTCATACGAGAATTTCTGTACATTTAGTACTACCCTCGGTTTTGACTTGCTGTAAAACATCAAAGGAAAACCGGACGATCGTTCATTGGATTGTTTTATAGTGTGTACCCAGCTTAACACTTACCTGAGTCCTTATCAATCCAGCTCTGTACCCAGATGCAGGTCTTCTCTCGCTGCTGTCACAGGTTTTGCAGGAAACATTTGTCAAACAAATCGTGTGAAATTGGGGGGTCGGACAAGCAGTGCTGTGCGCGTCTATGGACAGCACACACCTAAAAGGAGCAAACAGTGGTAGCAGGGGACCCCAGAAAAGGGATTAAGCGACTGCTATATGTGCATTACCATTGCACAGGGCAGGTAAGGATAGATTTTTATTTTTTAAATAAAAAAAAAATCTAAGTGGGGGGGTGTGGTTTTAAAATCAATTACTTTAGCTGAGAGCCACTTACAAGACAGAGAAATTAACAATAGGAAGATTATCAAATAATTTAGGTTTTTTTTCACATTTAATCCAACAATACAAATGTCTTCACATGAAGGGGGTACTATTCACCATCTAACAATGGCTTAATCTGCAGATTAAATTTTTTGTGCTCAGCATGATGGGGAAATATTAATTTTTTGCTCAATACTACAGCAAATACAATATTAGGGTGAACCTAAGCTGGGCAAATCAAAATATTCACTTAACTGCCCTCTTTCCCCAGCAGCTGTACAAACTCACATTACCTTCACTCCCCTGCAACTCTCGTTAGAAACAAAGAGCAATACAGAATTCCTCCTATGGGACAGCGCTGGTGCTTGATAAACTGGTCCAGTGCTGTCACATAGGGGCAGAGAGAGTTCTCAACTTTGTGGAAGCTCCAAGTCATTGAGAAATTACCTTCTCTCATTACTCCCAGCTGACAAACAGGGGAGTGAGCAAAAGTAAAGTGTTGCTGTTACAGCGGCAGGTGGAAATTAAGTGATCCTGTTACTTTGCCCTGCACGCAAAAAAAATAATAATCACAGGTTCACTGTAATCTGTCACTCACACAATGACATAGGAACTAATGCAGTGTTTTAACAGCTGAACAGGCAGATAATTTGTATACAGAACCATTGCAGAGGAGAATGCAATCTTTCCATTCACTATGGAGATGCATTTACCAGTTCCCAAAGGCGATAGCCTGAACACTGATATTACCACACTATGCTGTGTCTTTTGGGTCAGCTGGCATACACTTTCACCAGTAGCGGCAGATCTGGACCTGAAAAATTTGGATTTCGTTGATCGCGGCTGTGATGCTTTCTATGCAAATCATCCATAAACAGAATATACAGTGTAGCACAAACTCTGTCCTCCTGTGGCATCTCATAAGAAATCACAGTAGAGACTTGGTGGTCAGCTAAGTTCAGTGAACCTATCGGAACAGGCGATATGACCGTGGAAGGCGTCCATCTTTACTGGAGAGCGCGGTCTGGATCTGATCATAGTCTGGTAACTCTGATAGGTCCCCTAATGCAGCCACTGCGGGCTTATTCCTCAGCATCTTTGTTGCTACTCTTTTGATGTCACTTGCTTTAATGTTGCCTGCAAAGTGGATTAAATGGTTAAAGCAACCCTTGAAAAAAAACAGTTATTACATACCGCATTTACATAAGCTAAGGACCTCTGTAAACCATTAAAAAGTACTTCTAAGGATCTAATGCTATCAAGTAAATACTGCAAGTGTAAGTCACAAGTTTGCCCAGTTTTTCTTTTAATCACTTGACAACTGCAATATGTAGATCAATGTTATCGGGCACTGCTCATTCCCCTTGCTGAGAAAACATAAATCAATCAACAGGAAAGAAAATCGCTTGATTCCCCCATAAACAGAGCCAGTGTTGATTGGGGAATCCCTCCCACAGAGCCATTGGGTTCTCCCAGCAGGGAGAACACCATGATTATTGCTAGAGGCTGGAAATAATCTTATGTAAAATCTGACAGGCTGGTTGTACCGAAGTTGATCTATCAACTTGATATATTCAGCCTACCCATACATGGTTTGAATCTCGGCCGGTCCCTGCTGAACCAGCTAAGATTCAAAACATTTATAGCTGGCTTAAAGTGATTGTTATTTTTATAGGAAATAAAACTAGAACTTACAAACATAATATACTTACCTGCTCTGTTGCAGTGAATCTGCACAGAGCAGCATGGATCCTCCTCTTCTATGCCTCCTGCCTCCTCCCTCCTGTTGAGTGCCCCCACAGCAAGCAGCTTGCTATGGGGGCACCCGAGCCACGTCAGAGCGCTCCCTGTGTTCATTCAGACACAGAGCCCCGCACCCTCTCTCCATTGATTGGCTTGCTGACTTTGATAGCAGCAGGAGTCCATGGCACCACTGCTGTGTCTCAGCCAATGAGGAGGGAGAATCTCAGATGGCTGAGACACTCGTGGACAGAGAGGGACCTCAGGTAAGTGTTAGGGGGGCTAATGCACACATAAGGCTTTTTATCTTATTGCATAGAATGCATTGGGGATTAAAAAAAAAAAAAAAAAAAAAACATTCTGCCTTTACAATTCCTTAAAGATTACACTGTCACAGACAGCCACTAGTTTCAGTCTACCAATTAAAAAAAAAAACATTCAGCTTGTTTCCCTGTCATGTGATCAGCTGACAGCCAATCATGGTGATCACATGCAGGGTGGATATTTTTGTTTACCAACAAAACTCTCCAGCCAGCAGATGACACTGTGCACTCACTGTGAAGTAAAGTGTTACAGTGTACAATTTACTGGTCAGCCAGCAGATGGCACTATGTCTCACACTGTGCACTTACTGTGAAGTAAGGTATTAAAGTGGAGCTCCACCCTAAATTTTTACTTGTGCTGATCGGATTCCTCCCCCCCTCCGGTGTCACAATTGACACCTTTCAGGGGGGAGGGGGGTGAAGATACCTGTCTAAGACAGGTATTTTCACCCACATCCGGGAGTCCTCTCTCCGGGAATCTGCGGGAGTGACGTCACTTCCCCCAGACTTCCCGTAGTGTTCTGGGAGACACTCGGCTCCCAGAACACAGGAGGACGAATCAGAACGGCGCAGCGCGACTCGCGCATGCGCCGTAGGGAACCGGGCATGAAGCCGCAGGGCTTCACTTCCTGGTTCCCTCAGCGAGGATGGCGGAGGGAGCAGCAGAGCGACGAGCGATCGCTCGTCCTCTGCTGCGGACGTCGCTGGACTCCAGGACAGGTAAGTGTCCAAATATTAAAAGCCAGCAGCTGCTGTAGCTGCTGGCTTTTAATATTTTTTTTTCCTGCGGAGCCCCGCTTTAAGCCTATTACAGCTTGCAAAAGCTCAGTACAGCTTTTTTTTTTACTGAGCTAAAATACAGCCCATTAATTGTAATATGCCTTTGCACACAGGCACGCAAATGATTGTTTACAATTAATGAGCTGCATTTTAGCTCAGTAAAAAAATAAGCTGTACTGAGCTTTTGTAAGCCGCAGTATGCAAGAGGCCTTACTGTTTACAATTTACTGGTAAAATGACAGAGTTTAAAAAAAAAAGTTTGTCTGACTCTTTAAATTATAGCTCCCTATTTTTAGAACCTGAGAGGGTGCAGGTTTCCTTCTTACCACTTCAAAAATATATCTTTAAGATTTTAAAAGACATGAAAGTGCTACCATTTGGCTCCTGTAAAACTGTATTTATTGTATCTTGAACAGAGTTTGCAGGCTGAATTCCCTTGCTTTGCTCAGACGTGTATATGGTCTAATTCTGAGACTGGGATCTTAAAAGGGGTGTATAAGGTTCATGTTTTTTCACCTTAATGCATCCTATGAACATCTTACAATTACCGACCCCCATGCTCTCTCTCCCCCCATGTTTTACTTACCTGTGCCCTGGAAAGTCCCGCGTCGTGAACGCGCTCTTCCTTTGCCCAGGCTTCTCGGCTCTTCATTGGATAGATTGATAGTAGCGCAGCCATTGGCTTGCGCTGCCGTCAATCAAATCCAATGACGCGGGCGATGGGACCGAGTCCTGCACTTGGCGGCTATGGACGCCTAATGCAGGACTCAGGAGCACGCCCGCAGGGTAACCCTCTTGGGAGAGCCAAGAGACCGCAGAAGTCGCTGTTCGGGGCCACTCTGTGCAAATTGAACTGCACAGTGGGAGGTAAGTACGACATGTTTGTTATTGTTAAAAAATAAAATGGGAACCTTTACAATCACTTTAAAGTTACCAGGCCTCGTGTAGGAGAAATGAAAGGTCTAGGCTTGGTGTTTCTAGCTGGGGAACAGATTACAATATAGAGTGCCTTAGATTTAGGTAACTGATCTGAAGGAGCAAAGGACTGAAGCCATATAATCCTGGTTACAATTTAAAAAGCCTTTTATTTGAGAAGATACGTTTGGCTCTCCTATGAGATAGGGGGGAGCTGTGTGATGCTGTGGTGTGCTCTTTGCCAGGTTACTGATGAAGATTACTCCAGATACTTTATGAATAGAGATGAGCAGTGTTCTGTTACTGTACAAAGCATCTATTACATCATTGGAACATATAAAACTACATTTTATTTTGGTTTGTCAGGAGTGAAAAGTAGCATGACTGTGTGTTCCCAGAATCCATTGTTATTCTCCTCCACAGAATACTTACTAATAAGGCTACACAGTTCATGGGGGAGTTTCCGGGTGCCAGTTGCCAACACTTGTCTCCCAACATCCTCGAAAATCACAGGTCGAGATTCCAGGTTCATCATCAGCATCGATTTCAGCTGCGTCTTTGCGCGTTCCAGCTCCACCTGCTCGTGCCACAGCAAAATTTTAACGGATGTGTTTTACAAAACTGGATACAAAGTGGGGGCTGCATTGATATCCCTCTATCTTGGTTGTAACTACTTCTACAAGTCATGCACAGTGCAACTCACAGCAGTCTTAGAACTGGAGCAGTACACACACGTGCTCTCCCACAAAGAGAAAAACAAAAATCAGACACGGAAAAATATAAGTATTATTAGACAATAGAAACTATTTAAGTTATTTGGGAAGTTAAAAAAAAATAAAAATAAATGGAGTGTGTGCTAAACCTCTTTATGAGCATTTTTTTATACTATCTAGTGAAAGAACTGTGAGAAAAAATAAGAGGGCATCTACATTAAAAAAACTGCAATTCAAACACATAAGAAACCCCACAACTTTGGAAATCGCCATAACATCCTGGCATTTTCATAATGCACCAGTTGAGTTTGGCCCATAAATCTGTCTAAAAGGACTGTATGAGCTCAAATATAGGCCCAAATTCCAGCTACTGTAAAACCTGCACATTTCAGATGAATAGTGATTGGTTGCCACTAAGGCCCGATTCACACCTTATGCATTTTTTAGTACGTTTTCAGTTTTGCAGAAACACACTACATTCCATTTAACATGTTTTCCTATGGATGTAGTTCACATCTGTGCATTTTATGGAAAGGGCCAGGGACTTTTTTCTGGTTTTTGGTTCCATAGACTTCAATGGATGAAAAGCATGTATTGAAAAAGGCACCTGGAATATGCAAACTGCAACCTGCATAGGTGTGAATCAGGCCTGAAAGCACTCTCACATTCACAACACACTTTCAGACAAGAGGCGGAGAAAGTGAGGACACACAAATGTATGCACTTATTAGGCCATTCTACATGATTTATATAGCATGTATGTACTTAATGAATAATGATTCGGTACAGACCTCCCCTACAGATCCTGCCATCAGTGCGAACTCCCGAGTGATAATCTCAACCATCTCTCTCACCTGCAGAGAAATAAAAAGGGTGCATTGTAAATAAAACTACTAATAAAATATATGATATTCTCAGAGACCTATAACCGAACACCAGGGAATAACTTAAGTGTCCTTAGAGCTGAACTCCAGTCAAACTTTGCATAGTATGGGGCAGAGATTGTTTTTTATGCAGTCTGTGACCCTACTAGAGAGATTTCCCCTCACTTCCTTTTAGAACAGGAAGTGGGATTAAATCTCTTCAATGGTGCCACAGACAAAAACTATTTTTTTTATTAGTGTGACACCGTTTTATTGTAGTTCATGCCTGCCTGTCCGTGTGACAACTGCACATCTATTCCTGTGGAGGTAACAAATACAGGTAGCAAAAATCTTCCCATAAGGGTCAAAGAAAGAGAAATAAAGGGTGTAGGTTATTTTACCATTTCAGTTTTGTTCTGAAAGGCGAACAAACACCTTGTTGAAGTTTTATTTTATGGGATTGCAACGGAAGAGTGGTACAAAACAATATCAGTTACAGAAGAAGTGAGACTATGGTGGGCAGTAACACTAGCAGAGCAATGAAGTTTAGGTATTTCTGATATCTGTTTTTTTTTTCCCCCCAACATATATCGTTTTTAAAAACATTATTTTGTGAAGTAAATTATCATGTAATTTTAGCAAATTACAGAAATGGTCTGATTTTAAACTTGTATGAGTTTTGTAAAGTTGCCCAATCTCGGTTATTAGGAAAATGTGTTATTTTAAAACCAAATATACACACAACCAGAGAGCCAAATACTTCCTGACAATCTGATTTGGAATGATAAATAACTGTTAGTACTGGGTCAGGACGCACCTGGCGGGGGTCTGCGCTGGCGTGAATACACAGAAGTCCAGTATCCTCATAGCTGTGGTGGTAAGATGTGGCGTTGTACATCCAGTGGTGCCTGTAACATTATATGACATCAGGTGATCAATGCATATGTGTGGAAGCCTGTACACACACCCCCCTTACTAATCTCAAATTCACATTTTCAAGAGGAACTCTGCAAGAGAGCCTGAGCCAGCAGCTCCCACCCCCTCCACAGCCCAGTGCTCCAGGGGAGAGCAGACAGCCAGGGACTGACAGTCACAGCTCTCTGCTCAGAGCAGAGGGGGGAATTGAGCGATCAGCAGTCTTTGATCGCTCAGTTCTTGGAGCCAGCATGGGACAGATACAGCATCGGATCGATGCTGCATACTGCTAGGCGAGTATACTTTTTTTTTTTTACAAAGTCCATACTTCTCTTTTAAGACTCACCTGCACCTGGCCACCCCACAGACTCACCTGTTGAGTACATTAAGGTAGAGTCTGGTGAACATTCCTTTCCCAGGTCCGCCAGCTGAGAATGAACCGCCACCTCCCATCATCATGTTCAACACTGCAAATGGGATAAAGTCATCTTCCTGTCACAAAAACAGAGTTACAATCAGATTGTCTCATATATGAAAAGTGTCCTCCATACAAGGTACATAGCAGCCAGCCCCTATTTTATTTACAATCCATTGCTGGAAAAAAAATAGGATTTTTTGTACTCACCGTAAAATCCTTTTCTCTGACATCCATGGACTGACACGGTGTCTCTTTACACTTTACACGTGGGTTATGTCCCTGCTTGCAGGAGAAGACCTAGGCAGAATGTGAAATGTTATACATACATTCTAAAAGCCAGAGCTGAACAGCCCCACCCAGGGGGCCGTCCCTCCGGACATAACCCTCCCACTACAGTCAGCAGACTTCAGTTCGTAACAAAGCAGTACAAACTTAAAAGGAAGGGTGGGTGCCGTGTCAGTCCATGGATGTCAGAGAAAAGGATTTTACGGTGAGTACAAAAAATCCTATTTTCTCTTACCATCCATGGACTGACACGGTGTCTCTTTACACTTTACACGTGGGATGTCCCAAAGCAGTGTCAAGAGGGATGGGAGCAGTATAAATGGAAAAACCAAAACTTCACTCCAATAAGGCAGAGCTCCTCAACGGAGGAGTCGCAACTTTAAACAGCGGCCTGCAGCACCCTGCGGCCGAAGGAAGCATCCGAAGATGCAGCCACATTAACCTTATAAAACTTAAAAAGCATGAACAGACGACCAGGTCGCCACCTTGCACACTTGTGCAATCGACGCTTGATGTCGGGAAACCCAGGAAGCACCAATTGTCCTGGTGGAATGCGCCGTAACCGGAAAGGGAGGCACCCGCCCTTTGAGAGCATAGGCTTGAATGACGGTTTGTCTGATTCCCCTAAAAATGATGGCAGACGAAACCGCTTGGCCCTGTTATGGACCAGAGACAGTCACAAATAGTGAGTCGGACTTCCGAATAGAAGCAGTAGCAGACAGGTACACCCGTAAGGCTCGTACCACCTCCAATATGTGCAGCGCAAACTCTCTGGGATGCGATGGGTGAGGACACAAGGACGGGAGGGCAATGTCCTCATGTAGGTGAAAGGTCGACACCACCTTTGGCAAAAAAGGAAGGTCACGGATGCAACACCGCCTTATCCTTATGGATGACTAAATATGGCGACTTGCAGGACAAAGCCGCCAACTCAGACACTCGTCAAACAGAAGTGATTGCCACTAAAAAGGCCACCTTCTGAGACAAGACAAGAGGGGAATATCCCGGATATTCCCAAAAGGAGGTTCCTGGAGGACCGA
The DNA here is from genome assembly GCA_029206835.1 of Rana muscosa. Classification (NCBI taxonomy): domain Eukaryota; kingdom Metazoa; phylum Chordata; class Amphibia; order Anura; family Ranidae; genus Rana; species Rana muscosa. The sequence continues at coordinate 201,531,395 of CM055125.1, forward strand.
GAGCACCAAATTCAGATCCCACGGTGGGAGAGGAGGCTTGACAGGAGGGAGCACATGGCGAACCCCCAACACAAGGTGCTAACCAAGAAAATGACCCGCTAGAGGTCGCTGAAAGAAGACGGCCAAGGCCGAAATCTGATCCTTGATGGTACTCAAAGCAAGCTTTTGGGTCACTCCACACTGCAGAGGATGCAGGATTCTGGGGACGGAATACGTCCGAGGACGCCAGTCCAGCGCTTCGCACATGGCGATATAAGCTTTCCAGGTACGGTGATAGATCTGCCTGGAGGAAGACTTCCGTGTCCTTAACATGGTCAAAATGACCGAGTCCGAGAGACCTCGGTCCCTCAGCACCTGGCTTTTAACAGCCCTGCCGTTAAAGCCAGAGACTGTAAGCTGGATGAAACATAGGACCTTGAGACTGAAGGTCCTCCCTCATCGGCAACCGCCAGGGAACGTCCACGACGAGACGTACCAGATCAGCGTACCAGTGATGCTGAGGCCAATCCGGAACAATTAGGATCGCTGGAGTTTATATCAGGCGATAAGGACCCTATGGGGCCACCAACGCATCCAAGGCATCGCCCAAGGATCCCTGGATCTGGCCACAACCTCGACCCTTGCGATTGAGTCGAGAGGCCATCAGGTCCACATCCGGCGTGCCCCACCGTCGGTAAAGGAGTTGAAATATGCAAGGACCACTCTTCTTGGTCCGGTGTCTGGCGATTGGCGACTCAGATAGTCCGCCTGCCCATTGTCTATGCCCAGAATGTAAAATGGCCTACAGAGCCGGCACGTTTCTTCCGGCCCACTTCAGGATACGGACTACCTCGGAAGCCGCAGCTGAGCTCCGAGTTCCCCCTTGATGGTTTACATACGCCACCGCCGTGGCGGTGTCCGACTGGCTCCTGATGGAGCGACCCCGTACTCTCTCTGACCTGAGGAGAGACACAGTCCGATGGCCCGTATTACCAGAACAGTGATTGGTAAACGGGCTCGTCCGGAGTCCAAGGCCTGAGCCGACAGGATTCCCCAGACTCCACCCCAGCCCTTCAGGCTGGTGTCCATCATGAGTGCCGTCCATTGGATGGGAGGGGAACGACTTTCCAGACCGAAGAGCCGAGGATCTCAACCACCATGTCAGGGGCGCCCTGACCAGGTGAATCACCTGGATCTGAAGATCCAAGGACAACGGGGATTTGTCCCAGGTGGACAAGATCTCCTTTTGCAATGCCCTGGTGTGTGATTGGGCATACGGAACGGCCGCGAAGGAGGCCACCACGAGTCTCGGGACTCTCATGCAAAAAACGGATTGACAACCATTTTTGGGATGTCAGCACCCGCACCGCAGACTGAAGTGTCAGCAACTTCTCCAGAGGTAGGATACCTTTGCCTCCAAGGAGTCCAGAATCAGAACTAGATACTCCAGACACTGAGTCGGGACCAGGACTGACTCCTGAATGTTCAGGAACCACCCGAGTCCCTGAGGGTCTAATTGACGATAGTCACCTTTCCTCTAAGTCTGATCCACTTTCTGCTCTTAGCAGAAGATCGTCCAGATAGCCCACGACAGCAATACCTCGCTGTAACAGAAGGCTAGAACCGGAGCAAGCACCTTGGTGAACACCCTTGGTGCCGAGGCTAGGCCGAAAGGAAGAGCCACAATCGATAGTGGACTTCGCTGATCGCAAAGCGCAGAAACTTCTGGTGACTTGCGCAGATCGGAACATGCAAGTAGGCGTCCTTGAAGTCCAAGGACGCCAGAAGAAAATCCCTTTGGTGGAGTGTAGCGATCACCATGCGAATAGATTCCATGCGGAATTTCTGCACCTTCTCGAAGACATTCAGGGCCTTGAGGTCCAGGATAGGTCGAACCACGTCCTATTTTTGGGACGACAAACAGATTCGAGTAGAATCCCTGAAAACTCTCCTGTGACGGAACCGGCACAATCACTCCGGACCTGATCAAATCCTGTACAGCCCCCAAGAGGGCTGCCCGACAGGTAGGAAGGAGAGGAAGATTTGAGGGAAAGAATCTGTCTGGGGGCCAGGATCGGAATACTATCCTGTATCCTGAGGTGACCTCCTCGCACACCCACCAGTCGGAGATTCAGGAGGACCACCGATTCGTGACCTGCAAAGTCGTCCCCCCACCCCAGAGTCGGGTGGAGGCAAGACTTCACGCGGAGGCGGGCTTGGGAGCCGCATGTTCGGCTTACGCACCCAGGGGCACTTGTGCCCACCAGCCACACTGCCGTCAGTCTGAGAGGGCCTACCCGTGGACTCTGACTGACGAAAAAAAACCCTTTTGCTGGAAAGGAAGGCCCCTGTTTGCGGCGGGCCTCCTCACCCTTGCTAGTCTAAGGAAGAAGAGTGCTTTTACCTCCCATGACATCCATGACGATGTCATCCAGAGCAGCACCGAAAGGTCTACCACCTTTAAATGGTAGATCCGTCAGGAGCTTCCTAAGGCTAGGTCAGCAGACCAGCACTTCAACCAGATAAGACGACGCAATACCACCGCCGAGACAGAGGCCCTGGATATTAAAGGGGTCGCATCCAACGTGGCGTCGCACACATAAACCAGGCCCTGAACCAGTTGGTGGGCCAAAGCAACTGTGTCTGGAGGAAGATTATGCTCCTGTACAGCTAGGTGCAACATTTTTGCCCAACCTGTAAGTGTTTAAGACACAAGGGTCGCCGCTACCACAGGCCGTAGGGCGGATCCCAACAAGGCAAACATGGCTCTGCTCACCACTTCTGACCTCCTGTCAGTGGGGTCCTCAAATGCAGGAGTCCCCTCCATCGGGAGAGTGATGGCCTTGTTCAACCGGGCGACTGGAGGGTCGACCCTGGGGGAGAAGCCCACTTTTTAAGTAGGGCATCTTCAAGGGGTATCTGATAGACAAACGCCGCGGGACCATAAAAAAATTCTTCTGCGGCTTTTTCCAGACCTTATCAATGAACTGGTCAAAGAAAGTACATATGGAAAAACCTCTTTAGAAGGCCTGGCCTTAAAAGAACCAAAGGAGACTGTATCCGCCTGAGGTTCTGCATCCGCAGCATTTTAGCTTGAGAGTGTCCCTCACCGCAGTCATGAGTACACTAACAAGCGCCCTGTCATTTACTGACTCAGAACTGGAGTTTTCCTCATAAGGAATGTCCTGTTCAAAACCATCCAATACATTCAGAACTAGGGTCCTGAGCGGTAGTGGCTAGGCCCATATCTGAATCAGCGCACTGCCCTCATGAAGTAAAGTGGGGAGAGGGCGCTTTTTTGCTCCCTTGCGCTTGCACACAGCTCCCATCCTGGTCAGAAATTATTCCAGGACTGCCCACAACTGGTCCCTAGGGACCGCAGGTGCTGAAGCACTGCCTGTTGTCCACTGACATTTAGGGGAAGCTGGTGACAGAGACTCCATATTGCCCCCCTCTGAGACTCCTCAGATAAAAAGTCCACCCACAGGCTGTGCTGACTGAGGAGGGGGCGCCCAGGGGACTCACCAAACTGGACCAGGGACCGCTCAGTTCCGCTGTCTGTACAGCGCTGTGTCAGCGCTGGTGAGCTGTGAGGAGATTGTGAGGAGATTCGCGCTGTTACAGCAGCGCTAGAGGCCAAACTAGTGCTGAAAAGCGCGCGGGCTACAAGAAAATGGCCGCCGCACTTCACTGAGGCGATCCGCGGCAAGATGGCCGCCATGACGCAGTTAAAATGAAACAGCACACACGCACAGCGCCACTCACGCCCCAAAAAAAAAACACACAAAAAAGCCCCAAGGCATACATTGCAGACCAGCATGAGCCCCCCAAGAACAGTGTGACCCCCACGCACCCCACACAGCCAGCGCCAGTAATGGTGACAGAGAGCGACAATAAAATACAGGGGGAGACAGGGAAAATCCCCCACAGAGAAACACACAGCCCTTTGTACTCACCTGCAGGCAGGAGAGACTACTTACCCGTCCCCTGAGGGACACACTGGTGTTTCTGACAGGACTATCACAGTGCAGTACTGAGTAGCTGTCGGCCCGGTCCACCGCGAAAGATACAGTCAGTCAGGAACTGTTCAGTCTTGAGAGGACCGTGGGAGCATGAAAGCAAACCCGGCCACCCCTGGAGTCATGGGGCATGTCGTGAACTGAGACTCACGCACACAAGGCGAGGATCAGCACGCTCGATGGTCGGACAGGGAAGACTACGAGGATATCTTGTACCCAACCTGTTGCCCAGCCGACAGTTGATAGAAAATTCTCAAAAATAAAAATAAAAAAGAATTCCAGAAAAGGAATAAAAATAGGTCAGGAGACTGGCTCCTGAGAGAGCCACGTCTTCTCCTTCTGCTAGGCAGAAAAAAACTGAAGTCTGCTGACTGTAGTGGGAGGGTTATGTCCGGAGGGACGGCCCCCTGGGTGGGGCTGTTCAGCTCTGGCTTTTAGAATGTATGTGTAACATTTCACATTCTGCCTAGGTCTTCTCCTGCAAGCAGGGACATAACCCACGTGTAAAGTGTAAAGAGACACCGTGTCAGTCCATGGATGGTAAGAGAAATGCAAATTTCATCTGATTGCTGGCTGTGGGGACATAAACAGTTCTTATTACTAACATTGAGCAATAAGGCCAAATAAGACCGGCATATTTTGTGTTACAAGCGTTGTATTCCCAGCACAGATGGCATACATACAATACCCTGAGATTAGGAGTGACATAGAACAGCAGATGTGATAACATACCAGAAAGGAGCAGCTCTCCAAGCCAATCATAATGTGCGTCAGTTCAGGGATTGGGGTGGGGCCCAGACTCACGTCCGACATGTCTTTCTCCACCTGACAGACAAGAAACATTGCAGGATTGATATCACCCACAATAGCTATTGTACTTTTTCATGCCAACATTTCATTCAGCATATATTTTAGATTAAATCAGAAAAACTAAGAATTGTACCACTTTTGGTAAACAAAAGAGGGGTACAACTAGGGTTACCACCTCATCCCTTTAAACCTGAACAACTATGAATTACACAGGTTCTGTGGCTAATTCTGTGTAATTAATATGTGTTCAGGTTTAAAGGGATGAGGTGGCCACCCTAGGTACAACAGATATAAGATGCTCATTTTACGAATCCCATAGCAGATAGACACTGAAGAGGAGTGTGGATGCTGCTGAAAAAGCTTAGAAGTCCGATTTAGATTTTATTCCTAGCAGTAAAAGGTGTCTAGGATATGTTTGCATCAAACAAATAAAGAAACTCATCTTTGGCATACATCAGTTGCATGAGCTTTTCCATATTTCTCTATTACTTTAGCTGATTAAAGATTATTTAAGAACCCTAAAATAAAAGAATTCTGACTTTGAACAGCTAATGTTTTAAAATATTTGTATCTCCTTTACCTTGACAATCCCTCCGGTATACTGGGCTATGGAGCGGTCCACACTGCGGGGTTTGCCAGATGCCCAAACAGGCTCCTTTCCCTGCAGGTATTTTTTGGCACATTCCAGCAACTGGTCATGTTCTATGCCCACCCCTGCCAGCACCATCCTCTCTGGGGTGTAGTAATTGTGCATGTAGGCATGTAGTGTCTTCCGATCTATCTTGTCAATGTTCTCCACAGGGCAGAAACGAGGGAGACCCACTGTGTTGTCTCTGAAGGCTGCCTGTCAAAGATCAGCAAAGAAAGCCCATCATAATACCAGGAACAGCAAGCAAAAAAAAAGAATGTTATTTAAAATATGCCTGTGCAAGAATATACAGTATGTTGCTCTGCTTTTACCTGGAGCAGGTATTGTGATTTTCATAGAGAATGCTTAGTGGAGTTCTTACCTAAAGGGAGCCTGCCACGCAGTAAAATACTTGTGTGATGGGAATCTAATGAAAGCAGTCATTCCTCAACTGAGGTGCCGCAAACAAGTTTCAGGCCAGTGAAGATGAAACAGTACAGGGAGTCATCTTCCTGATCCTCACACATTGCATCAATATGGGAATGGCTGCTACCAGCAGAATCAAATCTCAGAAGATTTGCTTTTATACATTGCTTCTTTAATTCCAGCCCACCTACCGCATGAATCATCTCAGTCAGCAAAGGCTCCGGGTCTGGCCTCATATTGAGGTCCTCCAACTCAAATCGCACCGCCATTCTCGTCATCTCCAGTTCCTCATCTGTAACAGACCAAAATAATATCAGGAAGAGAGGGTACTTCCTTATGGTATAGGTGACAGTAGGTACTCTTACTTGGATTAGTGTATGGAAAACTAACAGGACATTATCCATAGCATCAGACAGCAGGAAGAGGACCTAGCTTACCAGACAGCCGTGGCTGCAGAACAACCTCTGTCAGCAGACTGACCACCGTGTCCAGGCCCTTGGCATCTGCAGAAACTGCATACATGGTAGTGTCCCTGGAAGATAAGGACAAGTACAGAATCAATAACTGTACATGCAATAGTTTCCAAAAGAATCTTGCAGCCGTTTTGGATGCTAGGCCAACATTTCAACGAAGGCTAGTCACTAATTCGCCATTCGCACATTAAAGAGACCTGTAAACCCCCTCCTATTGTTTTCAGCCAAGGACGCTCCCATCTTGGCCTCTGTTTAATCTTCAACCGCCATGGTGCTGCACATGTGATCAGTTATGACACCAGCCATTGGATGGTTTGACAGTTTGGTTGAGAGCACAACCAATGGGAGTGTCACATTTCCGGCATGCGCCGGAAACAAAACAGTTTTTTGAAACTGGTAAATGGATGGGTTTATGTCCGCTTTAATTATTTAGCAAATAAATTATTAATATATAAAACAGAACTCTAGTCAAATCTTTATACAGTAATACATATATATATATATATATATATATATATATATATATATATATATGTATATATGCGCTCGCTGTATTACTAAGGACCAAGATCATATTATATTTGATCTTAGTCCAGTTAAAGCAAACCTTCACTCAAGAAAGTTACTTTTCCTTTCTGATATGGGAAGGTAATGCAGGAAGCTGTGTAAATGCTGCTGTTACATACTGTAAATACCTTAAAATATACCCTCTGCACGCTGCTATAAGCCCTTACATAATTCTAGATTTTTTTTTGCATAAAAACAGGCATTCCTGGTTCACATATATAGTAACACATGTCCTCTGGTGTCACCCACCCTCTGGCTGTATGGCATTGTAAGGCTGTGGGAATCATATGACTGGCTGGGCAAAAAAGACAACAGATCTAACTTACGCTGATCTAATTTACATTTGTGAGTTGACGAGTCTCACTTTCTGGTGCAGCTACTGCAGTTAGCTGAACGCCACAAGGCAGAAAAATATTTCAATTATCAGTAAATCTTGTTTTCCACTGACTATGTCTAATGGCTGCCCTGAGGTTCTAGGTAATAAAGGGCTAGAATTCAGTCAGAAAACATAAATATATTCCAATAAAAAAAAAGAAAACATAAAATATATCATGATTAATTTATTAAATATGTCAGTGGGTACAAATTTTTCTTAACATGCACCTGTAGAATTACCAACTATGTATACATTTTTTACATTTCTGTAATGCTTGAAGGAGTGTCCCTTTAAAACGGTGATAGCTAGCCCTTACCTGGACGTCTGACAGTCACATATACCACCATGTTTTTCCAGAGTAAGAAGGATCTCATCTTTACTGCCAAACTGGGCTGTAGACTGCAAGAGAGAGAGAAAAGTAACCTCACTGCTACTCAAGAGACATGTGGCCTTATTTAAATGGCCAATCAACACAGAAATATTTTATTTAAAGCGGAACTGGAACTAAAGTGTATCTGAGCACCACAAACGGAAAACTCTATTTCATTCATTTTTAATATTCACAGCAAAGTCACTTTTTTTTTTACTGAGAAATCACTTCCCTAGCATATCTAGCTGTGGCCATCTTGAATAAGGGCAGATTCATGTGGCATTTACTTCCTGAAATCCATCTGCCCTTATCTCAGGCATGCAGGCATGAGGGTGTGCGTATTTTAGAAAACCCCTCCTCCAGATGGAAAAAATAAATAAATAAATGACCATGAAGATTCCTGGGATGTATGACATCATTTTGGCCTAGGCCACAAACCAATAAGCAACTTAAAGTGGGAGTAAACCTCCATGTATGATTTTTACCTGCAGGTAAGCCTATAATGAGGCTTACCTATAGTACTGTAAATTAGGGGTGTTGAAAATGATTGCCGCATCGATGCATCACGATTATGCCCTTCCCGATTCGGCATCGATGCGGTAGCCAGTGTTAATCGATTATGCTCCTCCCCCCGCACAGCAGTGTCTTGCACTGATCGGCTGGCTGAGCCTCGTGCCGTTCCCCGTCAATAGATGATATAACTTCAGCATGCTGCCCCCACCCAGGCTCTCCCCCTCCTCAAGATATGTACCCGTGGACAGTGACCCCTCTCATCTCCCCGATTGGCGGGCGCAGAGCCGCACGGAGCTGTGAGACAGATCACTGTAGCTGTCATCACATCCGTGGGAGTGGCCGAACAATCAGGGTTGCCGAAGTTCCTGCACTGTGGGGGGCAATGCACAGTGTTTCCAGCCTCACTGACAGTTTGCTAAAACAGACTGATTTCTCCTGTAGTAGGACAGGAGAATCAGTCTGTCCATTTAGGCTGCAGCTGAGTGGAGTGTATCTGATACTCCTCTCACACAGCCCAGCAAAGTTCACTCCCCCTCCCAGATGAACAGAATGATGTATTGCATACAGCTGCCCCTCCTCCTCCTCTCTCCCCCTGTGTCTGCCCGGCCCGCCCACTCCTATCCCGACGTACAGCTGTGAAGAAGAGAGAGAGAGTGGGGGGGGGGGGGGATGTGCGCGGGAGATATGAACAACAGTCAGCCAGCTACACATTCCAAGCTGTGTGAAGTTCCAGCCTCGTCCCTGAATGAGTAAGCACTGCATTTATCATTACACATTGATCACTAAACTGGTCCTCTCTCTCCCCTGTCTGTCTCCCTCCCCAGCTCTGTTCTTCCAAGATCCAGTTAGCACCAAACCACTTATGCAGCCCATAGAGTGAACACTTTTTTTTTTTTTCCGTTTGGTCATTACACTGGAAAAAAAAATATGATCCAATTCCCCCATCTACACATTCCAGGTGGATGGGGGAATCCTCCGACAATGGACGGACAACCAGGGTTGCTGTCCTGGCACTGCTATTGAAATCACTGGTCTGTCTCCATGGCAGCAGCAGCGCATTAAAAACCAGTGCTGGCTACTTGGCGCATCAAGTCTGCAGTCTCTGATTGTCTCTTGTACTATATCTGCAGTCTGATCGTCTCATGCATCATGTCCGCAGTCTCCGATTGTCTCTTGTACCATGTCCGCAGTCTCTGATCATCTCATGCATCATGTCCGCAGTCTCTGATCGTCTCATGCATCATGTCCGCAGTCTCTGACCGTCTCCTCTAGTATTTTTGGGGGGGGGAGCCTGGAACTCCTCTAAGTTTTTGTCTGCTGTGTTTAGACTTTGCTGCATGCAGGGAGTGTTGTTGTTTTTTTTAATTTATTTTTTAAGAACAGATAAAAATGAAAAAATTGAGTTCTCCTGACTGCTTGAACTTTTTTTTACGAAAACCGCCCGCAGTAATCTTGATGCATCACGGAATCGAATCGAATCGTTGACATGATAATCGTAATCGCATCGAATCGTGAGGCCAGTGAAGATGCGCACCTCTACTGTAAATATCTCCTAATTGTGCACGGGTTAGGAGATATTTACTTTAGATGCAGCTGGTGACGTCACTGGCGCATGCGCAGATAGCCAAAGCCTGTGAACCCAGAAAAAAGATCGGGTGAAGATGGAAGTGCCTTTAGCAGTGACAGTGTGTCGCTGGAGGACTGTCGCTGGAGGACTTTAACTGCCCGGCCTGATTTATTTATTTTTTTGGATGTGGTTTACTACCGCTTTAAGAAATGTAAGTAAAAAAAGTTTAAAACAAGTAAATATAATATACCCTCCTATATATTTACTAATGCTACCAGCATACAGATTAAAAATAGTTAGTGTTGATTAAGAGAGTTTATTCTACTTTAAGAGGGTTGTTTTTTTTGCCTTCCTCTGAATCAACTGTGGGTATTGGATTGGTGTTTATTGAGCTTTTCTTTTTTTCTTCTCTCTGTTGGTTGAACTGGATGGATTTGTGTCTTTTTTCAACCAGATTCTAATCCACTACGCTTGTTTGCCCCCCCCCCCCCACTCTGCTGCCACATTTGCCACCTTTCGGGGGTTAGCAGGAGTTTCCCCCCCCCCCCTCTCCTTTCCCCGGATACTTAGTAAAAGCCTGGCTGAGGGTCAATAACAGGTAAGTGATAAAAAGAAGTCTGTGAGCCAAGCCGGGGGTCAAACACTGGTAATCAGGCAGCTATACTTGCACCTGCCTGATTACCAGTGTTTGACCCCCGGCTTGGCTCACAGACTTTTACTAAGTATCTGGAATACTCCTGGTCATCTTCTCAAGCAAAGTCTCCAAGTGATCATCAGCTCAAGCCTTCTCAACCTGCCTGGCAACCCGTGATTCTTTAAGCCCTATACCTCCTGTACCACCTTGAGGGGTATACTGCGTTTAGCCGCAAAGGGAGCCTCTTTCAGCATCTTGGCCTCGGAAAAAGAGTGGCTTTGAATCCGGGAGAAAAGCTGATATTGATTATTCGCCTAGAGACCCTGGCAGGAGAATAGCCATCTGTTTGTATTGATCTCTGAAGGGATCAACAGTTCTGGTAAGCTGCAGTAAGAACTGGTGGTGGTGGAATCTCTATCTATCAAGTGTATGGCACTTTTCATTGGGTGTTTTTATGTTTGAAGTCACCAAATAGCTGAACAAGAAGATCTTCATCCACACTTCGTTGTTGCTTTGGTTTTCAGGACTTTACAGTTTGAAAATATATATATTATATTTTTTTCTTCACAATACAGGACTTTGCCCTCTTGATGAATGTGATGTAGGTGTCTGGCAATTAGTCAGGACCTCTAATCATATATAGTTGTCATCTTTTGGCAATAGAGACTGAGCTCTGTATATACCATCTTTTGATACAATTAGTGGTGTAAACAAATATTTTTTAAATTTGCGCAGCTTTATTATTTTTTCTACTACTATTTTATTGTGTGTGTCTCACGTAGAAGTTGCAGCATTTGTTATTGGAGAGGTAGATTCACTTTCACTACATGAGTGGTTTATTTCTCACTAATTGGACAGCGCAGTATATTTTACACATTAGACAGATGTTAAGTCAATATATTAAGTCAATTAGAAACATGACAATTTCTTATATGAACAGTCGGCAAGCTTTATATCGCTAGTGGTAAATATACAAAGCCTGGGACATGGGACGTCAGTGTAAAATAAACACAATGCAGAACCTATTCAAACTGCTAACAAACTGAGGCCTTCATGCGGCACAATTCATTTTTGGCGGAGGACCTGTAGAAGATTTCACACGGGGCTTCAATGGTAAAAGGCAAAGGAGATACTTACAGAGAAGGCGAGTTTCTCCAGGAAGTGAGAGATGCCACTTAAATATTTTGTCTCATGCCTGGAGCCTGAATTTATTAGAACTACAAGAGAAAAAAACATAATTGTTTATTTAGGATCTGTTCACATCAAAAGGCTTTGCACTGCATTGGACAGCCTTTATTCAGCACAGCATAGACAAGGCAATTTGTCTTGTGTTTTATGTAATCAGGACATGTGCTGCGTTTTCACCACATTGAAATATAACACACCACATCTCCCTGCAGTGCAAAAAGGGTATTGAAATGATGAAAAGTCATTTTGCAATGTTAATAAAGATCGTAATGCGTTGTAATCAGCGGCATCAGCACTGCTTCCTTCACAGCGCACCCTAGTGGTCACATTATAACCTGGCTGCTGGTGTGAACGGCCCTTAATGATCTAGTTTAAAAAAATAGGATTTTTTACTCACCGTAAAATCCTTTTCTCTGAGTCCATGGACCGACACAGCTTCTCTATTGACAAAGTGGGTATTATCCGTTAATTAGGAGTGACTAGGCAGAAAAACTTGTAAAAAGTGTTGCATCACACCTTCTACAGTACCGCCCAGGGGGCGGACCCTCTGGGTATACCCTCTCAGTCTGCACATCGCAGATCAGTTCGTCAAAAAGCAGTACAAACTTAAAAGGAGGGGTGGGTGCTGTGTCGGTCCATGGACTCAGAGAAAAGGATTTTACGGTGAGTAAAAAATCCTATTTACTCTTTCGTCCATGGACCGACACAGCTTCTCTATTGACAAAGTGGGACGTCCCAAAGCAGTGTCAGAGAAAAAACGAGGGGTGGTAAAAGCATAAAAACAAACTTCACCCCCAAACACAAAACAGCACTCCTCCAACGGAGGAGTTGCAACTCTAAACAGCCGCCTGCAAAACCTTGCGGCCGAAAGAGGCATCCGAAGATGCACCTACATCAACTTTGTAGAATTTTGTGAAAGTGTGAGCGGACGACCAAGTCGCCGCTTTACATAGTTGGGAAACAGACGCTTGATGTCGGAAAGCCCAAGAGGCACCTATTGCCCTGGTCGAATGCGCCGTGATAGGAAAGGGGGGCGCCTGACCCTTTAAGGCGTAAGCCTGGATTACTATCTGTCGGATCCACCTAGAGATGGTGGCCGATGAGACTGCTTGGCCCTTCTTGGGACCAGCCACCGAAACAAACAGTGAGTCTGACTTCCGGAACAGGGAAGTAGCAGATATGTATACTCTCAAAGCTCGGACAACGTCCAAGGAATGCAACGCCGACTCCTTAGGATTCGACGGCTGAGGACACAAGGATGGAAGTACAATGTCTTCGTTGAGATGAAAAGCCGAAACGACCTTCGGAAGAAAGGAAGGCTGCGGCCGCAGCACCACCTTATCCTTGTGGAAAATCAAATAGGGAGCCTTGCAGGACAAGGCTGCCAGCTCAGAGACTCGTCTAACTGACGTAACAGCCACCAAAAAGACCACCTTCTGAGAAAGTGTCAACAGGGGAATATCTCTAATATTCTCAAACGGTGCCTTCTGAAGCACCGAGAGGACCAGGTTCAAGTCCCACGGAGGTAACGGGGGGCGGACCGGAGGGGCCACATGTCGAACCCCCTGCACAAATGTACTCACGAGAGAGTGAGTCGCCAGGGGTCGCTGAAAAAAGACAGCCAGGGCAGATATCTGTCCCTTAATCGTACTTAGGGCAAGCCTTTGGTCTACCCCATGCTGTAAAAACAGCAGGATTCTGGAAACCAAATAGGTACGCGGATGCCATTTCATTTCCTCACACATGGAGATGTAGGCCCTCCAAGTGCGGTGATAGACCTTCCTAGAGGACGGTTTCCGAGCACTTCTCATAGTAGAAATTACTGAGTCTGACAGGCCCCGGTCTCTCAGTACCTGGTTCTCAACAGCCATGCCGTTAAAGCCAATGACTGTAAAGCAGGATGGAATATGGGACCTTGCGACAGCAGGTCCTTCCGTAGTGGTAGGCGCCAGGGGACGTCTGCTACCAGACGTACTAGATCGGCGTACCAAGGACGCTGAGGCCAATCTGGAGCGATTAGGATCATTGGAATTCCCTCTGCCTCCACTCTGCGGAGCAGAAGAGGAAGAAGCCTTAAGGGAGGGAAGGCATAGATTAGCCGATACTGGCCCCACGATGCTACCAACGCGTCCGTTGCGTCTGCCCATGGGTCTCTTGACCGGGCCACAAACCTCAATACCTTCCGATTGAGTCGGGAAGCCAGAAGATCTACGTCTGGTGTGCCCCATCTTTGGCAGAGGAGTTGGAACACCTCCGGGTGTAAGGACCATTCTCCCTGGTCCAGCATCTGGCGGCTCAGGTAGTCCGCCTGCCAGTTTTCCACACCCGGAATGTACACGGCCGACAGTGCCGGTACGCTCCTCTCTGCCCACTTCAGGATGCGAGCGATCTCCGATGCTGCAGCTGAGCTTCTTGTTCCTCCTTGATGATTGACATATGCCACTGCTGTGGCGTTGTCTGACTGGATCCTGACTGGACGCCCTTGCAGTCTCTGAGACCATTTGAAGAGGCACAGCTTGATCGCCCGGATCTCCAGGACATTGATCGGCAGGAGGGCTTCCTCTGGGGTCCAGCGACCTTGCGCCGACTGGACACCCCAGACTCCCCCCCAACCTGTAAGGCTGGCGTCCGTCGTGATCACTATCCAGTAAACCGGAAGAAATGACTTCCCGGCCATTAGAGCCGGTGCTGTCAGCCACCATACCAGGGATCTCCTGACTAGGTGGCTCACTCGGATTTGATAATCCAGAGATGAAGGGCATCTGTTCCATCTGGACAGAACTTCCCTCTGTAACACTCGAGTGTGGTATTGAGCATATGGGACCGCCTCGAAGGAGGCTACCATGAGGCCCAACACTCGCATGCAAAAACGGAGTGACGACCAATTCCTGGAAGTCAGCTGCCGTACTGCAGCCCGGAGGGTCTGCAACTTCTCCACAGGGAGGAATACCTTTGCCTCTGAGGAATCCAGAATCAACCCCAGGTACACTAGGCGTTGAGTGGGCACCAATACTGACTTTTGCGTGTTTAGTATCCAACCACAGTCTCGAAGAGTCTGACAGGTAATGGACACGCTTACCTCTAATTCTGAGCTTGAAGGGCCCTTCAGCAGAAGGTCGTCCAAGTAACCTGTGATAGCGATACCCCGCTGTCTTAGAAGTGCCAGAATCGGAGCGAGCACCTTGGTGAACGTCCTGGGTGCTGAGGCAAGGCCAAACGGGAGGGCCACAAACTGGTAGTGGTTCTTCCCGATAGCAAATCGCAGAAACCTCTGGTGTCTGGAGTATATGGGGACATGCAGGTATGCGTCCTTGATGTCCAAGGAGGCCAGAAAGTCCCCCGGATGGAGAGCCGTGACTACGGATCGAACCGACTCCATCCGAAATCTTTGTACCTTCACAAAGCAATTGAGGGCTCTGAGATCCAAGATTGGACGAACCCCCTCCTTCTTTGGCACAATGAACAGATTTGAGTAAAAACCCTGACCCCGTTCCTGTTCTGGAACTGGAATAACTACCCCGCGTTCCAGTAGACCCTGGACCGCCCCATACAGGGCCTCCCGACGGGTCGGTAGTAGCTGGAGATTGGAGGTGATGAATCTGTCTGGTGGACAAGAGAGAAATTCTATCTTGTAGCCTGAGGAGATTACTTCGCAAACCCACCTGTCGGAGACTAGAGCAGTCCACTGAGTCGCGAATTTGCGAAGACGTCCCCCCACCCGAGAGCTGGGTGGGGGCGGACCTTCATGTGGACGCAGATTTGTCCACAGGCTTGTTGGGTCTGCGGGACCAAGGACGCTTTTGTCCTTGGGCAGGCGCTTTATCGGCCTGGGGTCTTTTCCCTGTCGCCTTAAGAGGGCGAAAAAACCGCTTACGTGCAGTAAAGGAGGGCCCTTGCCCTTGGCGTGGTCCCCTACCCTTGCTAGTTTGGGGAAGCAAAGTGCTTTTACCTCCTGTAGCATCCTTGATGATGTCATCCAGAGAAGCCCCAAAAAGTCTGTCGCCCTTAAAAGGCAGATCCAATAGGGCTTTCTTGGAAGTCTGGTCCGCAGACCAGCCCTTTAGCCAGATCAGGCGGCGTATTGCTACTGCATAAACCGAAGCTCTTGACAGCAGGGGAATAGTATCCATGTCTGACTCGCAGACAAACTTAAGGCCCTGGACCAACTGGTCGGCCAAAGTTATCTCATTAGGAGGAGCATCTCGCTCCTTTAACCCCTGGAGTAGCAATTTTGCCCATTCAGTAAGTGTCTGAGACACTAGGGCCCCCGCCAATGCCGGGCGTACTGCTGAGCCTACCACTGAGTATAGGTAGCGAGCGAGTGCTTCAGCCTTCTTATCCACAGGGTCCTTGAAAACAGGAGCCCCTTCTACTGGAATAGTGGTGGCTCTATTAAGTCTGGACACCGAAGGGTCCACTATAGGGGGAGAGGTCCATATCTTCAGAAAACTCTCCTCAAAGGGGTACCGTACTGCAAACCTCTTTGGGGCTGTAAAGACCCTCAGTGGGTTCTCCCATTCCTTGTATAAGAGTTTGTCAAAATAAGACACACAAGGGAACACCTTAGCAGTGCGGGCAGGTTTACGAAACCCAAAGGGGACTGGAGTATCTGCTACTTCTTCAGTCCTTTCCAACTTTAGCGTATCCCGCACTGCAGTAATAAGGTCAGATACCAAAGCCGTCTCGCGTACTGACCTGGACTTGGAATCCTCCTCACTGTCCGATCGGTCACGGTCTGCAGTCTCTGATGCATCAGAATCTGGGCCATGAGCCGTAGCTGGACCTGGTTCTGCATCAGAAATATCCCCAGAAGATTGCAGGGGACGGGGGCGTTTATTACCCCCTGTATTCCCGTGTGCTGCTTCCACCCTGGCAGCAAACGCCTCTAGGATTGCCGACATAGCGTCCATAGACACCTCAGGGACACCAGCTGCTAAATCTGGTGTTTCAGGGGAGAAGACATCTGGCTCAGATGCCATGCTGACCACACGCTGACACTCACAGGGCTCCAGGCAAGATATCAATAGGCCACCCTCCTGCGCTGCAGAGATGCTGGGTTACCCAGAGGACTCACCACCCTGGATAGGTACTGCTATGCTGCGCCTATGATGCTGTCCCCTTGCTGCTGTGTCAGTCTGCTTCTTTTATCAGCACTTCCTGTGTGAATTTTCGCGCCAGTGTAATGCACCCTAGAGGCCGGAGGCTCTCGCAAAATGGTTGCCAAAACCGTCTGTATGGAAGATAATGTGGGCTCTAAGAAAATGGCCGCCGACAGAAGATAGAGGTCAGGCAGCCATAGCCCACAAAAAAGATGGCCGCCGAACGGCAATATCTGCATACAGGGTGGACAAACATGGCCGCCGATCACCTGATAGGGGCCAGTGGGTGTGGCCGAACTACAGGAAGATGGCCGCCAGGCAGTTACAAGAGGCCAAACTTGGCATGGACCACCTCAAAATGGCCGCCGACAGCATGGAGACACAGAAACACAGGTAAGCAAAAATGACATTTCTTTTAAATGTTAGTTACAGCCAGCCCCGCTCCAGTGGGACCCCCTAGGTGACCCCCAGCACCCAGCAACCTTTAGCTAGAAGCCCAGGGAGGAGGGAAAGGCAGGGAGAGAGGGAAGAAAGGGGCCACAACCACTTACTTGATCTCTCCAGGAATGTCCAGCTAAATCACCCAGCCGAGGCAGGGGAGTTTTACTTACCTATCCTGCATGTATTCTGCTGGAAGACATTCCAAACAGATCATCGTCCGCGCACGGAAGGTGACTGTTGGCCAGGCATGCTGTGATTGGACCCAGAAGGGACGATCATATGTATGCCCTGGAGCATGACGCTCACCGGACAGGCTGCTGCGACTCGGCCGCAAGGTCAGCCGAAGCTGAGCGGTCCGATGCAAGCCTTGGAGCGTAAGCTCACCGGCCAGGCTGCTGCGACTCGGCCGTAAGGTCAGCCGAAGCTGAGCGGTCCGATGCAGGCCCTGGAGCGTAGGCTCACCGGCCACCCGTGGAGCGACGGGCGTGTCGTGGAAAACCCAGCGCGTAGCTAGGGTCGGCACACGCTCGATGGCCGAAACTGGGGAGACTACAAGGATCGAGGATCCAGCCTGTCACCCAGTCGGCAGTTGATCGAAGATCGCAGGAAACAACAAATGTAGCAAAAAAATAAAAAATATATATATCTTTTTTCCCCGGACCAATGAGGCCGAAGGGAGCCATGTCCTACTCCTTGCTAGACAGAAAAAAACTGATCTGCGATGTGCAGACTGAGAGGGTATACCCAGAGGGTCCGCCCCCTGGGCGGTACTGTAGAAGGTGTGATGCAACACTTTTTACAAGTTTTTCTGCCTAGTCACTCCTAATTAACGGATAATACCCACTTTGTCAATAGAGAAGCTGTGTCGGTCCATGGACGAAAGAGTAAATCTTTTTTTTTCTGCTAAAATCAGTAAATACCACAAGGACATTTTATCTGCTTTAACTGTGATTGGAGAGCACCAAATACATTCTCAAACGCTCTAACAAATTCTGTGCCAAGCTTAGCCCCTCCAATTGACTAAACCAATGTGCAACCTTGCTCATGCAGGAGCAGCACAAGAAGGTCTTACGGCATCATAGGAACCTATATTTTTTCTGAGATTTAGACTTGTTCAGCTATAAATACTTTGGGGTGATACTGGATTACAGGACATTATAGCACCATTATTTGTATTTTGCTACCCTTGTCTGTCAGATTTGCCCATCACAGCCAAGAAGAAACTTTCTGGCCAGCCTGTCATTACTTCTCCACCATAGATCTTGCTAGAATTATAATAGGATAATTTACAAAGGTGTTTCATATACAGTCATGGGCCAGAAAAAAACAAAACCCCTGTTGGCTATTAACACCAAAGCCTTGATATCAGTCACAGATCATGGTAGTCACTTCACAAGGTTACCATAGCATCTTGGTGATCCAGGTGACCATAGATAGCTTAGCTTAAATCATGGGTGACTGTCGTCTTCTAAGGATTCCAGATACAAGATAAATTGTTTACTCTTTGTTCAGGCTCGGTGGATAAGGGGTGTATAGGTGGGTACCCTGGCATCTGCTGCTGAGAGTGCCGGCAGGGGGTGAAGCCCGTCCCGGCTCCTGCAGTGGCTCAGAAAGGAAATGGGAGTTCCCTGATGCTGCACATATGAGGAATCCTATGGAGGTGGATAGAGTGGCAACCTCAGCCTGGACTCTGACCAGGCCACGCCACCCTCAGGGATCACCCCTTTCCTTTCTGAGCCACAGGAATAATTATACCAAATGTCTCCCAGACACTGACAGTTCAGAAATGATGTTCTTTAAGTCAAAACATCTATACTGTATATGGCAGCTTACCATGTATAGCCGAGGTACATGAGCTGCCTGCTTACATGGCCCCCATGGAGAATAGTGTGATACATTCGGTGTAACATTACTGGTCTCTATACCTCACACATGCATATCATTGTTCTGTGGAATGATATTATTCTGTTATTTCCCTGCACAGACAATGGTTCCATATTGACTTATAAAATCTTCACATAGAAGACATTTTGATGGGATTCCTGGTTCATTCATTTTTGCTAAATCCCCCCCAAGTGCCACCAACCATTTCGAGAGACTCAGACCTTCCCACCTGGCACCGACAGCTCTACTGTTATGGGGAGGCTCAGCCCTTCTCACCTGGCACTGACAACTCTACTGTCTTGGAAGGTTCAGATGTTCCCACCAGGCATTGACAACGCTACCATTTTGGGGAGGCTCAGACCTTCACATCTGGCTCTGACAACTCTACTGGTTTGGGGAGGTCCAGACCTTCCCATCAGGTGCCAACAACTCTAATATTTTGGGAAGACTTTGACCTTCCTGCCTGCATGAACAACTCTACTATTTTAGGAAGGCTCAGACCTTCCTATCTGGCACCAACAATGCTATACTTTTGGGGTGGTCCAAACAACCTCACCTGGCTGACATAAACAATTATATTGTTTTAAGAAAGCTCAGACCTTTCCACCTGGCACTGACAATTCAACTGTTTTGAGGAGGTTCAGACATCCTCACCAAACACTGAAAACTCTCACATTTTGGGGAGGTCCAGACCTTCCCACTGCACTGCAACAATTCTAATGTTTTGGGAAGGCTCAGACCTTCCCAACCAACACAAACAACTCTACTTTTTTGGAGAGGTTCAGAACTCTTCACTTCACATCTTCCCAACCTGCAGAGACAACTACCATTTCAGGGAGGCTCAGACCTCCCCCTACTGTTTTGGAGGGGCTCAGACCCCCTCACCCGTCACTGACAACTGGGGAGGGAGGTCAAGACATTTCCACCTGGCATTGACAGCTCTACTGTCTTGGGATCGCTCTCATCCCCTTTCCTGGCACAAACTACTTTTTAGCCTCGTACACACGACCGAGAATCTCGTCAGGAAAAAAAACGTTTTTCCCTGACGAGATTCTTGACAAGAATCTTGTCCTGGCCGAGTGTACACACTCGAACCGCCGTTCTTTTGAATGGAACGAACACGGTGACGTCATCGACTACGACGAGCGTGCGCTCGTCACATTCGATGCTGCCGCCGCCATCTTGCTACACCCTACCTATGCCTAGGAAGCTACCGCGCATGCGTCAGTCATTTCGAGCATGCGCGGGTTTCCACGGCGACAGGTAAGCGTACACACTCTCAGGTTTCTCGTCGGGAAACAGGCCGACGAGAATCCCGATGAGAAAATAGAGAGCAGGTTCTCTATTTTTCTCGTTGAGATTCTGGCCAGTTTTCTTGACGAGAAACCTAAAGCCTCGTACACACGGCCGGTTTACTCTGCATGAAAGCTCTGCCAGCAATTTTCTTGCTGGTTCTTGCCGAGAAAACCGGTCGTGTGTACGAGGCTTTAGCCTATTTCACTGTCTTTTAGATAACAGTTCTAGTTCATTCATTCTTAATAATCACTTTTGTTACAAGCAATGTGTTCTCATTTTTCCGGCCAGCACTTGAATACATAGATAGCTTCTGTAAGAATAGAAAAGGTAGTAGTGTTGCATCACTTGGCTATTAATAGGGTTTCTCTTTATTTCTTCCCTCCATAGCACCTATAATAATTATAAAATTAATACATATCTAGCAGCACACTTGTTCAACTTACGCCCAACAGTACAAAATTGTCCAAATTTGTTTTGCGAAGCCACGCGAAGCCCATTGTCCAGAGTGGTTACTTTTGTTTCAAACTCTTCCTGTCCATCCACTCTTGCGAAGACCGGCTTGGGTACGCCAGGTAGGGGAGCGGTGAGGGGAATGCTGGGATAGGATCCACCACTACTGTACCGCCTATAGGCTGGCAGCCCATATCTGGAAGAAATCACACAGAGTGATGATGTATGGAGGACATGGAGAGGGGTGACACATGGTGACAATATATAAAAGGACAAGGAGAGGGGTCACAAACAGTACTAACATATACAAAACAGGAACTGGGGTCACACCCCAGGACAGCATGGACAGGAAACTGACTGGGGTCACACAGAGTGACAACATATATAGGACAGGAAGAGAGGTCACACACAGTGTCAATATATACAGGACATGGAATTGGGTCACACATGGTAACGGCATATACAGGACAGGAACAGGGGTCAAACGTAATAAGAGATAATAGGAGCATAGTATACAGGGTATCGGGGAGCATCTTTCCAGGTTCAGGGGAATTCACCATAGCAGTCCAATTTTTTTTTACTCTTAAAGTGGTCTAAATAGCCTTAAAGTGGTTGTAAACTTCAGACATGTAATCTGAACAAAGCACATATTTGTACAGTGTTTACTTGTCTATCTCTAAATCACTACGTGTCATTTCTCTCCGCTATCCGCATCAGTCACTTCTGACAAATTTTCCTGACACCAACAGATAAAAGAGGTGATGGGGGGGGAGGGAGGGAGCTTCAGCACACAACCTATGATTGACAGCCTCAGCTCTGTTCCTGTGTGCTGTGTGAAGGGGGTGTGTCCCTTCCCTCTAATCAATTCTCAGAGCTCCTGTACAGTGTGCCCCCTGCTTTCTGGAAGCTCAAACAAGCTTTATAACCTATGCACTTTGAAAAGCTGAAGAGAAGACTGGTACAACTTACGTAGGAAGATTTGTTTCATCTCTGTATATTACCTGAGGCCAGTCACGTCACTGGGTAACGGTAAGGGTTTACAACCATTATAAGCCCTGGTTCACACTGGTGCGTTTTGACATGCGATTTGGCATGTCAAAACGCATGTCAAAATGCCGATATTTGCCACAAATTGCCGGAAATGACACCGTCCTAATCAGTGCGACGCCGCATCTGTGGTGCTGCACCGATTTCAAAAAGTCGTTTCTGTACTACTTTTTGCGATTTCGGCCGCGATTTACATTGACATCTGTGTCAGATGTCTTTGTAATCGTGGCTGAAATCAGGACTGCCAGCGAGTGAAATCGTGCGAGTTCAGCTGAACTCGCACGGCTTCACTCCCGCAGCCCCAGTGTGAAACTGGGCTTAGTCACTTTTAAAGTGAAACCCTGCCATGACATTTTTAGGTTGGAAGCAGTATGCTGGAGTCAGAGATGTTTGGAGAAAATAAGTATTTGATCCCCTATAAATCAGCAAGATTTCTGGCTCCCAGGTGTCTTCTATACAGGTAACAAGCAGAGATTAGGAGCACTCTCTTAAAGGGAGTGCTCCTAATCTCCGCTTGTTACCTGTATTAGACCCCTTTCACACTAGAGCGTTTTGCAGGCGCTATAGCGCTATAGCGTTAAAAATAGCGCCTACAAACCGCCCTTAAACAGCTGTTACATTCACTCCAGTATGAAAGCCCGAGGGCTTTCACACTGGAGCGTTGCGCTAGCAGGTCAGTAAAAAAAGTCCTGCTAGCCGCATCATTGGAGCGGTGTGTTTACCGCTCCTCCACCGCTGCTGCCCATTGAAATCAATGGGACAGCGTGGCTATACCGCCCCAAAATGCGCTGCTTCAGCAGCGCATTGCGGGCGGTTTTAACCCTTTCTCGGCCACTAGCGGGGGTTAAAAGCGCCCCGCTAGCGGCCCAAATGTGCCGCAAATCCGCCCATAGCATCGGCGGTAAAAATAGCGGTGTTTTACCGCCGACGCTATGGGCGGCTCAGTGTGAAAGGGGTCTTAACCACTTCAAAACCGGGCTTTTTTTACCACTTCCATACCGGGCCTATTCTGGCACTTCTCTCCAACATGTACAAATCATCATTCTTTCGCTAGAAAATTACTCAGAACCCCCAAACATTATATATGTTTTTTTAGCAGACACCCTAAGGAATAAAATGACGGTCATTGCAACTTTTTTTTTTGCACGGTATTTGCGCAATAATTTTTCAACCGCCTTTTTAAAAAAAAAAAATGGTTTCATGAATTAAAAAATAACAAAACAGTAAAGTTAGCCCATTTTTTTTGTAAAATATGAAAGATGATGTTACGCCGAGTAAATAGATACCTAACATGTCACGCTTTAAAATTGCGCACACTCATGGAATGGCGCCAAACTTCGGTACTTAAGAATCTCCATAGGCGACGCTTTGAAATTTTTTACAGGTTATCAGGTTAGAGTTACAGAGGAGGTCTAGTGCTAGAATTGTTGCACGCGCTCTAACGCACGCGGCGATACCTCACATATGTGGTTTGAATGGCGTTTACATATGTGGGCGGATCTTATGTGTGCGTTCGCTTCTGAACGCGAGCTACCGGGGACAGGGGCGTTTTAAAAAAGAAAAAAAAATGTATTGTTTATTTTACTTAATTTTTTACATTTTTTGATCACTTTTATTCCTATTACAAGGAATGTAAACATCCCTTGTAATAGGAATTGTTAGTGACAGGTCCTCTTTATGGAGAGATGCGGGGTCAATAAGACCCCACATCTCTCCTCCAGGCTGGAAAGCATGAGATTGGGAAAAAAAAATTCACCGATCTCATGCTTACTAGCCGCAAAGGCAGCTTTGTTTACTTCTGAGGACCCGGGCGTGACGTCATCACATTGCGCCCGGGCCTCCGACGGTCATAGAGATGACAGGTGACCATCTTGTCACCAGTCATCTCTATGGTTCACCTCCGGCGCCGGACGATTCATTCATCGGGGCCCCAATGGCACGGGAAAGCCCGGAGAAGCACCGGATGGCGGCGGGGCGGGGGTTTTGGAGATGTCCCCTCCCGCCGCCTATAAGAACGACCAATGATCATTCTTATGGTGCGCAGAATCGATGGATATCTGAATGATGCCTCTAGCTGCAGGCCCAGGACGTCATATGACGTCCACCCAGGATGGGAGATCCCATCTGTGGATGTCATATTACTATGGGCGGGTAGGGAAGTGGTTAAAGACACCTGTCCACAGAAGAAATCAATCAGATTCCAATCTTTCCACCATGGCCAAGACCAAAGAACTGTCCAAGGATGTCAGGGACAAGATTGTAGACCTACACAAGGCAGGAATGGGCTACAAGACCATCGCCAAGCAGCTTGGTCAGAGGGTGACAACAGCTGGTGCGATTATACGCAAATGGAAGAAACACAAAATAACTGTCAATCTCCCTCGGTCTGGGGCTCCATGCAAAATCTCACCTCATGGAGTTTCAATGATCATGAGAATGGTGGGGAATCAGCCCAGAATTACACAGGAGAATCTTGTCAATGATCTCAAGGCAGCTGGGATCATAGTCACCAAGAAAACAATTGGTAACACACTACGCCGTGAAGGAATGAATGTCTGAAGCACCTGCAAGGTCGCCCTTCTCAAGAAAGCACATGTACAGGCCCATCTGAAGTTTGCTAATGAACATCTGAATGATTCAGCAGAGAACTGGGTGAAAGTGTTGTGGTCAGATGAGACCAAAATCAAGCTCTTTGGCATCAACTCAACTCGCCATGTTTGGAGGAGGAGGAGGAATGCTGCCTATGACCCCAAGAACACCATCCCCTCCGTCACACATGGAGGTGGAAACATTATGCCTGGGAGGGGGGGGGGGGGGGGGGGTTTCTGCTAAGGGCACAGGACAACTTCACCACATCAAAGGATGATGGACAGGGCCGTGTACCGTCAAATCTTGGGTGACAGTCTCCTTCCCTCAGCCAGGGCATTGAAAATGTGTCATGGATGGGTCATTGCAACAAAGGAGTGGCTCAAGTATCGTATTAAGGTTCTGGAGTGGCCTAGCCAGTCTCCAGACCTTAATCCAATAGAAAATATGTGGAAGGAGCTGAAGGTTCGAGTTACCAAACGTCAGCCTCGAAACATTAATGACTTGGAGAGAATCTGCATAATCCCTCCTGTGATGTGTGCAAACCTGGTGGCCAACTACTAGGAATGTCTGACCTCTGTGATTGCCAACAAGGGTTTTACCACCAAGTACTAAGTCATGTTTTGCGAAGGGGTCAAATAATTATTTCACTCTAGGGCCGAAACAACTAATCGATTAATCGATTATGAAATTAATCGATTACAGTTTTCATAATCGATTAATCGGCCAGTAACATAATGAGGTTAAAAATAAACTAAAATTAACCCTTTATAGTACAAAAAGAGCAATTGCTACTGTAAATATTACTTTCACTGTCCCACAGTAAAAAATTAACCCCTTACAGTAGTGATTATTTGCTCTTTTTGTACTAATTTTAGTTTTTTAAACCCCATTATGTTACTAAACATCTCAGGCCTGGGTCACACCTCCGTGTTTTTTGGAGAAACACACTACAGGTCATTTACATGGTTTCCTATGGGACACGTTCACATGCATGCTGCTCTGGTCCCCGTGCTCCTCTATCCCCCCCCCCCATGCTGCTCTGGTCCCCGTGCTCCCCCCCCCATGCTGCTCTGGTCCCCGTGCTCCATTCCCCCCCCATGCTGCTCTGGTCCCCGTGCTCCTCTATCCCCCCCCATGCTGCTCTGGTCCCCGTGCTCCCCCCCCATGCTGCTCTGGTCCCCGTGCTCCTCTATTCCCCCCCCATGCTGCTCTGGTCCCCGTGCTCTTCTACCCCCCCCTTGCTGCTCAGGTCCCCATGCTCTTCTACCCCCCCCCCTTTGCTGCTCAGGTCCCCATGCTCCTCTATTCCCCCCATGCTGCTCATGTCCCCATGCTGCTCAGATCCCCATGCTCCTCTATTCCCCCCATGCTGCTCATGTCCCCATGCTCCTCTATTCCCCCCTTTGCTGCTCAGGTCCCCATGCTCCTCTATTCCCCCCTTTGCTGCTCAGGTCCCCATGCTCCTCTATTCCCCCCTTTGCTGCTCAGGTCCCCATGCTCCTCTATTCCCCCCTTTGCTGCTCAGGTCCCCATGCTCCTCTATTCCCCCCTTTGCTGCTCAGGTCCCCATGCTCCTCTATTCCCCCCTTTGCTGCTCAGGTCCCCATGCTCCTCTATTCCCCCTGTGCTGCTCAGGTCCCCATGCTCCTCTATTCCCCCCTTTGCTGCTCAGGTCCCCATGCTCCTCTATTCCCCCCTTTGCTGCTCAGGTCCCCATGCTCCTCTATTCCCCATGCTCTACCCCCCCATGCTGCTCTGGTCCACCATGCTCTACCTCCCCCCCCATGTTGCTTACTCTACCCCCACCCCCCCATGCTGCTCTGGTCCACCATGCTCTACCCCCACCCCCCCATGCTGCTCTGGTCCACCATGCTCTACCCCCCCCCATGCTGCTCTGGTCCACCATGCTCTACCCCCCCCCCCCCATGCTGCTCTGGTCCACCATGCTCTACCCCCCCATGCTGCTCTGGTCCACCATGCTCTACCCCCCCCATGCTGCTCTGGTCCACCATGCTCTACCCCCCCCCCCCATGCTGCTCTGGTCCACCATGCTCTACCCCCCCCCCATGCTGCTCTGGTCCACCATGCTCTACCCCCCCCCCCCATGCTGCTCTGGTCCACCATGCTCTACCCCCCCCATGCTGCTCTGGTCCACCATGCTCTACCCCCCCCCATGCTGTTCTGGTCCACCATGCTCTACCCCCCCCCATGCTGCTCTGGTCCACCATGCTCTACCCCCCCCCCATGCTGCTCTGGTCCACCATGCTCTACCCCCCCCCATGCTGCTCTGGTCCACCATGCTCTACCCCCCCCATGCTGCTCTGGTCCACCATGCTCTACCCCCCCCCATGCTGCTCTGGTCCACCATGCTCTACCCCCCCCCCCATGCTGCTCTGGTCCACCATGCTCTACCCCCCCATGCTGCTCTGGTCCACCATGCTCTACCCCCCCCCCATGCTGCTCTGGTCCACCATGCTCTACCCCCCCCATGCTGCTCTGGTCCACCATGCTCTACCCCCCCATGCTGCTCTGGTCCACCATGCTCTACCCCCCCCCCTCCATGCTGCTCTGGTCCACCATGCTCTACCCCCCCCCCATGCTGCTCTGGTCCCCCGCAGCGCTCACCTCCTCTCCCTGGCTAGTTGAGAGGATACAGACATGCTCCTCGGGAGTCGCACTGAGAAGCTCATCATACGATCCGGAAGGACGGCAGCCACACACAGCTGTGACATAAGCTTCCTCTGCACTCGTTCTCCTGGTCTTTCCTTCCCCGCTCTCCATCTAGATCAGTGGTTCTCAACTCCAGTCCTCAGGGCCCACCAACAGGCCAGGTTTGCAAGATAACTGAAATGCATCACAGGTGATATAATTTGCTGCTCAGGGATTGCAATATTCTAGTCTGCATCTCACCAAGGTAATACTTAAAATCTGGCCTGTTAGTGGGTCCTGAGGACAGGAGTTGAGAACCACTGATCTAGATTCTCCACGGCAGCAGACAGGATGGAGAGCGTGGGAAGGAAAGACCAGGAGAACGAGTGCCGAGGAAGCTTATGTCACAGCTGTGTGTGGCCGCCGTCCTTCCGGATTGTATGATTAGCTTCTCAGTGCGACTCCCGAGGAGCATGTCTGTATTCAGTCACGCTGCATAACTAGCCAGGGAGAGGAGGTGAGCGCTGCGGGGAGGTGGAGACAGAGGAGCGGAGGTCCGCTGTCACTGAAGTCCCGATGGCCAGTACATGCCTGGAGCCAGGTCGCTAATTCTAGTCGCCAATGCTACATGGCACCTGGGGTTTGTCGAGCCCTGCTCTAGATCAACTGTTGGTATAGGATTGTGTATATGGGATTGTATAATTATTTTTTTCCCCTCCTATTGGTTGAACTAGATGAACTTGTGTCCTTTTTTAACCAGACTAAACTATGTAAAATCGCTTAAGGAGTATAGCAAAGGAACGTTGATCAAATGGTGGGTGTCACTATAAAACTTGCGTGGTCGGCAGAGAAACATATAAAGACTATAATGGTGGTACTTGATAATAAGAATGGGTAGGCGTTTCTCAAACTCAGGAAGAGGCCACAAATAGGCTCCAATTGATGTGAATGGGATCAATGGTATACCAAACCGAGGCGTGTCTGTCTTCCATCAAGCTTAGAAAATGGTGCACATCTGAGAGACACCTCCATGCCATTGTGCCACCATTATATTTTGCTCTGCCGACCGCACAAGTTTTAGTGACAACCGCCATTTGAGCAACGTCCCTTTGCCATACTCCTTAGGCGATGTTTAGGCCATCTTTCTTTGCTGCCAAGATATAAAATGTCCTGAAGAAACTCAAAAATGTGAAACGGGCCAACCTCTTGGACATTTCAGCAAAGATAACAATGTATTGAGAGTATATATGGCCTATGTTGCATGATAGGGATATGTTCCCTTGTGATTTTTAATGTCTTTTTTTTTTTTTTACATATCTCTATGGGTTCGTCCTTTATTGGTATCATTAAAGTCCGACATATATGTTTTTTTTTTAAGTGGTAAATAATATGGATGTGGTACACCTATAATAGCCATTTGTTTTTCTTTATTTGTGAAAGTTTACTTGACACTATATTCCAGAAATTGCTTTAGGAGATGATCTCCACCTGGTGAGGGGAGGAGGAAGTGTCCAATGACATCCTTCCTGTAATGGGAAGGTAGGATAACACTAAGGAGTGTGCTTCACATGTCACATGGACAGATCACACACACACACACAGGACTTCTATTTATACATATATGTGATGTTTGCAGAGTGCAATCATCATACTGTATGTTATGACGAATCCGTCCAATCAGAAGGTGCTGATACCGGGTGAGTAGAATGGGAGTACAAGCGATAGTGGCAGGAACTCTATGGAAGGAGTCTGCACTGAGCAGAATGACACTGCGACAATGGAAGGAACTATGGAGATATGGTGGGACTGGAGGTTGCACTGATTAGGTTGACCTAGAAAGTATAAAGGGTAGATAAGTAAGAAGGTTGCACTGATCAGGGTGACACTGCGATAATGGCAGGAGGTATATAGGGCGATATATCTATTCTATTCTGTAGCTGAAGTTGTTGCCCTACCTCTGGATCCCCCGCCATGCTCTGCTCCTCGTCATGTTGGCCGCCATCTTGGCACTCTCACCCCTGACCTCCGACTGTCACCTCAGTCCTGCTTCCTGTCACGCCGGGAGTGAAGATCCGGAAGGGGCGGGGCCAGAGTGGGAGCAACTGTGAGAGGGGGAAGAGAAGAGATACATTGTATCAGTGTAAGTTCTCAGAACTGTGTGTACCTCTATGTGTATATGCCTCATGTATGTATATTATAGTGTGCGCGTATATATCTGTGTGTATATATAATACTGTGTATATATAATATATATATTATACTGTATGTGTATATATTATTATGTATGTGTATATATATATATATATATATATATATATATATATAGTGTAATTATACTGTGTGTGTATGTACCTCAGTCTGTGTTATATTATCTGTGTGTACACAATTTGTGTGCGTAAATAATACCCCTGTGTATACTCTATACAATGTGTATACACTATAGTGTATGTGCACATTATACTGTGTGTGTGTATATGTAGCTCTGTCTGTATGTTCTTTTCTCTATCCTATCTATAGTGTTAGCATTATCCTGTGTATGTTCTTCACACCTCCAGCCTTTCCTGTAGACTGTGTGCATATCACATACCCCATGTGGTCTGTAAGTGAGAAGTGGGAGCCCTTTATGTAATGTTATATATGTCCCCGTGCTCTATCACCCACCCCTCATCTCTGGACACACACTGTATACTGTATTTATTATTTTGGTTTTCAGACATCGGAGGGAAATTTATAAAAACTGGAGCGAATGTGCCTGGCAACCAATCTTTCAAGCTCCATTCACATTTGGGATCTTGGTCAGAATTGCTGTAATTCTGCCTGCGAAATCAAATCGCAAAATGTATGTTCGGATTCCATTCATGTTCAATGGCACCTAAAACATGGTTGATTTTTTTTTTTTTCTGCGATCAACGCGGCAAACCGCAACACACAAAGTTCATCTCCCTTCTTTTGGATGACAAGCTGCACGCATTGCGTTTTTCCACGCCAAAACCACACCACGTTTAGGTGCCATTGAACATTAATGGAACTCGAACATGCATTTTGCAATTTGAGATCGAAGGCAGAATCACAACGATTCCACCCGGGGTCCCAAAACAACAAACGTGAATGGAGCCTCATTTTCAAAGCTTAACTGAACAAGCTGAAGATAGAAGCTGATTGGTTGCCCTGCACAGCTGGTATAGACTTTGTCTAGTAATTTTTTTGTAGATTCCCAACATTGGATCTTACAGCATTGTTATATTTCTATTCCTTGTACATGACAATGTGTCACATTCCATACCTCCCAACTGTCCCTGATTTGGAACAGTGTCCCTCTTTCCTCCTCATTTGTCCCTTATTATACCTGTATTAAAAATGCACTATTTGTCTATAAAAACCGGTTTTACAGTGTTAAACCTTTCATCCCATTTCTAAATTGCTGCATTTGTACATTTCAAAAGCCAGTATAAAGGAATAGTATTGGTAAAAAAAAAAGCACTTGTGGGTTTAACTAACCATTTTTTGCGTATTTATTCTCCTTATAAGGGGGCGCGTCCTATTAATGCATACTTTTGCTTATATTGGGAAAGTTGGGAGGTATGACATTCTTCCATACTATATAATGTTTAACTGGCTCAATCCACAAAGCTTTAATGCAGGATCTGTACTCTTTGGCACAACTAGAAGCCTCTTTTTATGCTGTATAAGGAAATCATACATTTTATTATAATAAAGCCGAGGTAAACAGCTGCTGACCCCTGTAAAGATATTCTAATGACAGTGGCCGGAATTGAACCACTTTAAGACCAGGCCTTTTTCTTACATTTGTTGTTTACAAATAAAAATCAATATGTTTTGGTATATAATGTTTGGTGGTTCCAAGTAATTTTCTATTTTTTTGTCAGAGACCCTAGAGAATAAAATGGCGGTTGTTGCAATATTTTATGTCACACTGTATTTGCGCAGCGGTCTTTCAAATGCAATTTTGTGGGAAAAAATACACGTTAATGAATTTAAAAAAAACCAAAACATTAAAGTTAGCTAAAAAATTTTGTATAATGTGAAAGATGATGTTACGCTGAGTACATGGATACCTAACATGTCATGCTTTATTAATATGGCGCACGCTTATGGAATGGCAACAAACGACGGTACTTAAAAATCGCCATAGGTGACGCATTATTAGGGCTGAAACAACTAATCGATTAATCGACAACTAATCGATTACGAAATTAATCGATTACCATTTTCATAATCGATTATTCGGCCAGTAACATAATGGGGTTAAAAAATAAATAAATTAGCCCTTTCTCAAGACGTCTTCCAGGACGGCACAATGAGATGACTAGTCCACCTGACAGGAAGCACAATCAATCAAAGAGGTTAAAAACCCCACCCCTCCCTGTGCTCCTCAGTTTTTGATTGTGTTTCCCCACAGCGAAACCGTTTGTTATTTTCTAAAGACCTAAAGGCCTGGTGCTGGAGGTCTCCCCCTGGGACCTAGGTCGAACGCTTAGGAAGCCTCTGGACCTAGCAGGACGGGCTCATCCTTCTTGGGGGGTCCCCCTTTTGTTGTAACATACTCAGGGGGGAAGGAATAGCCTTGAAGAACCCCCCTGAGTTTTCTGAAGCCCTAAGGTACAGGGTACCTGGAAGCTTCAGGGGCCAAATATTTCCTCTTTTTTTCCTCCCTACCTGGTGGGTGTCCACTTCGGAGGGGGGGCTGGCAGGTCTCCCGCAGATGCGGTGGTGAACCCAGCGGTGAAGCGCTGTTCTGGCTATTGGCGCCGCTCAGGCATGTGCTGCGCCATTTTCCCATGGCCTGGAGGACTCATTGATTTCCTCCTCTAGCGCCCGGAATGACGTCACCGCGCGCCGCGCCACTTCCGGTTTCCGGTCTACGGCAAGATGGCGACGGCCGGCGTCTTTTCAGCCAGCTTCAACTATAAAGATGCCAGGAAAAGAGGCGCCCATTCCTCCTGTTTGCTCTTAGCGACACGGTTCGAGCCCGGATGGAGCATGAGGAAAGGCCCGGTACGGCCAAGGCTACAGAGGAGGCCACAGGAGGTGAGTCCTACCCAGCCAGCAGGGGTTATGATGGGGGAGGTACCCCGACTCTTGCCCCTTTTTGCTCTGCACAGGGGTGTTTGGTACTAAAAAATTCCCTGTGTATATTTGTTTTTTTCTGCAGGAGGGGACGTCACTGCCCAGGGGTCTACCAGCCGTCCCTCTAAAGCCCCTGCTCGCATCAAAAGATGTGGCTACTGCAACGATAGGTTGCCTCCAGACTATTCCAGACCTTTCTGTTTTAAATGCATTCAGAAATTGGCTGGAAAAGAAACATCGCAGGTCATGAAAGACTTCTTGTCTGTCCAGACCCAGATGCTGACTACGCTTAAGGAATTTCAATCCTCACTCAGGTCTAGGGAACCAGAACCTCAGACAAGTGGGGGGGGGCTCTTCCTCTCAGGAGAGTTCTTTGACTCCCAGGGTAGTTAAAAGACGCCCGCAGCCTCTAAAATCCCTACCTTCACAGGGTTCGGAGCCGGAGGAGGATTCAGATATCTCCGATCGAGAAGTATCTGATGAGGGTCTGGTGGATAGTCAGGCAGAGGACGAGGAAGAGGGCTCCAGGCCAGGAAGGCACATCTTCTCGGCCGATGATATGGAGGGCCTCCTTGGGGCAATTTATGCTTCTGAGGAGATCCAGGAGCCTGCGGAACAGGTTTCCGCACAGGATAGAATGTATCAGGGTTTGTTGAAGTCTCAACCCAGAACCTTCCCCGTCCACCAGGCACTGAAGGACATTATCCTTCAAGAATGGAAGGATCCTGAAAGGAAGCTTTTAAGACCAAAAACG
Organism: Rana muscosa; assembly: GCA_029206835.1. Lineage (NCBI taxonomy): Eukaryota > Metazoa > Chordata > Amphibia > Anura > Ranidae > Rana > Rana muscosa. The sequence continues at coordinate 201,564,242 of CM055125.1, forward strand.
TGGAAACGTAGGTGCCCTTTCAAGGAGGAAGATGAAGACAGGTTCTTCAAAACACCCAGATTGGATGCTTCCTTAGCCCAGGTATCCAAACAGTCTGACCTCTCCTTTGAGGATACCGGTAACCTCAAAGATCAGATGGATCGGCGTGCTGAAACCACCTTGCGGAGGGCCTGGGAAGCCAATGCGGCAGCCATGAGCCCGGCGCTGGCTTCAGCATGCGTAGCCAGGAATGCAGATGCATGGATCTCAAAATTAACGGACCATGTTTCAGGCACTTCCAAATCCAAGGAAGTCTTGGAGTCGTTGCAGCTAATAGGTAACGCGGTGGCGTACCTAGCGGACGCAGCGGTAGAAACCGTAAGAACCACCGCAAAGACTGGAGCCCTCTTAAACTCTGCTAGAAGAGCTGTATGGGTTAAAACCTGGGATGGTGATAGTGCATCCAAGACCCGTTTATGTGGTCTCCCATTTGAGGGCTCCCTTCTTTTCGGTACAGGACTTGACCAAGCCTTGTCCAGGTCCACCGAAAAGGGTAAGAAATTTCCTACCAAACCTAAAAAGGAAAAAAGGAGATTTTTTCGAGGCCCCCAGGGTAAGAACCGGTCTTCAGACAAAAGACCTATCAATACTAGGAGGTGGAGTGCTGGCAAGGACAAACAGAAGGGAGGTATCCTTTTCTCCAGCCAAAAGCCTAATGACAAGAACTCTAAGTGACGTAAGGGTAGGGGGAAGGCTTTCCCAGTTTCTCCCCAGATGGGAAAGCATATCTCAGAGCCCCCATGTCCTCAAAATTTTAAAGGAGGGCTACAAGCTAGAGTTCCTTCACTCCCCTCCCCCGAAGTTTCTGGTAACGCATCTACCCAGGGACCCCTTAAAAGCTGAGGGTCTGGTACAGAATGTCTCAGATCTGGAAAGGCAGGGAGTAGTTATCCCGGTACCTACGGAACAACAAGGTTTGGGCGTCTATTCCCACGTTTTCGTTGTTCCAAAGCCGTCAGGGAAGCATCGACTTATAATAAACTTGAGACCCTTGAACGCTTATCTGCGTCGCAAGAGGTTTCGGATGGAGAGCGTGTACACTCTCAGGAAGCTTCTTCTGAGGGGGGTGTTCATGGTGACCATAGACCTAAAGGACGCCTATCTACACGTCCCGATATTCCCAGCACATCAGGCCTTCCTCAGGTTTGCAATCACTTCCGCCCAGGGAGTGCAGCATTGGCAGTTTGCTGCGCTTCCCTTCGGACTGTCATCCAGTCCAAGTGTCTTTACAAAGATCATGGCGGAGGTGATTGCTTACCTGCACCTGCAGGGTATAGCAGTAGTCCCCTACCTCGACGATCTGCTTCTCTACAATCAGAGTCGAGATCTCCTTCTTGCAGACCTGGCCAGGGTCGTGAGCACCTTGGAAAGCCTGGGTTGGATCATCAACAAAGAAAAATCCTCGATGGTCCCAGAACAGAAGAAAGTTTACTTGGGATTCCTAGTGGATTCCTTAGAAAGAAAACTTGTTTTACCCCAGGACAAGGTCCAAGGTCTTATGACAACGGTCAGGTCTATGTTGGAGGCAGAGGAATCCTCCTTCAGAAGCATCATGCGGGTGCTGGGTCTAATGACCTCTTGCATCCCAGCGGTGCCGTGGGCTCAGCTCCACTCCAGACCTCTCCAAGAATTCCTTCTATCCTCTTGGGACGGATCAAGGGAATCTCTAGACTACAGGGTCCCCATCCCAGTGGTGGCAAAGGAATCTCTGAGGTGGTGGCTCCTTCCTCAGAATTTACTGGTGGGTCGTCTGTGGAGTCAGTCCAACCCTCTCAGGATAACCACAGACGCAAGCGCCTGGGGTTGGGGGGCTCACTTAGACGAGCTCAGAGCTCAGGGTTCCTGGAACCGAGGTCAGAGGGACGCCTCCTCAAACCTCCGGGAATTGTTGGCGGTCCGGGAGGCTCTAAAGGCCTTCGAGGAGAGAGTCAGGGGCCGAGAGGTCCAGATTCTATCCGACAATGCCACCACAGTGGCATTCCTGAACCATCAGGGAGGCACCAGGTCACGTACCCTTCTGGCTTTGTCTCTGGAGATCCTGAGCTGGGCAGAGCTCCGGATTCCCTCTATCACAGCGGTTCACATAAAAGGGGTTCACAACGTAGAGGCGGACTTTTTAAGTCGCCACCCGATTCTCCAGGGAGAATGGGAGTTGAACACAGAGGTGTTCGATCTGGTGTGCCAACGGTTCGGCAATCCGGAGATAGACCTTTTCGCCCGCAGGGAAAACAAAAAGCTAAAGAGGTTCTTTTCCCTGACCCGGGAATGGGGCTCAGAGGGAGTGGATGCGCTGGCCCAGGTGTGGAGTTTTCATCTGGCCTATGCTTTTCCCCCTCTGAGTCTGATTCCGAGGATCCTGCAGAAGCTGGACCTCTCAGAATGCTGTCTCATTTTGGTCACCCCCTGGTGGCCCAAGAGAGCCTGGTTTCCCACTCTGGAGAACTGGTCTGTAGCTCCCCCTCTCCATCTACCAGTTCGGTCAGACCTTCTTCTTCAGGGTCCGGTCTTCCACCCAGAGCCCAGCTTCTTCAAACTGACGGCCTGGTGCTTGAAAGGCAGAACCTGCGGGAGAAGGGCTGTTCAGAGAGAGTGATCACCACTCTCCTCTCTAGTAGAAAGGAGGTCACCAGGCGGATTTATGCTAAGGTGTGGGGGGTCTTCTCTCGCTGGTGTTCAGAGAGAGAGGTTTCCCAACAGGAAACTTCGGTCATTCTGGAATTTCTCCAGGATGGAGTTGATCTGGGGCTGGCTACCAAGACACTAAGAGTTCAGGTAGCAGCCTTATCTTACTTCCTGGACAGAAGATTGTCCCAGGACCCGTTGATTAAAAGATTCTTGTCAGCTAGGGACAGAATGTCTCCAGTACAGATCTCTAGGGTTCCACCCTGGGATCTCTCCTTGGTTCTAGAACAGTTAACTAAGGCTCCGTTCAAGCCTTTAGACAGTATTTCTATTAAACTTCTCACAGTTAAGTTTACCTTTCTGCTGGCGATAACGACAGCCAAAAGAGTAGGTGATATGCAGGCTCTGTCAATTAAAGAGCTGTTTTTTCGTTTATTTGAGGACAGGGTTGTTCTCAGGCAGGACCCCCTGTACCTTCCCAAGGTAGTATCAAAATTTCATAGAACACAGGAAATAATACTCCCTTTTTGTTCCAATCCCCAGAATGAAAGGGAGGCTTCCTTTCATTGTTTGGATGTCAGACGATGTCTGCTTTCTTATTTGGATAGAGTTAGCATTTTCAGAAAATCCAGCCACTTATTTATTAATTTTTCTGGTCAGAAAAAGGGCCAACAGGCTTCTAGAGTAACCATAGCTAGGTGGATAAAACAAGCAATCTCCCTAGCTTATGACCAGGCTGCTAAGACAGCCCCGAAGGTTAAGGCACATTCCACTCGGTCTCTGGCGACCTCCTGGGCAGAAAGGGCCGGAGCTTCGGTCGAACAAATCTGCCAAGCTGCGACATGGTCAAGCCAGAACACTTTTTTGAAGCATTATAGAGTGGAGTTGCTGTCGCCTCAGGACCTCTCATTTGGTAGGAAGGTCCTGCAAGCGGTCGTCCCACCCTAAGGTAGGCCTGCAAATTACTTGCTTCTCTCTCATTGTGCCGTCCTGGAAGACGTCTTGAGAAAAGTACCAGTTACTTACCGGTAATGGTCTTTCTGGTAAGTCTTCCAGGATGGCAGGCCTACTTCCCACCGCTCTGGTTAAGTATATTAATATATATATATATATATATATATATATATATATATATATATATATATATATATATATATATATATATATATATATATATATATATATATATATATATATATAGAGAGAGAGAGAGAGTTGTTGTGGTATGTTGTTTTCACTCTCGTGCACTAGTGTGGAGTACTTTTTCACAAACTGAGGAGCACAGGGAGGGGTGGGGTTTTTAACCTCTTTGATTGTGTTTCCTGTCAGGTGGACTAGTCATCTCATTGTGCCGTCCTGGAAGACTTACCAGAAAGACCATTACCGGTAAGTAACTGGTACTTTTATAGTACAAAAAGAGCAAATCGCTACTGTAAATATTACTTTCACTGTCCCACAGTAAAAAATTAACCCCTTACAGTAGCGATTATTTGCTCTTTTTGTACTAATTTTAGTTTTTTTAATCCCATTATGTTTCTAAAGATCTCAGGCCTGGGTCACACCTCTGTGCTTTTTGCAGAAACACACTACAGTTCATTTACATGGTTTACTATGGGACACGTTCACATCCATGATTTTTTTTCAGCTGCTGCGTATTTGGAAAGGGCAAGGACTTTTTTTTTTTTAATGCAAAATGGTGCTATTTTGTTTTTGTTTTTTGTTCAATATACTTCAATGGAGAAGCTACAGAAAAGTATGTAATGCATTTTCGCGGCAATTTGTGTTTTTTAATCTGCCCAACAACAAATTGGCCAAAAAATTAATAAAAAAAATGCAAATCGCAGCAAAATTCCCTTTTTTTTTTTTTCCCTTTAAGGTTATTAACCGATTAATCGAAACAATAATCGGCCAACTAATCGATTATGAAAATAATCGTTAGTTGCAGCCCTACGCATTATTACAGGTTACCAGTTTAGAGTTACAGAGGAGATCTTGTACCAGAATTATTGCTCTCGCTGCAACAATCGCGTTGATACCTCACGTGTGGTTTGAACACCGTTTACATATGCGGGCGCGACTTGCGTATGCGTTTGCTTCTGTGCGCGAGCTCGGAGGGAAAGGGCGCTTACATTTTTTTTTTTTATTTTTTTATTTTTTTTTTACACTGTCCCTTTAATTATTATTTTTTTGATCACTTTTATTCCTATTACAAGGAATATAAACATCCCTTGTAATAGAAATAAGCATGACAGGTAAAAAAAAAAACCCAGATCTTTAATTTACCTTTTAAAAGCAACCACTTAAGGACCACCGCCCTACGTACACGAACTGCGCCAAGGCGACCCCTAAGCGCAAAATCACGTACCTGTACATGATTCCTCGGATCGGCTCTGGGGGCGCAAGTGTGTGCCCTGGAGCCCCGCTTCCGCTGTGATTGAATACAGCAGGAGCCAATCAGCAGGTCTGGCCGCTGAGATGGCCGCAGGCCACCCGCGATCCTTTACAGGAGAGGCAGAATGGCGGTCTGCCTATGTAAACAAGGCAGACCGCCGTTCTGTCAGAGAGGAAGAGAGAGATCTTGGGAGTTCTTTACGAAAGGCAAATCCACTTTGCACTACAAGTCCAAACTCCAAGTGCAGTTGCTGTAGACACGAGGGGGACATGCAAGGAAAATAAAAAACAGCATTTTAGCTTGCACATGATTGGATGATAAAATCAGCAGACCTTCCCCTCATTTCAGATCTACCCCTCAGATTAACAGCGACTGAACTTCCAAGTGCACTGTGCAATTTCAAGTGCACTTTGCACTTGTAGTTAGCATTTGTAGTGCAAAGTGGATTTGCCCTTTCATAAATAACTGCCCTTGTGTTCCTGCTAATCAGGAAAACGGATCTCTCTTCCTCCAGTCAGTCCATCCACCACACTTAACCCTTTGATCGTCCCCAATGTTAACCCCTTCCCTGCCAGTGTCATTTATACAGTGACGGTGCATTTGTTTTTAGCACCAATCACTGTATTGGTGTCACTGGTGCAGTTGCTGTAAATCTGAGGGGTAGATCTGGAATGAGGGGAAGCTCTGCTGATGTTGTCATCCAATCATGTACAAGAGAAAATGCTATTTTTTTTATTTTCCTTGTATCTCCCCCTCGGATCTACAGCAACTGCACTTCCAAGTGCACTTCCAAGTGCACTTGTAGTGCAAAGTGGATTTGTCTTTAGTACATAAACCCCCCAGTGTCAGATTTGTCTGCCGCAGTCCTGCTTAAAATCACTGATCGCTGCCATTACTAGTAAAAACAATAAAAAAAATAAAACGTCCATAAATCTATCCCATAGTTTGTAGACGCTATAACTTTTGTGCAAACCAATCAATATATGCTTTTTGGGATTTTTTTACCAAAAATATGTAGCAGAATACATGTTGGCCGAAATTGATGAAGAATTTTTTATTTTTTTTGGGATGTGTTTTATAGCAGAAAGTAAAAAATAGTGTTTTTTAAATTGTCAGTCTTTTTGTTTATTATGCAAAAAATAACTGCAGAGGTGATCAAATACCACCAAAAGAAAGCTCTATTTATTTGGGTACAGCGTTGCATTTATCCCAAAAACCGCCTGGTCAGGAACGGGGCTAAAACCTTCCAGGGCTGAAATGTTAAAGAAAAAATAAATCCTATCAATCTGCCCGTGGACCGGAAGTCGCTCTGGTCCTTCAAGGGCATGGAGCCGAGTGGGGGCCATCTTGCCCTCTCTCGACTTCCTGACTATCGATCGGCCACATTGGATCGATTACGAGCTTACCAATGGCTCCGGTAAGTTCCTAATTGACTGGGAAGCCGCCGCTGGGACCACTTTTATCTGAAAGCCGGCTGCCTAAGAGAGAAAACAATACCAGGGTTATGACAGCTAGCTGCTGCCATAACAACGGTATTTAACATCAAAGTAATGATGTACATTCCCAGTTAGGCGGTCAGCAAGAAATTCTTGGATTGGATATGTGGTATAGTCCTCACAATTATGTCATCATACATAACACTGAGTACACTTACTCTTTGGTCAACCCATGCATTATCCTGTATAGTTCTGTAGAAGCCACTTGCATGTTAGTGAGGCTTAAGGCACTTAAGCATACACATGGTCGGACTTTTTGCCAACAAACTTCAAAATAAGCACGTTTTCCAAAAAATCCTACCGTGTGTACGCTCCATCGGACAAACTTTTTTGGTTTTCATCGGACAAAAGTTCGCTCTGCAAACGGACAAACTTTTCGGCAACAAAAGTCCGATGGTGCAAAGTCCGACCGTGTGTACAGAAATCCATCGAACTTTTGTCCGAAGTACAAATACGCATGCCCAGAACCAATGTTAAAATCAACCAACAATAGCAGAAGTTGACCAAAGGGTGGCGGTAAAGGGCAGAAAAACCACGTGATGTTGGGAAAGTTTGCAGAAAAGTCCTGCCGCGTGTATGCTATGGGTGTTCCCGGCCAACTCCCTTCGGACAAAAATTCACTGAAAAGTTTGTTTGAAGTCCGACCGTGTGTACGAGGCTTAACTCGGTAAGTCTGAGAGCTTGTTATAGTAAGGAATAACCATCCAACAATAATGATTCCTCGATTTGATTGGCTAACATATTCATTGGAGATTATAATAATTTTTCCAGCAGACTTGTTGGTGTCACTCTTTCGCTGTAAGAATATTCCTGCTTTTTTATCCAGGACACAATGGATCAGGTGACCTCCGCTACAAACACAACATGATGTCAAGAAACTTCACCCTCTGACGCCTGGCCTTTCATTTTATTATTATTATTTTATTACTGTTAACCTTATCATGTCTGGACTCGGCACATCCGGGAAGAAAGCCAGGACCCTGATCATCGAAGATGGTAAAGGTCGCTCCTGATTTTTATTTTATTTTTTTCTTTCATATATTAGCCAGCCTGTTACTGTGCTGACAGTCATTAGCAGGTTGGGGCCAAAGATGTTCATTGTGCTTAGTGAATGTTGGTAAGTAAGGTAAATGGGGTTTACTTTAAGTACCCAATCATGTGCAAGAGAAAGGGGGAAAAAAAAAGATTTTTGCTAGCACGTGACTGGGTATTTAAAGTGAACACAGTTTCCTCTTATTTATTAAAGGATAAGTGCACTTTTAAGAAAAAAAATTCTAAATGCACATATTTCTGCAGGTAAAAAAATGTGTATTTATTATTTTTTGTTGAAGGAGCCTGTAAAGCAGTTCACTGGTGCCATGCAGGTCTCCTGCAGACCTGTCAGTGTATCTGCTTGCTCGATACATTCTGACTGGAAGAATCGATGAACTACCACAGTGCTCCTCAGCGCCATGGTAGTTCTTAAAAACTACAAGCCAACAGCCGCAAAGGATGTCGCGACTTGTAGTTTTTTTCATACACAGAGCTCTGTGTATGAATGAAGTGGCCGTGTGGGTGGAGCCCCTCACAGCTGCATTGGTTTCAAAATGTGACAGCTAGTACAGGGAACTTCTGTTACAGGGAGAACGAGCAGCGGGCGGCTGCAGCAGTTGGAACATGTTACATGTCTCACCCTAAATACATGTGGAACATGTAACATGTTCCCAAAGGTGAACTTATCCTTTAGCCCTTGTTCACATTGTTGACTGTGGCTTTGAAATTGTGCGACTTCATCTGAAATCACACAATTTCAGGGCCGCGTGTCAGTGCGACTTGGAGGACATGTGTGCGGCTTCATGCACAGAGGTCTATTCAAGTCGCACCTAAAATCTATTCAAGTCGCACCTAAAAACGACTTTTGCAAATCGATGCGGCACCGCAAACATGGCGTCGCACAGATTTGAACAGTGCCATTGTTGGCAATATCAAATCGCATGACAAGTTGCTCCAATGTGAACGAGGGATTACCATTTACCTTGCAAAGTGAGCATTCATATTACTAAGTGAGTCAATCAATTTCATAGATTATGATGATGTCATGTATTACCTCTACCATTGAAAGGAACCGTGATAAAATGTGAATTGGTTGTATTTGGTCATTTCAGCAGCTCTTCACTTTAAATCCTTCTTTAGAAAGGAAAGAAACCACTTAGAGGATGACATAAGCTAGGAAATGTTACCAGGATAGTGATCAGTTATTTATATATTCTTTTCCGCTCTATTGCAGACTGTGAACCTCCAGATGATTCCAACCCCTTTTCCTTCAAGGAGTTTGTGAAAAGCAAAAGCCGTTCAAAAAACTGTGATGTAGAATGCTGCAAGGTTTGTGGCTTTTTCTTTCTTTTTTTTCTTTCTTTATTGCTAAGGAATCTGAAAAATTTACTGACTCACCAAAGTGATGGTAGCATTCCAGTCCCCTTCCTTCCTCATCACCTTTTGAACTGGAGGGAGGGTCTTTTTTAATTTATCATATAAAGATTCACATTGGGATAGCCTAGTACACATGATCAGAAAATCGTATGAAAAATACCACTTTTGAAGCAATCGTCCAATAATCTGATCATTAGTATACAGCTTGCAAGAGCCGATCATGAGAGTTCATGCAAAAAATTTTGACGTATGATTTTCATTTAATCAGAACATTATTCATCCCAAAGAGATCCGCAAGACCACGCATGCTCGGAAACGAAAGAAGACATTACTTTACAAAAGTAAACACATTACATCACTTCCAAAGTTGTATTCTGTCGTACAAGCATTCTCATCGTGTGTACGAGGCATTATTATTTGTATTGTGTTGTCCATAACACCACCAGGTACAGAGTTTTAGGAATTTTATGTGGAATTTGAATTTTTTAAATAACATTTTATATTTTGTTATATTTAAACAGATATGTGGGCATGTGCTAGGAGTATGTATGTGTGGTTGTGTTGAGAAATGTTTTAGTGCTGTTGTAAAGCGTATCCTGATAAATTTTGTTTTGTATGTGTAAAATGACAAAGTATATTCTCTTATTACGCCTTTTATTCATGGATACTATGGGGGAGCACTCAGAATCTGGTACAGCTGTGTATGGTAGCCAATCAGCTTCTAATAGGGATGAGCCCATGGTTTGAGTCGAACACCAGGTTTTTCTTTGCTCGTAAATGAACTGAACATATTGGGTGCTTGCGGGAAATTTGAGCACCGCGGAACACCCCATAATGCACTGCGAAATCGCAGTGCATGGAGTTCTGATAATTGGCCAAAGCATGCACCTGACCTGCATGCTTTGGCCAATCACAGCGCACTCTGCTGCGAGAGCCATAATTGGCCAAAAGCAGGGTGCCTTTGGCCAATCATGGTTCAGGGGAACTATGTCCACACCACACACATATAAGGCTGCTTTAAATAGCGGCAGTGTATAGTGTGTGGACGGAGATAGATTGAGCTAGATTAGGCAGGTTAGTTAGTGGCGTTCAGGCAGTGTATTTTATTTATATATATATATACAGTCTTGTGTGTGTGTTTGATATATAGATTGATTGATTGATTATATATATATATATATATATATATAATCAATCAATCTATTACTCTGTGCATTCAGTGTAGACTCTATATTCAATCAATGTAGTATATATAACACAGTGTATTGAAGTGGTTAAGGGGAACCGTGCGCCAAAATAATAAAAAAAAAATGGCGTTGAGGTCCCCCAAAAATCCATACCAGGCCCTTATCCAAGCAAGCAACCTGGCAGGCCAGGCTAGGGAGGGGATGAGGGAGCGCCCCCCCTCCTGAACCATACCAGTCCACTCGCCCTCAACATGGGGTAAAGCACCTTGTCCCCATGTTGATGGGGACAAGGGCCTCATCCCCACAACCCTTGCCCGGTGAATGTGGGGGTCTACGGGGGGATTATCAGAATCTGGAAGCCCCCTTTAACAAGGGGGACCTCCAGATCCCGCCCCCCCCCATGTGAATAGGTATGGGGTACATTGTGGACAATCACCAGGCAAGGGTTGTGGGGATGAGGCCCTTGACCCCATCAACATGGGGACACTGTGCTTTGGGGGGGGGACCATGTTGAGGTCATGTGGCCTGGTATGGTTCAGGATGCTCGCTCGCCCCTCCCCATCTTGTCCTCCAATCTGCATTTTCCTTGGATAAGGGTCTGGTATGGATTTTTGGGGGGACCCCCACGGCAATTTTTTTTACATTTTGGCGTGGAGGTCACCTTAATATCGGGGGGGGGGCGCACACTTTTTTTGTTTTTTTGTTCCCATACACTTTTTTTATGCCAATAACTTGTATATAAGCCTTTAAAATGAGCACTTTTGGTTTTTCATGTTCGTGTCCCATAGACTTTAACGGTGTTCGCACAAATTTTTTGCATGTTGCGGTGCGAACTGAACCGGGGGTTGTTTGGCTCATCCCTGGCTTCCAACCTCAACTTGATCAATTAAACTTTGGCAATAAAACCTGGAAACTGATTGGTTTCTGTGCAGAAGTGAGCCTGATTTTGCTCTTTCCAACTTTAGCAAATAACCCTATGTTTTTTTCCCCCATGCAGTAGGGCTGTGCCGAAGGGACCTGTCTTGCGCCGGGAGGATTAGGTAAGTATATCTTGGCTCTCCGAACCCCTAGACCAAAACGAGCAGTTAAAATATTTTTTATTTTTTTTCCCCCATGCAGTGGGGCTGTGCCCACACCGCATGGGGGGAAAAAAAATAAAAATGTTTAAAGTGTAATACCAGGCAAACAGTTTAAATACTTATCTGTTTACTGTTTTACCCACAAAATGAGTCGTTCTAACATCAGTCCTGATGATGGTCAGCTTTACTGTTTCCATTGTACTGAATTGAACGTACACAGTGCTTTCCTCCACTGTGCTGGAGTAAACAGTTTATTCTAAAACTTTTAAAAAATTTTTTTTTTCAGGACACCAAACAAAGTACCACCCTGACTCCCAAGCTTTGCAATATGCTGCATTTGAGTTCTGAGTACCAGGAGACATTTTTTAAAGACCCAACAGTTGCAGATGATTTGCTTGACGATGACGAGGATGAGGATGGGGACTGGAGTGGGAGTTATCACCCATCAGTTATTGAACAAACACATGATCTTGACACATCACAGGGCAGCTTTTGTGACGAATCATATCAATACTGTGGCATCTCCAGCGGTGATCCATTTACAGCATGGCTGCCTGCCAGAGCGGTCTCTCCTTCTGCTAAGGCAGATCCCACTAATGACACTGTTAATTATTCTATGGAAGAGTTGCACTTTCAAACACTGCAAATAAATTATGAGGCGGTAAGTGTCATCTGGCCATATTCATATTGCTGTCTTGTGGACACAAATTAGGACCCCCATTGGGTTTTTTACATCATCAGATTGAGACCAGTATGTACTTTGCTGTGTTACTTCACTAGCTGCATACTTGATCTAGAAGATTGATTCACTAGATCATAAAATGCACCTTCAAGAAGCAAGTCAGTTGTGGCAGCTACCATATTACTTTCTTGATGGTTTCCCTTTAAAATCGAAGCCTAAGATGGCCATACACATAGTAATTTGTGATCGATTTGGTTACAGGCAATTGCAAACAAGTGGTTTATCATTGATTAAAATATTGAGCAATGTAACACACAAAGTATTGTTCCATATTTTCCAGTCAACTAAAAAAAGAGATCAAAAATACAATCTATCAGTTGTAACTGTATACAATCACTTGATCAATCTGAATTATGATTGGATCTCAAAAAATGTGCAGATATTCAAATGATCAGGAGCGATCATCAAAATTCTTTCAGAGCCACTCATTTTGGCATAGTTGAAATCGATCAAGAGTTCACTAAATGATTTGAAAGGAGCGTCTTTGGTTTGCAGTTTTTATTAAATTGAATCATTTTAGTCCTACTGAATGATCATTTGTATGACTTTATGGATGTGTGTGTGGCCACCTTTTAGGCACACCTCAACAGCATCCCACAATGCAATGTGGGAAGCTCTGGTTTTGCAGCAGAGGTCTCTGTATGGTTCGCCACCTCCCAGTCTTTGGGTCCTGTGTGACTGCCATATTCCTGACAAGGGGCCGTGTGTCTGGCCATCATTATGTACATACATTTTTTCTTTAACTTGTGTAAGTTTGCAATACGTCATCTCAGATGTGGGAAATTATTTGGATGGCCTGACCTTCTAGTATTGAAAACAAAAATGTGTTTGTCTAGTGTGAATAATGCTAGCACATGGTATATATTGCTTAGTGTGATTTGTTCTCTGTTTGACGTTTAGCTGCAGGAAGACAATAATCGATTAAAACTGAGAGTTCAGGAACTCCAGGGGTTGAACGAATCCCAGGCAGAAAAGTAAGCAGACACATATTTAATATACTTCAATGTGTTAGTCAAGGGGTGTGGAAATAAAAAAAACAAAACAATTGGGGTCCCAATCAACTTGTCCTGATTAAAAAAAGAAATGTATTTTTCACAGGATGGAAAAAATAAAGGGTTGATGTTTTTTATCAGGCAGAGGTGCTTTTTAGGAATGTCTGCAGCTTGTAAAAATCAAAGGCACTTTACGGCGACTTAAACTTTTTGTATGTTTTTAATTTTTTGCTAGAAACTTTCTTGGAACCTCCAAACATCAGCCATATGGTTCCCCTCAAAGGGCCGGTTGTATCTGTAAGATTATATAAATTTATGCAGGGCTTTTTTTCCGTGGAGAATAGGTGCAGGAACTCAACCACAACCCCCCCCCCCCTCACGTGTGCCAAACCACATCGAACGATGGGCATGGCCAAGTTACACAGTGGGAGGATCCTACAGGAGCAATATATGCCAGAAATGCGTTATATGCGGAGTTCAGGGATGTGTTGTGTACAGAGTGCAGGGTTGGGGAGTGTGGTACTTACAGAGTGCAGTGTTTAGGGGTGTGCTATTTCCAGTGTGCAGGGTTCAACTCGCTTTCACAGGCTGTCAACATCTTACTTCCACCCCTCATCCCCCACCTCTGCACACATCTCCTTCCACAGCCCTCATCTCCCCCTCTACCCACCAAAAGATTCCTTGCATCCCACCTACCCGGCCTGGCTCTAGTACCTTCTGGCAGTGCAAGCAAATATTGGTTGGCATCTATGCACCTGGGTACAGATAGGGATTATAGTGCAGCTTACCACGTGGTGCCCTATACCACAATGCACCTGCATCTCCCTTGTCCCCACCATGAGTGCAGGGCAGGCAGGGATCTTTGAGAGCCGGTGAGCGGAAAGCTATCCTTGTAAACACAGAAGGCTTCTGTGTCTTAAAGTGACAGCGGTGAGCGGAGGGTGAGAGCCAGAGGTGACAGAACAGAGTTCCGCCATGTGTCGGCTAAAAAAGACCCTGGGGAGGAGGGCCACATTAAATGGCCTGAGGGGCTGTATTCAGCTGGTGGGTCTTATGTTTGACATATGTGCCCTAGAGAATAAATCGTTGCATGTTGCAATTTTGGATGTCACGCGGTATTTGCGCAGCGGTTTTTCAAATACAATTTTTCTTTTTTTTTAAAATACACTTTGTTGGAATTTTAATGCAAAAAAACACAATATATTGCCCAATGTTTTGATTTAGTAAAATATAAAAGATGATGTTATGCTGAGAAAATGGATACCAAACATATCACCCTTTAATATTGCGCACGCCTGTGCAGTGGCAACTAATGACGTAAATTTTCCTATCCATAGGTGACGCTTTATAGAGTTTGATACTCCAACACTTCGTATTCCTGATATGTGCCTGCTGTACCATGTACTTGTATGAGAGTATCCTGTTCTCCTTGTATTGCTTTCTTTAGGTGAAATCCCTGGTGTTCCTGCCAGTCCCCTTGCTTTCCTAATAAAAACTGACCACACTAAGCAGGAGATCACAGCTGGTCAGTTCTCTAGCTATACTGGGAACTCAGTGTTCTCTCCTCCAATGATCAGACTTGTCCTGACATGCCCCCCCTGCACAGCCTTTCACTGGGTAGCTCAGTGTACTGCTGCTTCTCCTTCACCAGCTCTTATGCAGCTGAGAACAGAGAGAATGTGATTACAGAAAAGGTATTTATAGTGTATTTTTATATCTATACGAAAAAATGTTGCCTTTCATTTCTATTTTAAACTGAATGGGTTGTTTTACAATCACTTTAAAGGCCTTCACAGATTACCACTTTAGATTTACTCAGAGATCTGGTGCTGGAATCATTGCCCATGATCTGCCGTTCGTCGTGATAATACCTAACATGTGGGATGAAGAGAAGAAGTTGTCTGGACTGCCGCACTCTGGTTAAATGCTTTATTAATGCAGAAAATTAAAATTCCAAAAAATCCAAAAAGAAATTAATAAACAAAATCCATCCAAAAGCAATCAAGGTGAAGGGACATGCAGGGTAACGGCTAACGCGTTTCACATCAGGGTATGATGCTTACTCATAGCTAGTGTGGGATGATCGCTGTTTGCGTTCGTACAGGACTAACGCATGCATTCGCCTTTGCACGCGGGGGATGGGGGTGCTTTTTTTAAAAAAAATGTTTTTTTTATCACTTCTATTGCTCCCACAAGGAATGTAAAAGTTCCTTGTGACAGCAAAAGGCAGAGTGACAGGTACTCTTTATGGAAAGATCTCGTGCCAATGCTTTACATTCTTAAAATTGGCGCTGGGGAAACTGATGTATGCTCATCACTTCCTGTTTGCTATATCATAGAGGTGGACAATGCGTTTCTAGTCTTTGTCTGTCTCTATAATCAGCGGAAGCGCCGACTGGTCGATCGTGTGTCCCGTGGTGAGAACAGCTTGTGGGAGGTGACATAGCCGCTCAAATTGCTTTTACAAGAGAGTTAACCGTTGGTTTTGAACCCTGCTGCTTGACCACAGCAGGGCTAAATGTAAAAAAAACTGCTTGCATGTCCCAGGCGTCGGGTGAAAGGAATTGAACATCCCTATAGTCTAGTCCAGGGTTTCTCAACTCGTGGTACGCGAACCCCTGGGGGTACTTGCACCAAGGGCAGGGGGTACGCCCAGTGTCTCCCAAGTCCCGCCTCGCGCAGCCGCCTCCTGCGCACACATACAGTCCCCGGCGGCTGTGGCGTATCAACGGGGGGGGGGTGCGGTCCGCCCTGTGTGCCACACATTGGTGGTGGGGGGTGGTCAGGACGGCGGTAGTCTTATCAGTGCCGCCTATCGGTGCCTCCTATCATCAGAAACACATACTGACATTGCACACACAGAAACCATGACACCCAAACAATAGAAATTACTTTCTCGAGACAGGGGTACTTAGGAATTTTTTTTAGACCTGCAGGGGGACTTCACCATAAAAAAGGTTGAGAAACCCTGGTCTAGTCCACCCAAATGTGATATTTTAGTTCTAAGTGGATTTTATTTCTTCACCCTCCACTCAGCTTGTTTCCATTTTCGGATGCTCTCATACATCTCATAGAAACACTAATATGAAGGACCAATAGCATTACATCAACTAGATTCATCTTTTCTTTAACCCCTTTGTGACTGTGCTATAGCCGAATGACGGCTACAGCGTGGCCACACGCTGCCTGCGTGCCCACCCCCTGCGGCAGTAAACTATGATCGCTGCTTCCTTTGGATGCAGCCGATCACAGATTGGGGTAAATAGCCAATCATATCGGCTCTTTACCATGTGATCAGCTGTGTCCAATCACAGCTGATCACAGATGTAAACAGGATTTGCCAGTTATTGGCAATCCTCCCTTCAGACTGACAGAGCGTGAGGAGAGCCGAAAACTAGCAAATCCACACGGGACATGTGCATTGACAATTGGGGCATGATGATCAGTGTAGCCCCAACAGTACCCACCAATGCTGTCAATCAGTGCAACATATCCATGAAGGAGGAAAATAATTTTTTTACAAAATTTTATAACCGAAACTAAAACACTACTTTTTATTTATTTTTTCTCAATTTTCAATCTTTTTTCATTTGTTTAGCAAAAAATAAAAAACCCAGTGGTGATATTAACCACTTCAATACAGGGCATTTTCACCCCCTTCCTGCCCAGACCAATTTTTAGTTTTCAGCGCTGTCACACTTTGAATGACAATTGCGCGACGTGGCTCCCAAATAAAATTAACGTCCTTTTTTTCCCCCCCACAAATAGAGCTTTCATTTGGTGGTATTTGATCACCTCTGGGTTTTTTTTGTTTCTCCCCCCCCCCCCCCTCAGTTTAGGCCGATATGTACTCTTCTACATATTTTTGGTAAAAAAAAATTGCAATAAGCATATATTGATTACTTTGCGCAAAAGTTATAGCGTCTACAAAATAGGGGATAGATTTATTGCATTTTTATTTTTTTACTAGTAATGGCGGTGATCTGCGTTTTTATTTATTTATTTTTTTGGTTTTTTTTGTTTTGTTTTATTGAGACCGTGACATTGCGACAGACACATCGGACACTTTTGACACATTTTTGAGACCATTCACATTTATACAGCGATTAGTGCTATAAAACTGCACTGATTACTGTGTAAATACTCATACACAATAAATATATATATATATATATATATATATATATATATATATATATATATATATATAAACTAATATGATGAATGAATCAAACTAGCGTACTAAATACTAGTAGCAATAATTGAAGAATTGATACATGTGAAATAAAGTGATGAGGAAGTCCATTGTATCAAGAAATTCTATTTCATCATATTCATCATATTAGTATATATATATATATATATATATATATATATATATATATATATTGTGTATGAGTATTTGGATGTTTTCCTTCACAGGTGTTCACTATATTTAGAGATAGGGTTTTATGTACATTTGTATATAAGATTATTCATTTACACATTTATTCTTTTTTTTTATAATTTTTGTCACATGAATTCTCATTTGAGTTCCATTTTTCATTTTTTCTGTGCGTGACATATCTCCCTTAATTTATTGCATTTTGATATGGTATCACATATTTTATATGTCGCAGCCTAGGTGTGAGTAGCACGTTTTATTTTTCATTATTTTTCACTCTTTTCACATTAGCGCAGTAATACTTTTATTTTTTACTGTGTAAATGTGACTGTCAGGGAAGGGGTTAACACTGGGGGCGCTGAAGGGGTTAAATATGTTCCCTAGTGAGTGATTCTAACTGTAGGGGGAGGGGACTCACAAGGGGAGGAGACCAATCTGTGTTCCTCTGTACTGGGAACACACATCGGTCTCCTCACCTCTGACAGGACGTGGATCTGTGTGTTTACACACACAGATCCACGGTCCTGCTGTGATCACGGGCAATCGCGGCTGCCGGGCATGCGCACCGGGTCCCGAGCGATGGCGCCCACTAGACGGCCGGGAAGCCCAGGACGTTGTATGACGTCCACCCAGGATGGGAGATCCCATCTGTGGATGTCATTTGACTATGGGCGGGTAGGGAAGTGGTTAAATACCACCAAAAGAAAGCTCTTTCTGTCTCAAAAAAATGCTAACAATTTAGTTTGTGTAGAGTGTTGCATAATCGTGCTATTGTCGTTCAAAGTGTGACAGCACTGAAAGCTGAAAATTCGCATGGGCAGGAAAAGGGTAAAAGTGCCCAGTAGTCAAGTGGTTAAAGTTGCTGTACCTGTGGTTTTTTGTTCTGAATGGTCCCATATTTTCTGCTCCTGTCCTTAATTGGGCAGATCTCGGAGTTGTCATTTTTACATTTTCTAAAATACTGCAGTGAAAGGGGTGGGGCTTGGCAGCAAGGAGGAGTTTCATGTCACTACTACTCGGCCCATTAACCCCTTCATGCCGTCCGTACGCAAATATGCGGCCTCGGAATGTCACTACTACTCAGCCCATTAATCCCTTCATGCCGTCCGTATTCAAATATGCGGCCTCGGATTGAAGAGGTATTACTGGGGTGATGATGCCTGCAGCTGTAGAAAATTTTAAAGCGTTGCATATGGAGATTTTTAAGTACCGTAGTTTGTTGCCATTCCACGCGTTTGCACAATTTCAAAGCATGACATGTTGGGTATCTATTTACTCTGTGTAACATCATCTTTTCACATTATGCAAAAAAATTGGGCTTGCTGTACTGTTTTTTTTATTTTTTTATTCTTCAATGTGGATTTATTCCCCAAAAATTGCGTTTGAAAGACCGTTGCGCAACAATCGCCATTTTGTTTTATAGGGTCTCTGCTAAAAACATATATATGTTTGGGGGTTCCAAGTAATTTCCTAGCAAAAATACAGATTTTAACTTGTAAGCAACAAATGTCAGAAAAAAAAGGGTTAATGTGGATGGCAGCTCCACTGTGGAGGTAAAGAAGTTTGTCTTGCATTCTCTTCTTTATTAACACTAGACAGATAAAAGGCTTACTATATTTACAGTATAGAATGTACATTTTAGGGTCAAAGATCTGCAGACAAAGTTGGAGACAAAGATTCTGGAGGAGCAGAAGGAGGCACAGGACTTGGAGTCCATGGTGCAACAGGTGGAGGCCAATCTGCAAATGATGACGGTTAGTACAAGTGGTCATATGACTTGTTGATATCATACGATTTGATCAGGTTGCTGAATCTCTTTTTATCTTCCAGAAAAGGGCATCAAAGGCAGAGAATCATGTGACCAAACTGAAGCAGGAAGTGGCTCTTCTCCAGGTAGATGCAGAATGACCGTTAACACCTGCATGATCCAAAGTATGAGCTCAGACCTTACAAAACATTTTATGGATGTTATTCGGCCAGCTAATATGCTGCCTTAAATTTCTGAGCATTAATATGGAAAGGGCACTTGACCCCCCCTAGAATCCTTATATTATCTATTAGTGTGACAGTAGTGGTAATGCACATTGTCTCAATGCTAGCTCCTACAAAAGTAAGTAAAAGTGTTTCCAAGACCACATTGGACTGTGACTGAAGCACCAGACCAAAGACCAAAACTAGTTCATTCCAATACAAACTGTACATAAGGCCAGTGCATTTCAGGGCCTGAACCTTACCCCACTTACCATTGCTTGTAGATGGGCCAGATGAAAGGTTATTTCTCATAAGCGAGTACAGTCTTTACTTTAGTATGAGTATAGACTTACAGATATTCATTATTAGTGGGTTTTTTGACAGCCTTTTCAGAAGGTTATTGTTGTGGCAATTTGTTGAATTAGCCAATGAGATTCCAGCAGTTATTGTACAGCCTGCTTTGCAAAATTAACACTGGAATCTGAGTGAATATTATGTGCAGATCAGGTATTTTCCACAAAGTTGCAGCTAGCAGAGGCTGGTTGAGAGTGACACCATTTCTTCATAGTATAACTACAGTATGGTGCGTAGCAGCTTAGACCCTAAAGGAAAACACTTTCAGTAATTACACATTTGATATTCTATCTACAGGAAATTTGTGATGTTACTTTTACATTTTATTTTCATGGCCGTTTGCAAAATACACAGTTTTTGTAGAGGCCATCTGTAAATCCAGCAGAGTGGGATAAAATCATTTAACCACCTTAGTAGTGGCTAATCCCATTAAGCTTGTTCTGTAATGTTGAGGAGTGCAAGCACCATCTTTAGGTTTTAAATGAGTGTCAGGACTGTACCCCAACAATTTTAGGCCACATGGGTAGTCACCTTAATCTACTCACCATGGTGTCATGAATTTTGTCAAGGCAGATACTGATTGTCAAAAGAACATGATAGAGAGTGTAAAAGTGTCATGAAGTCAGGGATATGCATTAGTTGTTTGAGTTGGCTGAAGGCGTGATACATTGTTTGTTAGTTAACAGAGACAGAGATGTTAAAATGGCATGCAGGGCCAGGATAAGGGGCGGGTGCGAGTGTCGGCTGCCCTAGGTGCAATGATTTACTGTAAGGATGGGGGTACCTTCTGTTACAAGACTGACTGGAGTAGTGACAGCAGCATAACTACTCCGGTCAGTCTAGTGCTGGTAGCAGCAAGGAGAGAAGAAGAGATCCAGCAGTAGGCACCAGCTATGTTCTCTCTCTCTCTCACACTTCCTTGCTGTCAGTGCAGCACTCCTGTATTCAGAAGCCGGCAGCCATGTTCACAGGAATACAGGAGCTTCACTAGCATGAAGGAGGAGGTGGAGAGAGAGAACACGTCCTCACAGCCAAGCACAGAAGTGTCCAGGAGAGAGCTGGGAGTGGAGGAGAGATCCAGGAGGAAGTGGGGCTGTGCTCTCTTTTCCTCCAGCTTCTCCCTTCTGTCAGTGCAGTGCTCCTGTATCCTGTAAACACAGCTGCCAGTTTCTGCATACAGGTGCACAGATAACTCGGGACTTTGCTGGGTACCCATCCCCCACCAGCATATTTCTTCTGTAATCCTACACCCCACAGTCACCACCTCCCCACACTGGCAACAGAAGTTGTAGGTGGGGGGCTGGTAAATAACCCTTGAAAAATCCAGATGTGCCAGTGCAACTGTATATAGAAGCCGGTGTATTGTCGAAGTGCCCACTATCGAGAAGTGCCCAGGATGTACTGCGCATGCGCCGTACGCAACAGCACAACAGCTGATTTGCCGATCAGCTGTGCTGACGTAACCATGGCGCATGCGCACATTGTAGGAGGTATCTCTCGATGGGAGATACCATTTCACAGGCACGATTTAAACCTGTACAAACAGCGGGGGGAGACCGTATTTCTCAGATTGTGCATAGGTTTTTGTATTCCTTATGACACTGGACTGCATATACCAAGTTCTTTTGCTTTTGGAAGTACAAGCTTCTATTGGTGCTGCTAGGTTAAAAAAAAACACAAGGATAGATTGTTTGATAAAAATCCTTCCGAGATTTTTGAACACTCAAGCCTCCTACGTCACATATTCTGCTTCTCTCCTTCTTTGGATGGTTTTGTGTCTTTGCTTGACCTTGTGGTTGTTTTGACTAAAGACCAGTCTGGGTAGCTACAGACCTTCATAGCAATTTTATGGTGTCTGTGTTTCTTTGTTTTTGGCCTCATGCACACTAGATGTTCTTACAGCTGCTGTTTTTGGCTTCAGACTTTTTTTCTACAGTCAACAAACTCTCCAGCATGTTATCACATGTGTCCATGCACACACAGACTGTTATCAACTGTTTTTGGCTGGGGAGTTTTTCAGCTGTAAAAACGCCAAACATCAAACACTGAAACGCTCAAAAACACGGCTCACCAGCATTTAACGTTTTTGATCCCATTAAAAAAAAAAACGCTATAGCAAAAATGCTGAAAACTTTTAAAAAGCTACTGGTGTTTTTAGTGTAGCGGGTATACACTTTTCTGTGTGTTTAAAACTGGCAGAGACACCAGTGATGTGCAGTTCCCTGCAGCCCCACGGGTGGCGCTGTCGCCTTGGCTGGGGTTGAACCATTGCTGTGCTCCCTTTTTGTCCTCCCTCGGCAGCGGTATGGTGGGGCGGGGAACCCACCGTGCTTGCTGGGAGAGGGTATAAAGGGGCCGGCCATCTTTGTCACAGGGGCGAGTCCCAGGCACCTTCAGCCTGAGGGCGGTGGTTCGTGTCGGTCCTCTAGGCATCCTAGGCCTAGAGGACGTTCGGAGGTCGTGTTCCATCCCAGGCACCTTTAGCCTGGGGTGAGGTACTCGGATGGAGGTCTGGAGCTCAGTGCCCACCACTGAGTTCCGCGAGGGAAGGAGATCCTAGGGAACCCCGGGAGTGGGT
Organism: Rana muscosa; assembly: GCA_029206835.1. Lineage (NCBI taxonomy): Eukaryota > Metazoa > Chordata > Amphibia > Anura > Ranidae > Rana > Rana muscosa. The sequence goes on from CM055125.1 coordinate 201,586,487, forward strand.
ACCCGAATCCGGAAGGCGTAATGGACCGGTGGGAGACACTTGCTTGAAGACCCGGTGCAGCATATTGCCAGTGACAGGTGAGCCTTCCATCGGAGACCGCCTGGAAGGAAATCCCCCCCCCCCTTTGCTCGGAGACCGCAACCCACTTTCAGGAAGGAAAGTGGAGAGTTCATTTTGTCTGGGCCTACTCGCATCCACACCTCCTTGTCTGTTCTGTTCTCTAAGGGGTCCAACTGATTATGTTCACTTTTGCATTGAGAAGAATAAAGGAGTGTTGGACTTTGATGGTGTGGGGCTCGTTTTCTGGCAGGCATTGTTCAAGGTAACTTTCTTTGGAGGTTCCAGGTGCAGAACACTGACCCGAAGGTAGCATAAGAACTTTGCTTACACCACACAAACATCTGCGGTGAAGGCTTGGCGTGGTGACCCCGCACTCTCTCCTCTAAGGTACCCCTAGACAAGAGACTGACGAGCTGATAAAAAGAGGAGAGAGAGGGGGCCGCTACATTATAATGTTGTTATAATGTCCAGTGTGCATGAGGCCTTAGACTTTGAGCTTGTTGTTCTTGTCTCAGCCCATTGTGGAGTTTTATTAACCCCCAGCTTGTGGTGGGTATCAAAATACAGATACTGGTTTCTTGCAGACCTCGATGCCCAAGTCATCCTCTTCTGTGACAGTAACACATCTGTAAATCAAAGGGTTTTGATATTCTGTGCAACTTCCTGTGTGAGTTTGTGTGTTGACTGTAAACTTGTACCTAGTTACCTATGGGGCTTTAAATGCTAGATGAATGTTCCAGACAATATAACCGAGGAAGCCACTTGGGTGAGTGGTGAAACATCTAAAACATTAAGCCTAGGTTCACACATATGTGATCTCAGACATCACATGTGATTCACACCCGCACCGCAGGTGTCCGTCACATGCGATGTCTGTACGATGCAAGTTCAGCCATACAGTTGTATAATATGGCTGCCCCCATGTATACATAGAATTAAAAATTCAATATTGAAACAATGTTTCTAAAACATTATTACACACAAAGATTATTTACACTAAGCTAGTCACATTCACATGTAGAGCTAAAAGTATTAGCAGCTTCTGTAAAGTTTATGAAACGCAGCCAATTTTTTAAAATAATTTTTAACCACTACCTTGTTCTATTGTCACTCTGTTTCCTTTAGATTCAGTTGAACACCTACAAAGCAGAGAACGAAGCTTTACGGAAGGGCGAGACAGCCGGAATGAATGCTGTAAAACAAAATGCCAACCTGGCGTTGGAAAACCTGCACAAGGCGGTGAGCGGTGCCCAGGTCTCTATAAAGTAAGCTATATTTTCTGTTCAGATTATTTAACTACATATCATCTGCTTTGCTTTTATTTACTATCATTTATTCTACTTCACAGGCAGTTGGTGTCCGGAGCCGAAGCTTTAAATATTGTGGCACAGCTTTTGAACTCCATAGACAAAATAGCAGAAGTTCATGACGACGTTCCCTAAAAGTTTGACTCTTTTTTGCCTATTGAAATGTGCCAAAAACCACTGCCTTGTAACAGCCAATCAGGTGTCAGCTGTGAAGGTGGCTTAGCAATGGAATGAGGTGTCTGGTTAGTTGCCATGTATTAAACTGTACTCTTTGAACTATGAGTATGCGAAAGTCACCATTTTGTAGATCGCATGAAAATATGTTTTGGGGGATCCTTGAGAGCGGACATGCTGCATTTTTTAATATCTTAAAGTGCACAATATGGTTGACAGGCACTTTGCAAAGTGTCCACTTCATTTCAACTGGCACCTATTCTAAAATCTGATCTTTATTTTTGTGTATACTAAATATTTTCTGTAATATATTATATAGTGGCATCTGCATATATGAACAGGTCTGCGGTGTGCTTTCTGCCAACTGGCCAAATATTCATTATGATATTTGTTTATTCTAAAAAGAAATTGGATAGAGCTATATCTATATTTTACTTTTTAACAAACTTTTCTGTGAGCAATTAGAGAAAAAAATTTATTTATTTTTTCCCAATTACAGTAAACCTAGTTACTTTTTTAATTAACAAAATCTTGCAAATATGTGTGTGAAATGTCCCATATTTGAGCAGGAAATTACATATTAACAGCTGTGCTGGTAAAGTTTTGGGCCCCCGTGCAACCATTTCTTTACAAGTACAAACATCTATTTACCATGTATTGATTGTCAGCTAGAAAGAATTGAGTGAGAGTCCCAGCACCCATCTGAATATTAAGTCTCAGGCTACACAGTCTGCAGAAATATTATGCCCATCCCTGACATAACTGTGCTTGCAGCCTGTTATTCTGTAAGGCATATCTATTGTTGTGTTGTGGTTTTCTACCCAGTGCTCCGGTACAAATAACTTTCCCAAAAGATCAATCTGGGTAGCCACAAAAATATCATTCCTTTTTATGTTCATATATGGAATTTATATATATTTTTCCAATATTATATATATATATTTTTTTTACTCCTTAGTAAAATTGACACTTTGCCCATTCAAGTGTCAGAGTCCCTTACTATAACCCCCCCCCCCCCCCTTTATCTGTGTAAACTCAGATTCTGTCATTGCTTACACAATGTTGATTATATCATTTTCTGTCAAGTGACATTGCTGATTGGGCTTGGTGAATGACCGCTGAGGCCCAAGCACTGCATCACGCTAGGTGGTCATGTGCTCCTCAATACCCAGAGGGGCCAGTTATTTGCTATGGCTCCAGTATTGTTGCAGAGAAGCACATCAATGTGAGTATAAGTAGGTTGAGGCATGGTAAGGGGCTCCATTAAGACAAAAGTGACAGAGTATTTTTAAAGCAACTCCCCACCACTCTAACCCTGCAGTCTCTGCCAATCTCTTCAGAATTTAACATAATTCAGGAGTGTTGGATGTCTTTGTCCATTGCCAGGAACTGTGGTTCCATCCTTGGACCCCTAATTCACTGTAATGACTCTAAGACCCCTTTCACACTGGGGCGGTTTGCGGGCGCTGTTGCGCTAAAAATAGCACATGCAAACCGACATGAAACAGCGGCTGCTGTTACTCCAGTGTGAAAGCCCGAGTCTAATATGTAGTCTGGGATTGCAGGCTTCACTGGCTGCATACTTGTTTCAGATTAACCGATTTACTAGGTAGCAAAGATGGGGAACAGCCACAGAATTTGTTTTTAACATGTCAGGAGTGGTAGCTCTGAATTTTTTTGTTCTCTGTAATTTACTCGCTATTATATTTGAAGGAAATCCATCATGAAGCTTTACACTTTTTTGAGAAGCCTTTCACGGAAGCTGCCACTTTCTTCCAGTCTGTGTAGCTTGTTAAGAGAAATGGCCATAGGTTCTGTTTCATAAGGAATGAATAGATTGCTAACCCATAGGGGAAGATTTACTAAAACTGGTGTACACAGAATCTGGTGCAGCTTTGCACAGTAACCAATCAACTTCTAGAATTTATTGTCAAAGCCTAATTGAACAAGCTGAAGTTAGAAGCTGATTGGTTACTATGCACAGCTGCAGCAGATTCTGAGGGCTCCAGTTTTTGTAAATCTCCCCTATAGTCACCAGTCTTCAGCTTAAGACCCCTTTCACACTGAGGGCGTTTTGCAGGCGCTATAGCCTTAAAAATAGCGCCTTCAAACTGCCCTAAAACAGCTTCTCCAGTGTGAAAGCCCGAATGCTTTCACACTAGAGCGGTGCGCTGGCAGGGTGTCAGAAAAATTCCTGCCAGCAGCTTCTTTGTAGCGGTGAAGTCACCGCTCCTGCCCATTGAAATCAATGGAAAGCACCGCCGGCAAAACGCCACTGTAGCGGTGGATTGCGGGCGTTTTTTTTTCGGTCCACTAGCGGGGGTTAAAAGCTAGAGGCCAAAATGCGCTGCAAATCCGACTGTACAGCGCAGCTAAACCGCCGACGCTTGGGGCGGCACACTGTGAAAGGGGTCTTAGTTGTAGAAGCTAGAGCAAGAAAGAATAATTTCTGATGGAATGATGGCAGTGTTACTGAAATGTACACTTTGGGTAGAGGGGAAATATTTGCATGGTGCTGGACTTTGCTTCCTGTGTACTATGCACATATAATACCAAGGATTGTGACTCAAACATTCTACTCCTAACAAGGCTGCACGTGTGAAAATGTCGGAGTGTTTTTATAGCAATGTTCACATTGGGACAATGCAGTCATCAGCACATCCGCAGGGAACTCTCAGCATGAACTGCACAATCGTGTTGGACCTTTGTTTTATTTACACATAACAATTCTCTTGTATCTGTTCAGATTTGTTTAGCAATATAGTAATTGTATAAAAAGATTTTCTTACAGCACTTTATACTGATTGGGTATACTGATATATTTGTGTGTATTCGGGTATATGAGGGTGTAATATGGTGCCAAGCGAATACCCCTAAAAGCCCCATCCTCATAACCATGTTCTTCTCACCTGCAGATGCTATCATTCTTTATTTTTTATGCTTAAAGTGCAAATAAAGCCAAAACATTTTTTTGTGATGAGGGGTTAGAACTAGGGTTGCCACATCATCCCTTTAGCCCTGGTTCACACTGGTGCCATTTGACATGCGATTTGACATGTGAAATCGCATGTCAAATCGGCGAAATTGGCCGCAAATTGCGGCCAATGGCACCGTCCTAATCGTGCGACGCCGCAACTGCAGCGCTGCACCGATTACAAAAAGTAGTTTTTGTACTACTTTTTGCGATTTCAGCCGCGATTTACATTGACATCTGTTTCAGATGTCTTTGAAATCGCGGCTGAAATCGGAACTGCCAGCGGGAGTGAAATCGTGCGAGTTCAGCTGAACTCGCAGGCTTCACTCCCGCAGCCCCAGTGTGAACGTGGGCTTAATGCAGGACACACATAATATCTACACAGGTTCTGTGGCTAATTAAGGTGGTAATTAAACTCACTTGGTGCCTTATCTGCATTAAATCAGCCTCAAAACCTGTGTAATTACCGTATATACTCGAGTATAAGCCGAGTTTTTCAGCACATTTTTCTCCCGAACTTTGGGGACCAGGTACCAGCCGGTCGTAGGTCCCCTGGACCCCAACCTTTGCACACAGGTGGCCCCACTCTTCCTCTACAAGTTTGCAAACTTTGTTGTCTGGAGGACCTACGGCCGGGGAGCACCGATTTTTCAAAGCCGGGCACCCCTTCCATAGACTCCCATGTTAAATGTCAGTCTAGTCATGGGCACAGTGAGGCATGCACATGGACACAGTGAGGCATGCAGATGGACACCCCAGGCTTATACTCGAGTCAATACATTTTCCCATATATCTTTTGGTGGTAAAATTAGGTGCCTCGGCTTAAACTCGAGTATATACTGTAATATGTGTCCGGGATTAAAGGGATGATGTGGCAACCCCTGTCAGAATTGAATTGCTGTCCCTGTGCCTTTTGTGGAGATTCGCTTTTTTTCCTTGTCATGGTGACCACAGGTACTTGGACTGAACAGTAAAGAAAATAATTTTTTTTTAGGTTGTCACCTAAACAGGAATAGAGGGGCAATCCTTCATTGAGGACCCCCTTTCCAGTGACAAGGTTATTTCATCTCACTTCCTATTATGCCTACAGGTCAAAGGAATCTCTCCAATGGGACTTAGATGGGGGGGACAAAAAGGGGTGTTAACCTTTCCCTACTCAATCCATTTCAAGTTTAGCTTAAAGTGGTTGTAAACCCACTTTTTCAACTTGCACCTACAGGTAAGCCTAGATTAAGGCTTACCTGTAGGTGCAAGAAATATCTCCTAAACCTACACGGTTTAGGAGATATTTAGTTAAATGACAGGCGCCGCTGTCTACGGCGCATGCGCGCCGTAGACAACGGCGCATTCATGGGGTTAATCCAATTCACAAAATCGGCTACTTCCCAGCAATCGCTGGGCGTAGCCGAATGTGACATCTCTCGCGCGCATGCGCAGAGTGACGTCTCCGCCGCTCGGGCCAATCACAGCGCCGGAGCGGCGCTGTGATTGGCTGGTGCGGCGATACCCGGAAGTAACCTTCCGGCTATCGCCGCAGCGATGGATGCGGCTGAAGAGGGAGACTAGGACGGCTTCGGGGGCCCCGACCTAAGGTAAGTGATGCACAATGAGCTATTATGCTAGTCATATTAGCTCATTATGCCTTTCTCTTACAGGTCGTTATGAAAAAAAAAATTTTTTACCGGGTTTACAACCACTTTAAGATATACTTTGCATTGAAGATTTAGTTTATTCAACTAAATATATTCTATGTGCATCAAATCAATAGGTGATCAAGGTTTTACAGTTTTTTTCAGCCACAGCCTGGATAGAAAAGGTTGTTCCCGGTGAGAAAGCCATGACCTCTGCAGAGGTACGACACTTCCACTGTCACGTCAGAGCTCTCCAATCCGTGAGAAGCATGAGGTTTGCTGATGCAGAGCTATTGGTCCAACTCAAAAGTTGTTGTCAGACCTCTACAAAAAGACCACTGCTTCCTTCCACACAGAGAGCAAGGGTCCCATTCTGCAGTTGTTGCCATGGGACAGGCATGTCTACACAGGAGGTGGCTACTTTAGAAAGAAAACTAACTGCAAGACATTGAACACCCTTTGTTTTGATGCACTTAGGATGTACAGCCGTGTCCAAAAGTGAAGAGAATGACACAAATATTAATTTGCACAAAGTCTGCTACTTTAGTGTATTTTGATCTTTTTGTCAGATGTTACTATGGTATTTGAAGTATAATTGCAAGCATTTCAACAAGTGTCAAAGGCTTTTATTGACAATTACATTAAGTTTATGCAAAGAGTCAATATTTGCAGTGTTGACCCTTCTTTTTTTAAGACCTTTTGCAATTCACCCTGGCATGCTGTCAGTCAACTTCTGGGTCACATCCTGCCTGATGGCAGCCCATTCTTACATAATTCATGCTTGGAGTTTGTGGGGGTTTTTTTTTTTTTTTGTTTGTTCACCCGCCTCTTGAGGATTGACCACAAGTTCTCAATGGGTTTAAGGTCTGGGGAGTTTTCTTGTCATGGACCCAACATTTCACTGCTGGACTTTCTTGGGCACCCTGAAGCTTTCTTCACAAATGCAGTGGAAATGTTTTTTTTGGGGATTAAGTTACATTTCATGGCATGGTGGGACTTTGCAAATAATTGCAATTCATCTGATCACTCTTCATAACTTTCTGGAGTATATGTAAATTGACATCATAAAAACTGAGGCAGCAGACTTTGTGAAAATTAATATTTGTGCCATTCTCAAAACTTTTGGCCACGACTGTAGTAAGCAGATTTAAGTGTGTGTTTGTGGGAGCTGAAATCTTGCTTACCATCTCTGCAGCATATTCATAATCCTGATGGCACTGCCCCCCCCCCCCCCCTTAATGTATGCTCTATAAAAGTTGGCTGACAATGAAGATGGAGGATATATACCACCATGTTTAAAAAAAATGTGTGAATTGGGGATATTGTGTTTAGATGTTTCAGAAACAGAAAATCAGTTAAGGGGGGGGGGGGGGGGTACAAGGCTCTGAAAGTGATGTCGCCTACTTCATAGTGAAGCCACCACACAGAATGATGAACACTGACAAAGACAAACTGGGAGTCGGCAGCCATCAAAACGAATACAAAAGAGATTTACAAGTAGAGATTGAGTAGGTAATGTGTTAAAGTGATCTATTTAATATTGGAAAGTGACAGAAAAAATATAATTTCTGCTCTTATATTATCACACACCCACCCCTGCTGTCCCTGTGAGGAGCAGTGCTAAAACAAACCCTCGAAGTGTAGTAAGCACTTTATTTATAATTTCATTTTCTTTAGGCACAATGCTCCATACACATTTAGACCTTTTTTTTTTTTATAGCACATAAGACAATGTATAATTATTATTCATAATGTAATTAAATAAAGGGTTTATTTTTAATTATATATTCAACAGTATTTATTATTGTTTTTTTTTTTTCTTTCTTAGGGCTTGCAAGAGGTACAAAACACTTTATAGAAGCTAATCCGATCTTGCCTCTTTTTTTTCCCTCTATACTGGAAACAGAACCTGATTGGTTGCTAGTGGTAAAAGAATATTTCTACATTTTAATGAATGGGTCTATTAATAGGGAATGAGCTTATATATAATTCCGTTCAGAAAGCAATGACAGCCATTGTTAGTTGAGCAAGAACAATGGATGATGCTTCCTGATTAGTTATTTTGGGTTATTGCTGTGGTCACCTTATTGCATACATTTGGCTGGAATGTGTATTCAGCTAGAAGATACAATTGTCAGTACTCCAAAACACTCGCATCATCATTTCAGCTGAGCACTCATGGTTATGCCTTGTCAGACTCTCCTGGCATGGGTCTTACTGCATCCTTTTCAGATCATTGATTGTCCTTATAGACTAATTAGCTTGGGTGGCTGCAGAAGGGAGGGGGCAGCTGGTACACTTTGCCATCTTCCAGTTCAGCTGTTACTACCCAGAACAAGTGACAGTCCTCTCACTTGTACAGGTAGTCTGGTATGATAATAATGGCCAAGTTTATTTGTACTCCGATATAGCAAACAATAGGATTGTTCTTCTATAATGACTATTTACACGGCAGCAGGTGTCTGGGTAATCCTTTACACTGGAATTCTTTATATCAAGTAATTATCAGCTCAAGAGTAATGCCAGACATACCATTCATAATCTGTCCAATAGGATTTGCTATATTTAAAGCCTTGTTTTGCCTACCTCTGTATCCTAACATACCAAAAGGTTTATTCCATGTTTTATACTGCCTTTAATAAATATAGCACAGAGTTTTATTTAAAGATACAATACACGAGTCATTGTTTTATTATTGTGATATTTCCTATTTGTTAAAGCAGAATTCACCTAAAGGCATTTTTATAAAGCGGAGATGGGTTAGAACACCTGTCCATGTCCCCATTGAGGAGATTCGCTTTCTCTATTTGTCCTGTTTACAGTTTTCATTAAGTCCCCTTTTCACACTTGTATGACTTGTCGCACGATTTGGGACTGCAAAGTAGCATGACAAGTCATTCCCCATGATTTCCAATGACAACCATTCATATGGTACTACTTTGTTCAGACTTTGATGCAAGTTCAGATTTATAGACCTCAAGTCTCCCTTAAATCGTGCGACTTTGAAGTCGAGGTAGTGTGAAAGGGGCCTAAAGATGAAAATAAAAGAAACATTTTGGGTTTGAGATCAGAACTCTAATAAAAGGGGAAATCTTCCAATGGGGACAATAGTTCTGGTCACATACGGGGATTCCCTCACTTTGGAGGGATTTCCTGTTTTGGCTATGGTACAGGAAGTGAACGGAAATCTCCCCAATAAGGGGGAAAATCTGTCCAAAGGGGGGTAGGAGAATTGCCTTTACAATTTGGGACAGTGCAACACAGCACTGTGCCCAGGGTGTTTCGTCGGGGGTTCAGGAAACATCTAAATGTAAAATAAATTCAGGTTTACAGAAGATATGCCTTTTGGATTCATCAAGCTGCAATGGCACAAGTGTGCGAAAAAGCACCTTAAAGTATAACTAAATGTAAAAAAAAAAAAAATCGTTTTGGATAGAGTAGAGATAGACTAGAACACTTGTCAGTTTTTATTGCTGTCTGTGCCCCCATTAAGTAGATCCAACCTCTCTATTTGTCCTGTTTACCATTATCATTAAAAGTGAAAATAAAAAAAATCCCCAAAATTTGTGTTGTCCCCAGAAAAGTAATAGAGGAGAAATTTTCCAATGGGGACACTAGTTCTGGTGACCTGGGGGTCCCCAAGGAATTCCCTTAATTTGCAGGGATTTCCCCTCACTTCCTGTTTGGCTATGAGACAGAAGGTGAAGGGAAATCTCCACAATGGGACACAGGTGGTGAAAAAAAAATTCAAAATGGGGTTATAACCTTCCCTAACTCTATCCAAAATGAAAAAGAAAATGTTGCCTGTAATTCTACTTTAAGGAATGCTAAATGATAATGGTGCCTTGGCTACCACTTGAGCATAACTTAAAGCGGTAGTAAAGACTTCTTGCTAGAAGAAATAAATGGGGGCCCCCCTGCAGGTTTAAGTCATAATGTACTAATATACACTGCATACTAGCATATTATAGACTTGCGTACAAACAGAGCCCTCCAGTGCTGTCACTTCCACCTTCGCCCAGTCTTCCTTTCGGATTTCGTATCTTCGGCCACTTGAATGGCCGGGCCGAGGTGACATCAGCATGTGCACATGATAAAATTAGTGGGTTTGCGCTATTCCTCCGTGAATAAGAAACTTTCAATATAAATGTGTTCAATGATGTGCAATGCAAGTATTCAAAAATATAATGTCCAAAAGACTGATAGGAATCAAGTGCTCAGTTATAACCGGTGGTCAGTTCTTCTATAGATTGATCCAACAAATTCCCTGTGCTTCCACCAACACCTTAGTGCTCACAGAACTCTCACCTCATAACCACATGTAAGGAGCATTTGATCAGATTCCAATAAGGAGCTAGTGATCCTTCCTCTCAGTATCTCCTCTGTCTGCAGTCAAGGATCCTCCTAATGCCGCGTACACATGATCGGAAATTCGGACAAGAAAAACGCAGACTTGTGGTCCGCTGTCTGCTTCAGCCATACCCAATTGCCCCAAAGTCATTTTTGTTCACCAATATTCGAATTATTTAACTTATTTAGTACATAGTGGCGCAGAGGACTACTAACATTCAACACAATGTGCACAGAAGTCACATCACCACAGAGCATGCCATAAATGTGGTCTGAGCTGCCCATGTGCGGCTCAAATTACATTACCTGCTGACAGGTGTGGGGGGGGGTGAGGGGGGCAATTTATGACACAAGAGACCTGTAATGTCCCTATGTCTAGAAAACCCTGCTGGTCAGCGGTTTTTTAAATCCCTTACGTTATTACCACTTTAAAGGATAAATTCACCTTTATGAATAAATAAATGCGCATATATTTGCAGGAAAAAATAATTATGCTTTTATTTTTTTCACAGGAGCCGAGACTTATAGTTTATTCATTCACAGATCCCTGTGAATAAATGACAAGCCACACACAGCCACTCTACTTTCAAGTGCGACAGTGGCTGATGGGGAGAGGAACCCCTGCCTGTTGTCACGGGGGGGGGGGGGAATTGCTTGCACATATTGCACCCCAAATTATTATTATACAGGATTTGTATAGCACCAACAGTTTGCTCAGCAGTTTACAAAATGAAAGCTTACATTACAAATTTTGTACAAGAGGAATCAGAAGCCCTTGCTCTTTAGAGCTTACACTCTAAGATACACATGTAACATGCTTTTTTCTTAGTGAGATACAAATTTGCATTAATAAATTCCTGACGTCACATTATACAGCAACGGCATACTTTTTCAGAAAGCTCCACCTTTTGTGATTAAAAATCAGCCCTTAAGCTAGGGTGACCAGAAGTCCCTGGAATGAGGATGTCATCTGTCCCCGGATTGGATTTGAACAGGGGCCCGGGCAATTTCACAGTCAGTGCAGAATAAAAAAAAAAAAAATTAAATTACAACTCCCCCCCCCCCCCCCATTCATACGCATGTTATTCTACCTTGGCTCAAATCCCAGCCAACCAATTGCCTGCCTCCTTGACTTCCCCGGCAGAGTGATCTTTCTCTGCTCAGCTCCGTTCCCCACTCAGTAGTAGCGGGGCCCGTAGAGTGAGACTGTGAGGCGGGCAGCATCAGTCAGAGAGAGGCAACCATATCCAGCAGCAGGAACAGAGGGGAAGCGGATCCGATCGTGGGGCTGCCAGTGCCTTCAACACAGGTGTGTTTTGGGGGTGTCTGTGAATAGACTACATTGCACTTTGTCTCTCTGGCAGCAGGCACTCCATCATGGCTCTGGCTGGCAATGCTCTGTCAGTGTGTCACATGATATGGCTGCTGATTTTGTTAACTTATTGGTCATAAGTTAAACTCAGCACCCATGTTATGTGACACACTGTGCATTGCCAGCCAGAGCCATGTGTAGTGTGTTCCGGCGCAGGGAAAGAGAAGGATAGGCAGGGACAGTGTTGATATTCTTTGTGCTATTCTTGTGTGCAGGGAGAGAGGATAGGCAGGGAGAGTGTCAGTGTCATATTCTTTGCTAAACCTTGTGTGCAGGGAGAGAGAAGGATAGGCCAGGGGACAGTGTCAGTGTCATATTCTTTGCTAAACCTTGTGTGCAGGGAGAGAGAAGGATAGGCAGGGAGAGTGTCAGTGTCATATTCTTTGCTAAACCTTGTGTGCAGGGAGAGAGAAGGATAGGCAGGGAGAGTGTCAGTGTCATATTCTTTGATAAACCTTGTGTGCAGGGAGAGAGAAGGATAGGCAGGGAGAGTGTCAGTGTCATATTCTTTGATAAACCTTGTGTGCAGGGAGAGAGAAGGATAGGCAGGGGACAGTGTCAGTGTTGCTAAGCCTCCTGCACAGTATACACCTGAAGCTAGCCCTTATTGCTGTGTTTTCCTGGTGTGTTACACCAACAGGCATTTGCAGCACTTACAGGGGGCGGAGTGTGCCTCCTGCACATTATACACCTGAAGTTAGCCCGTATTGCTGTGTTTTCCTGGTGTGTTACACCAACAGGCATTTGGAGCACTTACAGCAGGCGTAGTGTGATTCCTGCAAAATATACTCCTGAAGCTAGGCCTTATTGCTGGTTTTCCCATCTCCCTGCAGGCCATTAGAATGTCTGGAAGGCAAACAAGGAGAGGCAGACAGTCAGGAGCCAATAAAAGAGGGCAAGCAGGCTCTGTGTCTAGAGACAACAGTGCTGGTCGTGGACGCGGTGCATCGCCATCAGCACGAGGCCATGGGACACGCTTGTCCTTTTCGAGCAGCTGGACGTGTTGAGCCGCATCATGCCAAAGACCTGGTAGAGTGGATGACCAAGCCCTCCTCATCCTCTCTCACCCAGGCTCAGGGTACTGGCAAAGCAGCTGCCAAAGCGTCCTCTTCCCTGGTATCAATGTCATCATCAGTCACTCCTTCCCTAGACCCACCATGTCCTCCTGAGGAGTCCCCCGAACTGTTTGAGCACAGTGTTGGGTACATGCTCCAGGAGGATGCCCAGCGTTTCGAAGGGTCTGATGATGATACCCAGCTAGAGGAAGGCAGTAGCGTGAGAGCAGAGAGAGGGGATGCTCAAGAAGGACACCAATCTGGCAGTCATGTTCCAGCAGCTACAGCATACTGCCAGATTGGCTCCAGTGATGAGGAGGGAGGGGATGATGAGGTCACTGACTCCACGTGGGTGCCTAATAGGAGAGAGGATGAGGAGGAGGCACATCTCCAACGAGGCAGGATGCCCTCGGGGGGCCAGCGTAAGGGCAGCACACCGACGAAATCACACCGCAGAGCTCCGCCTGTGCAGGGCGCTGCCTCTGCCCGTTATTCAAAAAGTTCTTTGGTGTGGGCCTTTTTTGAGTCGAGTGCATCAGATCGCACAGCTGCTGTTTGCAACATATGTCTCAAGCGTATATCGCGTGGCCAAAACATCCCCCGCTTGGGCACCACATGCTTGACCAGACATATGTTGACCTGCCATGCAGCTTGTTGGCAAGCCTACCTTAAAAGACCCACACCAAAGAACAAAGTGGACCTCTCCTTGCACCGCATCAGCTGGGATCTCCAACCCCACTATACCTTCAGTCCTCTCTGAAACCTGCACTGAGAGGAATGAAGGTGTAGAATTAGGTGTGTCACAGCCAAGTACTTGCGGGCACTCTGCTAGCAGTACACCGACGTCCGATTCTAGCAGGCAAATTTCCCTGCCCCAGCTGCTGGACCGTCGAAAGAAGTTCACTCCCAGCCATCCACATGCCCAGCGGTTGAGTGCTAGCTTGGCTAAATTGCTAGCGCTTCAACTGCTGCCTTTTCAGTTGGTAGACTCGGCCCCCTTCCGTGAGTTTGTGCAATGTGCGGTTCCTCAGTGGCAGGTTCCCAAACGCCACTTTTTCTCACAGAAGGCAATTCCGGCTCTCTACCGGCATGTGGAAGGCAATGTCTTGGCCTCGCTGGACAGGGCGGTCAGCGGTAAGGTGCATATTACCGCTGACTCATGGTCCAGCAGGCATGGACAGGGACGTTACCTTTCTTTCACGGCCCATTGGGTCACTCTTTTGGCAGCTGGGAAGGATGCAGGACAAGGTGCAGTAGTGTTGGAGGTTGTTCCACCGCCACGCCTCCAAAATGCTACTACTGGTTGTGACACACCTCTCTCCTCCACCCCCTCCTCTTCTTCCTCCATGGCCTCTTCCTGTGCTTTGTCCTCGGAACCAGCGGTGCTCCGTAGGCATTCAAGGGGCTACGCAAGTACGCAGGCAAAAAGATGCCATGCCGTGCTTGCGCTGGTGTGTTTGGGGGACAGGAACCACACTGGGGCAGAGGTTCTGTCTGCTCTGCAGGGGCAGGCCGAGAGGTGGTTGACGCCACGCCAGCTTAAGCCAGGAATGGTGGTTTGCGACAATGGCACCAACCTCCTCTCCGCCCTCCGACAGGGACAACTGACCCATGTGCCCTGTGTGGCTCACGTCCTTAACCTGGTGGTGCAGCGGTTCTTGGGTAGGTACCCGGGCTTACAGGATGTCCTGAGGCAGGCCAGGAAAGTCTGTGTGCATTTCCGTGGATCTTATAATGCCAGTGCTCGCTTGGCTGAGCTGCAAAAGGAGTTGATCCTGCCCAAGAACCGCCTTATATGTGACATGCCCACCAGGTGGAACTCAACGTTGGCCGTGCTGCAGCGGCTGCACATGCAGCAGAGGGCCATCAATGAGTACCTGTGCGACTATGGCACCAGGACAGGGTCAGGGGAGCTCGTTTTTTTTTCACCACGCCAGTGGGGCATGATCAGGGATGCATGCACTGTCCTGGCACCATTTGAGGAGGCCACAAGGATGGTGAGCAGTGACAGTGCATGCATCAGTGACACTGTACCTCTTGTCCACCTGTTGGAACATACGCTGCGTGGAATCATGGACAGGGCACTTGAGGCAGAACAGAGGCAGGAAGAGGAGGACTTCCTTGCCTCTCAAGGCCCCCTTTACCCAGACAGTGTTCCTTCTGTCCCACCCATTGCACAGGAAGAGGAGGAGGAGGAGGATTGTGTCAGCATGGAGGTGGAGCCTGGCACTCAGTATCATCAGCAGCAGTCTTTTAGGGATGATTTACAGTCCCAAGAAACCCATGGACTTGTACGTGGCTGGGAGGAGGTGTCGTCCTTAGTGACCCAGAGGACTCCGGAACGAATGCCTCAGCTAACCTACGCTGCATGGCCTCCCTGATCCTGCAAAGTCTGTGGAAGGATCCTCGTATTCTTCGGATCAAGGAGAGGGACCATTACTGGCTGGCCACTCTCCTTGATCCACGGTACAAGGGTAAGGTTGCGGACCTTATCTTACCATCGCAAAGGGAGCAGAGGATGAGACAACTCCGGGAGGCCTTGCAGAAAGGTCTGTGCAACACGTTCCCAGAGACTGGGAGGTTACAAACTCCTGGTCCTGGACAACGAGTTGCTGAGGCTTCGGTCAGTCAAAGAAGGAGCGGTGGGGAAGGTGGCCGTCTGACCGATGCGTTCAGACAATTCTTTAGTCCGCAGCCCCAAGGTATGATCGGTTCCAGCAACCATCGCCAGCGTCTGATATACATGGTGCAGGAATACCTAGGGGCAAGGTCAGACTTGGACACCTTCCCCACCGAAAATCCTCTGGCTTACTGGGTCTTGAGGATGGATCACTGGCCAGAGCTTGCACAGTATGCAATTGAGCTACTGGCCTGTCCTGCATCCAGCTTTTTTTCAGAACGCACATTCAGTGCTGCTGGAGGATTTGTCACAGATCACAGGGTGCGCCTGTCCACCGACTCGGTTGATCGACTGACCTTCATAAATATGAACCAGTCTTGGATCACCACCAGCTACCAAACACCTGAAGCTGATATAACAGACTAATTTATTTTCAAATGTCACATCCCTTCAAGACTGATGCTGAGAGACTGTCCTGTTATGTTGACTGACTATCCTCCTCCTCCTCCTCCTCAATGATCCGATTGATGAGGATAGCTTGGAAGAACACTTTTGTTTCTTGGTGCCGCCACCAGTGGCTAAGGCCCAATTTTTCAGCCCCTGTTTAACAGGGGCACGTAATTACAATTTTTTATGCAATGCTTTGCAGCAGGGCTTATTCCTGCACTCCAGCTAGAGTATCTGGGAGAGGTTGCAGTGTCGTGGCACCAGCACCAGTGCCTAAGGCCCAATTTTTCAGCCCCAGTTCAACAGGGGCGTGTAATTACAATTTTTGATGCAATACTTTGCAACAGGGCTCATTGCTGTGCTCCAAGTACAGTATCTGTGAGGGGTTGCAGTGTTGTGGCACCAGTGCCTAAGGCCCAATTTTTCTGCCCCTGTTTAACAGGGGCATGTAATTACAATTCTTGATCTAATAATTCACAGCAGGGCCCATTCCTGCGCCCACCAAGAGTAACTGTGAGGCCTTACAGTGTTGTGTCAACACCACCAAAGGCCCAATTTTTCAGCCCCTGTTCAACAGGGGCATGCAATTACAATTCTTGATCTAATAATTCACAGCAGGGCCCATTCATGCGTCCACCAAGAGTAACTGTGAGGGCTCACAGTGTTGTGGAAACACCAACATGTAAGGGGCAAATTTCAGCAGAGTATATACGGTAGGCCCCTACTTTCAAACATCCAACTTACAAACGACTCCTCCTTGCAAACGGAAGGATACAACAGGAAGTGAGAGGAAATCTACCCCTAGGAAGGCAAATTCTCTCCTGTAAGAGTTAATATGGGAAAAAAAGTGTCTCCTCTCCACTGATGCTTTATCACCAATTCTTGTTTCAATAAAAACCCCAAATTTTCAAAAAACATTTGTCATTGGGACGGAAAGTGAGGTGAACTGTTCTGAACAGGTGCACACTGCACAGACCGCAAAACAAATGTTACAGGGGTGATAACCCTTCCCTATGTTTTCCAAAAAGCTTAAAAATAGATTTTTTGGCTGGAGCTACACTTAAACAATGTACCTGTTCAAAATTACAAACAGATTCTACATAAGAACAAACCTACAGTCCCTGTCTTGTATGCACCGCCTGTATACGGCTGTTCAGAGTATATAGGGCCTTTTTTATTTTTTGTGTGCGGGGTTCCCCTTAACCACTTAAGCCCCGGACCATTTGGTAGCTAAAGGACCAGAGGTGAATTCAGAATTTTGCACTGCGCTGCTTTAACTGTAAATTGTGCGGACATGCAATGTTGTACCCAAACGAAATTTGCGTCCTTTTCTTCCCACAAATAGAGCTTTCTTTTAATGGTATTTGATTGCCTCTGCGATTTTTATTTTTTGCGATATAAACGGAAAAAGACCGAAAATGTTGAAAAAAAAATGATATTTTCTACTTTTTGTTATAAGAAAAATCGAATAAACTAAATTTTAGTCATACATTTAGGCCAAAATGTATTCAGCCACATGTCTTTAGTAAAAAAAATGTCAATAAGCGTATATTTATTGGTTTGCGCAAAAGTTAGTGTTTACAAACTAGGGTACATTTTCTGGAATTTACACAGCTTTAAATTTATGACTGCCTATCTCATTTCTTGAGGTGCTAAAATGGCAGGGCAGTACAAACCCCCCCCCCCAAATGACCCCATTTTAGAAAGTAGACACCCCAAGGAAATTGCTGAGAGGCATGTTGAGCCCATTGAATATTTTTTTTTTGTCCCAAGTGATTGAATAATGACAAAAAAATAAAAATAAAATTACACAAAGTTGTCACTAAATGATATATTGCTCACACATGCCATGGTTATATGTGGAATTGCACCCCAAAATACATTCTGCTGCTTCTCCTGAGTATGGGGATACCACATGTGTGGGACTTTTTAGGAGCCTAGCCGCGTACGGGCCCCCGAAAACCAAGCACCGCCTTCAGGATTTCTAAGGGCGCAAATTTTTGATTTCACTCCTCACTACCTATCACAGTTTTGAAGGCCATAAAATGCCAAAATAGCACAAAACCCCCCCAAATGACCCCATTTTGGAAAGTAGACACCCCAAGCTGTTTGCTGAGAGGCATGGTGAGTATTTTACAGCTCTCATTTGTTTTTGAAAATGAAGAAAGAACATTTTATTTTTTATTTTATTTTTTCAATTTTCAAAACTTTGTGACAAAAAGAGAGATCTGCAAAATACTCACAATACCTCTCAGCAAATAGCTTGGGGTGTCTACTTTCCAAAATGGGGTCATTTGGGGGGGGGGGGGGTTTGTGCCATCTGGGCATTCCATGGCCTCCGAAACTGTGATAGGCAGTGAGAAGTGAAATCAAAAATTGACACCCTTAGAAAGCCTGAAGGCGGTGATTGGTTTTTGGGGTCCCGTACGCGGCTAGGCTCCCAAAAAGTCTCACGCATGTGGTATCCCCGTACTCAGGAGAAGCAACAGAATGTATTTTGGGGTGTAATTCCACATATGCCCATGGCATGTTTGAGCAATATATCATTTAGTGACAACTTTGTGCAAAAAAAAAAAAAATTTTTTTTTTTTTTTTCCCGCAACTTGTGTCAACATATAAAATATTCCATGGACTCGACATGCCTCTCAGTATATAGCTTGGGGTATCTACTTTCCAAAATGGGGTCATTTGGGGGGGTTTTGAACTGTTCTGCCATTTTATACACAACATTAGGAAGCTTACATCCACTCTTCTAAGCACTTGAAGACAAAGCCCTTTTTGACACTTTTTGTTTACATGAAAACATATTTTTTTTTGCAAGAAAATTATGTTGAACCCCCAAACATTATATATATTTTTAAAGCAAAGACCCTACAGAATAAAATGGTGGGTGTTGCATTTTTTTTTCTACACAGTATTTGCGCAGCGATTTTTCAAACCCATTTTTTGGGGAAAAAATACACTTTTTTTAATTTTAATGCACTAAAACACACTATATTGCCCAAATGTTTGATGAAATAAAAAAGATGATCTTAGGCCGAGTACATAGATACCAAACACGACATGCTTTAAAATTTCGCACAAACGCGCATTGGCGACAAACTACATACATTTTTAAAAGCCTTTAAAAGTCTTTACAGGTTACCCTGTTAGATTTACAGAGGAGGTCTACTGCTAAAATTACTGCCCTCAATCTGACCTTCGCGGTGATACCTCACATGCATGGTGCAATTGCTGTTTACATATGACGCCAGACTGACGCTTGCGTTCGCCATTGGGCAAGAGCAGGGCAGGACAGGGGTGCTTTTTTTTTTTTTTTTTTTTTTTTATTATTATTAATTTTGCTTTTTTATTTTATTTTTAAACTGTTGCTTCCATATTTTTTTTTTTTTATCATTTTTATTGTTATCTCAGGGAATGTAAATATCCCCTATGATAGCAATAGGTAATGACAGGTACTCTTTTTTGAAAAAACTGGGGTCTATTGGACCCTAGATCTTTCCTCTGCCCTCAAAGCATCTGACCACACCAAGATTGGTGTGATAAAATGCTTTCCCAATTTCCCAATGGCGCTTTTTATATCCGGGGGGGGACATTCCCTCCCACTGCTTGTAAAAGCAGTCCAGAGGCTAATTAGCCACTAGGATTGCTTTTACATGAAAGCTGGCCGCTGGCTGAAAAGAATGATACCAAGATGATACCTAAACCCGCAGGCATCATTCTGGTATAAACATTCAAAGTCCAGCAACATACCAGTACGTTGCTGGTCCTTGTTGGACATGTATTGTAATCTTTTTTTTCATGCAGCCTGTTGGCTGAACGAAAAAAAAAGATTGATCGGTGGGTATGCCCACCATTGGAATACCGCCCTTCATCCACCCACTTCTAATGATGGGCATACATGCACCATTTATATATGCCGAAGCATGGGGGCATCTTCTCGCAAAAGTTATGCCGCGTACACATGGTCAGACTTTTCCACGGGCAAGCCTCCGTCGGAATTTCGACCGTATGTACGCGGCATTAGGAGCAAAATCGCTCCTCCGCCCCTGCTGCCCCAATGCTTCGGCATATATGCTTTTTTTTTTTAACTGTGGTGGTGAAATCACCTCCTACAGCACTGGAGTCGCAGGGATCAGGCCTGTCTCTGCGAACGCTGCAGTTATGTGTGTTGTGTTTTGCAAGTGACAGTGATCGATCGATACTGCACTTGGGTGGCCTGGGCTGGACGGAGGGGCAAAACGCAGGTGCTAGCAGGTATCTGGGCTGATCCCGCTAACACTGCGTTTTTGGGAACCCTAAACTGCTGGGGACGCTAGTATAGATCTGATCAGATATTGAGCTGATCAGATACTATACCACTAAGGGGGGTGTATGCTTCACGCGTGGGTGTTAGCGCTACTGGCATTAACCTGACGCTGCCTAGGGTGTGACGCAGACCCTCTCTGACGCTAAAACCTAATTGATATCACCCGCCGGGCGATCAGGGGGTTAAACCTTTATTGTGTTATATACGGCGGGTGCCCTGACACTATAAAAAGCAAACTAACTAACCACCGTCACCCGTAACACTTATATGATGATCACTGGTGAAAGGGTTAACTAGGGGCAATTAGGGGGTTAAAACCTTTATTAGGTAATATATGGGGGTACCTGACGCTATAAAAACCTGCGGCGAACCTAAAAAAAAAATTACTGGCTACCGATCAGCATCACCGACGCTAAGACATTGATCAGAAAAATGATCGCATAGCGACGGCGGTGCTAGGGGGTGAAAGGGTTACCTGGGGGTGATCAAGGGGGTTAAACCTTTATTAGGTAATATATGGGGGTACCCGACGCTATAAAAACATGCAGCGAACCTAAAAAAAATTACTGGCTACCGATCAGCATCACTGACGCTAAGACATCGATCAGAAAAATGATTGCTTAGCGACGGCGGTGCTAGGGGGTGAAAGGGTTATCTGGGGGGTGATCAGGGGGTTAAACCTTTATTAGGGGGGGTTAGGGGGCTACACTGGACCTAAAACTAAATGTAGTGACACTTTTACAGTCACAAATGTCACTGATTGCAGTGATCACTAAATAAATGGTCACTGCAATCAGTGACACTGTGACTGGGGGCTGGGGGCGATTTATGTGCCTATGTGTCCTGGTGTCAGTGTAGTGTTGTGTGCACTAACCTGCATCTTCTCCTGTACGGCGCTCGGTATATGTGAGCGCCGCAGGAGAGATGACATCACTTCCTCCTGCCTGGCAGGCAGGGGAAGCTCTCTCATTCGCCGGGAGCGATCGAGAGGGGGTGGCCAGAATCGAACGGCCGTCCCCTCATGCCGGATCGCTCCCGAACAACTAAAGACCGCTCACTGTATAGAAGGGGGGGTCCGATCGGACCCCCCAACTATACAAAGGCAATCACGTATATGTACGTGATTCTGCCTGTCGGTGCCATTCTGCCGACGTATATTTACAGTGGGCGGTCGTTAAGTGGTTAATATCCATACAAGACCCAAAGGGGCTGGTAATGGGCTGGGGTAGGGGGGGGCTGTGATGGGGTAGCTATGCCATTTTTCTTTAAGATTTTCATCCATATTACCGGGACCAGACATTACATTAAAGCCGCAAGCAGTTTTAAATGGTTTTCTTTCCTTTAGAAATGTAATTTTGTGCAGGGACAGTTCTAAACACGGGAAACACGTGGCACTTCACAGGCATACTTTAGACACCCCCCAGGTACAATATTTAAAGGAATATTTGACTTTTTTTTTTTTCACTTTATGCATCATTAAAATGACTGCTCCCGAAAAACGGCCGTTTTTAAAACTTCTTTTTGCATTGATATATGTCCCCTGGTGCAGAACCCGGGTTCCCAAACCCTTTTTAGGACAATAACATGCATAATAGTCGTTATAATTAGCACTTTAGATTTCGAATGTTCGCACCCATTGTATTTAATAGGGTTCTAAAGTTCGTGCGAACTTTCGGTCCGTTCGCGGGTTCTGGTGCGAACCGAACCCGGGGGTGTTCGGCTCATCACTACTTGTGAGTTATCATAATGCTGGTGATCTTAACCAGTTGCCAATCACCCCATAGCAGATTTACTGCTACAGGGCAGTCGCGCTGTATATATACATACCTAGAAACACAAGATCACGTGTATCGGAGCCGATCAGCGGGTCCGGCGGTCGTTCTGTACACCGGCAGAAAGCTGGTCTGCCTATGTAACCAAGCAGATCACTGATCTGTCGGTATGGAAGACAGTGATCCTGTTTTTCTGCAAAGCAGGGATAGGGATCTATGCCTTCTCTTAGTAAAAGCACCTCCCCCACAGTAAGAAAACACTTGTTAGGTACACAGATGTTAACCCTTTCCCATACAGTGACAGTGCATATTTTTAGCACTGATCACTGTATTGGTGTTACTGGTTCCCGCAAAAGTGTCACTTAGTGTCCGATTTGTATGCCCCAATATCACAGTCCCACTATAAGTCGCTGATTGCCGCCATTACTAGTAAAAAAAATAAGTTCCCGGCTTTCATTTTTAAAATCTGGTCACCTTACCTTAAGCACAGTCCAGTGACTTTTGCCTAGGCTAAGATATCAGTCTGCTGCAGGCAGGGCGATGCATTTCCCTATTTCTTTCTCAATGATCACATTGTATAGTGTAACCCTGGCAAATTACAAAGAGGGGGCTGATCCGTGTCAAACGTTTTTTTGTGAACAAACAAAAAAACTATAGATGCCAGGAATTACATTAACGTGTCATCTCAAAGCTAGATTTCCTATTCAGGAAATAAATGCTGTCTCAGTCAGGATGGTGCATGAACAAAGATGGTACCATCCTTCTGGAGAGAAAAGCAGAAGAAGGTATTGTCAGGGGGAATACTGCGATCTCGGTCAGGGTAATAAATATCTGGAAGTATTGCATGTTATTTAGCATACATACTTAGCTTTCAAAACATACATAATTCTAAGAGCCCTTTCACACTGAGGCGCCCATAGCGTCAGCGGTAAAACTCTGCTATTTTTATCACCGACGCTATGGGCGGATTTCGCCCGCTAGCAGCCGCAAAAGGGTTAAAACCGCCCGCAATGCGCTGCTGAAGCAGCGCATTGCGGGCGGTATAGCTGCGCTGTCCCATTGATTTCAGGACTTTTTTTTACCGACCTGCTAGCGCACCGCTCCAGTGTGAAAGCCCCTCTGGCTTTCACATTGGAGTGAATGGGGACAGATTTTTAAGGGCATATTACAGGCGCTATTTTTAACGCTATAGAGCCTGCAATACGCTCCAGTGAGAAAGGGGTCTCAAGTATGCTTTTAGGCCTTGCGGAAATACTATAAAGTACCTAATTTTATGTAGCGGGCATACACTTTTCCAGTGTATTTAAAACTGGCAGAGACACCAGTAATGTGCAGTTCCCTGCAGCCCAGCGGGTGGCGCTGTCATCTTGGGCTGGGGTTGAACCATTGCTGTGTGCCGTACCCCTTTTTGCCCTCTCTCGGCAGCTGTATGGTGGGGCGGGGAACCCGCCGTGCTTGCTGGGAGAGGGTATAAAGGGGCCGGCCATCTTTGTCACGGGGTCGAGTCCCAGACACCTTCAGCCTGAGGGTGGTGGTTCGTGTCGGGAGTCTAGGCGGTCTAGGCCTAGAGGAAGTTCGGGAGTCGTGTTCCATCCCAGGCACCTTTAGCCTGGGGTGAGGTACTTGGATGGTGGTCAGGGACTGAGGGTCTCGGATTAAGGCTCCGCGAGGGATGGACTTCCCAGGGGACCCCGGGAGTGGGTACCTGAATCCAGTGGCGTAAGGGACCGGAGGGGGTACTTACCTGAAGACCTGGTGCAGCAAATTGCCAGTGACGGGTGAGCCTCCAGAGACCGCCCGGAGGGATGTTTTCCTCGATTGGGAGCAGGAATCTACTTCTAGGAAGGAAGTAGGAGAGTTCATTGTGCCTGGACCTACTCACATCCGCACCCCCTGTCTGTTCTGTTCATTGAGGGAGTCCAACTGTCTGTGCATTACTCTGTTATTGGAAGAATAAAGGAGTGTTGGACTTTAGTGGTGTGGGGCTCATTTACTGGCAGACACTGTTCAAGAAACCAGGAGGAGGCTCCAGATGCAGAACACAGACCCGAAGGTAAAAGAGAATTGTCTCCCACTACACACACACATCTGGAGTGGGAACATGGGCCGTGGTGTATCTCATCTCTCTCTCCCAGGTACCCCAAGACAACAGCCATATAACCGATAAAACTAGAGAGAGGGGTGAGGCCGCTACAGTTACATAAGGATTTTGCCAACTGCTAACAGGAATCACACATTTTGGTGTCCGATTCTTCAGACTGCCTATCCATGATCCGGTCTCCCCAATCTTCTGTGTGTAGAAAGAAACTGTCCTGTACCCTATCAAAGCCACTCTCCAACCTAAAATGACTGATCACTGAGAGCAGAGATAATAGGGGGACACTAGCTTCCCCAAAATTAAAATAATGAAGTTAAAGGAATACTTTAAACCGTGGAAGCACAGTGACACCATGTGGCTGCTTTGTAGAATTACATATAAACTGAAGTTGGCCAAAAAGGAGTGACAACTTTTCTCTTACTTTTCTCCTAGGTAGAATAGTCATCAGAACAAAAAGAGAGAGCAAATCTCCTCAGTGGAGACACACACAGCAATAAAAACCTGTGAGGGGTCCTAGGCATCTTCTTTTAAACAAAAACTTAAAAAGTTGTAGCTTTAGATGGATATAGATTTTTTAATCAGATTTCCATAGGCTTCCATGCCTTTTTTTTTTTTTTTTAAAGGTCCATTCACTCCGCTGCACACACAATACAGCATGTGCGAACACACAAGTGTAAGTGGTTCTCAACCTTTTTTCAGTCAAGGCACCCTTTAAAGTTAAGCAAAATGGTTTTGAATGACCACAACATACAGGGAAATACAATGTAATACTGACCTATAATCACACATAGGTTGGACTTGTGTCTTTTCTCAACCTCACCTACTATGTAACTATG
The DNA here is from genome assembly GCA_029206835.1 of Rana muscosa. NCBI lineage: Eukaryota > Metazoa > Chordata > Amphibia > Anura > Ranidae > Rana > Rana muscosa. The sequence continues at coordinate 201,611,492 of CM055125.1, forward strand.
TATAATGTCAGCACCTCATTCTAAAATGTAAATAATGAAACCAATAGTTTTATATAATTCAGCAACATTCACACACATAGGACACCCAATGTTAGGGGTGTTTTATCCTTTCAAAACAAAGGATGCTGTGCGTGTCCCTGACGACCTCATCAACAGATTAAAGGGGAGTTCCAGCCTTTTTTTATGTTTATTAAAAGTCAGCAGCTACAAAAAGTGTAGCTGCTGGCTTTTAATAAACATACACTTACCTGTTCCACTGTCCAGCGACGTGACGCCCGGAGCTCCGCTCCTCTCCTTCTCTGCCGGCGCCTCCATTCATTGTGTGGGCACCCGGCCGTGACAGCTTTCTGCTTCACGGCCGGGCACTCACTGCGCATGCGCGAATGACGCAGCGCTCTGAGTGGACAGGCGATCGCCTGGGACCTGTCACGTCCCAGGTGATCGCCTACAGGGAGGGGCCGACACAAGGCGATATGACGTATCGCTTAGGCGACCCCAGGGCGGAAGGAGGAAGTGGGACAGGAAGTCCCACTCCTACTGAAGCCCCCACTCCCCCCCCCCCCCCAAAAAAAAAAATGACATGCCAAATGTGGCATGTAAGGGGTTGAGGAGTGGATAAAGCGGAAGTTCCAAATTTGGGTGGAACTCCGCTTTAAGGCCTGGTTCACACCTAGGTATTTTTTTAGTGAGTTTTGCAGAAACACACTACATCCATTTAGCATGGTTTTCTATGGATGTAGTTCACATCTGTGCATTTTATGGAAAGCGTCAAAGACTTGTTTCTGGTCTTTGGCTCCATGTACTTCAAAGGATGTATATTGAAAAACGCAAAATGCACCTGAAATATGCAAACTGCAACCTGTATAGGTGTGAATCAGGCCTAAATCATTGGTTGTTTGAACACTGGCAGCTAGAAGGTTGTAATGGTGCACAATGAAAACCTATGTTTTTGTGTGTGTGTGTAAGTGTGTAACTAAAAGTCAGGCTGATTTGTATAGAATTTTTGGGCAATTTTTCGATATTTTGCCAAGGCACCCTGGTTGAAAAAGGCTGGCTTAGGTGCGTTCCTCTAGCCACGCAGAAAAGACAATGATTTCTATTTGAAATGTATTTTGAAGAGACCCCAAGAGAACACATTGCCCGGTGTGCTAGGTACACTTATGGGGTTTAAACCCACTCATTTAGTACCCACATTTAGCAAGTGCCCTGCCATGACTTATGTCTAAAGGCCCATACACACTATCTGACTTTTAGACAACAACGGTCCAATGGACGTGTTTTATCGGACAATCCTTTTCGGTTTTTCAACAGACAAATGTACGCTGTGCATGCGCTCAAACTTTCCAGCAACAAATATCTGCTGGATGATAATCCTATCGTGTGTACACAAGTCCAAAATTACAAACACGCATGCTCAGAACCAATGCTAAGGATCAGACAACAATAGCAGAAGTTGCCCAAAGGGTGGCGGTAAAGAGCTGAAAAAACACGTGATTTGGTGCACGTTGTCTGAAAAAGTTCTGCCGTGTGTATGCATACCAAGTTCAGGGCCAACGCCCCTTCGGACCAAAATCCACGGAAAAGTCAGATGGAGGTCCAATCGTGTGTATGAGGTTTTAGACTGGCTATACACCTATAGATTATCTGCAGATTTTCTATGGTCAGATGGAAAAAGTGGGAGATTCCTCCATCCACACAGTTAATATACATGGAGAAATCTGTTGCACTTTTTCCATCTAACCATAGAAAATCTGCAGATAATCTATAGGTGTATGGCCAGCTTTAAGTTACAGGAGCAGGTGAATATTTGCGAACTATTTACAGGATATATTGTTGATCTGATATTATATAGAAGCTTACTTTTAATCTTCTAAAAAAAAAAAAAAAATCTTGTAAATCTGTATCTTTTCATGAAATGTTTTCATGGTGTCTCCTCTCCTGGATCCTTGGTGGCAGTGTCCTTCCAGGGCAGGTAAGAATTCACCTTTTTCTGGTTCTATTTGTCTGCATGCAGCTGATTAGAATCAGGTGAATGTTCTGTGGAAGGTAATTGTCCCACCTGTCAGAATCAGGCAGACTGACAACTTCTGGGAATAGGATGGATCAGTCATGGCATATCTCCCTTCCCTAGTTCTAGTAATCTGTATGCAGTACAATGAGAAGAAAGAAAGCTAGAATGAAATGAATTCACAGCATTGTCCCATGTCACTTTCCTGTGTGATCTCCTTATCCTGTCCTACCCACAGACATTCATCTCTGAAGCTCCTGGTCCTTCCGGCTCTCCTTTAATCTCTTCTTTGAACTTCTCCTGGTAAGTGAAAATTTCCAATTTCTCTTCATAGTTTCAGTCTGCTTGTATCAACAATCATATTGCAGTGCAGAAACTTGGAGCACATTCATTTGTTCAGGTCAGTTATAATGTGATCCAAACATGAACATTTCCATCCTACAAGGGTCCATGCTCACAGCTTTTTTTTTTTTTATCAGTACAGGGTTTTTGTTTTTTGATTTTTAATTCTTTACAGATCTGAGTGTAGGGTTATTGTTTTCTATGGGCCAATTCACATGGCGCATAAAGATCTGTAAGCACATTTGTAATTTCAAAATAGAAAAGTCCTGCATCTATAGTTAGTGATTTACGCGTGTACACAAGTAAAACATTTTAAATGTACGTGCATATATACATTCATGTAAAATTTATACTGTGACTGAAAAGAATGGAAGAAGAATTTTGCTGATGTTTGCGGTCTATAACATGCTTTTGATGATTTTTTTTTTTTTTTTTTTTTTTTTTTTATTTTTTTTTTTTTATATATTTTTTTATTTATTTATTTTTTTCCTATGGCTGTGGGCACGGGACTTTAGCATGTAGACAAAGCAGCGCCCTTGCACACAGGTCATCTAGCTGCTGTGTGTGTCCCTCCTGGTGTTTTAGTGTGCCCGGGAGGTACAGATGTAGTGTCCAGCTCTGCTGCCTGCAGCCTGTTTAAAGAATGTGGAATGCTAAACCTGGACAAAGCTGTACCGAGTGGTACCTGTGTTTAGGGCCCTGTGTATTCAGAGACAAATGCCAGGAAAGCAGGTGTAATGTGATCCAGGCATTTCCCCTTGTACACTGGAGGCATTTTTCAGGCGCTTTAGCGTAGGGTGACGACATTTTCAAACTACCATTCAGGGAACCCCTCCCCCCCCCCCCCTTCCCAAAAATCAGCTTGTGCTGTAACGAATCACAGCACAGTGTTTGGACACAAAAGGCGGGATTTATGATTTCTCCAATCACAAGCAGGGGGAGGGGATTGTGCTCCTCCAGGCATTCCTGGCCAGGACAAGTACTATCAGTGAGTAAAGCGGTGATGTGGCGGCCTTTTTTGGGGCATCAGATTGGCCTGGGGGGTGGCTGTGTCAGTTTCATTCTGGGACACTGTATTGTCCTGGAATGAAGGTGCCCGGGACAGACCTGCAAAATCCGGGACTGTCCCAGGTAGGGCCGAAACAACTAATCGATTAATCGACAACTAATCGATTATGAAATTAATCGATTACAATTTTCATAATCGATTAATCGGCCAGTAACATAATGGGATTAAAAGAAACTAAAATTAGCCCTTTATAGTACAAAAAGAGCAAATCGCTACTGTAAATATTACTTTCACTGTGCCACAGTAAAAAATTAACCTCCTTACAGTAGCGATTATTTGCTCTTTTTGTACTAATTTTAGTTTTTTTAACCCCCATTTATGTTACTAAACATCTCAGGCCTGGGTCACTTCTCTGTGTTTTCTGGTGCTTTTTGCAGAAACGCACTACAGTTCATTTACATGGTTTCCTATGGGACACGTTCACATCCAGGATTTTTTCAGCTGCTGCATATTTGGAAAGGACAAGGACTTTTTTTAACGCAAACCGATGCTATTTTGTTTTTTTGGTTTAATATATTTCAATGGAGAAGCTGCAGAAAAGCATGTAATGTGTTTTTGCGGCAATTTGTGTTTTGTAATCTGCCCAACAACAAATTGGGCAAAAAAAATAAAAAATTCAAATCACAGCAAAATTACTTTTCTTATTTTATTTTTACGTTTATTAACCGATTAGTCGATTAATCGAAACAATAATCGGCCAACTAATCGATTATGAAAATAATCGTTAGTTGCAGCCCTAGTCCCGGGCAATCCGGGACATGTGGTCACCCTACTTTAGCGCTAAGAATGGCGCCTGAAAAATGCCTCATCTGCAGCCCCAGTGTGAAAGCCTGAGTGCTTTCACATTGGGGCGCTGCGCTGGCAAGACGTTAAAAAAAAAAGTCCTGCAAGCAGCGTCTTTGGGGAGGTGTAGCAGGGGCTCCTGCCCATTGAAATGAATGGACACCACTGCCAAAGCACCTGCAAATCGCTTCAGCATCGGCGCTACACGGGCGCTATTAACCCTTTCCAGTGGGTGTTAAAAACGCCCCGCTAGCGGCTAAAAAGCAACGGTAAAGCACTGCTAAAACTAGCGGCGCTTTACAGCTAATGCGGCTGCAATGTGAAAGGGCTCTAAACGCAAGTACCAATGTCAGGAGGGATGCACAGCAGCTAGATGCCTCTTTGTGCCCGGGACCTTTATAATCTGCTACACCAGCTTAGGGGGCTTGTAATGTGACAGTTGGGGGGTTCAACTTTATATTGCAGTGACAACTGATGGTAAGGGGAGTTGGGCCAAGGCTTTTTTGTTCTGAAGTAAGATGGGAATGATTGAAGCCCGTTGTAGCTTTTTCACCCTGAAAATGCTTGTTACCTGGCTGTCTGCCTTTTATTCCTGGAGCAAGGAAGCGCCAGAATGATGATTGGATAAAAATAAGAAGTCGTTATTTCTATGCTTGTTCCTGGTCAGTGACTGTCAAAGCCATTGCAGCTGCATGACAGCCAGTCAACGTGCATTTCCAAAAGGAGAAGCCAGCAATGGCAGTCTTAATGGTTCTTTTAGGACATGTTTTATTTTAAGAACTTTTTGAACAAATAAAGGCTGAGATTGTTTGGTGATTTCGGTTTGTGACTGTGTTCTGCTTTAATTTTTGTGCTGACATTAATGCCATCATCAGCTCCATCAGGAATTTGAACACTGTGATTTCAGTTTGATAAAGAGCCGCCACAAAATATGTTCTGTGATCCATTCAGGCAGCTTTGTACATGTTGATCAGTCAGTACTTTAGGCATGGATGCTGCTGGGACGTGATCAGTAGAAGTGTTGTTAGGAACCCAAAAGGCTCGGGGCACCTAGATTAAAATGTGGTGCGTTAAATACAGAAATCGGTAATAAATTAAAATGGCAGATTATGTGATCACTTAATTATCTACCTAACATCATCCAAAGTGTAAGGGAAAAACTGAGTTATTGTGGAAGATAGAAAGGGTTTGCTGCATACAAAACCTCTCACACACAGTTCAGCAATGATTGCAGTATATTTGTCTACAGCAGGGGTGCTCAACCATTTGAAGAACAAGGGCCACTATTGCGACTTGGTAACCGCATACCTCCCAACTGGCACGGATTCTGCAGGGTTTTATCCGCATAGGCTCCTCCTTCCCGCAGTCCCGCGAGAGTGTCATCTTTCCCGCACAGCAGGAAGCATGAAGAGGAGGAAACAGCAACCAGCAGGTAAGCCCCCCCCCCTCCCCCACAGATTGGTGGTCAAAACAGTGCTCGGACCCACTTCTTCAACTTTTTCTTACGGATTTAAGCTATTCATCCAGTTAGCTTTAGCAATTCAGCATCCCCACGCATTTTCTGCAGGAAATGCATTTTCTAATTGAATTTGATAGCAGCACAGCCATTGGCTCCCGCTGGTGTCGATCTGTTCATTAAGGACCTGAGACACCGGCTGGAGCTGGTGGGCTCGTCCAGTCGCTGGAAAGACCGGATTCAGGTAAGTAAAAGGGGGGCTCTGAGGGGTTGCTGCACCACAGGAGGTTTTTCACCTTAATGCATAGAAGCATTAAGGTGAAAACCTTGAGGGTTTACAACCCCTTTAAGTTGTTACTAAAACCAGTAATATTTGAGTGCAGAGGTAATTATTCATATGATAAAGAGAAGATATAGTTATATAGTCTTACAGCTACTACCACACATTTTTTGAAGACAACAATAATGCTGATGCGGCCTACAATGAAATTGAGCCTGCCACCCCTGCGTAGATGTGCTGTGGGTTATGGGTTTACCAATGCTCCTGTCAATTTTACATCTTTGTGTGTGCCCACCTCCCATTTTTTTTTTTTTTTTTATCCCTGGTTTAGACCTTAGCCATGATGTGTTGAGAAGAAGGAAGAGCGCTTTCAAGTGAAAGAATAAACCAGTTTCTGCACATGTGCCCAGTAGCTAAATGATATTCTCATCAAACAAACAAGTAATGAACTGTGTTGTTTTCTAAGCACAAATTATGCTATAAAATACGTGTTTTACCTTTTGTGTTTAATTTTATCCCCCTTGTAAAACCTTACATCCTATAAAACATTTCTGTGACTTTTTTTTATTTTCACGAGCATTAAATAAAAATAGTTTTTTTATTTAGAAGAGGATCATTTTACAACCCATTATTTAGTGAGCCCAGGCTGAAAATAATCTTGTTTTTCTCCCGAAGTAAAGTTTTAAGGCAGATGTATTTCCTACTTGAGACCGCCATCACTTCACCTGCGGTTCTGTATGCAAATAGAAAAGCCATCGAATGTTTATGGCTTTCAGTTTGGGCGCATTGTATATACAATTATTAGCTATTTAAATTCTGCAAAAGTGCATACTGTAAAAATTTTATGCATGTTACATATTTAAAATGTATCCCCCAAGGCTGCTGCGGGCGAATTTTCTCCCTCGACGTGCTCAGCGGGTTTCGGTAACGGCAAACTGTAAAAAGATAAACAGACACATCACTGATATTTTCATATGGATCCTGTTATGTACTGTACAAATAGGTGCTTAAAGTGAACCAGACACCATACCACAGGTGAAAAGAACATGTCCACGCAAAAATATGGCATCTGCTATTGCCAGTTTGTTTTTAAAAGTCCTTGCCCTGTTTTCTCCACCATTGGCCAACAAGCATGCAATATGGGAGTTTTAGCACTAAAGCCTTTGGGGTGGTTGCAGATCTTCCAAATATACGGGTATAAAGAGATCTATGATGAGCTGCTTACCCCTTTCTCCTCCATAGCTTTCTTGTCTATCCTCCTGGGTACGCTTAAATCCCAGAAATCTAGCCTGTTTAGATCATTCCTCTCGGCAACTAGACAGTAAGGCTGGGTTCACACTGATGTGATTTGGATGAGGATTTCCATACATCCAATTCGCATGACAGGAGTGTGACTGGCTCTCAATGGAGCCAGTTCACACACCTCCATGGCGGCTGCGGTCCGAATTGCAGAAGGATCCTGTGCGTCTTCTGGTTCGTTTCAGTTGCGAATTCAACCAAATTATAGACCTGATTCGTATCTGAAACAGTGAGCAGACACGCACTGGACCCCCTGCTGTGACCTGCGGCTGCAGCTAGTGTGAACCCAGCCTTAATCTCCAAACATTGGAAGAGTACTTCTCTCCCACCCTTGTCTTCATGGGTGAATGAAATTAGCATAATGCTCATGGAGGAGATGCAAGCTAAGAAGCGAAGCTGGATATGTGGTAACAATTTACCAATCTCTTGTACATTTGGATGCATTATTCCGCATCAGAGAAATTGGCCAATAAATTTTGACTTATTATTATTATTATTATTATTATTATCCTCTTGAATCCAAGAGAACTCGTCTCTTACTCCTCCTTTCTTTTTTCCATCTCTTCTTCTCTTACCCCTTGCTACACTTTGCTTTCATCTTTTTTTTTTTTCCCCATCCTTTTTCATGAATATTATTGTGCAATTGTCCTTTTATGGGTTTTCTGACTGCGCACTGAATACATGCAATGTGGGCTTCTCTATGGAGATTTCTTTTGCCCATTCTCTTTGCAATTATTTTTAGAAATAAAAAAAAAAAAGTTTATCCCACACTCCCATAACTGTGTTTACCCTCACGAACTGTACACTGTTGCGGATATTGACCCCCTTTTTTTTATGATTTCTTATATTGCAGTTTACTTACTGTTTTTTGTTTTAAAATCTTCACGCCAGTGGTAAGCAATTTTTCACAGGCAATGGCTGGTGTTGGCGCTTCATCATGGCACCATGGATGATATAGTCAGGGTGATTGAGGCGCATTGTTTCTATTATTACAGTCTAACATATAATGATGTGGTTCAACTCACCATAATGCTGATCAGTGGAAGCCCTGGGCGTGTTACTTGTCACATCTCCTGTCACCAGATGCAGCGTGTCACTTGCCAACATCGCCTGTCCCCAGATACAGATGCGGATTGTCACTTGCCACGTCACCTGCCACCATTTGCAGATTGCCACGTCACCTGCCACCATTTGCAGATTGCCACGTCTTCTGACACCATTTGCAGGTTGTCACTTACCACGTCTTCTGACACCATTTGCAGGTTGTCACTTACCACGTCTTCTGACACCATTTGCAGGTTGTCACTTACCACGTCTTCTGACACCATTTGCAGGTTGTCACTTACCACGTCTTCTGACACCATTTGCAGGTTGTCACTTACCACGTCTTCTGACACCATTTGCAGATTGCCACGTCACCTGCCACCATTTGCAGATTGCCACGTCACCTGCCACCATTTGCAGGTTGCCAAGTCTCCTGCCACCATTTGCAGGTTGCCAAGTCTCCTGCCACCATTTGCAGATTGTCTCTTGCCAAGTCTCCTGCCACCATTTGCAGATTGTCACTTGCCACTTGCCACGTCACCTGACACCATTTGCAGTTTGTCACTTGCCACATCACCTGGCTGCCACCATTTGCAAATTGTCAATTGCCACGTCTCCTGCCACTATTTGCAGGTTGTCAATTGCCACGTCTCCTGCCACCATTTGCAGGTTGTCACTTGCCACGTCTCCTGCCACCATTTGCAGGTTGTCAATTGCCACATCTCCTGCCACCATTTGCAGGTTGTCACTTGCCACGTCACTGGCCACCAGATGTGGGTTGTCACTTGCCAACTGATGTGGATTGTCACTTGCCATGCCAGCCAGTGCCACCAAATGTTCATTGACGCTGCATTGGTGGCAGGCTGGCAGCACTGGTACATTTAGTGAGGGCGGGCAGTGAGAGATGTCATCTCGCTGCTCCCCGCCGCACCTCCGACATTGAAGCAAGGGTTCTGGCTACAAAGTGGAGCTCCACCGATGACCGGAAGCACGTGACCTCCACTCCACCGCGCTGTGAGGACGGAAGAACGCTGATGTGTGGCGGGCAGTGAGAGATGATGTCATCTCTCTGCTCCCCGCCACACCTCGCTCCCACATTGAAGAGGCCCGGCTGTGAAGAGCACTGATGTGGAGCGGGCGGAGAGAGATGTCATCTCTGCTTGTCCACCCGCTCACCTCTCTCCTCTCCTCTCCTCTCCTCTCCTCCAACTCTCTCATGCAGCCAGCCTGCCCACCGCAGCAGCCGCGGCTTTGACCCGCTGGCTATAGCCCCAATAGCCACCCCCTAGCGAAGCCCCTGCTCTCAGCACAGTTTCTTTTTTTTTTTAAGGGTTCGTTCTACCTTTTGCAAAACCATTAATAAATGCACCCAAACTGATTTAACACAAACAAGCATTGGTTAATTTTTGTATTTATGGCCACAAAGCATTGCAACTGTGATCAGTGGATCGTGGATGCAATGTTCTGGCTTCTGTAGATTATTCTTCCAGCTGTAGGTCTGTACTGAGGCAAGCCCTTCTGTTAAGAGGCAGGAGGAACTATCAGTGGACTACAAGTATAGTGACTTCACCACACTTGAGAATAATGAGTTTGCTGCTGTGGTGGTAGATGGGACTCCATTCACAGATCTCTGTATATGAATGATGCAGTTGTTCAGGGGGATCTAGGGTTGCCACCTGTTCAGGTTTCACCCGCACAGTTTGGGTTTGGAATCATGCGTCCGGGTTTCAGACTGCCTGAAACCCAGACACATTATTCAGAATGGACTATGGCTTCCCAGCAGGGTTGCTGGCTGCAGTTGTCTAAGCTAAGAGTGTCTGTTACACTCCTCCTTCACACTGCCCAAAGCCAGCACTAACAACACACACACACACACACACACACACACACACACACACACACACACACACACACACACACAGAGAGAGGGCTCGATCTGCACCTCTTCCCCCCCCCCCCCCCATCCCCAGCACTATGCCTTTTAGAAAAGGAAAGTTGGGGCTGCAAATTTGAAGTCCAGCAGCCTCAGCTACATCTGGATGAGAGGTGCTGACTGCCAAGTGGTGAGTGAGCTCACCATCCATCCCTGTCTGTGACTGAAGTCTCCCCCCTTCTCTCTCCTGCCTCTGAGTGAGTACACTAAGGCAAATCAGAGTTCTCAGAACACCTCCTTACATCAGAGTTCCTCTTTACACCAGAGGCCCCAGTGTTTCCCCTTACATCAGAGTCCTCTTCGTACATCAGAGTACTCAGTGTTCCCTCTTAAATCAGGGTTCCCAGAGCATCCCTTACGTTAGAGGCCTCAGAGCTCTCCCTTGCATCAGAGTCTGCAGAGTCTCCCCTTTTGGGAGTTCAAAAGTAAAAGGGGAACTCTGTGATATATAAAGTGGGACTCTTGTTATTAACTTCATATGATTAGAAATGTTATTTAATAGCAAAATATATGTATAGATATTCTGTAAAAAAAAAAAAAACAATTGGCGTGCGCCGCTAAAGTGTTCGGGTTTGACTTGAAGAAAAGGTGGCAACCCTAGGGGGAGCTGAAGTCAAAATATGACCAGAACCTACGAAGATAAGAACTCTGAGATCCAGTAAGGTTGAGTGGGGGGGTTTCTAACCTTGTTTCATGGTACATGTATGTGTAGCGGGGCCTCCTTTAAGACCCCCGGGACTACATTTCCCAGCGTCCCGTTTGGCACCCAGGGTGCAATGTTGCCACCGCAGAGACTTGTGGGAGAGAGATAAAAGGAGGAGGAGTGGAGACCTCGCTCTTTTTTGGGACACCGCGCGGCTGCTGACTGGTTTTCCTGTGCGGATCTGCTGGAGTGCAGGGCCTGAAGCCTGGGGCCTTGCGCAACTTCCGAAGAGCCTTCCATCCCACTGCAGAGCCTGGGTGGCATCTGACTTTGTTTACCGCAGACATCAGTAGGATCGGGGACCCAACCGTTGCAGGCGCTGTGAGTGGAGACACAGCAGGTGGAAGTCCCGGACTGGGATCGCGTCCGGAGTGGTGAGCGGGCACCTGCTTAATTCAATAGGCTGTACTGTGTTTAGGCCTATAGACTGCCTTGGCCCACCGATCCTTTATTTTCTGTTCCACTGGAGACCGGTAGCAGGACAGAGTTAAAGGGTCTCCAGTATAGTGTTCCTTGTGATTGCGTACTTTGTGGATTACAAATATTGTTCCTGAACGTGCACCACCATTTCAAGTTTGCATGCAAAGAAATCTTTATTCTAAAGACTGAGTTTAATTCTGTGTCAGGCCTGACCAGGGAGGGGAGATAGAATATTGTTTAGTGTGCCACAGGGCGCGTAGATAATAGCTGCGCGTGGTGGATTACCGTGTCGTGCTATTATTGTATGCTATACCTATTGCTTTAGAGCCACTGTAAGGCAAGTTATATGTTATGTTTTACCTATGCCTTTTAAACTAAAGTAAAACCGAAACTTTCTATCACTGTGTTATCATTGCACATAGTGCTTATAACTCAAAGGAAGTTGGGGTGTGTGTACAATCAGGTATAGACTGTGATGGATAATATTCCTAGACTAACTGTGCCATAGGGGACTAGACAAGATTGCTGGGGGTTGGTGGAGCTGTACACAGGGCCCGAAATCAAACCAGCGGCTCTCTTAACTGGGGGTAGCGCTACATATGGGTAAATATAAAACATGGTCAGAAAGGTAGACTTTTTGCTTTAAGGGTACTGCAAGTGTCTGCACACCCCTGTTCAACATATCAAAGTCAGGCTAAAACTCTAAAGCCCTGTACACACGGCCGGTTTTCCTGGCAAGAAAACTGCTAGGAGAGCTTTTTGCAGCGAAAACCGGCCGCGTGTATGCTCTCTCGCCGAGAATCCCGGCGGGGAAAATAGAGAACCTGCTCTCTATTTTCCTGTCTGGATTCCCCAGCTTTTTTTTTTTCCGCCGGATTTACTAATACTCTATGGGAAACACTGCGAGCCAGTGCCCATGGAGCATACACATGGACGGGATTCCCGGCCAAAGCTCCATGGTAGTTTTCCTGCCGGGTTCTCGGCTTTCCCCTCGGTTTTCACGGCCAAAGCTCCATGGCAGTTTTACTGCCGGGTTCTCGGCTTTCCCCTCGGTTTTCACGCCGTGAAAACCGAGCGTGTGTACAGGGCTTTAGTAGTGAAGCCAATGGATCAGCCGACTGATAGGTCAGTATTGGCTATGTCTAAAAAAGGAGCTAATTGCCTATGTACAGAGAACATGTGCAGCTTCCATCACTGATATGTTTTTAGTAATGATGATCCTTCCTTCAATGCTTAGTAAGACCACCTAAATAAAAAAAAATATAGGTGTCCTCATGCATACAGTCAGTCACTAGGAAAGCAAAGATGAGGGTGATGGCTTCAAAAAGTTAATTTTGGCAGCTCCAGTATTCCTCATAAGTGCACGATTAAATGTCCGTATGCAGGAACTCAGTACCAGTGCAAATTTACACAACTGTCTGTCTATAAAGTGACAAAACTTTCAACATTTGTAAAGTTCAAAACTTGGTGATAGCTTAAAAAAATAAAAATAAAGTGATGAAGTGAAGAAAACCACCACCAATAGGTAAGAGGCTTACTAGAATGTTTGAACCCGAGAGAACATATGTTCAATAGGTCAAACAGGCTTTGTGTAGTGGAACCACGATGGGATCTGGACAATCCTATATAGTCCAAGTTGCTGTACCGGGGATGACCCAACGCCAGCAGGATGGAATAAACCACAGAGAGGGATAACTTCTTAACAGGTGGTGGTCCTGTAGCGGTGGTGGTCTGGAAAATCCCAAATTGATGTAGAAGGGTGTGTATCATAAAATAGGAGAAAGAAAGGGCCACATAGCGTAACTCTTCAGCTGGAGAAGGTCTCTTTGGCCCTGGAGTTCCTGAATTTTCTTTTATGTGATCATATGCCCTCTGTTCTCAGCTGCATAAGAGGCTTAGATAGGGAGGTGGGGGTGGAGACTGCAGTCTGTCCATTGGAGGACAGGAAGACTGTTCTCCCAGCACAGCCAGAAAATTGACTATGCTATGATGGAATAGTGTCCTTTCATTCTTTGTGTGGTCAGTTTTAATAGTAAAGCAGAGGGATTGGAAGGATCACCAGATAATTTGCACAAAGAAAGAAATACAAAGAGAACGGGATACTTTTTAACACCAGTACATGGTACAACATACATCTACCAGGAATATGAAATGTTGGGGTAACAAACCCTTTCACGCTCAACTCCAGCTGAAATGTTAGTTAAGAATAGAGTAAGAAGGGGGCGTGACCGGATGTGATTGCGGCAGGACGTGTCTGCCCGGAGCTCCGGCTTTCATCCGGCTCTATATCCTGATTGCAGCTGACTAAATATCCGGTACTCGGTGCTGCACTGCTCCGGTGAAAGGGGAACTGCCGCGGCACCTAACGATGCCATCCTCGGCTTCGAAGAAGCAGCAGAAGCACCTTAATCAGCCACCTTTAGAACAGAGGCAGTTGCGCTCTCAGAGCAACATGGCGCTTGGCTCCGCCCACGCCATCTGGGTTCCTGTTAACTCGACACAGCGCGCCAAACCACAGATCTCCAGGATGACGCAGCCAGTGAGTATGGCGTCGCAGGTACAGGAGGCACCATCTCCCTTGCCGCAAGAAATAGAGGTGGATACGGCAGCCATAACAGGTCCAATCCTGGAAGCTATTGCGGCTTCTAAAACGGAGCTTATGACACGTATTGACTGTTTGGCCTCGGAGTGTAACCTTATCCGGCATGATCTGGACAAGATCAGAGGCAGGCTATCTACAGCGGAGGATCGCATCTCTGGAGTGGAGGACGCTGCCCATACTCAGGGTTTTCAACTCGGGGAGCTGAAAGATATGGTCCGGTTCTTGCAGCACAGAGCAGATGACGCTGAGGACCGCCAGAGAAGAAACAACATAAGAGTTGTGGGGTTACCTGAAGGGGCTGAGGGGGTAGCCACTACTACTTTTGCCGAGCAGTTCTTCAAATCACTGCTGGCTTTAGGGGATCTCCCCCCCACATATGTTGCTGAGAGGGCACACAGGGTCCCCACTGGAGCTCGGCCATCGGGTGCCCCACCTCGTCCTTTTCTGGTTCCTAAACTATAGGGACCGTGACATGTTACTGGCGGAGGCAAGAAAACATAAGGAGCTGAAATATGACAACGCACGCATCATGCTTTTTCCGGATTTCTCGGCGGAGACTCAGAGGAGGCGTCGCTCCTTTACAGATGTGAAAAGAAGGCTCAGAGAGAAAGATCTGAAATACAGTATGTTGTACCCCAGCCGTCTCCGAGTGCAGCACAAGGGTTCAGTTAAGTTCTTTGAAACTCCACAGGATGCCTGCGACTGGTTGGACCAGAATCCGTGATGCCGTACGAGGTTTACCTGTCCACCTTGTTACTGTTATGATTTTTCTATTTTTATTTTCTGGTCTGTTGTTTTTTGCAAGGGAACTGCCTGTCTACTCCTGTAGACTTACTCTATTTTCCCCTTCTCTTTTTGGGGCATCAGGCATTGCTATACTCTCAGGATCAGATTCAGGGGGCAAGATGTTTTCTTTTGCTATTTTTTTCCCCCTGGGACCCCAGTATTATGGCTGAAATCCGGAGCCCTTGGATCTGCTTTATTGTGGGGCCACCATCTCACTATTCCTCTGTGAGTGCTCTTTTTCAGAGATGCACAAATGTGGCAGCTGCATTGTACTTTTGTGGTAACGACTACACAATGATACATTCCCACGGTTCAGGTTGTACCCACAAGGGGTTCTTTGTGCACGGTCAGCTGCTACTTCTATATCATGGACAGCCGTAGGAGTCTGGTGCGACTGGCACGGATTTTTTTTTATTTTTCCAGCTTCAAATGCCGAACTGTCAACGCTTCAGGTTGAACTCCTACAGGTTTGTTTGTTTTGGGACTAAAGCTGCATACCGGAAGATTTTTGTTTTTGTTCAGGTTTTGGATTTCATGTTGATTTTGTATTTTTTTGGTAGATTAGTAGTTTGTGGTATGACAGCAGGGGTGTTTTTTTGTTTTTCTGACCAAGGCCATGGAGCTTCTCCCGGATTTGCACAACTACTGGCTGAAATGTGTATGTCCTCCTATATGATAATTGCAACTGTTTTCCCTCCGCTAACTGTTTTCATGTGGTTATCATATCTCTTTGATTTTCATAATGGATAGTAAACTTAAAATACTTTCCTGGAATGTCAGGGGTCTAAATAATAAATTTAAGAGGGCTGCAGTTTTCCAATACCTCAAACGGGTCAAACCACATGTTGTCCTCTTACAGGAAACTCACTTGGAGGGCAGTACGATTTTGTCGTTACGCAAGCCCTGGATTCAAAGGGCGGTTCACGCTACCTATTCCACATACTCTAGAGGGGTTTCCTTGCTAATCAGTAAGGCAATTCCATGCACAATACATCAAGTGTTTACTGACTCGGGAGGTCGATATGTGGCAGTCCTCTTGGAAATATTCTCTCATAAAATCCTACTGGTGAATGTATATTTGCCCCCTCCTTTCAAGGTTAATTTACTATGTGATTTGTTGGTAACATTGGCCCCGTATCTCCATCTGCCGATACTTTTCATGGGGGATTATAATGCCATCTTAGACCCGGTGCTGGACTCCTCCAATGCTGGGAGACCGGCCTCGGCGGATCTCTGCTCCTGGATGTCGATGGCGGGTCTGACTGAACTGTGGAGGTGGAAGCATCCGGATACGGTATCCTACTTGCATCTGTCTTACACTCACAAATCTTCCGCTAGGATTGATTTGGCGTTTGGCAATGCTTCCATTCTGCAGTATGTATCTGAGGTGAACTACTTACCTGGGGGAACTTCGGATCATAACCCACTTATGGTCACTATGGCCTTTCATGTGAAGAAAAGGGTAGGGGGGTGGAGATTGTCACCAGGTTGGTTGTTAGAGGATCAAGTGCTGGCTCAGATTCAACAATCCACAGACGCCTACTGGGAGGCAAACGAGGGATCGGCTGATCCCTCGGTGGTATGGGATGCTTTCAAAGCAGTGGCAAGAGGGGAGTGTATTTCCGCAATAAAGTCAGTCAGGAAGGATCATATCCAGGAGAGTGAGCTTCTCATGGCTCATGAGCGAGAGAGTGCTAAAGTAAATGCAGACTCTCCCTCAGAGGCCAATTATGTATCCTTACTGGAAGCTAGACGCTTAGTAGCATTACATTTCACGGATCTGGCGCACACTGAGGTGCGTCAGAGGGCAGAAACGGTGTTCGCTGAGGGTGACAAAAATGGCAAGTTGTTAGCTAACCTTGCCACTGACCAAAAAATACCAGTTAGTATACCGGTGATACGGAATAAAGGGGGGACCTTGATTACGGATCCCACAGACATATTAAGGGAATTTGTTCAATTTTACTCGTCCCTGTACTCGCCTATCCCTTCTTACGATCCCACGGAACTGAATGAGTTGTTGCTGAGCCTCTCCATACCGAGATTGTCAGATACTGATGCTATTATGTTAGATGAACCTATTTCTGTATTGGAAATTGAAGCAGCTATGCTCGCTTTTCCCCCACAGAAGGCGCCGGGTCCGGATGGATTTCCGGCGGATTTCTACAGAGCGTTTAGGTCCCGATTGGCCACAAGACTAAATGTGCTCTTTCGTCACTGCTGGGAGCGGGGGGCCTTGCCGGCGTCAATGATGGAGGCCTACATGGTGCTCCTCTTGAAGCCGGGGAGGGACCCACTACAATGCTCATCATATCGACCGATTGCGTTGCTAAATGTAGATCTGAAGATCCTTGCTAAAGTGCTGGCGTCAAGGTTGGCCAGGGTAATTTCGTCCCTGGTGGACATTGACCAGACGGGCTTCATACCCGGCATGTCGACGGACACTAACTTGAGGAGGTTGTTCACGCATATTCAGCTAGGTACCACTGACTCCCTGGCCAAGGTAATTGTCTCGATAGATATAGAGAAAGCATTTGACTCGGTTGACTGGTGCTACATGCATGGGGTGTTGGAGGGAATGGGCTTTGGACCCGGTTTCCGTCGATGGATCACTCTATTGTA
Organism: Rana muscosa; assembly: GCA_029206835.1. Classification (NCBI taxonomy): domain Eukaryota; kingdom Metazoa; phylum Chordata; class Amphibia; order Anura; family Ranidae; genus Rana; species Rana muscosa. The sequence goes on from CM055125.1 coordinate 201,628,839, forward strand.
TACTAATCCTCGAACAGCGATTCGGCTCGGTACAACAATCTCTGAATTTTTTCCGTTAGGTAGGGGTACTAGGCAGGGGTGTCCACTCTCCCCCTTTCTTTTTGCATTAATGATGGAACCAATTGCTAGAGCACTTAGGCGCTCCAGTGGGGTGGGGGGTATCCGAGTTGGCTCAATTACAGAATGTGTAGCACTATATGCTGATGACTTGCTCCTATTCCTTAGGGACCCTGGGCCCTCCCTCAGGGCTGTTTTGCAGATATTAGATTTATTTGCCTCCTTTTCGGGGTTGCGGGTGAACTGGAGCAAGTCATCTATTTTGCCGCTGGGCCCTGAAGCACAGATGCTTAGAGATAACGACTTACCGTTGCAGTGGGTCTCTACTATTACCTACCTGGGTGTCAGAATAACTGCCCATATTGGAGATTATATGGCTTTGAACCTTCTCCCGCTGGTGTCTGGCCTCAGACAAAAAACTCAGGTCTGGCAAAAACTGCCTCTCTCCCTGATAGGGAGAATAAGTCTTCTCAAAATGAAATTCCTACCAGTACTCCTATACTTCCTGCGTCACTCTCCAGTGTGGATTCCCAAAGATTTCTTTAAAACATTGAATAGTATAGTGGGGGCTTTTCTTTGGTCTCCACAATCCCCTCGTATTAGTATTTCGGTCCTGCAGGAGCCCCTGGGGCAGGGGGGGTTGGCGCTTCCGGACTGGCAAAAGTATTATCTGGCTGGCCAGATGGTGTTTGCTAGGCGCTGGCTGCTGGCTGATGACGGTGATTCGGCCACGGTCCTGGAAGCGGCTCATTTGGGATCATATGAGAGCTTACGATTGGCCTTATTTAGGGGTCCCAGGTCCAGTCTCCCTTTAACAGTCTCTATGAAGGCCACCATTAGGGCCTGGGAGGTCACTACTGCTCTGATGTCACCTTCCTATCTGGGAGTTTCGCCTTCGGCCCCTCTCTGGTTGAACCCAAACTTATCAGATTTTTGCTCCCTCCCGGATCCAATGATTTGGGCTTGTGGGGGGATTAAAGTGTTAGAGGATATTACTAGGGAAGGTGAGCTTATTTCTTTTGATCAATTAAAAGCAAGGCATGATCTGCCAAATTCCTTCTTCTTTCGCTATCTGCAGCTGCGCCACGCTTTTCAGGCGCAGTTCAGTGGCCAAAGAGTCGAGTCCCTTCCATCCCCACTGGAGACCCTTTTGAAAGACAAAGACATAGCCAAACCTCTGTCCACTGTTTACAAATCCCTATTTAAAAAAATACCGTTGGGGGTAACTAGGTGTAGAGAGAGGTGGGAAAGGGAAATTCCAGAGATACAGGGGGAGGATTGGGAGGATATGTGGGATCGCCCATTTAGGCATTTGGTTTCTGCTAGAGATCGTCTAATACAGTTCAAATTTCTGCACCGTATATATTTCACTCCTGCTAGGCTTTCTCGTATATATCCTACCACCAGTGGTCAATGTTGGAGGTGCACATACTCCCCGGCAGATTCGGAACATGTTTTCTGGACTTGCCCACGGATTCAGACCTTTTGGTCTGGGGTGGTGGAGTGCATGTCGGAGGTGCTTGGAGCTCCGGTCCCCCTGGCGCCCAGGGTTTGCCTCCTAGGTTTGGTGGAGGGGGTGGTTCCATCATTGGCACACCGCACATTGCTAATTATTGGGATGTTTTATGGCAGAAAGGCTATTTTATTAAAGTGGAAGAACGCTAGTGCCCCCACACTCTCATTCTGGAAAGGTCTGGTTAACTCAGTTATACATCTATATAAGGCTACGTACAGGGCACGTGGATGTGGGAAAAAGTTTGACAAGGTCTGGCAGGCATGGCTGGACTCTTCTGCAACAGTAGGCTGATCTGATCAATGGAATTGACGGTCGGTCAAAGATAACATGATTATAAATTTACTACTGTATAGCTGACATGTGTTCCACATGGTTTTCCTGGTGAATATAGGCTCTTTAAGAGGATAGTGGATATAATAATAGGAGGACAGACTGTGATGTTAGGATTGATGCAAGAATGTCCTATGTGTTATATATATATATATATATATATAACACATAACGGCGGCCTTGGTCGGGAAGGGGGGGAAGGGGGGTTATAGTTATAGATGAACTATGTTAGTTCTGGTAGAGTGGGCCTTGCATGGCCGCGGTCGAGAGGGTATGTTGCCTACTCGAGTATGTGTTCTAATGTTGTACTGTACTGTAAGAAAATCTAATAAAAAGAATTTATAAAAAAAAGAATAGAGTAAGAAAGGTTTAAAGCAATAGGGACAATATTAGAAGAAAACCTGTTAGAGTCTCCAAAATACTTGAGACTGGGGCATAGGTTCACCTTCCAACAGGACAATTACGCTAAACATACAGCCAGAACCAGGGCTCGGGACGCAGAGCACTTCGCTCAAAGCCCATCCAGTTGTGTGACAATAGCGAATGAATATTCATTATTGTTACACTGATTCTCCTTCCTGCCAATTAGGAAGCAGGTCTTGAGACCCATTTCCTGATTGGCCGACAGAAGTGATCCTATGGCCTAACCGACCGTGGGGGGGGGGGCAAGGTTGCGAATGACCCAATTGACACACACGGGGGGGGGGGGGGTTAGGTGCGGATGGACCGACCGACCAGGGGGTGGGGGAAGGGGGTTGGGTCATTGGCTGTGGGTGCATTGTTTGCCGCCCCCCCCAAAAATAAATACACCAGTCGCCACTACTAAAGACCTGACTGCATCCACATGACCCCAGGAATAATGCTCTTCTGCATTTCATGTCTCTGGTCACCCCCTTCCTTCCAAAGCTTCACCTATGTGCCTTTTTCATTCACCCTCCTCATCTTGCTGGTTTGGTCCAGAAGGTGAGTTGAAGGGGAGATAAATCCGCCTAGTTGTGCTATTTCTGAAGCTCCGCAGATGGCTGTGAAGTTTGACTCAGATTGGGCAGAATGCCACACCATAACTGTTCGAAAAACAAGGACATAAAATATTAACAACGCAGCACAATAGGATTTTAATTTAGCTGGCGGAATGAATCGGTCTATTGCAGGGTGCCAAATGTCCAGATCACTTTCATTGTGCGTGGATACTATTCCCATCTCTACAATGCGCGTATATATTTATGTAGCAGCAGAGTATAATATAGCACCATTATATAGGCTGCAACAATGAGCACCCATTCACTGCCAGCTGGGAGATGCACCAGGCTACCACTAGAGGGTACTATGCACATGCACTACTCTGGGGCACGTGGTGACCAAACTAATTCACTAAAACTAGAAAACTGAATGCCAAGCGAAGGTCGCCTATTCACACCAAGTCTATCTCTTAATCTCCTCCCCCTTCTTTTTTTTTTTTTCCCCCTTTCTTTCATTCTTTTCTCATTCTCAGGCCTCGTACACACGGCCGAGATTCTCGTTGAAAAAAACATGTCGTTTTTTTCGACGAGATTCTTGGACAAGAAACTTGTCCCGGCCGAGTGTACACACGCTCGTTTCAAAGAACCCGCGGTTCTTTGAAAGGAGTGTACGCGGTGACGTCACCGACTACGTCGAGCATGCGCTCGTCACATTCGATGCCGTCGCCGCCATCTTGGTATACCCTACGTATGCCTAGGAAGCTACCGCGCATGCGTCAAATTCATTTCGAACATGCGCGGGCTTCCGGACGGACAGGTAAGTGTACACACACTCACTTTTCTCGTCAAACACGCCGAGGAGAATCTCGACGAGAAAATAGAGAGCAGGTTCTCTATTTTCTCGTCGAGGTTTCTTGTCGGTTTTCTCGACGAGAAACCCGCTAGCAGCGTACACACGACCGATTTACTCGGCAAGACCTCTCTGCCAGCAAGTTTCTTGCTGGTTCTTGCCGAGAAAATCGGTCGTGTGTACGAGGCCTCAGTCTTATTAAACTCTGAACATCTTCTGTTCACTGACTTTCAAATAAAGTAAAAGTGGAAGTGTTTGAACTGGTTACTGAAACTGATATGCTGCACAATTCTGAACCATTAACATCAGTCTTTGCACCAGAGGAGCTCGCATTCAAATGCCTAGTCCCTACCTGACATATTCCATAGTGCTGTACCAAGAACACTGAACCAATGACCTCAGTCTGCACACCAGAGGAGCTTACACTCTAATATTTCCAACACAGTAATTTTAATATTATTATTATTATTTATAACGATATGACATATTCCACAGCACAGTATGGAAAACACAAATTGGTCTATACACCAGAACGTATGTTCTAATGCCCCACATTGGTGGTAATAATAATAATAATAATAATAATAATAATAATAATATTTTTATTCAGCTTTGACATGGCTAAATTCTTTCTTTTTTTTGTTTAGCTCTCACAGTGAACAAAGGAGGAGCTTGCATTATAATGTCCTTTTATTTATAATTATTATTATTCATCTCTGACATGGCAAAATATTTAATTTTTCTTTATTTAGCTCAAACAGTGAACAAATTGGTCTCTACACCAGAAGAGCCTACGTTCTAATGAAGTATTATTTATTTTTTTATTTTGCTTTGTTTAGCCCACAGTGCTCTACAGTGAACACTGAGAATCAATTCTGCAGCAGAGGAGCTTACGCGCTAATGTCCCCAGTAATTTATTATTATTATTATTATTTGATCCTTATTTTTCATTTATTCTTTTATTTTCATTCATTTATAATTTTTTTGACATCCAATGCTCTACAGAAAACACTGAACAAATTGGTCCTCATACCAGAAGTGCTTACACTCTAATTTCTTCTCCTTCTCCTCCTTCTCCTTCTTCTCCTTCTCCTTCTCCTTCTCCTTCTTCTCCTTCTCCTTCTCCTTCTTCTCCTCCTTCTCCTCCTTCTCCTTCTCCTTCTCCTTCTCCTTCTCCTTCTCCTTCTCCTTCTCCTTCTCCTTCTCCTTCTCCTTCTCCTTCTCCTTCTCCTTCTCCTTCTCCTTCTCCTTCTCCTTCTCCTTCTCCTTCTCCTTCTCCTTCTCCTTCTCCTTCTCCTCAGAGGAAGACAGCTGTGTTGTCCATAGGGATGAGCTTTGTGTTCGATCGAACGTTATGGTCCGTTCGCGTCATGGCCCATAATTCACTGCGGCATCGCAGTGCATTGCTGGCTGATGATTGGCCAAGCATGCACTATGACCCGCATGCTTTGGCCAATCACAGCGCAGAAAAAACGGAGAGCCGTAATTGGCCAAAGCCAGGGGGTTTAGTACATGCCCCACACTTTATAAGGCCACCTGGAATTCGGCCTTGTGAAGTGTGTTGGCGTTTGTGAAAGACAGTTTCAGAGAGAGAGACAGTGTCATTTATATTGAGTTAGATAGAGCAGGCAGGCGAGTCAGTTAGCTGCTGTTACAGTGTGTCGAGGATATATATGCATCCTAGGTGTTGTGTGTGTGTGTGTGTGTATATATTTATACACTGTATTGAGTTTAGCTAGATCCGTTCCTGTTAGTCTCTATACTGTGATGGGCAGGCAGGTGATTGTGCTAGCTGCAGACAGTCAGTGTTTCACTTAGTTTACTACTGTGTGCTTTGCATAGCATTCACCTAAAGCTCACCTGGATACAGTTATTCTCTATACTGTGACAGGCAGGCCGGTGATTGTGCTAGCTGCAGACAGTCAGTGTTTCACTTAGTGTACTACTGTGTGCTTTGCATAGCATTCACCTAAAGCTCACCTGAATACATTTAGTGACTAATACTATTATAGTGGTGTTCTAATAATAAAACCACAAGCAGAGAGCTGCAAGTATTTTCAGTGTACTATGTCCTCTGCACAGTTTTCACCTAAAACTAACTGAAAACAATTGCTGCTTTTCCTATACTAACACCACAGCAGGCCATTAGTATGTCTGGAAGGCAAACAATGAGAGGCAGACAGTCACGAGGCAATAAAAGAGGGCAAGCAGGCTCTGTGTCTAGAGGCAACAGTGATGCTGGTCGTGGACACGGTGCATTCTCATCAGCACGTGGCCGTGGGAAATGCTTGTCCTTCTTTTTGGCAGCTGGCCATATTGAGCCGCAACATGCCGAAGACTTGGTAGAGTGGATGACCAAGCCGTCCTCCTCCTCCTCATCCTCTCTCACCCAGGCTCAGGGTACTTTGTCTGGCAAAGCAGCTGCCAAAGCCTCTTCCCTCAGCTCAATGGCATCAGTCACTCCTTCCCTAGCCCCACCAAGTTCTCCTGAGGAGTCCCCCGAACTGTTTGACCACAGTGTTGGGTACATGCTCCAGGAGGATGCCCAGCATTTTGAAGGATCTGATGATGGAACCCAGCTGGAGGAAGGCAGTAACGTGAGCTCAGAGAGAGGGGGTAGTAACGTGAGCCCAGAGAGAGGGGGTGCCCAACAAGGTCAGCTATCTGGCAGTCATGTTCCCCTAGCTTCAGCATACTGCCAGATTGGCTCCAGTGATGAGGAGGGAAGGGAAGATGATGAGGTCACTGACTCTACGTGGGTGCCTGATAGGAGAGAGGAGGAGGAGGAGGCACTTTGTGCAGCTACATCTCACTGCAGGCCATTAGTATGTCTGGAAGGCAAACAAGTAAAGGCAGACAGTCACGAGAAAATAAAAGAGGGCAAGCAGGCTCTGTGTCTAGAGGCAACAGTGCTGGTCGTGGACGAGGACACATCACATCCTCATCAGCACATGGCCGTGGGACACGATTGTCCTTTTTTTCGGCAGCTGGCCGTGTTGAGCCGCAACATGCCGAAGACTTGGTTGAGTGGATGACCAAGCCGTCCTCATCCTCCTCATCCTCTCTCACCCAGGCTCAGGGTACTTTGTCTGGCAAAGCAGCTGCCAAAGCGGCCTCTGCCCTCAGCTCAATGGCATCAGTCACTCCTTCCCTAGCCCCACCATGTCCTCCTGAGGAGTACCCCGAACTGTTTGACCATAGTGTTGGGTACATGCTCCAGGAGGATGCCCAGCGTTTTGAAGGCTACGATGATGGTACTCAGCTAGAGGAAGGCAGTAGAGCCCAGAGAGAGGGGGTGCCCAAGAAGAACAGCAATCTGGCAGTCATGTTCCCCCAGCTGCAGCATACTGCTAGGTTTGCTACAGTGATGAGGAGGGAGGGGATGATGAGGTCACGAACTCTACGTGGGTGCCTGATAGGAGAGAGGAGGAGGAGGCGGCACATCTCCAACGAGGCAGGATGCCCTCTAGGGGCCAGCTTAAGGGCAGCACACCGACTGCATCACACCGCAGAGCTCCGCATGTGCAGGGCGCTGCTGTCTCTGCGCGTTATTCCAAAAGTTCTTTGGTGTGGGCTTTTTTTCAGACGTGTGCAACAGATCGCACCATTGCCATTTGCAACATATGTCTAAAGCGTATCTCGCGTGGCCAAAACATCAGCCGCTTGGGCACCACGTGCTTGACCAGACATATGTCGACCTGCCATGCAGTCCGTTGGCAAGCACACCTAAAAGACCCACACCAAAGAACAAGGCGGACTTCTCCTTGCTCCTCATCAGCTGGGATCTCCAACCCCACTATACCTTCAGTCCTCTCTGAAACCTGCACTGAGAGGAATGAAGGTGTAGAATTGGGTGTGTCACAGCCAAGTACTTGCGGGCAATCTGCTATCAGTACACCGACGTCCAATTGTACCAGGCAAATTTCCCTGCCCCAGCTGCTGCACCGCCGCAAGAAGTTCGCTCCCAGCGGTTGAATGCTAGCTTGGCTAAATTGCTAGCACTTCAACTGCTGCCTTTTCAGTTGGTAGACTCTGCCCCCTTCCGTGAGTTTGTGGACTGTGCGGTTCCTCAGTGGCAGGTTCCCAAACGCCACTTTTTCTAACGGAAGGCGATTCGGGCTCTCTACCGGCATGTGGAAGGCAATGTCTTGGCCTCGCTGGACAGAGCGGTCAGCGGTAAGGTGCATATTACCGCTGACTCATGGTCCAGCAGGCATGGACAGGGACGTTACCTATCTTTCACAGCGCATTGGGTGACTCTGCTGGCAGCTGGGAAGGATGCAGGACAAGGTGCAGTAGTGTTGGAGGTTGTTCCGCCACCACGCCTCCAAAATGTTACTACTGGTGATTCTGACACACCTCTCTCCTCCACCCCCTCCTCTTCTTCTTCCTCCATGGCCTCTTCCTGTGCTGATTTGTCCTCGGAACCAGCGGTGCTCCGTAGGCGTTCAAGGGGCTACGCAAGTAGATGCCATGCAGTGCTGGTGTGCTTGGGGGACAGGAGCCACACTGGGGCAGAGATTCTGTCAGCTCTGCAGGTGCAGGCTCAGAGGTGGTTGACGCCACGCCAGCTTAAGCCAGGAATGGTGGTTTGCGACAATGGCACCAACCTCCTCTCCGCCCTCCGACAGGGACAGCTGACCCATGTGCCCTGTTTGGCTCATGTCCTTAACTTGGTGGTGCAGCGGTTCTTGGGCAGGTACCCGGGCTTACAGGAGGTCCTGAAGCAGGCCAGGAAACTCTGTGGGCATTTCCGCCGGTTATATAATGCCAGTGCTCAGCTGGCTGAGCTGCAAAAGGATTACAACCTGCCCAAGAACCGCCTAATCTGTGACATGCCCACCAGGTGGAACTCTACGTTGGCCATGCTGCAGCGGCTGAACACGCAGCAGAGGGCCATTAATGAGTATCTGTTGCAATATGGCACCAGGACAGGGTCAGGGGAGCTTGGATTTTTTTCCCCACGCCAGTGGGCCATGATCAGGGATGCATGCACTGTCCTGGCACCATTTTGAGGAGGCCACTAGGATGGTGAGCAGTGACAGTGCATCCATCAGTGACACTGTCCCTCTTGTCCACCTGTTGGAGCACACGCTGCATGGAATAATGGACAGGGCACTTGAGGCAGAACAGAGGCAGGAAGAGAAGGACTTCCTTACTTCTCAAGGCCACCTTTATCCAGACGGTGTTCCTGCTGGCCCGGCTATCAAGAAGGAGGAGGAGGAGGAGGAGGATTGTGTCAGCATTGAGGGTTGAGACTAGCACTCAGCATCAGCAGCAGTCTTTAAGGGACCAATTATAGTCCCAAGACACCCATGGACTTGTACGTGGCTGGGAGGAGGTGGCTGCGGATCATGTCGTCCTCAGACCCAGAGGACTCGGCACCGAATGCCTCAGCAAACCTATGCTGCATGGCCTCCCTGATCCTGCAAAGCCTGCGTAAGGATCCTCGTATTCGTGCGGTCAAGGAGAGGGATCATTACTGGCTGGCAACCCTCCTTGATCCACGTTACAAGGGTAAGGTTGCGGACCTTATCTTGCCATCGCAGAGGGAGCAGAGGATGAGGCATCTTTGGGAGGCCTTGCAGAAAGGTCCATGCAATGCGTTCCCAGAGACTGGGAGGTTACAAATTCCTGGTCCTGGACAACGTGTTGCTGAGGCTTCGGTCAGTCAAAGAAGGAGCGGTGGAGAAGGTAGCCGTCTGACCGATGTGTTCAGACAATTTTTTAGTCTGCAGCCCCAAGGTATGATCGGTTCCAGCAACCATCGCCAGCGTCTGGTTTACATGGTGCAGGAATACCTAGGGGCAAGATCAGACTTGGATGCCTTTCCCACCGAAAATCCTCTGGGTCCTGGGTCTTGAGGATGGATCACTGGCCAGAGCTTGCACAGTATGCAATTGAGATACTGGCCTGTCCTGCATCCAGCGTTCTTTCGGAACGCACATTCAGTGCTGCTGGAGGCTTTGTAACCGATCACAGGGTGCGCCTGTCAACCGACTCGGTCGATCGACTGACCTTCATAAAAATGAATCAGTCTTGGATCACCACCAGCTACCAGGCACCTGATGCTGATGTAACAGAATAATTTTCTTTGAAATGTCAGATCCCTTCAAGACTGCCTATGCTGATGCAGAGTGACTATACTGTTATGCTGAGTGACTATCCTCTTCCTCCTCAATAATCATGCTGATAGCTTGAAAGAACATTTTTGGTTCTGGGCACCGCCACCAGTGGCTAACGCCCAATTTTTCAGCCCCTGTTTAACAGGGGCGTGTAATTACAATTTTTGATGCAATACTTTGCAACAGGGCTCATTGCTGCGCTCTAAGTACAGTATCTGTGAGGGGTTGCAGTGTTGTGGCACCAGCACCAGTGCCTAAGGCCCAATTTGTCTGCCCCTGTTCAACAGGGGCATGCAATTACAATTCTTGATCTAATAATTCACAGCAGGGCCCATTCCTGCACCCACCAAGAGTAACTGTGAGGGCTTACAGTGTTGTGGCACCAGCACCACCACCAAAGGCCCAATTTTTCCTACCACTGTTCAACAGTGGCATGTAAATACAATTCCTGATATAATAGTTGACGGCAGGGCGTTCCAGCGCCCACCAAGAGTAACTGTGAAGGCTTACAGTGTTGTGGCAACACCAACATCTAAGGGGCAAATTTCTGCAGAGTATATACGGCAGGCCCCTACTTTCAAACATCCAACTTACAAACAACTCCTACTTGCAAACGGAAGGAGACAACAGGAAGTGAGAGGAAATCTACCCCTAGGAAGGCAAATTATCTCCTGTAAGAGTTAATATGGGGAAAAAGGTGTCTTCTCTCCACTGATGCTTTATCACCAATCCTTGTTTCAATAAAAAACCCAAATTTTCCAAAAACATTTGTCATTGGGATGGAAAGTGAGGTGAAATGTTCTGAACAGGTGCACAGACAGCAAAACAAATGTTACAGGGGTGATAACCCTTCCCTATGTTCTCCAAAAAGCTTAAAAATAGATTTTTTGGCTAGAGCTACACTTAAAAAATGTACCTGTTCAAAATTACAAACAGATTGTACTTAAGAACAAACCTACAGTCCGTGTCTTTTTTGCACCGCCTGTATACTGCTGTTCAAAGTATATAGGGCCTTTTTTATTTTGGGTGCAGGGTTCCCCTTAATATCCATACAAGACCCAAAGGGGCTGGTAATGGGCTGGGGTAGGGGTGGGTGATGAGGTAGCCATGCCATTTTTCTCAATGATTTTCATCCATATTGCCGGGACCAGACATTACATTAAAGCCGCAAGCAGTTATAAATGGCTTTTTTTCCTTTAGAAATGTCATTTTGTGCAGGGACAGTTCTAAACACGGGAAACACGTGGCACGTCACAGGCATACTTTAGACACCCCCCAGGTACGATATTTAAAGGAATATTTCACTTTTTTTTCACTTTATGCATCATTAAAATCACTGCTCCTGAAAAAACTACAGTTTTAAAAGATTATTTTTACATTGATACATGTCCCCTGGGGCAGGACCCGGGTCCCCAAACCCTTTTTAGGACAATAACATGCATATTAGGCGTTATAATTAGCACTTTAGATTTCGAACGTTCGCGTACGTTGTATTTAATAGGGTTCTAAAGTTTGCGCGAACTTTCGGTCCGTTCGAAGGTTCTGGTGCGAACCGAACAGGGGGGTGTTCGGCTCATCCCTAGTTGTCCATAGCAAGCAATCATTTTACAGTTCTCTTTTGTCCTGGATAAGATAGATGATGGATGCTCGCCTGATTAAATTCTATGGGCAGTATACATGATTTTGTCTTGTCTTACAATTTATGATTCTGCTACTGTTGTCCTTTTTGTGCTTTAAAACATTTTTTTTTTTCTTTCATGTGGTTTCTTTACTACTCTTGTAGCTGCCGAAATGTGACCATTTACATCCCATCAATTGCTCATCAGCGCATTGCTACATTTCATATCTGCAAAATACATCACCATTCTTTTTGTCATTTTTGTTTTAATTTCACTCCGTGACAAATGGCATTTAATGCCAGGATGCTTGTGTTAATGTCTTCATTGGCATTCAGTTAAAATATGGTACATCGCTAAATAATTGAACTGGCGAGACAAGTCGGGATTGTGAGGTTATTCTGCAATGTAATTAATAGTCTTACAGTTAAATATGAAATCTTTTCCCAACCATCAATAATTTAGACATGTTGGGAGAATCTGTTACTGAATTTTAGTGCTATGCTGGTTAAAAAAAATAAAAATTACAACTGTAGTTGGACTACAAGTCCAAGCATGCATTTTTTTTTCCAGGCAAACAGAAGTTTTCGGTAGATTATTCTACTACAGACCTCTTGAGTTCTGCAGAGTGTTCTTTCCAGTGTATCCCTGACAAACACATATTGGTATATTCTGCAGATTATCTCGTTCTGACCACTGAAGAAACCAAGGGGGTTGTATTGTTGTTGTTTTTTTTAATCTTTTTTATGTCATTTTGGGGGCCTTTTATTTTAAAGTGTCCTTTTTCTTCCTGCATATCTTCCCTTTAAAAAAAAAAAAAAAGAGCGTATGTCTAAAATGGAAAACGTTTTTTTTTTTCTTCACAATACTTGTGTTTGATAGCACTGTGGTATACATGAGTACAGCAGCAGCACCCAAGTGTAGCATGTATTAAAACATATTTGTGAAAAAACAATATATATGCACTCACATTTACAAGATATTAAAAAGCGTATTAAGTCTCCAGCAGGTGGCAACCTTTCCGGCAGTCAATGCTGAGCAAGCCCCTCTGAGTGGACGTGCTGTAAGGTGCTTGGACCTAGGAAGTGAACCAGGGAAACACCAGGAAGATACAGCAGAAGCCATAGACTGTGTATATCACATGAATGAGAACCACTGTGGATAGTAAGGAAGTGTTGCAGGCCCACAAGATGGCTGTGATGTCACGTGGCATAAATGGGCATGGTTACATGTTTCGAGGTGTGGCCCCTTTTGAGTTTGACATAACAGTGTGCAGTGGCGGTGCGCCCATAGTGGGCGCAGGAGCGCCGCCCCCTTTCTCTCCTGCACCCATCAATCAACAATACATAGCTTCATGCATTGCATGAAGCTATGTATTGTTGCCGCCGCCCACTATTCAGATGTCCGGCCCCCTGTTGAGCGCCGACCATCTGAATAACAGCGGTGGGCGTGTTTTGGAAGTGCCTGATTAGAGCGAGATGCTCTAATAGGCTTACCGATTAGAGCTCACAGGGCTCTAATCGGCTTCCAAATGGTTAACCAGAAGGCGCACAGGCTGTGCGTTCCCTGGTTAAACAGTGCTGTGTTAGGGAATCGCTTCCCTAACACTGCCCCGCCTCTCAGCCAATCAGGTGCACCGGGTCTGGTTATCGGTCACCTGATTGGTTGAAGCGACATCGAGGGAGCGTGGAGAGGACGGCTGACCCGAGGAAGGTAAGTGCTGGGCTGGGGGGAAACTGGCTGCAATTGGGGGCACAAACTGGCTGCATTTGAGGGGACAAACTGGCTGCATTTGAGGGGACAAACTGGCTGAATTTGGGGGCACAAACTGGCTGCTTTTGAGGGGACAAACTGGCTGCTTTTGAGGGGACAAACTGGCTGCATTTGGGGGGACAAACTGGCTGCATTTGGGGGGACAAACTGGCTGCATTTGGGGGGACAAACTGGCGGCGTTTGGGGGGAAAACCTGGCGGCATTTGGGGGGACAAACTGGCGGCGTTTGAGGGGACAAACTGGCGGCGTTTGATGGGCACATTGGCTGCTTTTAATGGTTTTTCTGTTTGTTTGCGCCCCCCCCCCCCCCAAAAAAAAAATTGAGCACCAGCCACCACTGAGTAGGAGAGGCTTAAAGATGGATGATTGAACAGAACTTGAGCCTAGTCACATTATTCACTGTACACCTATGCTACAGTCCCTGTACCTACAAAATACTCCTAATTACTGGGCCACAAGTGACAGTCTCACAGACACGCATAAACCTCTGGACAAAGAATCCAATAAAAATAATTTTCAATTAAATATGCTTTCCTGCACACAAAAAGACATGCTTACCTTCACTGCTTGCTGTCTGTTCCATAGCAGTTTTACTGCTACAGGGCGGCAGCTGGCACTTCTGGGTAGGTGGCACGCAGCATGCTGTGATTGCATACAGCGGAAGCCGATCGGTGGGTGCAGGGTACTCGCCACTTGTCAGGCAGTGACACAGAACTGTGATCTGCCTATGTAAACGAGGCAGATCTCAATTCTGACGGGGGGAAGGGATGGAGTTTGTGTACATTTCATCATTTCCCCTAGTAAGAGCACCTCACACAGTTCACATAAACCAATTTAGGATGGTGCCATTGCCGGCAAATGCAGCTGTTTTGACATGCAATTTGTCTAATCGCATGTCAAAACGCACCACTGTGAACCAGGGCTAAGTGTCAGAATGTCTACCGCAATCTCACTGATCACCGTCATTACTGGTAAAATAAATAAATGAAAATATTCCATAGTTTGTAGATGCTATATCTTTTGTGCAAACCAATAGATGCTTATTGGGTTTTTGTTTAACCAAAAATATGTAGCAGAATACATATTGACTTAAATTTATGAAGAAATTTGATTTTTTTTTTCTTTTTTTCTTTATTTATTTATTTATTTATTTTTGCTTGGATGTTTTATAGTGGAAAGTAAAAAAAATATTTTTATTTTTTTTCATAATTGGCAGTCCCTTTTTTAATTTGTATTTTTTTTGTTTTATATTGCAAAAGATAAAGAACCCAGAGGTGATCAAATGCCACCAAGAGGCATGCTCATTTCAAATGTCCTGTCTCCTAATTCTTAAAGTGGTTGTAAACCCTCAGGGAGAACTTACACCTACAGGTAAGCCTAGATTAAGGCTTACCTGTAGGTGCTTGCAATATCTCCGAGACCTACATGGTCTCGGAGATATTTGCAATTTCCCAGAGCAACGCCTTCAACGGTGCATGCGCCATCTTGAAAGGGCACGCTGTGCCGTTTTAAGCTGGGTCATGCCGTTAAAGGCATGTACGGGACTTGATGTCCCGTGACTCCGGCCAGTCACAGAGCCAGAGTTCACGGCCCCTGGAAGAAGAGGGGTGAAGAATGGATGCTCGCTGCCATGGAGGAAGACGGTGACATCGCAGGCTTCTCCTGCAGGCAAGTGTCACATATTGGGCTACTGTGCGATGCATAGTAGCCTATGCTTTTACCTTTGCAGGGAGACATAGAGGAAGTAAACCCCATCAGGGTTTACTTCCTCTTTAATGAGAGCTGGATAGAAATTGGACAGTTCAAGACCCGAACATTACTAGACTCATGGCACAAGGGCCTCCACTCATGGTTCGGCCGCTGAAACCTTATCAAGAGGTGCATTCTGCCCAAATTCCTATGCTTACTACAGGCACTTCCAATCTCTATCCCAGCAGCATTCTTTAAGCAAGTACGCAGTCAGTTTTACAAATTTATCTGGGCGAATAGGAAACCGAGGCTGCCCCGTACCCTACTCTCCCTGCCGAAGATCTACGATGGTCTTGCGGTTCCTGATGTGAAGAAATATTACTAAGCTGTACATCTGGGGAGGATCATAGACTGGTGCCGTCATGCGGACTTGAAATTATGGAAGCACCTCGAAGAAGCTCAAACACACGTACCCCTACAGGGAGCTGTTTGGTGTTACGAACATCTCCCGGCTGGCGTCAAAAAACACCCACTGATAGGGACAACACTCCGCGTGGGGACATGAACACTCCTTACACAGTCGCTATCCACATCTAACTCCCCCCCCCCCCCCTATACCCCATTATAGGGAACCCAACATTTCTGCTGGGCCTAGACCCCCAGATCAAAAATGTCTTTACGGATATACACTGTACACAAGCCAGGCACTTCTTGGTGAATGACCACTGGCCCTCCTTGGAAACACTGAGGGATGACTTGGGCAACTTTTAGGTTGCCGTTTTGGACGGCGGTCCAACTCAGACATTTCCTCACGTCCATATCCAACCCACAGGGGTTTGATAAGCCCCTCACTACCTTTTTGAGGACCTATGCTAGGAGGACGATGTGCTCCCAAGGATGCTGTCAATCATGTACAACCTTCTGGTTTCCCAGACGAACGGCATACATCCGCCATATTTGAATAGGTGGGAAAGGGACCTAAACCGCACATTTACTCCGAATCAGACCCAGCGTATCATAGCGTTTGCCCTGAAGTCTTTCATCTGTATGAAAGTACAGGAAACTAATTTTAAACTCCTGACACGGTGGTATTTGACCCCACACGCCCTACAAACCTACTATCCGAACGCCTCTGCATTGTGCTGGAGGTGCCTGAGGCACGTTGTTGCCAGGGATGAGCCGAACACCCCCCCTGTTCGGTTCGCACCAGAACCTGCGAACAGACAAAATGTTCGTGTAAACTTTAGAACCCTATTAAATACAATGGACTCGAACATTCGAAATCTAAAGTGTTAATTATAAAGGCTGATATGCAAGTTATTGTCCTAAAAAGTGTTTGGGGACCCGGGTCCTGCCCCAGGGGACATGTATCAATGCAAAAAAAAGTTTTAAAAACGGCCGTTTTTACGGGAGCGGTGATTTTAATAATGCTTAAAATGAAAAAATAAAAGTGAAATATTCCTTTAAATTTCGTACCTGGGGGGTGTGTATGATATGCATGTAAAGTGGCGCATGTTTCCCGTGCTTAGAACTGTCCCTGCAAAAAATTTCATTTTTGAAAGAAAAAAAGTCATTTAAAACTGACTTGCGGCTATTAATGAATTGTCGGCTCCCGGCAATACATTCAAAAGTCATTGATAAAAAAAAAAAAAAAAAAGCGTGGGGGTTCCCCAGAATTAAATTACCAGGCCCTTCAGGTCTGGAATGGATATTAAGGGGAACCCCGCCGCAAATTGAAAAAAAAAATTGACGTGGGGTTCCCCCACATATCCATTCCAGGCCCTTCAGATCTGGCATGGATTTTAAGGGGAACTCCACCCCAAATTTTTTAAAAAAATGGCGTGGAGTCCCCCTAAAAATCCATACCA
This sequence comes from Rana muscosa, assembly GCA_029206835.1. Classification (NCBI taxonomy): domain Eukaryota; kingdom Metazoa; phylum Chordata; class Amphibia; order Anura; family Ranidae; genus Rana; species Rana muscosa. The sequence goes on from CM055125.1 coordinate 201,645,622, forward strand.
GACCCCTTATCCGAGCACGCAACCTGGCCGGCCACAGGGGAAAAGGGGGGGGGGACGAGAGAGCGGCCCCCCTCCCTCCTGAACCGTACCAGGCCACATGCCCTCAACATGGGGAGGATGTCCCCATGTTGATGGGGACAAGGGCCTCATCCCCACAACCCTTGCCCGGTGGTTGTGGGGGTCTGCGGGGGGCTTATCGGAATCTGGAAGACCCCTTTAACAAAGGGGACCCCCAGATCCCGGCCAGCCCCCCATGTGAATTGGTAAGGGGTACATTGTACCCCTACCATTTCACGAAGAAAGCGTAAAAAAATGTTTAAAAAAAACACACAAACACCTTGAAAAAGTCCTTTTATTTAGAAAAAAAAAAAAACATTCCAGCGGTGAAATCCAGTGTCCCGCGGCGATCCCAATGTCCAGCGCTGTCCTTTATTGGTTGTGCCTGAGCGGACCTGATGGGGAACTCCCTCTCAGTGTTTTAAATGTATAGACCCGCCCCTTCTAAAGTTCCCCATCAGGTCCGCTCAGCGGACCAGATGCGGAACATGAGAAGGGGCGGGTCTATACATGTATTGCCAAAGTGAGAGCAGTTCCCCATCAGGTCCGCCCCCTCGGTATGTCGGACGCGCCTACGTCATTGGCTTGAGCGGGGAACTTCCTTCACTATGTAAATTTAAATTACACAGTGAAGGAAGTTCCCCGCTCAAGCCAATGACGTAGGCGGGTCAGACATACCGAGGGAGCGGACCTGATGGGGAACTTTAGAAGGGGCGGGTCTATACATTTAAAATACTGAGAGGGAGTTCCCCATCAGGTCCACTCAGGCACAACCAATGAAGGACAGCGCTGGACATCGGGATCGCCGCGGGACACTGGATTTCAGCGCTGGAATGTTTTTTTTTTTTTTTATTATTTTAAATAAAGGACTTTTTCAAGGTGTTTGTTTTTTTTTAAACTTTTTTACGCTTTCTTCGTGAAATGGTAGGGGTACAATGTACCCCCTTACCAATTCACATAGGGGGGGGCCGGGATCTGGGGGTCCCCTTTGTTAAAGGGGTCTTCCAGATTCCGATAAGCCCCCCGCCCGCAGACCCCCACAACCACCGGGCAAGGGTTGTGGGGATGAGGCCCTTGTCCCCATCAACATGGGGACATCCTCCCCATGTTGAGGGCATGTGGCTTGGTACGGTTCAGGAGGGAGGGGGGGCCGCTCTCTCGTCCCCCCCCCCTTTTCCCCTGCGGCCGGCCAGGTTGCGTGCTCGGATAAGGGGTCTGGTATGGATTTTTAGGGGGACTCCACGCCATTTTTTTAAAATTTGGGGTGGAGTTCCCCTTAAAGTCCATGCCAGATCTGAAGGGCCTGGAATGGATATTTGGGGGAACCCCACGTCAATTTTTTTTTAAATTTGCGGCGGGGTTCCCCCTAATATCCATTCCAGACCTGAAGGGCCTGGTAATTGAATTCTGGGGAACCCCCACGGTTTTTTTTTTATTTTATTTTTTATCAATGACTTTTGTATGTATTGCCGGGAGCCGACAATTCATTAATAGCCGCGAGTCAGTTTTAAAAGACTTTTTTTCTTTCAAAAATGACACTTTGTGCAGGGACAGTTCTAAGCACGGGAAACATGCGCCACTTCACATGCATATCATACACAACCCCCCAGGTACGAAATTTAAAGGAATATTTCACTTTTATTTTTTCATTTTAAGCATTATTAAAATCACTGCTCCCGAAAAAACGGCCGTTTTTAAAACCTTCTTTTTGCATTGATACATGTCCCCTGGGGCAGGACCCCGGTCCCCAAACACTTTTTAGGACAATAACTTGCATATAAGCCTTTATAATTAGCACTTTAGATTTCTCCCATAGATTTTTCGAATTTGCCGCGAACACCCCAATTTGTTCGCTGTTCGGCGAACGGGCGAACAGGCAATGTTCGAGTCGAACATGAGTTCGACTCGAACTCGAAGCTCATCCCTAGTTGTTGCACATATTCTGGTCATGCCCGAAGCTGTCCCACTTCTGGTCTACAATTAGATCTACCATTCAGAAGTTTACTGAATACTCTATCCCAGATGACCCGGCGTTCTTATTGCACGTAAACACAATGTCGCCTAAGAGGTACAAAAAATCTCTTGTGCGCCACCTGTTGAACGCTGCAAAATCTTGTATCCCACCCCAATGGAAAAGCTCGACCCCACCAACGGTAGCTAGCTGGATCCGGAGAGTAGAGGACATTAGTAAAATGGAAGACTTAGTGCTCACCGCACGGCAACAAGACGAATATAAAGAGCAGGGATGACCTGAACACCCCCCTGTTCGGTTCGCACCAGAACCTGCGAACAGACAAAATGTTTGTGTGAACTTTAGAACCCTATTAAATACAATGGACTCGAACGTTCGAAATCTAAAGTGTTAATTATAAAGGCTTATATGCAAGTTATTGTCCTAAAAAGTGTTTGGGGACTCGGGTCCTGCCCCAGGGGACATGTATCAATGCAAAAAAAAGTTTTAAAAACGGCCGTTTTTTCGGGAGCAGTGATTTTAATAATGCTTAAAATGAAAAAATAAAAGTGAAATATTCCTTTAAATTTCGTACCTGGGGGGTGTGTATGATATGCATGTGAAGTGGCGCATGTTTCCCGTGCTTAGAACTGTCCCTGCAAAAAATGTCATTTTTGAAAGAAAAAAAGTCATTTAAAACTGACTCGCGGCTAATAATGAATTGTCGGCTCCCGGCAATACATTCAAAAGTCATTCATAAAAAAAAAAAAAAAACAGCGTGGGGGTTCCCCAGAATTCAATTACCAGGCCCTTCAGATCTGGCATGGATTTTAAGGGGAACTCCACCCTAAATTTAAAAAAAAATGGCGTGGAGTCCCCCTAAAAATCCATACCAGACCCCTTATCCAAGCACGCAACCTGGCCGGCCGCAGGGGAAGAGGGGGGGACGAGAGCGGCCCCCCCTCCCTCCTGAACCGTACCAGGCCACATGCCCTCAACATGGGGAGGATGTCCCCATGTTGATGGGGACAAGGGCCCCATCCCCACAACCCTTGCCCGGTGGTTGTGGGGGTCTGCGGGCGGGGGGCTTATCGGAATCTGGAAGACCCCTTTAACAAAGGGGACCCCCAGATCCCGGCCCCCCCCTATGTGAATTGGTAAGGGGTACATTGTACCCCTACCATTTCACGAAGAAAGCGTAAAAAAATGTTTCAAAAAACACACAAACACCTTGGAAAAAGTCCTTTATTTAAAAAAAAACAAAAAAAAAATATTCCAGCGGTGAAATCCAGTGTCCCGCGGCGATCCCGATGTCCAGCGCTGTCCTTCATTGGTTGTGCCTGAGCAGACCTGATGGGGAACTCCCTCTCAGTGTTTTAAATGTATAGACCCGCCCCTTCTAAAGTTCCCCATCAGGTCCGCTCAGTGGACCAGATGCGGAACATGAGAAGGGGCGGGTCTATACATGTATTACCAAAGTGAGAGCAGTTCCCCATCAGGTCCGCCCCCTCGGTATGTCGGACGCGCCTACGTCATTGGCTTGAGCGGGGAACTTCCTTCACTATGTAAATTTAAATTACACAGTGAAGGAAGTTCCCCGCTCAGGCCAATGACGTAGGCGGGTCCGACATACCGAGGGGGCGGACCTGATGGGGAACTGCTCTCACTTTGGTAATACATGTATAGACCCGCCCCTTCTCATGTTCCGCATCTGGTCCGCTGAGCGGACCTGATGGGGAACTTTAGAAGGGGCGGGTCTATACATTTAAAATACTGAGAGGGAGTTCCCCCATCAGGTCCGCTCAGGCACAACCAATGAAGGACAGCGCTGGACATCGGGATCGCCGCGGGACACTGGATTTCACTGCTGGAATGTTTTTTTTTTTTTAAATAAAGGACTTTTTCAAGGTGTTTGTGTTTTTTTTTTAAACATTTTTTTTACGCTTTCTTCGTGAAATGGTAGGGGTACAATGTACCCCTTACCAATTCACATAGGGGGGGGCCGGGATCTGGGGGTCCCCTTTTTTAAAGGGGTCTTCCAGATTCCGATAAGCCCCCCGCCCGCAGACCCCCACAACCACCGGGCAAGGGTTGTGGGGATGAGGCCCTTGTCCCCATCAACATGGGGACATCCTCCCCATGTTGAGGGCATGTGGCCTGGTACGGTTCAGGAGGGAGGGGGGGCCGCTCTCTCGTCCCCCCCCTTTTCCCCTGCGGCCGGCCAGGTTGCGTGCTTGGATAAGGGGTCTGGTATGGATTTTTAGGGGGACTCCACGCCATTTTTTTTAAAATTTGGGGTGGAGTTCCCCTTAAAATCCATGCCAGATCTGAAGGGCCTGGAATGGATATTTGGGGGAACCCCACGTCAATTTTTTTTTACATTTGCGGCGGGGTTCCCCTTAATATCCATTCCAGACCTGAAGGGCCTGGTAATTGAATTCTGGGGAACCCCCACGCTTCTTCTTCTTCTTCTTCTTTTTTTTTTTTTTTCTTTTTTTATCAATGACTTTTTGTATGTATTGCCGGGAGCCGACAATTCATTAATAGCCGCGAGTCAGTTTTAAATGACTTTTTTTCTTTCAAAAATGACATTTTTTGCAGGGACAGTTCTAAGCACGGGAAACATGCGCCACTTCACATGCATATCATACACACCCCCCAGGTACGAAATTTAAAGGAATATTTCACTTTTTATTTTTTCATTTTAAGCATTATTAAAATCACTGCTCCCGAAAAAACTGCCGTTTTTAAAACTTTTTTGCATTGATACATGTCCCCTGGAGCAGGACCCGGGTCCCCAAACAATTTTTAGGACAATAACTTGCATATAAGCCTTTATAATTAGCACTTTAGATTTCTCCCATAGATTTTTCGAATTTGCCGCGAACACCCCAATTTGTTCGCTGTTCGGCGAACAGGCAATGTTCGAGTCGAACATGAGTTTGACTCGAACTCGAAGCTCATCCCTAATAAAGAGACATGGGAGTTATGGCACCAGTTTACCTTCTCATCAGAAGGTACCGCCCTTAGGACTTCCTGAGAAAGACAATATTACATGTATAGTCGAACACGGGGGCTGTCCGGACTCAACCAGGGCTACCCGATACTCTTCCCGTATCTGCCTCCCCCTCTCCAATCCCCTTCTGGGTCCCCCCCTTTTTTTATTCCTTTTTTGGGCCATCCCCCCCTCTGGAGATGGAGCTCCGCCTGGATGGGGTGGGAGGCGCGGAGACGGAGTGACCGCGGCCTTCGGCCTTCGTCATCTCTGATTGGAGGATTTCCTGACGGAAAGGGCCCTCGGCCTCACAATGTCACTCATAGGGGTATTTGTCTATTTTAGATATGCAACGATTATATGAGAATGTACGTTAACCCTGTCCTTTTCCTCACTCCTCATAATGTTGTTATTGTCTCCCCCTCCCCTTCCTTTTTACTCTCTTATTGTTTTTTGAATGTCCCCTTCTGTATGTTTGTACCGATTTGTTTTAGCCCGTGTTGGGCATTAATAAAATAAAATTATATTTGGAAAAAAATAAGAAATTGGACAGTTTTGCATTGGTAATGACAAGAATGGCCACAGCGAACTACTAATGAATTTCTCTCTGCCAATAAAAGTAGGCCCACCATTTGATGAAAAAGCATGTATTTCTGCTAAAGCTACCTGCGAGGGGGGGAAAAAAGAAAAACCTTTTATTTTCTTTCGCTGGTGCTGTATGTAGCCCAAGCTAATTGTAAAGGAAAAATCAATTTCACACCCAAATATGCCGGTGTACCCTGAGCTTGTGCGTGAAAATCCTACTTTCTGTAACACAATGTACAGCTCTAAAGCATCCCCCAAGCATGCTGTTTAAAGGATTAAAGTGATTTTCATTGTTTTCCTCAAAGCCGTGTGGAAAGATCCTGTTTCCGCTGTATGGTAATTGTATTTTTATATTTACTTCTTAAAAATAAAATTGGGAGTTGGTACTCATGGCAGTGCCCAGCTTCCCATGCCCTTTTTTCTTACAGTAGTTTGCCTCTTAGCCCCAATCTTGGAATTTATCAACTAGTTTCACACCTCATACCCCCCTTCATAGGTATTCACCTTAAAGGAAAAGTACAGTCAAAGCTTGCTCTGCACTCCTGTGACCCGTTGCCCCTAAGAGCCTGAGCTGGCTGCTCCCTCCAAAGCACAGCGCTGCAGTGAGCGAGGAGGGGGCAGAGCAGAGAGCTGCTGACTGACAGTCGCCAGCTTTCTGCTCAGGGAGCTGTGAGAACCGAGCGATCAGCGGTATTCGCTCGCTCGGTTCCCAGTGGTAGAGGCGCTGGGGGACAGATGTAGCTTCAGACCGATGCTGCATCTATCTAGGTAAGTATGATATATTTTTTTTTTTTCTTAAACCTACATCTCTAAGTTTAGGTTTGACAAGATTTGCTGAACCCTTGATGAATCGAACCCCGGGAAAGTTTGCCAGTCACTGAATAAGATGCAAATAAATAAATTCTGCAGATTATTCTTTTACTGACATCTCGTAATTTACAGATCGTTGCTTTTGTCTCATCTATCTCCTGACAAATACTTATGGATACATTGTCCACATGCTGATATTTGTTGGTTTTGAAGTGCTGAATGTGATGGTTTTTAGTATTTGTTCGGTTTATGCAACTTTTAGTGCCGACCTTAATTTTTGTTCACATAATATATAATGACAAATGAAAATGGACTATCAAGATTGGGAAGGTGAATTCTACTGACTGCAGATTTATGACCTCCACAAAATGAAGCACGCAGGGAATATTTTTTACTGTAAATCCATAAGGGTACCAAACAAAACACGCAGTGCATGTGAGGTTATAACCATCACTGTTCTACACCTTGTTCCAAATTATTATGTCAATGATATTTCAGTGTCACAAAGATTAAATATTTTGTTTTTCAGTTTAACTCATGGATGGCATTGTGTCTCAGGGCTCTTTTGATCACTGAAAACAAATCTTGGACACCTGTGATAATTAGATTGCCAGGTGAGCCCAATTAAAGGAAAAACTACTAAAGGAGGGTGTTCCACATTATTAAGCAGAGCACCATTTTCAAGCAATATGGGGAAGAAAAAGGATCTCTCTGCTGCCGAAAAGAGTGAAATAGTTCAATGCCTTGGACGAGGTATGAAAACATTAGATATTTCACGAAAACCTAAGCGTGATCATCGCACTATTAAGAGATTTGTGGCTGATTCGGAGAACAGACAGGTTTCGTGCAGATAAAGGCACATTGAGGAAGATTTCTGCCAGATCCATGCATCAGCTCAAGAGAGCAGCTGCTAAAACACCATAAAATAGATATTTGAAGCTGCTGGTGCCTCTGGAGTCCCACGGACATCAAGATGTAGAGTCCTCCAGAGTCTTGCAACTGTGCATAAACCTTCCATTCGTCCACCACTAACTAATGCTCACAAGCAGAAATGGCTGCATTGGGCGGAAAAATACATGAATACTAATTTTCAAACAGTCCTGTTCACTGATGAGTACCGTGCAACCCTGAATGGTACAGATGGATGGTTGGTGGACGGCCACCCTGTTCCAATAAGGCTGCGACGTCAGCAAGGCAGTGATGGAGTCATGTTTTGGGCCGGAATCATGGGAAGAGAGCTGGTTGCCCCCTTTAGGGTCCCCGAAGGTGTAAAAATGACCTGCAAAGTATGTGGAGTTCCTGACTGACCACTTCCTTCCCTGGTACAGAAGGAAGAACTATGCTTTCCGTAATAAAATCATCTTCATGCATGACAATGCACCATCTCATGCTGCAAAGAATACCTCTGCATCAGTGGCTGCTATGGGGATAAAAGAAGAGAAAGTCATGGTGAGGTCATCCTCCCCTGACCTCAATCCTATTGAGAACCTTTGGAGCATCCTCAAGCAAAAGATCTATGAGGGTGGGAGACAGTTTACATCCAAACAGCAGCTCTGTGAGGCTATTCTGACATCCTGCAAATAAATTCAAGCAGAAACTGTCCAAAAACTCACAAGTTCAATGGATGCAAGACTTGTGAAGCTGCTATCAAATAAGGGGTCCTATGTTAAAATGTAACGTGACCTGTTAAAATGTTTAAAAAGTTAAAATGTTGTTTAAAGTTTGAAATAGCTTTTGATTTCAGTAAATATGCTGCAAACACAACAAATGACAATTTTCAGTTCTTTACAACCTAATAAAGTGTTTTGAAACTTACCGTGCGTTAGGCCCCATGCACACGAGACGCCGGTGCAAACTCTGCTGAACACACGTTTTTAAAGGCTGAAACCGGCGTTTAGAAACGCCCATTTTGCCGCGTTTAGCAGCGTTTTACCGCGGTTGCGTCTATAAGCATTTAGATAAAAACATCATAAGACCCTCCCTAAGCTCAAAAAACAGTATTTTTTTTTTTAACCATTTCAGCCATTTTGTGAGACCAGAGTGAGTAGCAGCAGTGTACTTGTATTTAGCGTATCACTTGCCACATCACCTGCCACAAGCTGTGGATTGTCCACTTGCCACGTCATCTGACACGTCACCTGGCCACGTCACAACTTGTGGCAGGTGAATTGTCCACCTGCCACAAGTTGTGGATTGTCCACTTGCCACGTCACCTGCCACAAGTTGTGGATTGTCCACTGGCCACGTCACCTGCCACAAGTTGTGGATTGTCCACTTGCCACGTTACCTGCCACAAGCTGTGGATTGTGCACTTGCTACGTCACCTGACACATCACCTGGCCACGTCACCTGCCACAAGTTGTGGATTGTCCACTGGCCACGTCACCTGCCACAAGTTGTGGATTGTCCACTGGCCATGTCACCTGGCAACGTCACCTGCCACAAGTTGTGGATTGTCCGCAATGCAAGCAATTCGTTTTTTTTTATATTTTTAATGGTTTTTCATCATTTGCCATCATTTTTGAGATTTCTAATGTAAAAAAATAGGTCACCTTTAAACGCTTATAAACGAAAACGTGGCAAAACACCGGTACCAGCATCTGAAACGTGGAAAACTTTTTTTTTTTTTGCTTCTGGAAAAACAAGGTTAAACGCAACTGCCTAAAAAAGGCAATAAACGAGACTGTGTGCATGGACACATAGGATAACATTGAACGTGTTCAGGGGCAGTTGAAAAAAGTGTCCAACTGCCTCTGAACGCGCGTTTAACAGCGTCTCGTGTGCATGGGGCCTAATAATTTGGAACAGTGCATTGTAAGTTTTTTTTTATTTGGAAAAAAGAAAAACTGTTATGAGGTTTGTTCAATAAAATTTGAATTGTACTTTTAATAGTTGATAACATGAGAATTATGCTGACTGTTGTTTACATCAATTATTTAGGTAAATGAGAAAAATATCATTGGCATAATAATTTTGAACAGGGTGTATATGGTTGGTGTTTTGCATACAGGAGACCTATTTTCATTTTATTAATTAGAGTGGGTGCATAAGTGTTGACAATTACAGTGGCGTTAGTGACCTTTTTAAGACACAATTGCGATAGACAAATTAGGTGTTGAAGCCCTGGGCCCTTCATTGAGACAGAAGCCCCAATTTGATGTAGAAGTTTGTAAAGTGGAACTACACTGCATCTGATCACCAAAAACACTATTTAATTCATAGAAAAAAGAAAACTGCGCTGGAATCAACCTAACAATAAGCTGCAACACAAAGTGAAATGCACACAAAATAGCAATGAGAAAAAATATTGCTGTGCTCTTAGGCCTCATGCACACTGGACGTTAAAATAACGTTATAAAAACCCCAGTAGCTTTGCAGTGAGTTTTTTTCAGCTTTTATCAAAGTTTTTGCAATAGCGTTTTTTAGCGTTTATTAGCGTTTTTCCGCGTTAGCATTTTTTAGGGTTTTCTTAATTTTTTTCTTTAAAAAACAAAACAAAAAAAAAACCTTTTTTTTTCTTCAATGGATCGTTTACCGACGTTTATCAGCGTTGGAGCGTTTTTACAGCTGAAAAACGTATCTCAGAACCCACTAGTTTTGGGTTTTTTTTTTTTTTTACTGCTCAAAAACGCCACTGCCCAAAACTGCTGATAACAGCTTATGTGTGCATGGACACATAGGATAACATGGAGAGTTTAATGACTGTAGAAAAAACTTCTACTGCCAAAAACAGCTGCTGTAAAAACATCAAACGTCCAGTGTGCATGAGGCCTTAAAGTGACATGATATGAACAAAGTAAATACAAAACAGGTAATTGAGTGAAAAGATAATAGGAACGTCCTAACTGTGAAATATGTCACTTATATAAAGTCCTCCAATGACTTTTGGGGATTCAAGTGGTTCCTTCAAAGTTATATGGATCAACGACCAAAAGTTTGATGAGAATCTTATGACTTTTTACATACAGTGAATCCACCACCACACAAAGTGCACGCTTACCAGCTGCACAAGTTTCGACACTTGTGGCTAATACCCAGCCAGGGTCTTTTCCTCCAAAGCCTTCAAAGGTTGATCCGGTCAGCAAACATAGTGAGCCATCCGGTCAGGAACGTGATTGATGGTAGAACCTTTTTTAGACCCATACACAGTTCGATTGGTGTTGAGGCGATAACAGTAAAGAAAATGAAAAACAAAAAAAAAACGGAACAAAAAAGTTAGTTTATGTAAACCCAAACAATGAACTTTCCTAGTTTTACATCCTCTTGGTTTGGTAACTGTACCATTGGAAGTGTTTAGACACCAGGGATGATGCAGCCAGCTGGCTGTGTTCCCTCTTTGCTGCATCATCCCTGGTGTCTAAACACTTCCAATGGTATAGTTGCCAAACCAAGAGGATGTAAAACTAGGGAATTTCATTGTTTGGGTTTACATGAACTAACTTTTTTGTTGCTTTTTTTTTTTTCTTTTTACTGTTATCGCCTTAACACCGATCGAACAGTGTATGGGTCCGAAAAGGGTTCTACCATCAATCACGTTCCTGACTGGACAACTCGCTATGTTTGCTGACCCAGATCAACCTCTGAAGGCTTTGGAGGAAAAGGCCCTGGCTGGGTATTAGCCACAAGTGTCGCAACTTGTGTAGCTGGTAAGCGTGCACTTTGTGTGGTGGTGGATTCACTGTATGTAAAAAGTCATAAGGTTCTCACCAAACTTTTGGTCGTTGACCCGTCGCCACTTGAATCCCCAAAAGTCATTGGAGGACTTTATATAAGTCACATTTTTCACAGTTGGGACTTTCCGATATCTTTTCACTCAATTACCTGCTGTTTTGTATTTACTATTTAATTCATGTTTAATATTCTAATCAAACTCACCCTTCCATCCATGTTTCCATGCTTTATTTCTTGAGAAATCACTTTGCCACGCCCAGAAATGCTGGGGGGGGGGGGGGGTATTCAATCTAAAGTAAGGGCAGAAGACTTGTACATTATTCACGTCCTGGAATACATCTGCTCTTAGCTCAGGCATGCAGGCAGGAGGATGTGCTTAGCTGAAAAAAAACCTCCTCTCCTCCTGAGAATTCTTGGGATGCAAGACATCATTTGCCTAGGATAGAAATAATAAAAAAAAAAAGATTAAAACAAGTAAATCTAATCCTATTTTGCTAGCTATTTACTAATGCTAGCAGCAAAAGGATTAAAAACGATATATGTTCATAAAGTGAGTGAAGTTCTACCTTTTTTTAAATCAGTAACTTTCTAGTGCATTTTTTTTTTTTTATATAGTCAAGGCACTTTTTAAAACTCTGCACAATATCGAGGCACCCATTCTAAAGTATAAAAAAATTAAATGATTGGTTTTACATAATGCAGTAACATCCACACATGTAGGACACCCAACATTAGAGGTGATTTATTATTCCAAAGCAAATGCATCTTTGCACACTGGTACTGACTAGTATTCCAAGGTTTCTCTCTCCCTCACTCCGCTAATTTGACCCACGGTTGCCAACCGAAAATAAATTTACTGACACTTTGAAAAAATCAGTGATATTTTTTTTTTTTTTCTTTACAACTGCCAGTAAATATCAGGGGCTGATCATTTCATGCTGTGTTGACAAGCAAATTACTGTGTTATAGGTATTGTCAGTGTTTACATATCATCATGTTTATACTGTTCAAATATTCACTGTGTTAGTTTTAGTAGGAGTTCTGTAATTTCTCAGGTTGGCAGTAAAAATTGTGCTCCACCAGTAAAATTTCCATGTTTTGTCAGTAAAAAATGCTGCGGGAGGTTGGCAACCCTGATGTGACCCCAGTGCTGACGGAGAAGGGCAGTTTCAAACACATTTTTACATGAGCAATGGGCTTGTTCACACTAGCAGTAGAGTGGGGGTTAAATTCCATAGTTGAGCTGCTCTTTTATTGCCCCCAATAGCTACTCCCTTTAGCGGCAGAGGGGGTGGGTGGGTGTGGCACCTGCCAAATGTGACCCATTCAATTGGATGTGGCCGTTCTGCAAGTGCCCCACAACCAGGCAAAATGCACATGATTATGGTGCAATAGAGCAGGGGTCTCCAAACTTTCTAAACAAAGGACCAGTTTACTGTTTTTAAACTTTAGGGGGGCTGGTCTGTGGCCAGGAGTAGTAGAAAATGTCCTGGTGTCAGGGAGATTAAACAGTGCCCCATTGTTGGGGTCAGTGGGAGGCATAGTGCCCCATTGTTGGGGTCAGTGGGAGGAATATTACCCCATCATTGGTGTCAGTGTTAGGAATAGTGCCCCATCATTGGTGTCAGTGGCAGAAACTATGCTCCACTGCTGCTGACAGTAGTGGGAAAAATTCTCCAAGGGCCGGATAAAAGCAATCCAAGGGCCAAATCTCGCCCCAGGGCCGCAGTTGAGACCACTGCACTAGAGTAAGATTCATGGGGGTTAAAGGCAGTGAGACGGCGATATAATGCGATATAATTACCTTCTGTCAACTAGTCCATGAAGAGCAATCCAAATGTGGATTGTTCTTCAGAGACCAAAGCTTGTGTAAAAAAGCCCACTAATCAGAGCTGTAAAATAGCTTGGTGTTCACTCCCCCTCTATTTTTTCCAACATTGTTCCAAGTGCACAACCATGGTCCCTGTACACTGGAGCAGCATTTTTATTTTTTTTAACCAGGGTGCCTTGGCAAAAATTCCCATACATTTTATACAAACCAACAAATAGATCAAGCCTGCCTTTTAGTTACACAAAGCCACTGGTTCAGTTACAGCCACAAACCCAATCCCGCAGAATGTGTTCAGCCATGTTGTCACCATTCTCTTCTCTCCTGCACATAACACATCCAGAAAGGTCACAGCCCTGTTTTTTGCTGCTCTTGGCACAAGAAATGGACATGAGCTGTACAGATTTGTAGTTGTTTACAAGTGTTTTTTAGCACTTTTTATTTTGGAAATCTCTTTGGACACATACCAATGTAAGGGTGCCAAGAGTCATTAATTACCCGCTGGGTTCTTATATGGGGTCGTCCGGTGTACAGACATCCCAGTGCTGGGCTGTTTACACTAGGCTCTGGTTATAAGTCTTAGAAGGGAGATATCTGTGTCCTCATATAGCCGAGTTAAAGTGTGCAGGATTTATGCAGAACCATCGTAAACTTTACTTCTCCTCTTCAGTAGATATCAACAGAGTAGGAGAATGGAAAAACTGATGATACCAGTATGGTGTGACAGGGCGGCAAGACTTTGTAACTGGGAAAGGACCTCCAATCGGAGTATTTTTTTAGATGGCGACCAAAATAGTTCGATGATCGGCAAAACTGTTCAAGAATAAAACGAAAAAAACTGCCAGAAATGTGTTGTGTACAATCCAAATCGCGGTGTCTATAACAATGCAGCAATAAAGTTTGCCATTTTTTTTCCGTTTTTAACCAGTACAGCTCTAGAGCAATATTTTTGCACACATGTGTAGCGGTCTTCCCCCACCTTCTCCCCTCTCTTTATGGCTGTATTACTCGTCTAGGGGTATCTGGGAGAAGGGGGAAGATGTACACCACCAGCTCGGCTCTCTGATGTAGTATGCAGAGATATGAGCTAACCGTTTACCTTCGGGTCTGCGTTTTAGGCCGGAGCCTCAGCTTCTCCTGTGGAGGATGATTGTCACTGTCACAGACAGGGACACTTAGCTTCCAGTAACACGAGTTCCACACCAATAAAAGTCCAACTCTGTTTTATTGCTTTGATCAGTAGGTAGGCTGGTTGAACTTTAAAAGAACAGACGGGGTGTGGGAAGGAGTAGGTCCAGGCACAACACAATGAATAAAGTTTCTCCTGTTCCATTTAGTGCAAACAGGCTTGGCGCACAGTCGCTGCCACCGACTGTGAATTTGGTCCCTGCCACTGACCTGGGTGAACGTTGAGGCCTCTGCCACAGGCCTTGGATGAGGCCTGCCTTTGACCTGATGAAGACGGGTCTCTGCCACAGACCATGAGAACATGAACTACCTCCTTTAGAACAAACGACCCCTGTCAGAGGAAGACATCCATCCGGACGGTCACCAAAGGCCTCCACCGTCACCAGCAAATGCTGCGCTGGCTCTTCGGGGAGGTCACGTCTCCTGTCCCTTACGCCCTGGATTCAGGCACCCAATACCGGGGGCACCTTAGGAATGTTTCGCCCTCGCGGTACCCAGTCGAAGGTACTGGGCCCCAGGCCTCCTTGTAAAGTACCTCACCCCAGGCTGAAGGTGCCTGGGATGGAACTCGACTCCACGCGCCCAGGCCAAGGGCGCCTGGGCACAGACGGACCGCAGCAGCCCCAGGCCGAAGGTGCCTGGGGAATGGACCTTGTGCGCAAGATGTCCGCTCCCCTCTATCATCTCCCAGCAGGCACAGCGGGTTCCCCGCCCCGCCGTACTACTGCCACGAGAGGACAAAAAGGGCACGGCTCTAGAAGGGCAGTTCAACCCTGGTCCCAGGTGACAGCGCCACCTAGGGACCGCAGGGAACATGACACCATTCATACCTCCCACACTCCAAAGTGTCCATAAATCCCTAAAAATCAATGTATCTGGGCCATCTATTGCCCAGATACACCCCACTAAATTTGACACCCGCTACACTCTCCCCCCAGCAACTTGACACTGGTCCCCAGTGTCTGGATCAAGTCATGCCCCAAAGGGAGCCAACATAACCTCCATCCAGAGACTGCTTCAAAATGCAGAGAAAAATATGTAAATTTGAAAAAAAAACGGTAGTTGTGCCTGAACCTGACATGGAAAGGAAAAGGGTAAAAGGGAAACGACACACAATGGCATACACACCACAATAACATCATTGACATTAATTTTTCTTTTCTTCCCCCCACCCCCCACATCACTAACTAAGATCCGCCCCCTTTTCAGCGGTCTTGACTGACAGACGTTCTCCTGCAGAGGGGACAAAAAATAAATCAAACACACAATTTCCCTGACACATGTGTGGGTGTTGGAACGAAAAAATCTCCCCAAAGAGAAATCTTTTCCTTTCCAAGAAGTATGTGGTGTAAAGTGACTAATGTTGCGCAACACTGCCACCTGGTGACAGTGCCACGGTAAAAGCACTTGTTGAATCCTCGAACAAACTTTTTTTTTCTTCTGTACTTTGGCCCTAACTACACCCCAAAGTCCATGATCACTTTGCAGGAGGGAAGAAGGGAGGAACAACAACAACAGTCCCCCATTCCTTCAAAGAGCACAACACCTGTTAAACTTGGGTACAGTTCCTGGGTTTCCGGGAAGGAAAAAAACAAACCCTGGAAAGTTCAGCAAACTTGAAAGACACAAGAAAAGGAGTCTTTTCTCCTACAGGTAGAATCTGGGATGCGGCAAGACAAGGGGTTTGAAATGTTGATCCACAGTCTCTATGTGATATTCGACATCCTCCCCTTCTTTCCGTCGAATCAACACCTTGTCAGCATGGATGTGCCGACCCAACATCCACTCTGCTTTACAGTCCTTAAATCTTTGAGATGCTTTTGGGGAACAAGCTAGGTACCTGCGTGCGTGTGGGACTTTAATGTGTGTCCACACGAAGTCATTATACCAGCGTTCCCTGCAGACTTCTACTTCATAAAGTAGCTCCTTAGATGAGTATGGGTACTCCCACCCATACTCGTTGGCAACTTTCTGGCAGAATAAACGTTGTGACCTAGACAAGGGAGGCATGGTAGAGCGGTCTCCCTCGCCCGGCAGGACGATCGAATCCGGATGGCGAGGTGCCTTGACCACCTCCGATTTGGGCATAGGCGCCCGCAGCGACAGTCTCTTGTCCCCGGTGGTAGGTGCAGAAGGCACCGGGGATTGAAGGGCAGGCAGGGGACGGGGTCCCTCCTCAGGCGCTGGTGCCTCCACCCGGGGTGTACTATCCCCTGTGGACATAGGTGGATCCCTGACTCTACGGGATGAGGAGATAGGCATCTTGTCCCAGCCCTTTTCAGCAAATAATTTGTCTATGACGACGTCATCTCCTACATCGGAGACCGACTCCAGGTCGGAGGTGTCACACTCCTCAACGGGGAGGTAGTTGGCAGTGGACACCGAATCACTCCCACCCACGGGCTCAAGGGGCCATGAATCCCAGACACCTCCGTCCCAACACTAAGTCCCGTTCCCTGGCTTACCTCGACCCAAACTTGTGAAGGGATGTCCAGGACTCTTCCTACCGGATCCATCCGGGCCAGGCAAGCGCAGGGGTTGTCCTCCATCTCGGCCGCTGGAAGCTCTCACAAGAGCGACCTTCCTTGTTGGCGCTGGGAGTAGGGAAGCTGTGGTGACCGAAGCAGCATCTCCGGATTTTGCATCATCCATTCTTTTGTTCGCGACCTCCGCGGAGGTCGCTACAGTGCGCGTAGGGATGGCTGTCCAAGAATTGTCTTCTCCTTCTTGAGTGGCGGTGCCTGATGTAGGGCTGAGGTGGAAGACCCGAGGTCTCTCTATGGATTGCTCCACCTCAAACGTGAACTCCCCGCAGGCCTCACAGAGTCCGAAGGGCTTTAGCTGTACCACCAGTCCCGAACAGCCGGGACAAATCATACCCAGGGCCTCAACGTCCTTGCAGGTGTACAAGGCGAATCGTCCCCGGGGCTTGAGCCGAATCCCCGTATCTGTAATTGGAGCAGCAGTTGAAGTCATCCTCGTAGTATTTGAAACTGGAACCCACGAGGCATTGCGGAACATGGTGACTGATTGCTGCTCCATCGCGCACTGCATAGCTGGCGCCAAAGTCCCCACGTGTACCTCTTCACATGGCCGGACTCCTCCCCTCTGGCATACCAGTTTGCGGGCTTTCTCCATGTCATGCCCATGAACTGTGCAGGGAGGGTGTGCCTACTGGCACAATGGCCAATATGGCCGACCTACTCGGAACTCTTCTGGGCAGCAAAGTTCAAACTCTGATAGCTTCGGCTCCATTGCATAAACACAAATCCCGGACTTGGAGCCCCCACATGTAGCGGTCTTCCCCCACCTTCTTCCCTCTCTTTATGGCTGGTTTTACTCGTCTAGGGGTATCTGGGAGAAGGGGGAAAGATTCACACCACCAGCTCGGCTCTCTGATGTAGTATGCAGAGATATGAGCTAAACCGTTTACCTTCGGGTCTGCGTTTTAGGCCGGAGCCTCAGCTTCTCCTGTGGAGGATGATTGCCACTGTCACTGACAGGGACACTTAGCTTCCAGAAACACGAGTTCCACACCAATAAAAGTCCAACTCTGTTTTATTGCTTTGATCAATAGGTAGGCTGGTTGAACTTTAAAAGAACAGACGGGGCGTGGGAAGGCACAACACAATGAATAAAGTTTCTCCTGTTCCGTTAAGTGCAAACAGGCTTGGCGCACAGTCGCTGCCACCGACTGTGAATTTGGTCCCTGCCACTGACCTGGGTGAACGTTGAGGCCTCTGCCACAGGCCTTGGATGAGGCCTGCCACTGACCTGATGAAGATGGGTCTCTGCCACAGACCATGAGAACATGAACTACCTCCTTTAGAACAAACGACCCCTGTCAGAGGAAGACATCCATTCGAACGGTCACCAGAGGTCTCCACCGTCACCAGCAAATGCTGCGCTGGCTCTTTGGGGAGGTCCCGTCTCCGGTCCCTTACGCCCTGGATTCAGGCACCCAATACCAGGGGCACCTTAGGAATGCTTCGCCCTCCCGGGACCCAGTCGAAGGTACTGGGCCCCAGGCCTCCTTGTAAAGTACCTCACCCCAGGCTGAAGGTGCCTGGGAAGGAACTCGACTCCACGCGCCCAGGCTAAGGGCGCCTGGGCACGGACGGACCGCAGCAGCCCCCAGGCCGAAGGTGCCTGGGGAATGGACCTTGTGCGCAAGATGTCTGCCCCCCCTCTATATCCTCTCCCAGCAGGCACAGCAGGTTCCCCGCCCCGCCGTACTGCTGCCACGAGAGGACAAAAAGGGCACGGCTCTAGAATGGCAGTTCAACCCCGGTCCCAGGTGACAGCGCCACCTAGGGACCGCAGGGAACATGACACCATTCATACCTCCCACACTCCAAAGTGTCCATAAATCCCTAAAAATCAATGTATCTGGGCCATCTATTGCCCAGATACACCCCACTAAATTTGACACCCGCTACTCATGTAAAGTCTTAATTTTTGGCAATAAAATGACTTGGCCCCCAGAACATTTATATATGTTCTGAAATCCGAGTCCCTGTAGAATAAAAAGATGATGGTTGCAAATTTTTATGTCGCATGATATGTGTACAACTGTTTATTAAATGCAAATGTTCAGGAAAACATATAAAATTAAATTTAGTGCAAACGCACACGCAATATAATACCCATTTTTTGGTAAAATTTAAAACACGTTTGCGTTGGATAAATAGATACCCAACATGCCAAGTCTTAAAATTTGTGTGCGTCCTTGATATCACAAAAAACTATGGTGCCCACAAATCTTCACAGGTGATGCGTTAAAAGCTTTTACATATATTCACAAATTATATTCACATATTATAAATGGGAGGGAGGGTGGGCCGAGGGGTGTTTTTTTTTTTTTTTTGTAAGGTGAAGGAAGGGAAGGGTCACTCCATACACTAAAGTAAATAGATATAAATACACACAACTAATACAGTACGGAGAGTACAGTAATTAGACCGAGTGGTAGGAGGACACGATATTCACATATTACAGATGCAAGGGATTTTTTTTGTGTCAGGTAAGAGGGAGGAGAATAAATGGCGGAGGCAGAGACATTTCCCCCCTTTTATGTTTTATGTGAGAATATAAATTGTAATATGTTTTGTTTAAATGTCATGAATATTATATGTAGTGGGGTATTGCTTTAAGGCCTCAGACTACCGTACCCAGAATGCCACGAGACACCCAAGGTGCATTGTTGCACAGAGGGCGCTGTCTGTAAAAACATAGCGGCATTTTCTGATACAACACAAGGAATCCTTAGGACAATGTGTGTTTCACAGAGGCTGTCAGCACTGCTATGGTCCCTGCACTCGCAGGGCCACGATGCCTGCTGTATATAGGAGCCTACTAACGGGGTTCTGTTCAGCCATGTAACACAATCATTAACGCCCCTTGAGGGGTTAACTTGCTCATCAATGTCCCACTAGTGTTGTTAGTATCATGGGAACACATAACCATCCAATCAAAATAGAGGCCGGACGGGCGCGCCAATGAGGGCAGCGCTACTCCGGACTCCTGGATGGAGCACTTCCGCCCACAACAAGTCAAGACGGAGATTGCTGAGTGCGCATGCGTGATGACGCGGACGCACAGACGCTAACTCGACGTCGGCGGGCGGAACAGAGGTGCTATTTAATCCGGATGTTGGTAGCGCTGGTCACGCCCTCAGAAGAAGTCAGGAAGTGACGAAACGTCAGGGCGTGACCAGCACACCAAGCAGACCGGAAGTGACGCTGTCTGCGCTCCAGGACTTGTAATACCAGGAGGACGCCAGGGGCGCTCATCAAGTGGCAAGTTTAAAAGCGCTCACAGCGCTCATTATATACAACGCCTGTTTTATTTGTATTTTGGGTACGCGCATTTTGTAAAGGGGGCATTTTGGGGATTGTTGAATAAATTTTCCAAACAATACTGCCCTATGTGGATCTGTTCTTTTCCCCTCACATATGCAAGCGGTGTCCAAAAAACTTAACATTGCAGTCATATGGAATGAGGATGGTTTATATATGCCCTTATTGATCAAATATCTGGTGAGTGCATCCCCATAGGGGGATTGTTTTACCCCCCACGCGGTGAATTACACCTTGGTGAAAGAAGCACTGAAACTAGGATCAAGTAGAACCAGGCTCACCAATCACTATCATCATCACATATATATTCAACTATATAGAAGACGCACATATGAACATTTTTGTCCGTAGCGCTGCTGCAGTTTTATTATGAACTTTTTAATTTAAGTTTTTTTATGACTGTGTTTTATATGCCCAAGGTGCATTGCCCCGCGCAGAGACTGCTGGGGTGGGCTATTTAACTGGGGGGCGGGACTGATTTCGGCCTCTTTGGACACCGCCCGCCCAGCAAGTGGAACTCTTGTTCGAGTCTGCTGCGTTACCAGGCCTGAAGCCGGGGCTTTTCTCCAAAGAGCCTTCCGATCCACCGAGGAGCTTGCGGGACCTCATCCGGCTGCTGCTGTACTGTTGCCAGGAGGACCGAAGACCCGGGTGTCGTGGAACCTGTGTACCGAGACACAACGGAAGATACGGACACGGACTGGTCCGGTTGGGTGAGAGAGCACCTGCTCAGAGACAAACACAGGATCTCCTAAGCCAGATAACTGTTGTTCAGAACTAACTTTAGTGCTTGTAGTCACACCGGAGGCACAGTGCTTTGAGTATCTAAGAGTCTCTAAGACTTATCCTGTGTTCACCAAGTTCAAGACCCTTTTCCTCTTTGTGGATTATAACTTGTTTTCTTCAAAAGTGCACCACCGTTTGCTAACGAAGATTTTCCTCTGCAGAACTTCTACATAGTACAGTCAGGCCTGACTCGGTAGCGTAGACATTTCTGGGCGCCATTTTTACCCACAAGGTAGTCTAGCTGCAGCGGGGACCGTTAGTTTAATTTGTTATATCTGTCTGTTTGCAAAAGTACCCCTTTTCATTGCAGGGCTCTGCATGTGTTCATGTATACTGTTTCTATGCTTAACCAATATTCTCAGTAAAAGTGCCAGGGTTAAGTACACTTGTGTTTGTGTCATTTACTGTGCAGAAGAGACGGTTATTGATAGCTATACCATATTGCTGTGTTTATTGCAGGATTGTGCCTCCGAGAGTTACAGGTTACACAATCCTATCCTCCCCTACTGACTGTGCCAGGAGAGGTTAGAGCCAAATTGCTGGGGGTTGACAGCAGTGCATTACAGGGCCCAAACAAATAATTTCAGCGGCTCTCTTAGCTTGTGGTATCGCTACATGTATGTAAAGAAAATTTCAAATAAAATCTGAATTATAAAAAGCTTTTACAGCACTGGGGTCACGAGTCATGAGGATGTGAGGCAGTGACGTTCCTTGCAGAGGGAGGGGCCTGACCGTGTTGCCGAGAGGAGTGTAATGGTGACCCAGCAAGAGCCGTGGTAGACCCGCAGTGTGAGAGGCTGCGACGGTGCTACATACGACGACCCCGGGCCCCGCCGGAACCCATTCACCAACCAGCAGGATAGGCGAGATGCTGCCGCTCGGTAGAAAGCTGGAGGACTGAGACCTGCCGCTCCCCGCCGAGCCTCGCTGTTTACCCTGCGACCTTGGCTAAACGCCCATTAAACAGACTACTGGAGCGGGTGAGAGGAAGCTGCAACAAAGTTTTCCTGAAGACTTCCCGGAGAGCCCAAGTGAAAGAGAGATGTGGCGGACTGCAAGAGCACTATGAGACTGAAGCAGGGAAAAGCAGGACGGAGAAACGAAGGGGAGGAAGCAGATAAGGAGGTATTGTTAAAATGGAACTGTACTAGAACTGGCTATATATATATTATATACCTACCTGCTAGTATCCCTGTGTACCTGCATCTTTGTCAGCTGATTATCTGATTACTTGAACTATCTGAACAGTCTGCAACCCTGAGCTGCTTGATTGAGCCACCTGTTAGTGTGCATAGTTGTCTGGCTCCACATTGGCCTGTCTGTATACTGGTTGGACTGCCTACCTGTTTGCATATACACGCGCTTCCCTTGCCAGCATCCCTGCTTGCATAAAGATCTGCCCACCTGTCTGCTTGTACACTTGCCTCTCTTCATATGTGCCGGGCCAGGCAATTACCAGCCTGCGGACTTACCCCCCTGCATTCCCGTTTAAGTATACAACGGTCAGCCGGAATACTTGTCTCCTTGTATACCTGTTGGTATACATCCCTCTCGGCTTGTACGTCTGAATCCCTGCGCACCAACCTGCCCACATACTGGTTCATTAGCAGACCTGTATTCTGGAACAGTTTACCCTACCTATACATCTGTTTGCTTGATTATCTGCCCTTATGTATACTTGCTGGTCTATATCCTGGGCTGTGAATGAAAAAGCAGGAGCGAAAATATGAACGTTCAACGTTCAAAATTTGTTCAAATTCCCCTGTATATTGACCGCTGACACACGTTTTGGACTGTAGACCACCGTTGTTTGCACACCCGCTGGTTTACAAAGTCACTTGTTTGCATATCTGCTTCCCTGCATACCTGTGTGCCCAAATATTTAGGCTACCTATTACTTGCCTCCGGGCAGACCCACCTGTGAGCAAATACCGTATTTTTCGGACCATAAGGCGCACTTAAAATCCTTTTACTTTCACTAAAATCGCCAGTGCGCCTTATACTGCGGTGCGCCTAATGTATGGATGGATTCGTAGTCGGGAGGTACGGCCATCGTAGTCGGGAGGTACGGCCATCGTAGTCGGGAGGTACGGCCATCGTAGTCGGGAGGTACGGCCATCGTAGTCGGGAGGTACGGCCATCGTAGTCGGGAGGTACGGCCATCGTAGTCGGGAGGTACGGCCATCGTAGTCGGGAGGTACGGCCATCGTAGTCAGGAGGTGTGTGTAGAGGTGTGCACATTCATTCGTTCATTTTCTATACCCGCTGCCCCAAAAATGGCTCCTGGTAAGAGACATGCTTACGAAGCGGATTTCAAACTCAACGCTGTCAGTCACGCAGTACAACATGGAAATAGAGCAGCTGCGAGAGAATTCAACATTAATGAATCTATGGTACGAAAGTGGAGGAAGCAAGAAGACGCCCTGCGCCAGGTAAAGAAGACCAAACTGAGTTTCCGAGGGCACAAAGCGAGGTGGCCACAGTTGGAGGACAAAATCGAACAGTGGGTTATGGAACAGAGAACCGCAGGTAGAAGCGTCTCTACTGTCTCTATTCGACTCAAAGCAACAGCGATAGCAAGCGACATGAAGATCAACGACTTTCGAGGAGGTCCTTCTTGGTGCTTCCGTTTTATGAAAAGGCGTAATCTCTCCATCCGCACAAGAACTACTATCTCGCAGCAACTGCCAAAGGATTACAAAGAAAAGCTGGCCATTTTCCGCACCTACTGCACGAACAAGATCAACGAAAAGAAGATTCGGCCAGAACACATCACCAACATGGACGAGGTCCCCCTTACGTTTGATATCCCTGTAAACCGTACTGTCGAGAAAACAGGGACCAGTACGGTATCTATTCGCACTACAGGAAACGAGAAGTCGTCCTTCACTGTCGTTCTCGGTTGCCAGGCTAATGGCCAGAAACTGCCACCCATGGTCATTTTCAAGAGGAAGACTTTGCCAAAAGAAAAGTTTCCGGTTGGCGTCATTAAGGCTAACCCAAAGGGCTGGATGGACGAGGAGAAGATGAGTGAGTGGCTTAGAGAGGTTTACGTCAAGCGACCGAATGGCTTTTTCCACCAATCTCCGTCCCTATTGATCTACGACTCCATGCGCGCCCATCTGACCGATTCTATCAAAGCCCAAGTGAAGAAAACAAATTCGTTGCTTGCCGTCATTCCGGGTGGATTAACCAAAGAACTCCAGCCACTAGATATTGGTGTCAACAGGTCGTTTAAAGTTAAATTGCGAGCTGCGTGGGAGCATTGGATGACAGAAGGCGAACACACATTCACCAAGACAGGAAGGCAACGACGGGCGAGTTACGCCACTATCTGCCAGTGGATCGTGGATGCCTGGGCGAAGGTATCAGTCTCCAGTGTCATCCGAGCTTTCAGGAAGGCCGGAATCCTCACCAAACAGCTAGGTAACAGCAACGAGACTGACTCGGATAATGATAACGATGATAACGACGAGAGGGATCCGGGCATGCTTGATGCCGAAATCGCCCAACTGTTAAACTCAGACACCGAAAATGAAGAATTTGATGGATTTGAGGTAGAGGAATAAACTGAAAAAGTGAGTGTATTGTTTTGTATTTTATATAACTGAACAATGTTGAGAGTTATTGTTATTGTGAAAGAGTTGAATAAAGTTTGACTTATCAGACTTATCAGAGTTTTGTTTCATTTAATGCGCCTTATAACCCGGTGCGTCTTATGTACGAACATAAACCCGTTACCAGTCGATCATTGTTGTTGCGCCTTATAACCCGGTGCACCTTATGGTCCGAAAAATACGGTAGGTGGTCCTATATACTTGACTATCTGCGTAATTGACTGTTCGCATGAAGTGCCTGGGGGGAATTTTTCTACCGAGTATTTTCTGTTGTATCATTTTGTCTTATTGCCCTTGGTAAAGTGAGTACAGATTCACACGAGATCCATGAGGGGGGGAAAAAAACCCTAATGTAGGGCCTCTCCAACACCCCTTTAAAGGAACGGTATTATCGTGAATCCCAGACTGATCTGAAATAAAAACTACACACGGGGACGTACATCTGGAGGAAGAAATAAAAATAAATATAATCTGGGGAAAAGCAAAATTACGGTTAAAAAAATCAATATGAAAAGATCTACAAAGGGTAAAAACCCCAAAGAAAAAGTAAACACTAGTACGATTTAAACAATATTTGACCAAGGTGGCAAGCCCAACGTGCCCAGGACTGGGAAAACAACAGCAAGTTAAACTGGATAAGAAAAAAGGTACTGGGAAAAAGAAGGGAAAGGACCCTGATCAATCTAGGGACGATTTAACTACAGAAAGTGAATTGGAGATAAGTAAAATGGATGAACAATTTGTAGATGCTCAAATTCCAACAAAAGCGGAAATCTCAGAGATGTTATTAAGACTGGAAAATGCAATTAAAGGAGAAACTAACACACTAAAAGCCGATCTGGGACCAATGGCGTAGCGTGGGTTGTCAGTGCCCGGGGCAAGGCAAGTAATTTGCGCCCCCCCTAACCTGCGGACTTTTAGCACTCCCTGAGTCGCTTCCTTTCCTACAATGGTACTGACCATCTTGATTCCTACACTGACCACTACACTAACCTATCCACTAAACTCCACTGCCCACTAAACTCCACTGCCCACTAAACTCCACTACACTGCCCACTAAACTCCACTCCACTGTCCACTAAACTCCACTACACTACACTGCCCATCCCACTGCACTGCCCACTAAACTCCACTGCCCACTAAACTCCACTACACTGCCCACTAAACTCAACTCAACTACACTACACTGCCCACCCCACTACACTCCCCACTAAACTCCACTACACTCCACTACACTACACTGCCCATCCCACTACACTGCCCACTAAACTCCACTACACTGTCCACTAAACTACACTACACTGCCCACTAAACTCCACTACACTACACTGCCCACCCCACTACACTACACTGCCCACTAAACTCCACTACACTACACTGCCCACTAAACTCCACTACACTACGCTGCCCACTAAACTCCACTACACTACGCTGCCCACTAAACTCCACTACACTACGCTGCCCACTAAACTCCACTACACTACGCTGCCCACTAAACTCCACTACACTACGCTGCCCACTAAACTCCACTACGCTGCCCACTAAACTCCACTACACTGCCCACTACACTACACTGCCTATCCCACTACACTGTCCACTAAACTCCACTATGCTGCCCACTAAACTCCACTACGCTGCCCACTAAACTCCACTACACTACGCTGCCCACTAAACTCCACTACACTACGCTGCCCACTAAACTCCACTACACTACGCTGCCCACTAAACTCCACTACGCTGCCCACTAAACTCCACTACGCTGCCCACTAAACTCCACTACGCTGCCCACTAAACTCCACTACGCTGCCCACTAAACTCCACTACACTGCCCACTAAACTCCACTACACTGTCCACTAAACTCCACTCCACTACACTGCCCACTACACTACACTGCCTATCCCACTACACTGTCCACTAAACTCCACTACACTGTCCACTAAACTCCACTACACTGCCCACTAAACTCCACTATACTGCCCACTAAACTCCACTACACTATACTGCCCACTAAACTCCACTACACTATACTGCCCACTAAACTCCACTACACTGCCCACCCCACTACACTGCCAACTAAACTCCACAACACTGCCCACCCACTACACTGCCCACTAAACTCACTACACTGACCACCCCACTACACTATACTGCCCACCCCACTACACTACAATGCCTACCCCACCCCCACTACAATACAATGCCCACCCCACTCCACTACCTACCCCACTCCACTACAATGCCCACCCCACTTACACTACACTGACTACCCCACTACACTACACTGTTCACTAAACTCCACTACACTGCCTACCCCACACTGCCTACCCCACTACACTGCCCACCCCACTAAACTGCCCACCCCACTACACTGCCCACCCCACTTACACTACACTACCCACCCCACTTACACTACACTGCCCAACCCACCACACTACAATGCCCACTCCACTGCCTACCCCACTACACTACAATGCCCACCCCACTTACACTACAATGCTCATCCCACTACACTGCCTACCCCACTTAAACTACAATGCCCACCCCACTACACTACACTGCCTACCCCACTACACTGCCCATCCCACCCCACTACAATGCCCACTTACACTACACTGCCCACCCCACTTACACTAAACTGCCCACCCCACTTGCACTACACTGCACTGCCTACCCCACTACACTAAACTGTCAGGCATGCTGCATGTTTGCTCGCTGGCTGAAATTAATGCACGGGTGTGGCATGACTCTCCCTAACTGTTCGCTGGCTGGTGGCTGCTCCCTCCTCTGAGACGACTCAACTGCTTTTTGTCATCAATCAGTCTGCCACAATGCCAACAGGGAAAGATTCACCAATGACGTCCAGGTTCCAGATCCGGCGCGGTCAGGTGGAGAGGAGGAGACTATGGCGGCCGGCGGCTCAAATAAGGAGGCGGGACGGGACTTCAGGAACAGCCTTCGCGCATGCACTGCCCACGATCACGGACAGGCCAGGCCCCCCGCAGCATCTGACCCCATTCACCCAATCACAGGGCACCTAAGAATAAACAATGCCGCTGGATCGCACGGGACACAGTAACAAGAAATTTGAAAGATTGAGACAAAGTGACACACAATGGTGCAGGATTTGGCCCCCCCCAATGTTGCGCCCAGGGCCACGGCACCCCCTGCCCCTCCCCCACGCTACGCCACTGTCTGGGACATATGCTGATACGCGTAGAGGTGACAGAAGAGAGAACAGATAAACACGCTCAGGAACTACTGTATATACTCGAGTATAACCTGAGTTTTTCAGCCCTTTTTTTAGGGCTGAAAATGGCCCCCTTGGCTTATACTCGAGTCAGTGTACCTGTCGCGTCGTGGGCATCCATTTTTCAAAAGTCGCGGCTTCCTCCTGGTCCGTGATAGGCGTTTGACACTGTGTTCCGCTACCGCCTATCATGGAGGTCCTCTCATCTTCAGACTTTCCCAGCAGACACAGGACCCAGTATGGGGGCTACCAAGCGGGGAAAAATAGATGACAACAATACATTTTATGGCTTCTAATGTCCGGGGATTAAATACACCTACTAAGGGGCTTAAGATCCTAAAAAAGCTTAAGTATTACAGCGCCGAAGTGGTGTTCCTGCAGGAGACCCATCTCTCACAGGAATCAAATGTGAAATTATATTCCAAAGACTTCCAGATATGGTATTACGGTGATTCAAGAACAAAGAGAGCAAGGGGCATAGCAATTGGATTTGCCAAAGCGATACGGTTCAAAGTGGAGGAAAGGATGATAGACCCTGAAGGTAGATACCTCTTCCTGAAGGGTAAATTGCTAGTATGCATTCCATTTCACACAAACATCTATTCCCCCAATAGGAACCCAATAAAATACCTTAAAGAGGTAATGGGAAATGTGATAATGATGGGGGATATGAACTTTTGCATGGACCCTGGGGTAGATAGTATGTCTAGGGTACAGGAGACGAATAATGTACAGTTAAAAATGATTAAACAAAAAATGCACCTCACCCTAAGACACAAGACTATACATTCTACTATCCTATACACGGGATGTACTCTAGGATAGATTATATAATGGTTGATCATAGGTCACTGGAGAGGGTAACCGAAACGAGTATAGAAATATCCACGCTATCCGACCATGCCCCAGTGAGAATGAAAATGACAGTTCCTGGATCTCAAAGACAACCCTATACATGGGGATTGAACGAAAAATTATTACAAGATAAGGAAGGAGCAGAAATGGTGAAAAAATAATTATTGCAATACTTTGTAATCAATGACACAAAAGAGATATCTGAGGCTACCCTATGGGAGGCCCACAAAGCTTCTATTAGGGGGATTTTAATTGCCATAGGAGCAAGGAAGAAAAAAAGAGAGAACAAAAAAAATTAAAATGCTAATTGAAGAAATATACAGAGTAGAACAAAAACATAAAAAATATCAGGGACAACACCAGGAGACACTCCAATTATTAGTAATAAAGAGAGACAAATTAAAGGATCTTATGGAACAAGAGACGAAAAGGACATTTAACAGAATAGCAAAAGAAAGATACAAGTGGGGGAATAAATCAAGTAAACACCTAGCGAGAATGTTACAAAAGAAAAAAACTAACTACATCGAAAAAATCCAAAATAAGAAAGGGGAAATGGTACATTCGACAAGGGAGATAGCGGAAACCTTTAAGAACTACTACGGGGCTCTGTATTCAGTAAACCGGAAGGGGCAACAAGTAAGCGATTAAAACAGAAAAAATAAATGAATTCTTAAAAAATGCTAGACTGCCCCAAGTATCTGAAAGTGAAAGGTTAATTTTAGAAAAACCTATAACTGAGGAGGAAATCATTAAAGCCTTAAATGAATCAGCCCCTGGGAAAAGTCCTGGACCCAACGGGTTTACGACATATTATTTAAAAAAGTATAAAGAGATTTTAACTCCAAGGCTGTGAACGCATTGGGGTTAGATTACGAGATGAGTGGGGAGGCCCTGTCGGCCGCGATAACTGTCATCCCGAAGGAGGGGAAAGACGGTACGCTCTGTTCAAGTTACAGGCCAATATCTCTGCTTAATGCCGATACAAAATGATATGCTAAAATACTAGCAGGACGGATGAAAAACTTGATGACCACCCTGATCCACCCCGACCAGGCGGGATTCATCCCCGGAAGAGAGGGGAGGGACAACGGTGTGAGAACGCTGCTCCTCCTCCAGAAAATAAAAAAAAGGTAGGTCCCCAGGTCTATTGCTGTCGATAGATGCTGAGAAAGCCGTCGACAGGGTAGACTGGGGACTTATGATACAAACTTTGGAAATAATGCGAGTGGGTCCAAGAATGATCCAGTGGATCAAAGTATTGTACCACCACCCTACTGCAACTATAAAAATGAACGGAGCGTCGTCCCCCTCCTTCGAGATGAAAAATGGGACGAGACAGGGGTGTCCCCTATCACCCCTTTTATTTGTGTTGTCCTTAGAGCCTCTACTCGCAATGATTCAAAATAACCCCCGATATAAGCGGTATCATGATAGGAGATGAAGAAGACAAATTGGCAGCATTTGCCGACGATGTGTTCTACATATCAAATCCCAGGATCACATTGCCAAATTTTATTAAAGACATTAAAACAATACGTAAAACTGTCAAATTTTAAAATAAACCTAGCCAAATCAGAGATCCTAAATATAAATGTAGCGGGGTCTTTAAATTTATGTGGGACACCCAGGTGTGTAAGTATGGGGATAGTGGACCCCTTGTGTTCGTGGAGGATTGGATGGTGTAATAATCTTCTTGGCCTCTGGGTGGCGAGGTATCTGGAGGCTCAAGGTAGATTTGCCATTACAGTGCTAGCCTTTTTGTCCCTTTCCGGAGATGGTACGGCGAGGGCGGGGAACCTGCCGTGGTGTCAAGGGGAGGAGATAAAAGGGGGAGACGCCCTAACCATGAGGTCTTCTGGAGGAAGTTCTTCACGCGCCCAGGCACCTTAGGCCTGGGTGCGGGCAGGTTCTGGATTCCGGCTCAGGTGCCCTAGGCCTGACCAGAATGGAGTTGGAGTCCATCCCAGGCACCTTCAGCCTGGGGTGAGGTACTGAACTAGGAGGCCTGGGGTCCAGTGACTTCGGATCCCGCAAGGGTGGAGACGTCCGAGGGTCCCTGAGGTGGACGGGGCCTATGTCTGAGGTGAGGAGGCTGGGGAGGTTACCCGTCCGGAGAGTCTGGAGCAGCATCAACCCAGTGACGGATGGGCCTCTGGTAACTCCCTTGGAGGGACATCTTCCCCTGATAGGGGCCGCAGCGCAGCGAAGGTACTCCTATCTACGTTCTCTTGAGTCGCTGGTAGAGACTCTCAGATTCTAAGTCCTTTCTAGCTGAATGCTATAGTAACCGCTGGCGAGATTGCAGTGGTTTAGTTGATAACCAGGATAGTGCCTCGACCTGCTCACCCCCGTATCAAAATGTTATCAAGTCGCAACCAGATAGCTACTGAAGCACTGTTTATTGTGAGATGTACAATAAAGCAAGAGTTGGACTGTGATCGGTGTGTGGAACTTTGGTTAATGGGAGCAAAAGGGAAGTGTTGACGCAGCAGAACTGTATTCTAGAACAAAGCACATAGGCCCGAGGAAATATCTGGTGCTGGCCTTCACCTCACCCACAGCTATGGGGAGGACATGGGCCGTAGCGCATCTCACCCTGTCATGTGACATACCCCTAGACAAAGGAGATGGGGTGAGGCCGCTACATAAATATAAGCAAGCAGGAAGAACAGAGGCTGCAAAAGGAATTCCAATTCCCATTTAGGAATAAAGTTAGCTATATCCCTGAAGAAAATATACAAAGTAAATTATTTACCCCTGCTGGATGAAATAAAAAACGAAACCAAAAAGAATAACAAATGGACCTCTTTCCTGGGTAGGGCGGATTAGCACTTTAAAGATGGTATTGTTACCTAAAATTATGTATAAGTTTCAAATGTTTCCTATGGCATTACCACAAACCTACTTCAATGTATTAAAAACTATGATAATGAAATTCATTTGGCAAAATAAAAAATCTAGAATCTAATTTTCCGTATTAAAACAGGGGAAAAAACGGGGGGGGGGGGGGGGGGGGTTAGCTGTCCTAGACATTTAAAAAATATTATAACGCGGTGGTGTTATCACGAGTAGTGGAATGGGTAAAGGATTTTTTTTTTTTTTTAAAAGGTGGGTTAACTTATAGAACACAATGAGTAATGCACAATTAAGAAGTACCGTATAGTCTGGAATCCCCCACAGTTTAGGGCACTAGGAGAAAATACTCACGCATTGACATGTAACGCACTAAAAATATGGGACGCAACGCACAAACAAAGCAAGGGGAAATTCAATTCACCTTTAATTTCACTGAAAGACCACGACTATTTTACATTGGGGAAAAGGAAAATCAGAGGAAATTGGATAAAAAGAGACAACATACAATTAAGAGAGAAAATTAAAAAGGGGAAAATTATTTCATTTCAAAAGTTAAAGTACAACACTGATTTAATGGTGATAAATGAATGGTGGTAACCCCAGTTGAGCCACTTTGTTGAGAAATTACCCCAACCAATAAGAACAGGAGACGATTTAACACTGCTGGAACGGTTATGTACAGCGGAAAATAAAAAAAACAATATATCCCGGATATATAAAATATTAACAGATGAACTGGAGATCCTGCCATTCATAAAAAAAATAGGAACGGAATTGGGGTCACAGAGAGATAAAATCACTATCGGAAAGATTTTGAAATTAACACATAGCTCCGCTGTAGACATAAAAACGGCGGAAATGAATTATAAATGCCTGACAAGGTGGTACGCAACCCCCGATAAAACTAGTAAGTACCAACCGGAAAAATCTGCGGAATGCTGGCGAGGATGTAAGGCATTAGAAACGATGGCCCACCTGTGGTGGGACTGCCCTAAAATTAAAAAATATTGGAAAAAGATCTTAGAAATAATAAAAGAAATTACTAAAAAAGAATTACCAGAGGACCCATGGATAGTTTTGGTACATGGAGTGGAAGGATCGGTAAAACAATATGAGTGGAGTGGATAAATACTGTAGAAGAAACATGCAATATGGAATGTTTGAGGCATAGTGTCGAGGGAAAAAAGTGCGGGGGCAATGGATAAATGGGATAGTTGGAAAGCATTCAAAAAGACATGGAGTTATGCGGAGGTAATAAGTTCCTAGAAAGGGGGAACATGGTTGCAGCGGGTGTAAACGATAAACGAAAATTGACAGATTGTATAAGAGAAGAGGTAGGGGGGGAAAAAAAAAATCCAATTGTCACAGGGGCAGAAAGTAAGTGAAATCTTATGAACAAGGACACAGACAGCAAAACAAACACCCTTCCCTATGCTATCCAAAAATGTAAAAAAAATTTTTTGGGGTGGAGTTGCACTTAAAAAAGTTACCTGTTACAACTTGCATACAAAGTCACTATGTAACTTTACATGTTCCCCCCCCCCCCCCCCCGGGCATGCTGCCATTCACTACAGTGGGTCTGTTTTTTGCAGGTGAGGGGGCTGAATGCCCTTTGTTGCGCCGCGGCTGTGCGGTCGTGTGGTCCCCCTGTGCTGGCCGGCCCCGATCTATGGGTGAAAGAGGGAGGGGCCGTAACTCTCCTGTGCTGGCCTGGCTGACGTCACGCATCGCGGGGGATTCTCTGCACCTCCGGGGTGGGCCGGCGCGGGGGGAACGCGTGGCTGCTGTGTGGCGGGGGGTGTTTGGCCTTTTTATTTGTGGAGAGCAGATACACTGTAGTGAATGGGAGCATGGAACTGTCATAATGCATTGGGAGTTCCCCTTTATATTGCATAATATACCTATGGCGGAAAGAGGACTGTAGGTATGTAAAATTACCCCTAATATTTAATTGTATTGTCTTTGCAGCAGGTGTGTATGAGTCTTGCTACTCCACCCTATGAACATGGATTGACTGGATAGAATTATGTGCCCACCCCTTGATGGGGGTTTGAGGAATGTATGTAGGGGTGTGGGGTTGTTCAGTGTTTTGTTAGTACTGAATAAAAGGTTAACTTCATTAGCAAAGAAAAAAGAGTCCGAGTTAACCAGGTGCTCTTGTGCTGGAATTGTTGCTCTCACTCTGACGTGTGTGGCGATAAGTCACATGTGTGGTGTGACTGCAGTTTACATACGTGGCACACCCTGGGCATACATTTGCGCATGTGTGCAGGGCAACAAGTGTTATGGCAAGGTGGCTAGAGAGCGGCCGCATCACTTTCACTTTCAAGCTCGAAGCCAGTGGAAAAAAACCCACACAAGCTGATGGCTACTACTGCTGCAGCCATCATCTTGTGATTAGAGATGCACTCTTTGGACATACGTAGTACATTCAAAGATCTCAACTTGCATGTGGGGTGCAGCGGCAATAACAAACACAGTCCATGTGTGATGAAATAACTTGTATTGAAATAAATAATGCAGAGACAGTCCACAAATAACCCAATGGAAAGGCAGCCCAGCCGGGAACACTTGCAGTGCCTTTTGAGAGGGGGCAGAATGAATATTCGCTGTTGCAACACTGATCCTCCTCCCAGCCAATCGGGAAGCGGGACTGATACCCATCACCCGATTGGCTGAAAGGACAGGTGATCCTATTGGACGCCTAAGAGGAGGGGAGGAGACGCACAGCGTAAGCGAGGAGGAAAAGACCCTCCTGGAACCTGCCGCTGCTGCATGGATGCCGGGTCCCCGCCGCGCTGCATGGATGCCCGGTCCCCGCCACGCTGCATGGATGCCCGGTCCCCGCTGCCTAAAATGGGGTAAGTGCCCGTGGACCAACCGGCAGACAGATGGAGGGGGGATGTTCGGTTGCTTACCGCACCCCAAACAAAAAAAACACCAGCCACCACTGGTAAAAGCCTGTGCTTTTTTCCATTTTGGATGTGAAATAAGGAATGGTTAATGTCAGTTTTTTTTCTTTTCTGTATGTAACCCATGAAGTAAAAGGAAATCTCACAGAAGTTATTGCCTTCTAAGATATTTGTCAGCAGAACAAATGTCCTCTATCAGAAGAATTCACTTCACTTGATGTTCTGCTGACAACTCAAATTGTTGCATTTTTTCCATTACTTTTAATCATGGTGACATTGGTCTCCTGGACAAATAGAGTAAGACCCCCTTAAAGCCTGTGTCGATGGCCATTTGTTTGCTTCAGCGCTACTGCTTTCATCATATGAGTCCTAGGGGAATTCAAAAGCAGCTAAAGCAGGTCAACTGCACCTGAAATTAAAGTGGTTGTAAAGGCTAAAGGTTTTTACCTTCGTAGCGCCCTGCTCCTGTTGACCAGGCACTCGGTGTTGTATTTGTCTTTGTCCGACTGATTCAGCATTATGGTGAGTTGAACTATTTCATTTTGTATAACAATGTAATAATAGAAATAGGTCCAGTGATGCAGGGTTCTGTGTAATGTAAAGGGGTCCAGTAATGCAAGGTGCTGTGTAATGTAAAGGGGTCCGGTTTTGCAGGGTGCTGTGTAATGTAAAGGGGTCCAGTGATGCAGGGTGCTGTGTAATGTAAAGGGGTCCAGTGATGCAGGGTGCTGTGTAATGTAAAGGGGTCCAGTGATGCAGGGTGCTGTGTAATGTAAAGGGGTCCAGTGATGCAGGGTGCTGTGTAATGTAAAGGGGTCCAGTGATGCAGGGTGCTGTGTAATGTAAAGGGGTCCAGTGATGCAGGGTGCTGTGTAATGTAAAGGGGTCCAGTGATGCAAGGTGCTGTGTAATGTAAAGGGGTCCGGTTTTGCAGGGTGCTGTGTAATGTAAAGGGGTCCAGTGATGCAGGGTGCTGTGTAATGTAAAGGGGTCCAGTGATGCAGGGTGCTGTGTAATGTAAAGGGGTCCAGTGATGCAGGGTGCTGTGTAACGTAAAGGGGTCCAGTGATGCAAGGTGCTGTGTAATGTAAAGGGGTCCAGTGATGCAGGGTGCTGTGTAATGTAAAGGGGTCCAGTGATGCAGGGTGCTGTGTAATGTAAAGGGGTCCAGTGATGCAGGGTGTTGTGTAATGTAAAATGGTCCAGTGATGCAGGGTGCTGTGTAATGTAAAGGGGTCCAGTGATGCAGGGTGTTGTGTAATGTAAAATGGTCCAGTGATGCAGGGTGCTGTGTAATGTAAAGGGGTCCAGTGATGCAGGGTGCTGTGTAATGTAAAGGGGTCCAGTGATGCAGGGTGCTGTGTAATGTAAAATGGTCCAGAGATGCAGGGTGCTGTGTAATGTAAAGGGGTCCAGTGATGCGGGGTGCTGTGTAATGTAAAGGGGTCCAGAGCTGTGGGGTGCTGTGTAAAGTAAAGGGGTCCAGATGTGCAATTGTGGAGAGGGGGTACACAGTAGGGACAAAGAGATATTGAAAGTTGCAGGGGGCACAGTGGGGTGTTTTTACATTGTAACGTGGGGGGGGGCTCGCTTTTAACCCCCGTTAGCGGTCGATGAAAGGGTAAAATGCGTCTGTGTATCGCCGCTGCCGAAGCGCCCCCCTCTTGAAAAAATTTCAGCGGACGCCCATGCCGCCAGGGAGGTTAAAAATGGAACTTTTTTTTTTTTTTTTTTTTTTTTAAACAAATGGATTCATCCGCGTTCAGGAGAGGGAGATTTACCCTTCAGTAAACACAGCAACTCCTAAACACTGCTAAAAGCCTATGTGTACAACATGGACATATAAGCTTTTATTGAGTTGTGTGGCTTTGGAAAAAAAATGCCAAAAGCAAGCTTCTAAATGTGAGTTTAAGCAGCCAGTGTACATAAAGTCTAATGCCCCATACACACGATCATTTTTCATGCCGTTAAAAATGCCATTAAAAAAAATGGCCATTAAAAATGATCGTGTGTATGCTCCAGAGCATTTTTAACGACGTAAAAAACGGGCATTAAAAATTTCGAACATGCTCACTTTTTTTCACGTCGTTTTTCATGTCGTTTTTTTTAACGACGTGAAAAACGATAGTGTGTATGCTTTAACGACGTGAAAAAAAATGCGCATGCTCAGAATCAAGTATGAGACGGGAGCGCTCGTTCTGGTAA
The DNA here is from genome assembly GCA_029206835.1 of Rana muscosa. Lineage (NCBI taxonomy): Eukaryota > Metazoa > Chordata > Amphibia > Anura > Ranidae > Rana > Rana muscosa. Next base: position 201,682,047 of record CM055125.1, read on the forward strand.
AACTAGCGTTCGTAATGGAGATAGCACATTCGTCACACTGTAACGGACTGAAAAGCACGAGGCTGAAAAGTGCGAATCGTCTCTCAACAAACTTTACTAACATGAAGGGTGGCGCCATTCGAACGGAACTTCCCCTTTATAGTGCCGTCGTACGTGGTGTACGTCACTGCGCTTTTCTTGAACATTTTTTAAAATGATGGTGTGTACGCAAGACAGGCTTGAGAGGAAACGAGAAAAAAAATGACAAGAAAAACGTCAGTTTTAAAAATGACATTAAAAATGATCGTGTGTATGGGGCATAAGATATCGAGCTCAGGAATGAAAATAAAAATTGATGTGTACATGGCACTTGCAGACCTGGGCAGAATAAGAGAAAGTTATCACAGAAAGAGTTGCTGCTTTTAGATTTGTCTTCTCCCCTCCCACAATGGTGGGATTTCCTTGCAGTAGTTGGTGTGCCTCCTTCCCACCCAAAGTAATGTGATTTCCCTGCATTAGTTTGTATCTCTTCCCTTCCCACAATGGTGAGATTTTCTTGTGGTAGTTTGTGTTTCTTCCCCTTCCTCCTTTTGTGAGATTTCCCATTTTTCTCTGCCCCTCCCACAATGGTGAGATTTCTCCAATCTCCACATAGCTTGTGTCTCTGCCCCTCCCACAATGGGTGAGATTTCCCCACAGTAGCTTGTGTCTCTGCCCCTCCCACAATGGTGAGATTATCCCACAGTAGCTTGTGTCTCTGCCCCTCCCACAATGGTGAGATTTCTCCAATCTCCACATAGCTTGTGTCTCTGCCCCTCCCACAATGGGTGAGATTTCCCCACAGTAGCTTGTGTCTCTGCCCCTCCCACAATGGTGAGATTATCCCACAGTAGCTTGTGTCTCTGCCCCTCCCACAATGGTGAGATTTCCCCACAGTAGCTTGTCTCTGCCCCTCCCACAATGGTGAGATTTCCCCACATAGCTTGTGTCTCTGCCCCTCCCACAATGGGTGAGATTTCCCCACAGTAGCTTGTGTCTCTGCCCCTCCCACAATGGGTGAGATTTCCCCACAGTAGCTTGTGTCTCTGCCCCTCCCACAATGGGTGAGATTTCCCCACAGTAGCTTGTGTCTCTGCCCCTCCCACAATGGTGAGATTTCCCCACAGTAGCTTGTGTGTCTGCCCCTCCCACAATGGTGAGATTATCCCACAGTAGCTTGTGTCTCTGCCCCTCCCACAATGGTGAGATTTCCCCACAGTAGCTTGTCTCTGCCCCTCCCACAATGGTGAGATTTCCCCACATAGCTTGTGTCTCTGCCCCTCCCACAATGGGTGAGATTTCCCCACAGTAGCTTGTGTCTCTGCCCCTCCCACAATGGGTGAGATTTCCCCACAGTAGCTTGTGTCTCTGCCCCTCCCACAATGGGTGAGATTTCCCCACAGTAGCTTGTGTCTCTGCCCCTCCCACAATGGTGAGATTTCCCCACAGTAGCTTGTGTCTCTGCCCCTCCCACAATGGTGAGATTATCCCACAGTAGCTTGTGTCTCTGCCCCTCCCATAATGGGTGAGATTTCCCCACATAGCTTGTGTCTCTGCCCCTCCCACAATGGGTGAGATTTCCCCACAGTAGCTTGTGTCTCTGCCCCTCCCACAATGGGTGAGATTTCCCCACAGTAGCTTGTGTCTCTGCCCCTCCCACAATGGGTGAGATTTCCCCACAGTAGCTTGTGTCTCTGCCCCTCCCACAATGGGTGAGATTTCCCCACAGTAGCTTGTGTCTCTGCCCCTCCCACAATGGGTGAGATTTCCCCACAGTAGCTTGTGTCTCTGCCCCTCCCACAATGGGTGAGATTTCCCCACAGTAGCTTGTGTCTCTGCCCCTCCCACAATGGGTGAGATTTCCCCACAGTAGCTTGTGTCTCTGCCCCTCCCACAATGGGTGAGATTTCCCCACAGTAGCTTGTGTCTCTGCCCCTCCCACAATGGGTGAGATTTCCCCACAGTAGCTTGTGTCTCTGCCCCTCCCACAATGGGTGAGATTTCCCCACAGTAGCTTGTGTCTCTGCCCCTCCCACAATGGGTGAGATTATCCCACAGTAGCTTGTGTCTCTGCCCCTCCCACAATGGGTGAGATTTCCCCACAGTAGCTTGTGTCTCTGCCCCTCCCACAATGGGTGAGATTTCCCCACAGTAGCTTGTGTCTCTGCCCCTCCCACAATGGGTGAGATTTCCCCACAGTAGCTTGTGTCTCTGCCCCTCCCACAATGGGTGAGATTTCCCCACAGTAGCTTGTGTCTCTGCCCCTCCCACAATGGGTGAGATTTCCCCACAGTAGCTTGTGTCTCTGCCCCTCCCACAATGGTGAGATTTCCCCACAGTAGCTTGTGTCTCTGCCTTTCCCACAAAGCCACAATAAAAGTGCAGCTGTCTCAGAAATTGACTCCTCAACTTTGTTTTTAAATTTGTTCTGCATAGTTCGGAATCTGTTTGGCAGGAGGTGGGTGTCACTGTAGTTTTTGGCTTTGTGATGGTCACAGCAGTAGGAAAAATATTCCAGTGGGAATATTTTACCTCTCAATATATTAGAGGGCAATATGTGAATACAACAAATATGGAAAGCCAAATTTCAGTCCATGGTGGAGTGGTCATTTTTAATGTAGAGCTCCACTTTCATTCAAGCGTTTAATATCTATAATTACTACACTGTCATTCTGAAATTGAATGTTAAAAAGAATATTAATTTCTCTTACCGTCCATGGACTGACACAGCATCTTCAATCTTGACAAAGTGGATTATATTCCTACTCGTAGGAGAAGACTAGGCAGAATGTTAGATGTTTTAACATACATTCCATTACCAGAGCTGAACAGCCCCGCCCAGGGGGCGGTCCCTATTTTTGTGATTCTTCTATCAACTGTCAGCAGGGCAACAGGTTGGGTAGTTCGCTATCCTCGTAGTCTTCCCTGACCGACCATCGAGCGTGCTGATCCTTGCTCTGCGTGAGATCAGTCCACGACATACCCCATGGCTCCAGGGGTGGCTGGTGAGCTTTTTGCTTCAGGGTCCACATAAGACTGAACAGTTTTGCTGTATCTTTCACGGTGGACCGGGCCGACAGCTACTCGGTACTGCACTGTGGTAGACCTGTCAGGAACACACCAGTGGGTCTTAGCTGGACGGGTAAGTACTGTTCCCCTGCCTCAGCGGGTGAGTACATGCTGTGTGTTCCTATGGTAGGGGGGTTTTCCCTGTCTCCCCCTTGTTTTTTTGCTACTCTCTGTCACCTATTGGTGATGTGCTGACTGGGGGTCACTCTGTCCCGGTGGGGGTCCATAGGGGTCTGCATTAAGGTGTGGGGTGCTTTCTGTGTCAGCATGGGCCTTGCGTAGGGTTGCCACCTTTTCTGCAAGCCAATCCCGAACATTCTTGTACCCATAAAATATGCTTAGAATTCTGTGCCACAAGAGGGACTCTCACAGACATGCATAAACCTCAGCACAATAATACAAATAAAATAAAAATAAAACTCTTCCAATGCATATGATTTGTGGACTGAATGAAAAAAACAGATTCCTCTATTCACACAAATTGGGTGGATGGAGATATTCACTCCCTCCTTAGGGGGACAGAGGATCTGGCCATTTCTGATTAGTGGACTGTGTGGCGACAGATCGCCCGACTCTGCGGGGGGGGCAGAGATCCCTCTGACTGGGGGAGGGGGGGGTAGTAGAGTGTTCTTCCTGCCCAGGACATTTAGCCACAGTTCAGTGTGAATAAATGTGTCCGGGTTTCATGCAGTCTGAAACCCGGACACACCGTTCAAAACCCGAACTGTCCGGGTGAATCCTGGACAGGTGGCAACCCTAGCCTTGCGCGCCTTTCGGCACCATGTTTTTACTATATTTCACTTTGCATTGTAAACCGCATTGGCGGCCATCTTGCCGTGGCACTGTGGCGCACTTGTAATTGCGGCGGCCATTTTCTTGAAGTCGCGCGCTCTTTTGTACTGGTTTGGCCTCTATCGCTGACTGGAACGGCGCGATTCTCCTCAGTTTCCTCACTGTTCACTCGCACTGAGGAGCAGGACACAGGCAGTGGAACCGAGCGATCTTAGCCTGGTTGGTGAGTCCCCTGGGTAACCCCCCACAGTCAGTGCAGCCGGAGGGTGGGCTTTTTCTCTCCTTTATTGACAAAGTCTCAGAGGGTGGTGATATCATGGAGTCAGTTTCTCCTGCTTCACCATGCTACTGCACCTGCGGTCCCTATGGACCAGTTGTCGGCAGTCCTGGAATCATTTGTTGCCAGGATGGAAGCGGCGTGCGAGTGCAAGGGAGCTATAAAGCGCCCTCTCCCCCCACCATCTCCAGGGGAGTGCTCTGATTCAGATATGGGCCTTGCTGAGGCACAGGACCCTAGCTCTGAATTTTTGGGTATTTTTGACCAGGACATTCCTTGTGAGGAAGACTCCTTATCTGGGTCAGTACATGACAGGACACTTGTTAGTGAACTCATTGATGCTGTGAGGGACACTCTCAAGCTGGATGCTGCGGCTGTGCAGCCTGTAGTGGAGTCAGTCTCCTTTGGTTCTTTTCAAGCTAATCCTTCTAAAAAGGTTTTTCCCTATACACCTTTTTTTGACAGATTCATAGACCAGGTTTTGGAAAAACCGCAGAAGACCTTTGCGGTTTCGCAGAGTCTGGCGGTTAGGTACCCCTTTCAGGACAGCCTGATTAAAAAATGGGCCTCTCCTCCGGGGGTCGACCCCCCCCCCCGGTCGCCCGGTTAAATAAAGCCACGACTCTTCTGGTTGAGGGGACCCCTGCTTTTAAGGACCCTACTGATAGGTCGGAAGTGGTGAGCAGAGCCATGTTCACCACGCTGGGATCCACGCTACGTCCTCTTGTAGCGGCGACCCTGGTGTCTCAGACACTCAAGGAATGGGCGAAGATTATGTACTAGACTGTGCGGTAGCATAATCTTCTTCCGGAATGCATTACACTGGCAGACCAAATGGTACAGGGCCTGGTGTATGTGTGCGATGCCACTATGGACGTTGCCCCCCTAATTTCTAGGGCCTCTGTGTCTGTGGTGGTTTTGCGTCGCCTAATCTGGTTGAAATGCTAGTCTGCTGACCTGGCCTCTAAGAAGCTCCTGACGGATTTGCCTTTCAAGGGCGGAAGGCTATTTGGTGCTTCCCTGGATGACATTATTAAAAATGTCACAGGGGGCAAGTGCACCCTTCTTCCTCAGCCTACTAAGGCGAAGGAGCCGCGCCGTAAGCGGGTCCTTCCTTTCCCACTCAGAAGAGGTTTGTTCGTCAGTCGGATCCCGCGGGAAAATTCTCCCGGACTGACAAGGGTACGGGTGGGGGACAGAAGCGTCCCTGGGTGCGGAAGCCAAACAAGCCGGCAAGCAAGCCCGCCACCGCATGAAGTCTTGCCCCGCCTGACTTTGGGGTGGGGGGGACGACTTTGCAGGTTCACGGATCGGTGGACCTCCCGGATCTCCGACCGGTGGGTATGCGAGGTGGTCACCTCGGGGGACAGGATAGTTCCTTTCCTGGCCACCAGACAGATTCTTTCCCTCAAATCTCTCTCTCCTTCCGGTGCGTCGGGCTGCCCTATTAGGGGCAGTGCAGGACTTGCTGAGGTGCGGAGTGATTGTGCCGGTACCGTCAAAGGAGAGATTTCAGGGATTTTATTCAAATCTGTTTGTGGTCCCAAAGAAGGATGGAGTCCGTCCAATTCTGGACCTCAAGGCCCTAAATGCCTTTGTGAAGGTTCGTAAATTCCGCATGGAATGCATTCGCTCAGTGATTGCCGCGCTCCACCCGGGGGATTTTCTGGCATCCTTGGCCATCAGGGACGCCTACTTGCATGTCCCAATCTGCGCGGGTCACCAGAAGTTTCTGCGCTTCGCGTTAGACGTAGACCACTATCAGTTTGTGGCTCTTCCCTTCGGTTTGGCGTTGGCACTGCGGGTTTTCACCAAGGTGCTTGCCCCGATTCTAGCTTTGCTGAGACAGCGAGGCATTGCTATCATGGACTATCTGGACGATCTTCTTCTGAGAGCAGACTCTGGCTCAGAATTAGAGGAAAATGTGTTGATAGCCAGTCAGGCCCTCCGAGAATTCGGCTGACTGCTGAACATTCAGAAGTCGGTCCTGGTTCCGACTCAGTGTCTGGAGTACCTAGGATTGATCCTGGACTCCTCGGAGGCAAGGGTATTTCTACCTTTTAGACAAGTTACAGACTCTTCAATCTGCGGTACGGGTGCTGACGTCCCGCAAATGGTCATCACTCTGTTTTTGCATGAGGGTCCTGGGACTCATGGTGACTTCCTTCGAGGCGGTGCCGTATGCCCAATTCCACACTCGAGTCTTACAAAAGGAGATCCTATCTTGCTGGAACAAGTCTCCATTATCACTGGATCGTCAGATCCAAGTGAGTCACCTGGTCAGGGCATCCCTGACGTGGTGGCTGAGATCCCCGGTCCTTCGGTCGGGGAAGTCGTTCCTTCCTGTCCAGTGGACTGTGATCACAACGGACGCCAGTCTTTTGGGCTGGGGCGGAGTCTGGGGAGTTCTGTCAGCTCAAGGGCTCTGGACTCCGGACGAGTCCCGTCTGCCGATCAATGTCCTGGAACTCCGGGCAATCGGACTGTACCTCTCCTCGTGGTCAAAGAGACTGCAGGGACGCTCGGTCAGGATCCAATCGGACAACGCCACGGTGGTGGCTTATGTCAAACATCAGGGGGGAACTCGGAGCTCAGCTGCAGAGTCCAAGGTCGCTCACATCCTAAGGTGGGCGGAAAGAAGTGTGCCGGATCTGTCGGCCATTTACATTCCAGGAGTAGACAATTGGCAGGCGGACTATCTGAGCCGCTAAATGTTGGACCGGGGGGATGGTCCTTGCATCCGAAGGCGTTTCACCTCCTTTGCCGGAGGTGGGGCACGCCGGATGTGGACCTCTTGGCCTCTCGACTCAATCGCAAGGTGTCGAGATTCGTGGCCAGGTCCAGGGATCCCTGGGCGGACGCGTCAGACACGTTGGTGGCCCCGTGGGGTCGGTATCGGCTGATTTATGCCCATCCTCCACTGAAGTTGCTTCCTCGACTACTTCACAGGGTGGAGGCCGAGGGGATTCCGGTAATCCTCATCGCTCCAGATTGGCCTCGGGGTCCTTGGGAGGACGATCTTGTGCGCACGTTCTATGGCGACTGCCTGTGCGGGAGGACCTTCTGTCTCAAGGTCCCATACTTCATCCTGCTTTAGAGTCGCTGGCTTTAACGGCATGACTATTGAAAACCAGGTGCTGAGAGACCGGGGTCTCTCTGATTTGGTCATCTCGACCATGCTAAGGGCACGGTCGAGATATACCACTGTACCTGGAGGGCCTACATCGCTATGTGCGAGGAGCTGGATTGGCGTCCACGGACGTATTCTGTTCCCAGGATCTTGCTGTTTTTACAGCGTGCTGTGACCCAAGAGCTTACTTTGAGCACCATTAAGGGTCAGATTTCGGCTTTGGCTATTTTCTTTCAGCGGCCGCTAGCGAGCCATTCTTTGATTAGTACCTTCGTACAGGGGGTCCGTCATGTGCTCCCCCCCTATTAAACCACCTCTTCCTCCTTGGGATTTGAATTTGGTACTCTCGGTTCTTCAAGAACCTCCTTTTGAAAACATTAGAGAGATTCCTCTCTTAACTTTATCTCAGAAGGGGACTTTTCTAGTAGCCATTACTTCTGTCAGAAGGGTTTCTGAATTGGCGGCCTTGTCTTGCAAACCGCCATACTTGGTTCTCCATAAGGATAAGGCGGTGCTACGCCCGCAGCCTGCTTTTCTCCCGAAGGTGGTCTCGGCATTCCACCTTAATGAGGACATTGTACTTCCGTATTCATGTCCTCGTCCATCGCATCCCAGAGAGTTTGCGCTTCACACGTTAGACGTGGTACGTGCTTTACGGGTGTACCTGTCTGCTACGGCTTCGTTTCGGAAGTCTGACTCGCTGTCTGTGTCTGGTCTAAAACAGGGCCAAGCGGTTTTGTCTGCCACCATTTCTCAGTGGATCAGGCAGACCGTCATACAGGCCTATGCCCTTAAGGGGCGGGCGCCTCCCTTTCCGGTTACGGCGCACTCTACCAGGGCAATTGGTGCTTCCTGGGCTTTCAGACATCAAGCGTCTGTTGCACAAGTGTGCAAGGCGGCGACCTGGTCGTCCGCACATACCTTTTTTAAATTCTATAAGGTTGATGTGGCTGCATCTTCTGATGCTTCCTTCGTCCGCAAGGTTTTGCAGGCGGCTGTTTAATGTTGCACCTCCTCCGTTGAGGAGCTCTGCTTGTTTTGGGTGAAGTTTGTTTTTTTTCCTTGATACTGTTCCCACCCCTCGTTCTTTGACACTGCTTTGGGATGTCCCACTTTGTCAAGATTGAAGATGCTGTGTCAATCCATGGACGGAAAGAGAAAATATATATTTTTTTTTTTTTTGTACTCACCATAAAATCCTTTTTCTCTTATCGTCCATGGACTGACACAGCTGGATACTGTAAACGTGTGGGTATATGTCCCTGCTCGCAGGAGAAGATCTAGGCAGAATGTTAGATGTTAGAAACATTCTAGAACAAACCAGAGCTGAACAGCCCCGCCCAGGGGGGCGGTCCCTCCGGACATTACCCTCCCACCTGCAGTCAGCAGACCCCAGTTTTTTTCTGCCTAGCAGAAGGAGAAGACGTGGCTCTCTCAGGAGCCAGTCTCCTGGAAGATTTTACTTTGAAATTTTATTCCTTTGGGAATTTTTCTTTTATTTTTGAGACCTTCAATCAACTGTCGGCTGGGCAACAGGTTGGGTACACTAGTATCCTCGTAGTCTTCCCTGTCCGACCATCGAGCGTGCTGATCCTCGCCTTGTGTGCGTGAGACTCAGTTCACGACATACCCCATGGCTCCAGGGGTGGCCGGGTTGCTTTCATGCTGCCGCGGTCCTCTCAAGATTGAGCAGTACCTACTGTATCGCGGTGGACCAGGCCGACAGCTACGCAGTACGACTCTGTGATAGGTCTGTCTGAAACAAGCCAGTGGGTCCCTCTAGGGATGGGTAAGTAGTCTCTCCTGTCGCAAGGTGAGTACATACTGGCTGTGTTTCTGTGTGTGGGGGTTTCTCCCTGTCTCCCCCCTGTTATGCTGCTCTCTGCACCCTGTACTGGTGCTGTGCTGTGGTGTGCTTGGGGGTCACTCTGGCCTGGCTGGGCGCTCTTGTCTGCAGTTTTTCTGGTGTGTGAGGTGATTATTGCGTGCGCCGTTAGCGCGTGCATTAGCGGGAGCTTTGAGTTTCGCGCTCGGCGGACATCTTGGCGTTCAATGGCGCAGTTGTAGCTGTGGCCGGCGCCCATTTTCTTGTGGCCGCCGTGCATTTATTTTCGATTCTAGTCTCCTCACAGACTGAGCGGTCCTTAAGGGTTGGTGGGTCCTCCGGGTATCCCCTCCTCAGCCTCAGCGTAGCCAGTGGTGGACTGTATATTCACTGTATAGTGTATAAGGTCTCAGAGGGTGGCGTTATGGAGTCTGATACACCTGCTCTCCACACTTGCCTGGGGCAACTGGCAGTGCTGCACAGTTAAACATGTTCATATGTTTCCTGCACCTGCGGTCCTTATGGACCAGTTGTCAGCAGTCCTGGAATCATTCCTTGTCAGAATGGCAGCGGTGTGTGAGCAAAAGAAGCTATAAGCCCCCTCCCCCCCACAAAAATCTTTAGTGAAGGAGTGCTCAGGAGTCAGATATGGGCCTAGCTATTGGGTTAAGGACCCTAGCTCTGAATATTTAATATTTATGTACAGGACATTCCCTTGTGAGGAAGACTCCAGTTCTGTGTCAGTGAATGACAGGACGCTTGTAAGTGATCTCATTGATGATGTGAGGAACATTCACAAGCTGGAATTGCTGTGACAAGCCTTTCTTTTACACAGCTTCCTCACCGTTTTCCACACACGCTGCCTCAGAGCAGCATGGATGATACATGGTGGGGGGGAGGACTTTATTCATTTATGTCTCTAGTCCCTGTGAGCCTTCTCTGTGATATCCTGAGGCAACATTTCCCGCCATTTCCTGGGGAACGCTTGAGCTCTGACAGACACACGGTCTGAGGATCAGAGGTTACCTGTTACCTGCATGCTGCTTCAGCAGCACAGTCAAGCAGGTTGGAATGATACAGAGAAGATTATGCGCCTCTGCGCCATAATTTAAACTCATCCTATACCTCTACACTGCATACATTCACAGTGTATGTATGTGTTCTTGGTCTCTGTGTCTGCGTGAGTGTTCCCCCCACGTTCCAATGCTGTGTTTCAGTGCCATGCATGATATAAACATACAAAATATGTTTTTGCATGACTCCAGATACATTCACAGTATATGTATGTATTATACTCTCTGGGTCGGCGGGGGCTCCGGTGTCCTCCCGCGCTCTCATGGTATGTGCGCTTCGGCTCTCTGCACAGTATAGACATGTTCAATATCTTTATTGCACATACTATACATGTTTACAGTATGGGTATACTGTTTGCGTGGGGTTCCTCGGGGTACTCCGGTTTCCCCCCACGCTCCAATGGAAATGCACAGCATAAACATGTGCAATATGTTGATTTCACATGCTATCATTCCTACACAGTATCTGTGTGCTGTCTGCGTGGAGTTCTTCCAGGGTGTTCCGGTTTCCTCCCACGCGCTGACAGTATGTGCGCCTTTTGGCCTTCTGCACAGTTAAACATGTTCAATGTTTATCACGCATGCTATAATACCTACACGGTATGTGTAGGCAGTCTGTGTGGTTTTTCTCCGGGTACTCCGGTTCTCTCCCACACTCCATTGGTATGGGCGCTTCGGCGCTATGCTCAGTCTAAATTTGTGCGATTGGATATCCACATACTAACATACCTACCTGGTATGTCTGTGCAGTCTGCGTGGGTTTCCGCGCACGCTACATGACATGCATGCCTTTGGTGCAATACACGGTGTAAACATACACATTATGTCTATACACTACACTAAATACATTCACAGTAGTTGTAGATATTGCATTCTCTGAGTATGCGTGGGGTACTTCGGTTCCTCCCACGCGCCAACAGTGTGCACGCCTTCGGTGCTATGCACACATGGGCTTGTGCAAAATGTTTAGCACACATACTATAATACCTACACGGTATGCGTATGCAGTCTGCATGGGTTTCATCCGGGTGCTCAGGTTTCTCCCTACGTTCCAATGGTGTGCGCATTCTCAGCGCTATGCACAGTATAAACATGTGCAATTTGTTTATTCGCAGGCTAACATACCTACACGATTGTGTACGCAATCTGCGTGGCTGGTTTACGTCCAGGCCCCGATGATGTGCGTGCCTTCGTCGCTGGCACAGTATATACGTGTTTAATAGGTTTATCCACACATACTAAACTACATACACTGTATGTGGTGGTATTATGCTCTTTGTGGCTGGGTGGGTCTCCTCCCACACTCTATTTGCGCGTTTGACGCAATACATAATATAACCTATGTGTTTGTACAATCAGCACTTATCCATGGGTAGCTGCTGATTGGAGTATTGTCACAAGGATCCCTGGTTTCAGGGGTATCACTTTTCACCTGCTTTCAGTGGTGATTAGAAGCGCTGGCTTGGACTGTGTTCGCCAGGCTGAGGTTAGCGTTACGCCCGTTAGTGGCTGCCTCTCTGGCGTTTTTTGTAGCTCAATGACTGGGCAAAAGCCTCTGCTTCATCCATCAGTCGTCTAGCAGGTGCACTGCAACTGCTTTAGCCTTTAGGGTCTCTGTGCCGGGGGTGGGTTTGCGCCACCTGTGGAGGCTGAGGTACTAGTCCTCTGACCGAGTTTCTAGGGAAGTTCCGTCAAGTTGCCTTTATTGGCCAACAGTTGAGGCACCCTGTACACCGGGGCCTCCCTTCTCCGATACATTGCGGAGTCTCTTTGGGATTTTCATACATCTCGCTGCAAGACAGTCCTGTCGGCCGTGTGCATTGCAGGGGAAGGGTCCTTGCATCCGGAGGTGTTTCCACCTCCTTTACCAGAGGTGGGGCACCGGAAGTGGACCTTATGGTCTCTCGACTCACTCGCAAGGTGGCAAGATCGTGGTCAGGTCCAGGGACCCCTGGGCAGACGCGTCAGACGCGTTGGAAGCCTGTGGGGGCAGTATCGCCTGAATAATGCTTACCCTCCGCTACTGTTGTTGCCTCGCCGGCTTCGCAGAGTAGGGGCTGAGGCCATTCCAGTGCTCCGGAACGGCGACATTGGTACGCCGATCTACTTTGGCTAGTCGCAAACGTTCCTGGCGACTGCCTATTGGGGTGGACCTTCTGTCTCATGATCCCATACTTCATCGTGCTTTACAGTCCTTGGCTTTAATGGCATGGCTGTTTTAAAGCCAGGTGCTGAAGGACCGAGTTCTCACGTATTCGGTCATCTCTTCTATGTTGTTGACACAGGAATCTTCCTCCAGAAAGATATCTCACCGTACCTGGAAGGCTTACATCGCTATGTGCGAGGAAATGAGTGGTGTCCTCGGATGTATTCCGTTCCCAGGATTTTGCTGTTCTTACAGCTTGGTGTGACCCAAAAGCTGGCCTTGCATACCTTTTTTTTTTTTTTTTTTTTTTTTTTTTTTTTGAGGGTCGGATTTCTGCCCGGGCTGTCTTTTTTAACGACCGCTACCGGGCCATTCCTTGATTAGCACCTTTTGTGCAGGGGGTTTGCCATGTGATCCCCCCTGTCAAGCCTCCTCTCCCTACTTGCCATCTGAATTTGATGCATCTTGGTTCTCCAAGAACATCCCTTTGAAAATATCAGAGAGATTCCTCTCTTGACCTTGTCCCGGAAGTTGGCCTTCTTAGTGGCCATTGCTTCGGTTAGACGGGTGTCTGAGTTGGCGACCTTGTCCGGCAAGTCGCCTGACTTGGTCCTCCATAAGGATATGGCGGTGTTGTGCCCACGACCGTCCTTCTTTTCTAAGGATGGTCTCGGCCCTTCACCTTAAGAAGGACATTGTTCTTCCATCCTTGTGTCCTCACCCATCGCATCCCTGAGAGTTTGCGCTTCATACATTAAGATGGGTACAAGCCTTACGAGTGTACCTGTCTGCTACTGTTTCCATTCGGAAATCTGTGTCTGGTCCAAAACAGGGCCGAGCGGTGTCGTCTGCCACCGTCTCTAGGTGGATCAGGCAGACCGTCATACAGGCCTATGCCCTTAAAGGGCGGGCGCCTCCCTTTCCGGTCGCGGCGCATTCCACCAAGGCAATTGGTGCTTCCTGGGCCTTCCAACATCAAGCGTCGGTTGCACAAGTGTGCAAGGCGACGACCTGGTCGTCCGTTCATACCTTTTCAAGATTTTATAAGGTTGATGTTGCTGCATCTTCGGATGCTTCCTTCGGCCGCAAAGCATTGCAGGCCGCTGTTTAATGTTGCAACTCCTCCGTTCAGGAGCTCTGCTTGTTTGGAGTGAAGTTTTGGTTGTTCCTTTACTACTTCTCCCACCCTTCTGATACTGCTTTGGGACGTCCCACGCGTTTACAGTATCCAGATGTGTCAGTCCATGGACGATAAGAGAAGATAGGATTTTTGTACTCACCGTAAAATCCATTTCTCTGTCGTCCATGGACTGACACAGCACCCACTCTTCCTTTTTAAGGTTTGTACTGCTTTGTTACGAACTGAGGTCTTCTGACTGCAGGTGGGAGGGTAATGTCGGGAGGGACCGCCCCCCTGAGCGGGGCTGTTCAGCTCTGGTTTGTTCTAGAATGTTTCTAACATCTAACATTCTGCCTAGATCTTCTCCTGCGAGCAGGGACATATACCCACGCGTTTACAGTATCCAGCTGTGTCAGTTCATGGACGTCAGAGAAATGGATTTTACGGTGAGTACAAAAATCCTATTTTTTTGCCGTTCATGGACTGACACAGCACCCACCCCTCCATTGTTGAGTTTGTACTGCTTTAATACAAACTGAGGCTGCTGGCTGCAGGTAGGAGGGTTATGTCCGGAGGGACCGCCCCCTGGGGGCTGTTCAGCTCTGGTAATGGAATGTATGTTAAAACATTTAACATTCTGCCTAGTCTTCTCCTATGAGCAGGAACATAACCCACTTTGTCAAGATTGAAGATGCTGTGTCAGTCCATGGACGTCAGAGAAAAGGATTTTACAGTGAGTACAAAAAAATCCTATTATTGCAGCCACAGTGATTTCTTTACAGTTAAACAAAATGTAAAATACTACTTTTTATATATCCATGGCAATACAGTGTACAGAGTACTTTTCAGTCTATGGAAGTCAGTGCAGCAGCCCCTCTCTGAATCTACTTGTTAGAAGCAGGTAAGAATCTGTAATGATGGTTGTAAGGTCCCAGGCATGCATATAACGGACCCATGGATGATTGTTCTGTTTCTCAGCAGCAGTCGAGATCCAGAAATCTAAAACAAATCGGGTGTGTTTCCAGGGTGAGTGCTGAAGTTATTTACTGAGGTAATGCAGTGGGGAGAGTTGACATTACCGGGAAGCCTGAGTACAGCAGACACTTGTAACATTACACCATGTCGACTGTTACTTAATGGCCTTTCTATCAATTGTTGGCACGCCTTAGGCCTCGTTTCCAGCAATCCGCCTGTTCCATACCGTTGGATTCTTGAGAACATTACACAAATGACAGCCAGACTAAGTACACTTTATTGGGTTATCAAAGAGCACCTGTCTCCTTCTCATTGAAGCTGACTGTTTTTATTTGCTGAAACTTTGTTTATAAGGAACATATTACATTTCCAGATGGTGGGGTTCCTGTCGTGCCAAAAGATGTTAAAAGTGCAACAAAATAACATAGGAACTTCAAAAGTCAATTTTTTTTTTCTTGAAGTAGAACTACGGGAGTAGGGATGAGCCGAACACCCCCCGGTTCGGTTCGCACCAGAACCCACGAACGGACCGAAAGTTCGCAGGAACGTTAGAACCCTATTAAATACAATGGATGCGAACGTTCGAAATCTATAGTGCTAATTATAACGACTAATATGCATGTTATTGTCCTAAAAAGGGTTTGGGAAACCCGGGTTCTGCACCAGGGGACATGTATCAATGCAAAAAGAAGTTTTAAAAAACGGCCGTTTTTCGGGAGCAGTCATTTTAATCATGCATAAAGTGAAAGAAAAAAAGTCAAATATTCCTTTAAATATTGTACCTGGGGGGTGTCTAAAGTATGCCTGTGAAGTGCCACGTGTTTCCCGTGTTTAGAACTGTCCCTGCACAAAATGACATTTCTAAAGGAAAAAAAGCCATTTAAAACTGCTTGCGGCTTTAATGTAATGTCTGGTCCCGGTAATATGGATGAAAATCTTTGAGAAAAATGGCATAGCTACCCCATCACCCCCCCCCCCCCCACCCCAGCCCATTACCAGCCACTTTGGGTCTTGTATGGATATTAAGGGGAACCCCGCACACAAAATAAAAAAGGCCCTATATACTCTGAACAGCCGTATACAGGCGGTGCATACAAGACAGGGACTGTAGGTTTGTTCTTATGTAGAATCTGTTTGTAATTTTGAACAGGTACATTGTTGAAGTGTAGCTCCAGCCCAAAAATCTATTTTTAAGCTTTTTGGAAAACCTAGGGAAGGGTTATCACCCCTGTAACATTTGTTTTGCTGTCTGTGCCCCTGTTCAGAACGTTTCACCTCACTTTCCATCCCAACGACAAATGTTTTTGAAAAGTGGGGTTTTTATTGAAACAAGGATTGGTGATAAAGCATCAGTAGAGAGGAGACACCTTTTTCCCATATTAACTCTTACAGGAGAGAATTTCCCTTCCTAGGGGTAGATTTCCTCTCACTTCCTGTTGTCTCCTTCCGTTTGCAAGTAGGAGTCGTTTGTAGGTTGGATGTTTGAAAGTAGGGGCCTGCCGTATATACTCTGCTGAAATTTGCCCCTTACATGTTGGTGTTGCCACAACACTGTAAGCCCTCAGTTACTCTTGGTGGGCGCATGAATGGGCCCTGCTGTGAATGATTAGATCAAGATCTGTAATTGCATGCCCCTGTTGATCAGGGGCTGAAAAATTGGGCCTTTGGTGGTGGTGTTGACACAACACTCTAAGCCCTCACAGTTACTCTTGGTGGGCACAGGAATGGGCCCTGCTGTGAATTATTAGATCAAGAATAGTAATTACATGCCCCTGTTAAACAGGGGCAGAAAAATTGGGCCTTAGGCACTGGTGCCACAACACTGCAACCCCTCACAGATACTGTACTTGGAGCACAGCAATGAGCCCTGTTGCAAAGTATTGCATCAAAAATTGTAATTACACACCCCTGTTAAACAGGGGCTGAAAAATTGGGCCTTAGGCACTGGTGCTGGTCCCACGACACTGCAACCTCTCCCAGATACTCTAGTTGGAGTGCAGGAATGAGCCCTGCTGCAAAGCATTGCATAAAAAATTGTAATTACATGCCCCTGTTAAACAGGGGCTGAAAAATTAGGCCTTAGGCGCTGGTGGCGGCACCCAGAAACAAAAATGTTCTTCCAAGCTATCATCATCAATCGGATCATTGCGGAGGAGGAGGATAGTCAGTCAACATAACAGGACAGTCACTCATCATCAGCATCAGTCTTGAAGGGATGTGACATTTGAAAATAAATTAGTCTGTTATATCCGCTTCAGGTGTTTGGTAGCTTGTGGTGATCCAAGACTGGTTCATCTTTATGAAGGTCAGTCGATCAACCGAGTCTGTGGACAGGCGCACCATGTGATCCGTGACAAATCCTCCAGCAGCACTGAATGTGCGTTCTGAAAGAACGCTGGATGCAGGACAGGCCAGTAGCTCAATTGCATACTGTGCAAGCTCTGGCCAGTGATCCATCCTCAAGACCCAGTAAGCCAGAGGATTTTCGGTGGGGAAGGTGTCCAAGTCTGACCTTGCCCCTAGGTATTCCTGCACCATGTATATCAGACTCTGGCGATTGGTTGCTGGAACCGATCATCATACCTTGGGGCTGCGGACTAAAGAATTGTCTGAACGCAACTCGTTGTCCAGGACCAGGAGTTTGTAACCTCCCAGTCTCTGGGAACGCATTGCAAAGACCTTTCTGCAAGGCCTCCCGGAGTTGTCTTGTCCTCTGCTCCCTCTGCGACAGTAAGATAAGGTCCGCAACCTTACCCTTGTACCGTGGATCAAGGAGAGTGGCCAGCCAGTAATGGTCCCTCTCCTTGATCCGAAGAATACGAGGATCCTTCCGCAGACTTTGCAGGATCAGGGAGGCCATACAGCGTAGGTTAGCTGAGGCATTCGGTCCGGAGTCCTCTGGGTCACTAAGGACCACATGATCCGCCGCCACCTCCTCCCAGCCACATACAAGTCCACGGGTTTCTTGGGACTGTAAATCATCCCTAAAAGACTGCTGCTGATGATGCTGAGTGCCAGGCTCCACCTCCATGCTGACACAATCCTCCTCCTCCTCCTCCTCCTCCTCCTCCTCCTCCTCCTCCTCTTCCTCTTCCTCTTCCTCCTCCTCCTCTTCCTGTGCGATGGGTGGGACAGAAGGAACACTGTCTGGGTAAAGGGGGCCTTGAGAGGCAAGGAAGTCCTCCTCTTCCTGCCTCTGTTCTGCCTCAAGTGCCCTGTCCATGATTCCACGCAGCGTATGTTCCAACAGGTGGACAAGAGGTACAGTGTCACTGATGCATGCACGGTCACTGCTCACCATCCTCGTGGCCTCCTCAAATGGTGCCAGGACAGTGCATGCATCCCTGATCATGCCCCACTGGCATGGTGAAAAACCTGAGCTCCCCTGACCCTGTCCTGGTGCCGTAGTCGCAGGTACTCGTTGATAGCCCTCTGCTGCGTGTGCAGCCGCTGCAGCATGGCCAACGTTGAGTTCCACCTGGTGGGCATGTCACATATTAAGGCGGTTCTTGGGCAGGTTCAACTCCTTTTGCAGCTCAGCTAGGTGAGCACTGGCATTATAAGATCTGCGGTAATGCACACAGACTTTCCTGGCCTGCCTCAGGACATCCTGTAAGCCCGGGTACCTGCCCAAGAACCGCTGCACCACCAGGTTAAGGACATGAGCCACACAGGGCACATGGGTCAGTTGTCCCTGTCGGAGGGTGGAGAGGAGGTTGGTGCCATTGTCACAAACCACCATTCCTGGCTTAAGCTGGCATGGCGTCAACCACCTCTCGGCCTGCCCCTGCAGAGCAGACAGAACCTCTGCCCCAGTGTGGCTCCTGTCCCCCAAACACACCAGCGCAAACACGGCATGGCATCTTTTTGCCTGCGTACTTGTGTAGCCCCTTGAACGCCTACGGAGCACCGCTGGTTCCGAGGACAAAGCACAGGAAGAGGCCATGGAGGAAGAAGTAGTGGAGGGGGTGGAGGAGAGAGGTGTGTCACAACCAGTAGTAGCATTTTGGAGGCGTGGTGGCGGAACAACCTCCAACACTACTGCACCTTGTCCTGCATCCTTCCCAGCTGCCAAAAGCATGACCCAATGGGCCGTGAAAGAAAGGTAACGTCCCTGTCCATGCCTGCTGGACCATGAGTCAGTGGTAATATGCACCTTACCGCTGACCGCCCTGTCCAGGGAGTCCAAGACATTGCCTTCCACATGCCGGTAGAGAGCCGGAATCGCCTTCCGTGAGAAAAAGTGGCGTTTGGGAACCTGCCACTGAGGAACCGCACATTGCACAAACTCACGGAAGGGGGCCGAGTCTACCAACTGAAAAGGCAGCAGTTGAAGCGCTTGCAATTTAGCCAAGCTAGCATTCAACCACTGGGCATGTGGATGGCTGGGAGTGAACTTCTTTTGACAGTCCAGCAGCTGGGGCAGGGAAATTTGCCTGCTAGAATCGGACGTCGGTGTACTGCTAGCAGAGTGCCCGCAAGTACTTGGCTGTGACACACTTAATTCTACACCTTCATTCCTCTCAGTGCAGGTTTCAGAGAGGACTGAAGGTATAGTGGGGTTGGAGATCCCAGCTGATGCGG
Source organism: Rana muscosa (assembly GCA_029206835.1). Classification (NCBI taxonomy): domain Eukaryota; kingdom Metazoa; phylum Chordata; class Amphibia; order Anura; family Ranidae; genus Rana; species Rana muscosa. The sequence continues at coordinate 201,701,056 of CM055125.1, forward strand.
TGCAAGGCGAGGTCCGCTTTGTTCTTTGGTGTGGGTCTTTAAGGTAGGCTTGCCAACAAGCTGCATGGCAGGTCAACATATGTCTGGTCAAGCATGTGGTGCCCAAGCGGCTGATGTTTTGGCCACGCGATATACACTTGAGACATATGTTGCAAACAGCAGCTGTGCGATCTGATGCACTCGACTCAAAAAAGGCCCACACCAAAGAACTTTTTGAATAACGGGCAGAGGCAGCGCCCTGCACAGGCGGAGCTCTGCGGTGTGATTCAGTCGGTGTGCTACACTTACGCTGGCCCCCCGAGGGCATCCTGCCTCGTTGGAGATGTGCCTCCTCCTCATCCTCCTCCTCCTCCTCTCTCCTATTAGGCACCCACGTGGAGTCAGTGACCTCATCATCCCCTCCCTCCTCATCACTGGAGCCAATCTGGCAGTATGCTGCAGCTGCTGGAACATGACTGCCAGATTGGTGTCCTTCTTGAGCATCCCCTCTCTCTGCTCTCACGCTACTGCCTTCCTCTAGCTGGGTATCATCATCAGACCCTTCGAAACGCTGGGCATCCTCCTGGAGCATGTACCCAACACTGTGCTCAAACAGTTCGGGGGACTCCTCAGGAGGACATGGTGGGTCTAGGGAAGGAGTGACTGATGACATTGATACCAGGGAAGAGGACGCTTTGGCAGCTGCTTTGCCAGTACCCTGAGCCTGGGTGAGAGAGGATGAGGAGGATGAGGAGGGCTTGGTCATCCACTCTACCAAGTCTTCAGCATGATGCGGCTCAACACGTCCAGCTGCCAAAAAGAAGGACAAGCGTGTCCCATGGCCATGTGCTGATGACAATGCGCCGCGTCCACGACCAGCACTGTTGCCCCCAGACACAGAGCCTGCTTGCCCTCTTTTATTGGCTCATGACTGTCTGCCTCTCTTTGTTGTCCTTCCAGACATAGCAATGGCCTGCAGGGAGATGGGAAAACCAGCAATAAGGGGTAGCTTCAGGTGTATATTTTGCAGGAAGCACACAACGCCCGCTGTAAGTGCTGCAGATGACTGCCTGTGTTACACAACAGGAAAAAACAGCAATAAGGGCTAGCTTCAGGTGTTTATTTTGCAGGAAGCACACTCCGCCCGCTGTAAGTGCTGCAAATGCCTGTTAGTGTAACACAAAAGAAAAAAAGCTCGAGCAATAAGGGCTAGCTTCAGGCGTATAATGTGCAGGAGGCACACTCCGCCCGCTGTAAGTGCTGCAAATGCCTGTTCGTGTAACACACCAGGAAAACACAGCAATACGGGCTAGCTTCAGGTGTATATTTAGCAGGAAGCACACTCCGTCCGCTGTAAGTGCTGCAAATGCCTGTTAGTGTAACACACCAGGAAAACACAGCAATAAGGGCTAGCTTGTATACTGTGCAGGAGGCTTAGCAACAATGACACTGACACTGTCCCCTGCCTATCCTTCTCTCTCCCTGCACACAAGGTTTAGCAAAGAATATGACACTGACACTCTCCCTGTCTATCCTTCTCTCTCCCTACACACAAGAATAGCACAAAGAATAGCACAATGACACTGTCCCTGCCTATCCTTCTCTTTCCCTGCGCCGGAACATACTACACAAGGCCGCCGCGCTGGCGGTCTTTTATAGTGTGGGGCGTGTGCTAAACCCCCTGAGCTATAATTGGCCACAGGCAACCTGCCTGTGGCCAATTATGGCTCTCCTAGCTGCCGGCGCTGTGATTGGCCAAGCATGCGGGGTCACAATGCATGGTTGGCCAATCACAGCGCCGGGATTGCACGGCGATGGCGCAGTGTATTGTGGGCCGTTCGCGTCACTCGAATTTGGCGCGAACGGCCCAAATAGTTCGATTTTCGTCGAACGATCGAACAGCCGATGTATGTTCGACTCGAACACCGAGCTCATCCCTATTGAAGAGAGACCCCTTCATTTCAGTACCATAGCCAAAACAGAAAGTGAGATGAAATCCCTTCTGTTTTATCATGTTTTCAATGGACTATAGGGAAAAAAGCCTGCACAGTCTGCGGGGGGCTAGCCTTATAAAAAAAATTGTTACACTGAAGACTTTACATGGGTCTCCGGGTCATGTGAGCACTTTGATTGGCTGACATACTGATCACATGCTTGGGAGACTGCCTCACTGGTCCCAATCATAGATGGTAACTGGTTAGTGAAAGTTCGATCACTGTTCTGGAGCAAGCATGTCTCCAGCACATACAAATGATGTTAGCTAGCTGTACACATATATGTGGCAGCTCAGTGTTGAGACCCACCGCCATGGCCGTGTTATGGGGTTAACTACATCAACATTCTTGACCAGGCTTTTTAATTTCAGCGAGAATGTGGGGGAATGCAGTTTCGGCACCTTCAGCACTAAATGTATGTAATGGCAAGGGGTACTGGGGTATGCTAGAGGGCCTATTGATGCTGACAGGAATCTATTTTTGTGTGGGGGGTCTATTTTATTGGTGGGGGTCCACAGGGGTATTTTTTTTTGTAAATTTCTTTTCTCTTACCGTTCATGGACTGACACAGCATCTTCAATCTTGACAAAGTGGGTTATGTTCCTGCTCAAAGGAGAAGACTAGGCAGAATGTTAGATGTTTTAACATACATTCCCTTACCAGAGCTGAACAGCCCCACCCAGGAGGCGGTCCCTCTGGACATAACCCTCCTACCTGCAGCCAGCAGCCTCAGTTTTTTCTGCCTAGCAGAGGAGTGGACATGGCTCTCTTCGGAGCCAGTCTCTTGAAGAAATGTTTTGTTCTTTTTTAAAGTTTTATTATTTTATTTTTGAGATTCTTCTATCAACTGTCGGCTGGGCAACAGGTTGGGTAGTTCGCTATCCTCGTAGTCTTCCCTGACTGACCATCGAGCGTGCTGATCCTCGCTCTGCGTGAGATCAGTTCATGACATACCCCATGGCTCCAGGGGTGGCCGGTGAGCTTTTTGCTCCAGGGTCCACAGAAGATTGAACAGTTTTGCTGTATCTTTTGTGGTGGACTGGCCGACAGCTACTCAGTACTGCACTGTGATATGCTTGTCATGATCACACCAGTGGGTCCTTGCTGGACGGGTAAGTACTGTTCCCCTGCCTCAGCAGGTGAGTACATACTGTGTGTTCGTATGGTAGGGGGGTTTTCCCTGTCTCCCCCTTGTGTTTTTGCTACTCTCTGTCACTTGCATTATGGTGTGGTGCCTGGGGGTCTCTCTGTCCTGGTGGGGGTCCACAGGGGTCTGCATGAGGTGTGGGGGTTTTAGCTGTGTCAGTGTGGGCCTTGCGCACCGATCGGCGCCATGTTTTTACTGTGTTTTTTTCCTTACAATTAAAAACCGCATTGGCGGCCATCTTGCCGTAGCCGCCTGTGGCGCATTTGTAATTGCGGCAGCTATTTTCTTGTAGCCGCGCGCTCTTTTGTGCTGGTTTGGCCTCTATCGCTGATTGAACGGCGCAATTCTCCTCAGTCTCCTCACTGTTCACTCGCGGGAGCCGCGCTGTAGAGGACAGACACAGGCAGCGTAACTGAGCGGTCCTAGCATGGTTGGTGAGTCCCCTGGGTAACCCCCCCAGTCAGTGCAGCCGGAGGGTGGACTTTTTCTTTAATCTGGACAAAGTCTCAGAGGGTGGTGGTATCATGGAGTCAGTGTCACCTGCATCCCCTTTCATGTCAGAAGCAACTGGCGGTGCTGCTACACCTGCGGTCCCTATGGAACAGTTGTCGGCAGTCCTGGAATCATTTGTTGCCAGGATGGAAGCGGCTTGCGAGTGCAAGGGAGCTATTAAGCGCCCTCTCCCCCCAACATCTCCAGGGGAGTGCTCTGATACAGATATGGGCATTGCTGCGGCACAGGACCCTAGCTCTGAATTTTTGGATATTTTTGACCAGGATATTCCTTGTGAGGAAGACTCCTTATCTGGGCCAGTACATGACAGGACACTTGTTAGTGAACTCATTGATGCTGTGAGGGACACTCTCAAGCTGGATGCTGCGGCTGAGGAACCTGTGGTGGAGTCAGTCTCCTTTGGTTCTTTTCAAGCTAAGCCTTTTAAAAAGGTTTTTTCCTATGCACCTTTTTTTGTTAGGTTCGGGACAAACCACAGCAGACCTTTGCGTTTTCGCAGCGTCTGGTGGTTAGGTACCCCTTTGAGGACAGCCTGATTAAAAAATGGGCCTCTCCTCCGGTGGTCGCCCCCCCCCCCCCTGGTTGCCCGGTTGAATAAAGCCACAACTCTGCCGGTTGAGGGGACCCCTGCTTTTAAGGACCCTACTGATAGGAAGTCGGAAATGGTGAGCAGAGCTATGTTCACCATGCTGGGATCCGCGCTGCGTCCTCTTGTAGCGGCGACCCTGGTGACTCAGACGCTCACGGAATGGGCGAAGATTATGCAACAGTATGTGCAGGAGCATAATCTTCCTCCGGGATGCATTACGTTGGCAGACCAAATGGTACAGGGCCTGGTGTATGTGTACGATGCCACTATGGACATTGCCCCCCTAATTTCTAGGGCCTCGGTGTCTGCGGTGGTTTTGCGTTGCCTAATCTGGTTAAAATGCTGGTCTGCTGACCTGGCCTCTAAGAAGCTCCTGACGGATTTGCCTTTCAAGGGTGGAAGGCTATTTGGTACTTCCCTGGATGACATTATTAAAAATGTCACAGGGGGTAAGTGCACCCTTCTTCCTCAGCCTCCTAAGGCGAAGGAGCCGCGCCGTAATCCGGGTCCTTCCTTTCCCACTCAGGTTTTTTTTCGTCAGTCAAATCCCAGGGAAAAATTCTCCCGGATTGACAAGGGTGCTGCTGGGGGACAGAAACATCCCTGGGTGCGTAAGCCAACCAAGCCCGCCACCGCATGAAGTCTTGCCCCCACCCGCGTCTGGGGTGGGGGGACGACTTTGCAGGTTCGCGGATTGGTGGACCTCCCGGATCTCCGACCGGTGGGTATGCAACGTGGTCACCTCGGGGGACAGGATAGTTCCTTTCCTGGCCACCAGACAGATTCTTTCCCTCAAATCTCTCTCTCCTTCCAGCATGTCGGGCTGCCCTATTAGGGGCAGTGCAGGGCTTGCTGAGGTGCGGAGTAATTGTGCCGGTCAAAGGAGAGGTTTCAGGGTTTTTATTCGAATCTGTTTGTGGTCCCAAAGAAGGATGGAGTCCATCCAATTTTGGATCTCAAGGCCCTAAATGCCTTTGTGAAGGTTTGGAAATTCCGCTTGGAATCCATTTGCTCGGTGATTGCTGATCTCCACCCGGGGGATTTTCTGGCATCCTTGGACATCAAGGACGCCTACTTGCATGTCCCAATCTGCGCGGGTCACCAGAAGTTTCTGCGCTTCGCAATAGGCGAAGACCACTATCAGTTTGTGGCTCTTCCCTTCGGTTTGGCGTCAGCACCGCGGGTTTTCACCAAGGTGCTTTCCCCGATTCTAGGCATTGCTATCATGGGCTATCTAGACGATCTCCTTCTGAGAGCAGACTCGGAGGCAAGGGTATTTCTACCCTTAGAAAAATTACAGACTCTTCAATCTGCGGTACGGGTGCTGACATCCTGCAAATGGTCGTCACTCCGTTTTTGCATGAGGGTCCTGGGACTCATGGTGGCTTCCTTCGAGACGGTGCCGTACGCCCAATTCCACGCTCGAGTCTTACAAAAGGAGATCCTATCTTGCTGGAACAAGTCTCCATTATCACTGGATTGTCAGATCCAGGTGAGTCACCTGGTCAGGGCATCCCTGAAGTGGTGGCTGAGATCCCCGGCCCTTTGGTCGGGGAAGTCGTTCCTTCCTGTCCAGTGGACTGTGATCACGACGGACGCCAGTCTTTCGGGCTAGGGCGGAGTCTGGGGAGTTCTGTCAGCCCAAGGGCTCTGGACCCCGGACGAGTCCCATTTGCCGATCAATGTCCTGGAACTCCGGGCAATCGGACTGTGCCTCTCTTCATGGTCGAGGAGACTGCAGGGACGCTCGGTCAGGATCCAATCGGACAACGCCACGGCGGTGGCTTATGTCAACCATCAGGGGGAACTCAGGGGGGAACTTGGAGCTCAGCTGCAGCGTCCGTGGTCGCTCACATTCTACGGTGGGCGGAAAGAAGCGTGTCGGCCGTTTACATTTGAGGAGTGGACAACTGGCGGGCGGACTATCTGAGTTGCCAGATGTTGGACCAGGGGGAATGGTCCTTGCATCCGGAGGTGTTTCACCTCATTTGCCGGAGGAGGGGCACGCCGGATGTGGACCTATTGGCCTCTCGGAAAGTGTCGAGATTCGTGGCCAGGTCAGGGGATCCCTGGGGAGACGAATCAGACACGTTGGTGGCTCTGTGGGGTCGGTATTGGCTGATTTATGCCTATCCCCCCCTGAAGCTGCTTCCTCGATTGCTTCACAGGGTGGAGGCCGAAGGGATTCCGGTGATCCTCATCGCTCCAGATTGGCCTCGGCGTCCTTGGTACGCCGATCTTGTGCGCCTAGTGGTGGACGTTCCGTGGCGACTGCCGATGCTGGAGAGGACCTTATGTCTCGAGGTCCCATACTTCATCCTGCTTTACAGTCGCTGGCTTTAACGGCATGGCTATTGAAAGCCAGGTACTGAGAGACCGGGGTCTCTTGGATTCAGTCATCTCAACCATGCTGAGGGCACGGAAATCTTCTTCCAGGATGATATACCACCGTACCTGGAGGGCCTACAGCGCTATGTGCGAGGAGCTGGATTGGCGTCCACGGACGTATTCCGTTCCCAGAATCTCGCTGTTCTTACAGTGTGCTGTGACCCAAAAGCTTGCCTTAAGCACCATTAAGGGTCAGATTTCAGCTTTGGCTATTTTCTTTCAGAGGCCGCTAGCGTGCCATTCTTTGATTAGTACCTTCATACAGGGGGTTCGACATGTGCTCCCCCCTGTTAAGCCACCTCTTCCTCCTTGGGATTTGAATTTGGTGCTCTCGGTTCTTCAGGAACCTCCTTGTGAATACATCAGAGAGATTCCTCTCTTAACCTTATCTCAGAAGGTGGTTTTTCTGGTAGCCATTACTTCTGTCAGAAGGGTTTCCGAATTGGCGGCCTTGTCTTGCAAACCGCCATACTTGGTTCTCCATAAGGATAAGGCGGTGCTACGCCCGCAGCCTTCTTTTCTCCCGAAGGTGGTCTCGGCCTTCCATCTTAATGAGGACATTGTACTTCCGTCTTCATGTCCTCATCCGTCGCATCCCAGAGACTTTGCGCTCCACACGTTAGACGTGGTACGTGCCCTGCGGGTGTACCTGTCTGCTACGGCTTCGATTTGCAAGTCTGACTCGCTGTTTGTGTCTGTGTCTGGTCCGAAACAGGGCCAAGCGGTTTCGTCTGTCACCATTTCTCGGTGGTTCAAGCAGACCGTCAAACAGGCCTATGCCCTTAAGGGACGGGCGCCTCCCTTTCCGGAGACGGCGCATTCTACCAGGGCAATTTGGTGCTTCCTGGGCTTTCTGACATCAAGCGTCTGTTGCTCAAGTGTGCAAGGTGGCGACCTGGTCGTCCGCACATACCTTTTCAAAGTTCTATAAGGTTAATGTGGCTGCATCTTCTGATGATTCCTTCGGCCGCAAGGTTTTGCTGTTTAATGTTGTGGCTCCTCCGTTGAGGAGCTCTGCTTGTTTGGGGTGAAGTTTGTTTTTTTCCTTAATACTGTTCCCACCCCTTCTTCTTTGACACTGCTTTGGGTTGTCCCACTTTGTCAAGATTGAAGATGCTGTGTTAGTCCATGGACGGTAAGAGAAAATAGGATTTTTTTGTACTCGCCGTAAAATCCTTTTCTCTGACGTCCATGGGCTGACACAGCACCCACCCCTCCTTTTTTTGAGTTTGTACTGCTTTAATACGAACTGAGGCTGCTGGCTGCAGGTAGGAGGGTTATGTCCAGAGGGACCGCCCCCTAGGAGTGTATGTTAAAACATCTAACATTCTGCCTAGTCTTCTCCTATGAGCAGGAACATAACCCACTTTGTCAAGATTGAAGATGCTGTGTCAGTCCATGGACATCAGAGAAAAGGATTTTACGGTGAGTACAAAAAAATCCTATTTTTATTGAGTTTTAAAGACGACATACAATAGAGAAAGGACTTGGCACAACACCGAACCAGTCATACGGCCAACATTTACAGGTACAACAAAGATTCAATCTAGCTAACAGTAGCACTAACTAAAACATTCAGGTAACAACCTTCCTCCCCCCTCCCCCCAACAACACAAATACTCAGTTCTCTCACTCTTCACTTCTACACGTGTGTTCCCGGATAAAGTGCACCTGCAACTCAGTGTAATACCTCAAGGATTTTTGGTGTAGCGCCCATTTATCCCCAGTTGGGGGCTCATATTTTATTAGGGCCAAAAACTCCTTGAGGTATATTCAACCCCAGTATTCTCATGACCACAAGTATCTCTTAAGTCCTATCCAGATATTGACGTGACGCATTTGTCATAGATGCCAATCGCCCCCATACGTTTCTAACCCACTGTTAGATCAGAGTTATACCATGCCTGCCACACCTTCTCAAATTTCTTCCCACACCCTCTAGACAAGTATGTCAGGGGGGGATGGGGGGTAAATTTTTGAGGGAGAGGTTTATTGTTGCTGGCTGCTGGAAATCTGTTGATGTTGCTGGGGGTCTACTGTTGCAGGGGTGGTTCTATTGTTGCTGGGGTGGTATTTTGTAACAGAAACCCAATGTTGCTGGGGTAGGGCGACCACATGTCCCAGATTGCCCGGGACAGTCCCGCATTTTTCAGGTCTGTCCCGGGCACATTCATTCCAGGACAATACAGTGTCCCGGAATGAAACTGACACAGCCACCCCCCGGGCCAATCTGATGCCCCCCAAAAAAGGCCGCCACATCACTGCTTTACTCACTGACAGTACTTGTCCTGGCCGGGAATGCATGGAGGAGCACAATCCTGCCCCCTGCTTGTGATTGGAGAAATCATTAATCCCGCCTCTTGTGTCCAATCACTGTGCTGTGATTCGTTACAGGAAAAGCTGATTTTTGGGAAGGGAGAGTGTCCCTGAATGGTAGTTTGGAAATGTGGTCACCCTATGCTGGGGGGTATAATGTTGTGTAGGGGATCTATTGTTTCTGGGGTGGGTCTAGCATTGCTGGTTGGTATCTATTACTGCTGGGGGGCTATTGCTGCTGGGGTGGGTCTAGTGTTGCTGGTTGGTATCTATTAATGCCTGGGGGGTCTTTTGGCCTATTGTTGCTGGCTGCAGAGGATCTATTAGTTATTTAGCGCCACAAAATATTTGGTTCTGTATTCTTTAAAAGGGCCGGTACTGGGAGATGGGTAGGGGGTGCAACCAAGAAACGGTGCTTTATAGGTGGGTAGGGGGAGTGGAGACAAGGAGTGATTCAGACGGGGGGACTTCCTGTACCTATTCTCTGGGGGGGGGGGAGCTTTTCTCTTGACTCCAATGCATTTTACAGAGCGAAATCCAGTGAACTTTGCATGAAATTTAGCAAAATGCAGCAAAACAGAAGTTTCCCTTAATGCCTTATGTGGGACATTACCCATGGCTATAGTGAATATACTCCCTAAAGTGAAAGGTTTCTGGACGCCATTTGCAGTCCTCCATTGCTACAGAGGCACAGGAGATTAATAGTCCACCTTTCCCTTTTGCGTAATACTTGCTCTTTTTGCTCTTGTAACTTTCCTGCTTAATTAATAAGGGCCATGCCTCTGCAGCCTGCTATACCCCATTTTAGTCGCTTCTCTGAATACAGTTAAACTGCGCCGCGCTGCCGCAATAAGCATCAGAAACGCTGAATCCTCATTCCTTTCTTCTCGCTCTCTGTAATAATGTTATTGTTGTCATGGACAAATGCTTAATCAAAAGAACTGACACAGATAGCAATGTATTCTTCTCAACTGAATTTAAGCTCCACGGAGCCCCACTACCCCCTCCCCCACCATCTTTTATGCTTTTTTAATACAACCAAAGGCTCTGAATGAAGCCATCCAAAATAAGTAAGACTTCATCTAATCATATTTTTGTCGCAGTTTGCCTGGCCCCCCAACATTGCATGTTTCATTTGTAAACTTTAGCAAGTGTTTCTTTGTTTTATTTTTAAGGTTATGGGTATATATTTTGCTGCGGCTTGCCTTATTATGGGCTAATAAAATGTATTCAGGTCACTTTAGACCATCCCCTCGTCTAGAATTTACACATCAAAAGTGCGATTCCTTGCTGGAGAATATTTCACTCCGGAACGCTGTGTTAATTAACTGTGGAAAAAAAAAATCACACTTGGTTGGTTAAAAATAGCCACCCAGAATTTGGCGTCTACTGGCTGAGCCCTGTGCGGTTCACAATGTACCAATGTTAAGCTGGAGGAGAGGTGATCGCAGCAGTGGGGTTGGAAGTTAACCCCTGGTGGGCATCAACGCAGGCCAATTCTGCAGTTTCGTGCTGGGAGAGGGGGGAGTGCTCTGGAAAATGATGCATTGCAGATTTTAGAGATGACAAGCAAGTAGCTGGCGTGCCTCTTGTACCTGTACAGATCCATTTTTGTTGGAGAAAGAAACTTCCAGCTGTTAAAGTACATGTACTCCGGAGGAAAGAACAGCTGGTTACCAGCCCCAGTAAGCCAAAACTAAGACATTTAGAACTTCTGTCCTCCTTTTTAAATGCTGTCTCTGTTCCTACAGAGGAAATTTCCTTTCTCTTCCTGTTGCGACACCTGGACAGGAAGTGAGGGGAAATCTTACAGAAGTTCTAAAGCTTCCACAATCTTCTAGAACACTTTAGAAGGGGGTTGCTGTTTGTGTTCTCTTCAGTGTATACTGACAAATCCTAATTAACCCTCTGCACACTGTTATATACCTTTACTTGTTTTACCCACTGTCTGCATACAGAAAGAAAAGAAAATCACTTCTGGAAGCAGCACTCCGATTAAAAAGCCTTTATTCCAAAAGGTTCAGGAAACAAAAAACACACTGCACGACACGGCATGTTTCAATTTTCGTGGTCTCAGTAGTATCATCCACAATATTTATGGAACATGAAAGTTCTACTATTTTATTGGGACCAATCTCCTCATTTTTTCTTCTTTTTTCTTTTTTTCTTTTTTTTCTTCTTTTTTTCTTCTTTTATTGTTTTTTTAGCATTGAATTATAATTCACATGGTCTTGAAGAAACAACATGGACTTGGTCTCTCATTTGTACAAATTATCGTTTAGTGGTAGATTGTAACGATTAGGTTGTGTCACTACATGTTTTACACATCCTTTTTCGGTTTTGTTTCGAGTGTTTCATAGTCTTTTCTTTTTAGTTCATGTTGGTACTGTCATGTCATTTTTGATAGCATGTATTGCTTTGGATGTATACAGACATAATTATGTATATGCAGGTGACATAACTATAATCTTCCATCTTGGAAGTAAAAATATGCTCATACATGTAGGAAAACTGCATTTCAAACTGCATTCTGAATCCTATCATAGATGTAACAGATGCAATAGATGCAACACTATATTGGTATTTGTTGAGCGTCTACAATCATGTCGGTATCATGTATGCCTATTCTAGTCGGGATCCAACCACAAGGCTATTATCATTATGGTCATTTTCTTAATAAACATTTTCCACACAGATATTTGCTCCAGTATAAAACCGTTCACACAGAACTATTCTGTGTACCTTTCCACACCTTGATTGGACATATTGACTTCCATCGAGGTGTCTATGGTCGGATGTGCATCCTAAACTGATACACATAATTTTTGGAACGACTACTTACATAGACACACGTCTATAGCGGGCTATCTATGTGTGTATACTTAAATCTGTGAGTTTACAATTACATATTCTTGTTGGCGCGGGATTCACATGCATTTTTGTCCCGAAATAGACAGGCACACCTGCACACGCTCTCTCATTATCTCTACCTTTATCCTTATATTTATTACTTACATATATGGACATATTCATAACCTTTATAGTTTGTTAGTTCGCCAAATGCATACCTATTACCTAGACTACCTAAACACTTTACATATCATCTTATTAAGTCCTTTTATGCATGCTTTATATGGACTGGTGATGGCTATTGACATTGGCCAATTTCAATCAATTTAAACAAATTTATTCGTGCATGTGTGCCCATCTATCATGCACGCTGCATGGGTCCAATGTCCCTCCATACCATATTATACCGTACCATATTCACATCTGCATATTTGCACTTTTATACATAGTTTTAGTCTGTATTTAATTTCCGTTTAGAGCATATGCTGAGAACATTTTGCATTTAGGACTCCAGGGGAGGTACATGCATTGAGCACCTTTGTGCAGCTTTTAAGCATACATGCATATATATATATATATGTGTGTTTTTACACATGCACACTGATCACTCACATACATCCATCTACTGAATGCATTTACAGCAGTTTATTGTTATACATTGCATACATTGCATACCCCATGGGACGACCTTCATTCCAACAGATAAAAGGGACATACACTCACATACAATCACAATTTGTTCAGATATCGGTTTATTTAAAACATCTGTTTTTCTTCACAGTATTTTTACGTCACAAACCATCATAAAACATAAAAAACATAAAAAATATATTAATAGAATTAACAAAAAATTGAAAATAAAATAGAAATAAAAATAAAAAGTCACATGGACATATCACTACGGACCAGTCAGCATTAATACATACTAAATGGTCTAGATTAATTATACACATGATACACTTTTATTTACAAGTTCTAATATATATTTTCAATATACTTTTCACTAATATATATATGTTTCATGGGATATCTTTTCATTTCACCACCCTACACTTTATATTTTTCACACACACCCTTCTCACACACTTTTTCACAAGATTGTATGCATGGTGAGGCACTTTTCCCCTTTTTTTTTTTTTTTTTTTTTATTATCGTGGTTAGTGGACCACACCCATTTTACTTGAATCACTTCATGTCCATCAATCTCCAATCAATTAATTAATTATTTTCACCTTGGGGTTGGATCCTATGACTTCCCCTATTTTAGGGTATATCTTAGGTAACTTTTGTACAATAACCAGCTATGAGTAAGCACTATAATAGTGTGAAACGCGTCAGCTAGATGTGACCAGTTTGCCGTGTTGTGCAGTGTGTTTTTTGTTTCCTGAACCTTTTGGAATAAAGGCTTTTTAATCGGAGTGCTGCTTCCAGAAGTGATTTTCTTTTCTTTTTGATCATAATTGCATTTGCCTGCACCCTTGGCTGCTGGGAGGAGGCATTGTCAGGGATTTCCACACCTGAGCGGCTCCCTCTTTCCTGTCTGCATACAGAGTCGATCATCTGCAGATAATCTATGCATAAGCATAGCTGTGGGAACTGTCAGGCTTTTCACCCACACTTATTTGCATAGATTTCAGCGGATTCTTCCGCAGGTAATTGCAAACAGCCCTTCTCACGTGTAAATTGTACCTTAACATGGGATCATATCCCTGTAGCTCCTCAGTGTAATATAGAGTACATTTCGTTTTTTTTGGATTTGAGCACAGACATACCTTCATTCCTGATGGGTAGATTTCCCCTTGTTACCTGCTTTTTCTGACACCCATCAAATACACAGGAAAAGGGGAGATTTTCATTTACTTCTACACGTCAGGCAGGGAGAAAGCAGAAGTCTCCACCAAAGGGTCACAGACCGCAATAAAAAGTAGACAAAAGTTTTACCTGTTATATTCAAAACCGCCTAAAAAATTGGTTGGGTGTTGGAGTGTAGGATTGAAATCTAGACCACTGTGTACACCAAGGGTGCCCAAGGTGCCCAAGCGCTGGCTCGCAGCGCCCTCTGATGTGACCCAGAAAAGCCCAGATTGCAGGTTCTCAACCCGCCATCCCAGAGCATCAGTGTGAAGAATGGAGCCGATGGTAGGGGAAGCATGCAGCTGCAGTAGAGAACAGAGCCGATGCTGTCAGTATAGCACCGCATCCTGTCACAGGTGGAGTGATGCCAAATTGACTCTGCCTGGGATAGCAGCAGCCAGTGATACCAGGGACAGCAGGCAGCCAGCCATACCGGCCTGGGGGACAGCAGCAGGCAGCCAGCCATACCGGCCTGGGGGACAGCAGCAGGCAGCCAGCCATACCGGCCTGGGGGACAGCAGCAGGCAGCCAGCCAGCCATACCGGCCTGGGGGACAGCAGCAGGCAGCCAGCCAGCCATACCGGCCTGGGGGACAGCAGCAGGCAGCCAGCCAGCCATACCGGCCTGGGGGACAGCAGCAGGCAGCCAGCCAGCCATACCGGCCTGGGGGACAGCAGCAGGCAGCCAGCCAGCCATACCGGCCTGGGGGACAGCAGCAGGCAGCCAGCCAGCCATACCGGCCTGGGGGACAGCAGCAGGCAGCCAGCCAGCCATACCGGCCTGGGGGACAGCAGCAGGCAGCCAGCCAGCCATACCGGCCTGGGGGACAGCAGCAGGCAGCCAGCCAGCCATACCGGCCTGGGGGACAGCAGCAGGCAGCCAGCCAGCCATACCGGCCTGGGGGACAGCAGCAGGCAGCCAGCCATACCGGCCTGGGGGACAGCAGCAGGCAGCCAGCCATACCGGCCTGGGGGACAGCAGCAGGCAGCCAGCCATACCGGCCTGGGGGACAGCAGCAGGCAGCCAGCCATACCGGCCTGGGGGACAGCAGCAGGCAGCCAGCCATACCGGCCTGGGGGACAGCAGCAGGCAGCCAGCCAGCCAGCCATACCGGCCTGGGGGACAGCAGCAGGCAGCCAGCCAGCCAGCCATACCGGCCTGGGGGACAGCAGCAGGCAGCCAGCCAGCCAGCCATACCGGCCTGGGGGACAGCAGCAGGCAGCCAGCCAGCCAGCCATACCGGCCTGGGGGACAGCAGCAGGCAGCCAGCCAGCCAGCCATACCGGCCTGGGGGACAGCAGCAGGCAGCCAGCCAGCCAGCCATACCGGCCTGGGGGACAGCAGCAGGCAGCCAGCCAGCCAGCCATACCGGCCTGGGGGACAGCAGCAGGCAGCCAGCCAGCCAGCCATACCGGCCTGGGGGACAGCAGCAGGCAGCCAGCCAGCCAGCCATACCGGCCTGGGGGACAGCAGCAGGCAGCCAGCCAGCCAGCCATACCGGCCTGGGGGACAGCAGCAGGCAGCCAGCCAGCCATACCGGCCTGGGGGACAGCAGCAGGCAGCCAGCCAGCCAGCCAGCCATACCGGCCTGGGGGACAGCAGCAGGCAGCCAGCCAGCCAGCCATACCGGCCTGGGGGACAGCAGCAGGCAGCCAGCCAGCCAGCCATACCGGCCTGGGGGACAGCAGCAGGCAGCCAGCCAGCCAGCCATACCGGCCTGGGGGACAGCAGCAGGCAGCCAGCCAGCCAGCCATACCGGCCTGGGGGACAGCAGCAGGCAGCCAGCCAGCCAGCCATACCGGCCTGGGGGACAGCAGCAGGCAGCCAGCCAGCCAGCCATACCGGCCTGGGGGACAGCAGCAGGCAGCCAGCCAGCCAGCCATACCGGCCTGGGGGACAGCAGCAGGCAGCCAGCCAGCCAGCCATACCGGCCTGGGGGACAGCAGCAGGCAGCCAGCCAGCCAGCCATACCGGCCTGGGGGACAGCAGCAGGCAGCCAGCCAGCCAGCCAGCCATACCGGCCTGGGGGACAGCAGCAGGCAGCCAGCCAGCCAGCCATACCGGCCTGGGGGACAGCAGCAGCCAGCCAGCCATACCGGCCTGGGGGACAGCAGCAGGCAGCCAGCCAGCCATACCGGCCTGGGGGACAGCAGCAGGCAGCCAGCCAGCCATACCGGCCTGGGGGACAGCAGCAGGCAGCCAGCCAGCCAGCCATACCGGCCTGGGGGACAGCAGCAGGCAGCCAGCCAGCCAGCCATACCGGCCTGGGGGACAGCAGCAGGCAGCCAGCCAGCCATACCGGCCTGGGGGACAGCAGCAGGCAGCCAGCCAGCCAGCCATACCGGCCTGGGGGACAGCAGCAGGCAGCCAGCCAGCCAGCCATACCGGCCTGGGGGACAGCAGCAGGCAGCCAGCCAGCCATACCGGCCTGGGGGACAGCAGCAGGCCATACCCACCTGTGGGACAGCAGCAGGCAGCCAGCCTTACCCGCAGTCAACCAAATTAACCTGTCTAACAGTATGCATTAAAAACAGGGGTTTAGTCTGCACACATTTGCAAATACATACATAAGCTACAGGCCCCGCCAAGGCACCCTGGTATCTGTGGTCCTATCACTAGCTTATGATTGATTCCACAGTGGGAGCACATGCATTCTGATGGATAGATTGAGGACAGATGGACTAATGGGAGCTCATCCTATCTTAAAAGGTACAGGGCCACACTAAGCACCCAGCACATAGCACAATGGCTGCAAGGTAGGGTGGCCACGTGTCCCAGATTGCCCGGGACAGTCCCGCATTTTGCAGATCTGTCCCGGGCACCTTCATTCCAGGACAATACAGTGTCCTGGAATGAAACTGACACAGCCACCCCCCAGGCCAATCTGATGCCCTCAAAAAAAGGGCGCCACATCACCGCTTTACTCACTGACAGTACTTGTCCTGGCCGGGAATGCCTGGAGGAGCACAATCCCTGCCCCCTGCTTGTGACTGGAGAAATCATAAATCCTGCCTCTTGTGTCCAATCACTGTGCTGTGATTCGTTACAGCACAAGCTGATTTTTGCGAAGGGGGGTGTCCCTGAATGATAGTTTAAAAATGTGGTCACCCTACTGCAAGGGTGTCAGTGCATGACCAATATAACAGTGGTCCCTGCCTGGGGACAGCAGCAGCCAACCATACCTGTAGCTATCCTGAGCAAGAAGTGAAGCTTGAGGTGTTTTTATAATTAAAATTAAACTGCAATGGGCATATCTGTTCTCTACCCTGGTACGCTAGCTACACTGCCCTGTTTTCAAACTGATCCGCAGTGCAGCCATAGACTTCTGTTATTACCTGCGGGTGTGGTGTGCTTTCAGAAAATGCACAAATGCAATATTTTCCAGGCACGCGTTCCTGAAATTCTCTGTAGTAATGCTGGGTGCTGCAATGACCCTCAACTGGAAACCGTAGACAATAAGAGTGAAGAAATGTTATCAGCACACCAAGGATTCTTCAAGAGTCCAAAGCTTTATTCACATAGTCACACGGTACACATAAAAGGGGTGGTAAAGAGTACCAAAGTAGAGACTACATCCTCACAGCACTTTCCTTCTCTTCCTATGATGTGAGAGCAGCCAACCACTGACCTACTGTAGATGGAACTCCCCTTCTATATGCTTTGTCCAGCAGGGGGCTGCACTCTTCAGAAAAGCCTGGGAAAGCCTGGCTGTCAGAGTAAACCTTTACCTACCAAACAGCAACACTCTGCAGCTTACCCAGTAGAAGATAATGAGCACACTCAACACAGTAATACCTCAGTAAGCACCTGCTTGATGTAACAAAGATGCCAACCTGTCCCTTGTTTATGCAATGTGGAGAGTTCATTCTCTATGCGATTGTCCTCCTGGTGCTGGTCAAACACTGAAAGAGAAAATACTTCAATGACAAGACAATTCGATCTCTTGACAAATTGCTCTCCAATTGACGATTGAGTTGGCTTTAGATGAGGGAGACCTGCAACTTCTTATAAATTCTTTACTATATGAAATGTGTCCAAATTCAGCAGACATTTTCAGTGCTGGAGAGAGCTGCAGACTTTTGACAAATATACAGTGCAACCTCTGAGACCTTGGCAGGGTGAGCGGTGAGCATTTAGTACAGAGGGGCAGCCAGGTGCACAAACAATAATCCTGGCGTGAGAATTTGACACTCCCAGGTAGGCTCTATACCTTGAGGCATTTTAAATACATTTTTTATATCTCACTGGAGCAGGCCTTTAAAACGGATAGATTCTGATCTAGATTAAGATCTACTATAATTTCACTATAATTTTGTAATTTCATTGTGAATTTGTTTTTACAATGACAATAAATCAAATCAATCAAATAATATATGTATGTGGGGTGAATCCTATAACCAGTGTTAAACCACTCATTTTCTTGGAGTGTTTCTAGACATGGGACGACGATGTCATCATTCTCCACACCTGCACAAGGATTGCAGAAATATGATTAATAAATGTGCATACATACATAACTGTATGCATGAATTAGCATATATACATAGATTTGCACTGTGATATGTATCTGCATGTTGCTACATTCAAAACACTCAAGCTGCATTTTCTAAATCCAATGTGCTTTCTGTCTGGATCAGCAAGTTGTCTGCATTGAAGTGAGGTTGTATTATCTATGATGTCATAGTTCTTTGGTGATTAGGCTATGTTTTTACTAATATGAAGTGTCACATGGTCTGTATAAAATGGATAAGCTGTGTGTGTGTGTGTGTGTGTGTGTACATAAGGCATCAGTGGTGTACATTATCTCTAGAAAATTAATAGGCTGTGTTCTCCTATATAATATGATATGTCGGTGATGCCACTTGCCACCTGGTAGTGATTGGATAAGCTGTAGTCTCCTAAATATATTGCATTTCTGTGATGTCACTAGTAAATTTTCATTAGAAGAAAGCATCTCTGTAATGTCAATGGTCTCTAGGGATTGGATAGGCTGTATACTCATGGATATGTCACCAACTGATGTCCCTAATAACCTCACCTCTTTCAGACAGCACATTTGAGTCCTAGACCCCTACTCAGACTACAGTCTGGTCCACGAAAAACAAAAAATGGCCCAACTGTACCTGCATCTCCCAGTTTAACTGCTGTTGTACAGGGATTACAGGAAGCTGATATAAAAACAGAATTGGCTACTTTTAATTTCTGCCTGGACTCTTGGGTTCAGCTTTAATGTTTAGATAAATGAGAAAAAGAACATTCCCAGTAAGGCTGCTGGTATACTCCTTCAAAAATTACTTCCATAGCACAGTTGGGTTGTAGCTGGGGTCAGCATTCTTAAAGTGATGCTTGGTAAAATGTATAGGATGCAATATTCTTAGCTGCCAGTAGATGCTGCTGTAACCTTCAACTCTGACCAGCAAACCAACTACTGTACTGTCAGTCGGCTAAATGTACCTGGGTTCAGCTTGCTAGAGGTTCATTGAACTGTGCTGAGCGTTAATCCAAACCCCACTGAAGTCAATGAGAGCGAAATCTTCAAAATCATTTATGGTCACTTTCAAAGCTAATAGGCAAGACATTGTAGAACAAATGGCATGAGCACAGACAGCCCGGGGCAATATGTGTTAATGTAAAGAAAAAATAAAATTGAAATACCATTTGGTGGGGAGCAGGGATTTTATTGCTTAAAGAGAAACCTAAAAATGCCCAATTATTTTAAAAATAATGATTGGGGGATGCCCTAAATGTGTAACTTGGCACCACTGTACAATGTATATAATGTGCTAAAGCAAAAGGAACATTTACAAATAAAACAAAAAAATGCGGTTTAAATGGCTGGTAAATTTCCCTGCCAGCGTGGTTTCCTCTGAAAACAAAAAGCAGGGCAACATACTCCCCCGAAAAATACTAAATATCTTTGGGGCAGAGACATACACACACACACACACACACACACACCTTTCTTCTTGCATGTGACAGTATCAAGATTAAGGCCTCATGCACATAGGCATTAGAAAAAACGAACTGCAAAGCCACTACCAATGCCAGGAAAAAGCAGCTGTAAAAACATGCTTTTAGTAGCTTTTTGCATTGGCCTTAATGCACGTTTATGCATGCTTTATGCATGCTTTTCACCGTTTCTCTACCTCTATTCAAAATCAATGGTTCCCTATGAGAGTCCATTGATATGAATAGAAGTCGCACCAGAAGTCGGTTCATGATGATCCGACTTGCAGTGCAGCTTGTGCATTGAGGATCTTGAAGGGGAACCCTCTCCAAAAAACAAACAAAAAAAAAACTGGTGTAGGGTTTCCCCCAAGAACATACCAGACCCTTCGGTCTGGTATGGATTATAAGCAGAACCCCCACACCAAAATCAATACCAGACCCTTAAACGAGCATGCAGCCCGGCAGGTCAGGAAAGGTGGCACGAGCCAGTGCTCCCCCCCCCCCCTCCTGGACCATATCAGGCCACATGCCCTCAACGTGGGGGAAGTGGGTGCTTTGGGGCAGGGGGGCCCTGCGCCCCCCATCCCAAAGCACCTTGACCCATGTTGATGGGGGACAAGGGCCTCTTCCCGACAACCCTGACCGGTAGTTGTCAGGGTCTGGGGGCCGGGGGGGCTTATCGGAATCTGGAAGCCCCCTTTAACAAGGGGCCCCCCAGATCCCGGCTCCCCACCCTATGTGAATGGGTATGGGGTACATTGTACCACTACCCATTCACCCAAATAAAGTGTCAAAAATAAAAACAGTACACAGGTTTTTGACAATGTAATTTATTAAAGCAGCTCCGGCGTCTCTTCTGACGATTTCTTCTCCCTCTGGCGATGTCTTCATCCTACGGTTCTTCTCTTCTCTCCGCTAAGGTCTTCTCCGGCTGCCAGTTCTTCTCTCTCCGCTGATGGCTTCTCCCTCTGTTCTTCCTCCTGATGTTCCGCCAATGCGGGGGGTGGGGTTGCCTCAGGCTGGAGCTCAGAAGGCTGCCCTGGAAGGATACTCACCACTGGAGGTAGTTGGAGGGATTCAAGTTGAAGAGACAGTGAGTAGATCAGCACGATACAGGAATAGACTAGGGGAAATGCTGCCAGCTGTAGCTGTGCTCTCTTGAAGACAGCTGTGTGCCAATCTTTATTAAACCTTGCCCTGGAGAATTGCTGTGTGTGTGTGTGTGTCAGTCAGGAGGACTGGGAACAGAGAAGCAGCCAGGTGTGGCTGGTGGAAGCCAGGTGGGCTAGAATTTTCTGCAAGCAGTGGAACTGGGATCAGTGGTCACAGGGAAGCAGAAGAAAAGGTTACATGTTGTTTCACCCCATATGTGCTACTTTTCAAGGGACTGAGATTTCCTGCCTGTAATGGGCGCTCTTTCTGAACTGACAAAAAGCCTGTTAATTCCATCAGGAGTGAACCAGCAGAAGCTGTGCAAAGAGGAACAACGTTTGTGCAGGTGGAAGGAAGAATAGGAGTCTGTAAATAGGAAGTGTCCCTTAAGTTGAATTGTTGTCACACTGGACATCCCACAGCCCCTTACCCTATCCAAGTTATCATCCCCTAATAAAAATACAAAAACAAGCCAAAGACAGATTTCTGTGTCCGGGTGAAAGAAGGAAATGCTGAGTGACTGGCTGTGCAGCAGTGGGGAACCCTTTCACTTGCATTGCCTATGGGGGTAGTGTTACATATGTCCATATTAACTATGAACAATTGGAGACATGAAAGTGACAGCAGGAACCTGCAAGAGGTGATAGTGGTGTCACCATCTGCAGTCTTGTCAAGTTGTCCTAAAATCCAGTGTCACCCTGTTGTCTTTCACCCCTCTCACCTTACATGAGGTACAATCTCCCTTCAACAGAGACCTGACCCGGTCCTCATACCTGTATAGTTACCTAGTGTCCTATATTTTATCCCAAAAATTTAATTTCTTCCTCAGTTTAGGCCAATATGTATTCTGCTACATATTTTTGGTAAAAAACAAAATCACGTATATTGATTGGTTTGAGCAAAAGTTATCTCGTCTACAAAATAGGGGATAGATTTATGGCATTTTTTTTTATTATTATTAACCACCTCGTGCCCGCCGTACGACTATGTACGGCCGCAAGGTGGCTCTTAAATGCCGGGAGGCCGTCTTTTTACGACCTCCGCTCCTCTGGCCACTGGGGGGCGCGTGCGCACGTGCCCGGCGCGTCACTGTAATGCCGATGCGCGTGCATGGCGGCCGCGATGTCCGCCAGGTACCCGCGTTTGGCCGGTACACAGACAAGGACGTGGATCTCTGTGTGTAAACACAGAGATCCACGTCCTGTCAGGGAGAGGAGACCGATGCTGTGTCCCTTGTACATAGGGACACAGATCGGTCACCTCCCCCAGTCAGTCCCCTCCCCCCACTGTAGTAATCACTCCCAGGTCACACATTTAACCCCTTCCTTGCCCCCTAGTGTTAACCCCTTCCCTGCCAGTCACATTTATACAGTAATCAGTGCATATTTATAGCACTGTTCACTGTATAAATGTGAATGGTCCCAAAATAGTGTCAAAAGTGTCCGCTGTGTCCGCCATAATGTCGCAGTCACGAAAAAAATCACTGATCGCCGCCATTACTAGTAAAAAAAAAAATTATAAAAATGGCCTAAAACTACCCCCTATTTTGTAAACGCTATAACTTTTGCGCAAACCAATCAATAAACGGCAATTGCGATTTTTTTTTTTTTTTTTACCAAAAATATGTAGAAGAATACGTATCGGCCTAAACTAAGGAAAAAATTTTTTTTTTCAAAAAAAATTCGGATATTTATTATAGCAAAAATAAAAAAATATTGTTTTTTTTCAAAATTGTCGCTCTTTTTTGTTTATAGCGCAAAAAAAAAAAATCGCAGAGATGATCAAATACCACCAAAAGAAAGCTCTATTTCTGGGAAAAAAAGGACGTAAATTTTGTTTGGGAGCCACGTCGCACAACCACGCAACTGTCATTCAAAGCGTGACAGTGCCGAATGCTGAAATTTCGCCTGGGCTGGAAGGGGGTATATGTGCCCAGTAAGTAAGCAAGTGGTTAATAACATTATTATTATTATTTTTTTTTACTAGTAATGGCGGCGATCTGCGATTTTTAGCAGGACTGTGACAGATCGGCCACTTTTGACACTTTTATTTTTTTGGGACCATTGACATTTATACAGCGATTAGAGCTAAAAATAGCCACTGATTACTGTATAAATGTCACTGGCAGGGAAGGGGTTAACACCAGGGGGGCGATCAAGGGGTTAAGTGTTCCCTAGGGGAGGTGTTTCTAACTGTATGGGGGCTGGCTGACTGGAGGAGGAGAGCGATCACTGTTCCAAATCACTAGAAACAGCAGATCTTACTCTACTGCCCTGACAGAAGGGGTGGGTCTGTTTACACTGACAGATCCCCATTCTGCCTGTCTCTGGAGCGATCACAGGTGGCCGCCGGACCCGCTGGTTGGCTCTCCCGCTAGCGAATGGACGCGTGCCCACAAATCGCTGTGTACGCGCCGACGTACAATGATGGCGATTCGCGCAGGGGAGCCACCAACCTGTCACAGTACAATGGTGGCAGCTGGTCCGTAACTAGTTAAGGCACGCCTGATAGAGAAATTCACATTCACTGACTTTTATATTATGAATTTTACTGATCTGTGCTGTAAGAGACAAATATAGCAACATTACCCAGAAACAAAGCATTGCTGCCTTCCTATGTGTCGGGACATTTTGTAGGGTTTTTTTTTTCTCCCTGACTGTATTTGAGCCAATAACTGCATTAGTGGACAGGGTGGTGTCATGGAATGTGGCCCACACTAAAATTGTGCATGTTACAATAAAAAGTTCTTCAGCAAAGCATGTGAAGATCTGCCTTAACTGTCAGACATGGTAATCAGTGCTCCTCTCTGCCTCTACTGGCAGGGTGCTGCGGAATAAAACGCAGATGATAAAACCATCAATATTATTGTTCCAGAGATGTCATCAGCTGTCAAGCTGGCATCGGCTATCATCCTCGTTTTATTCAGCAAATGCCGAAACCCCCAGCAGCCAGTCAGTTAATCTCTCATCATGTCTAATGTAAGCTGACATCTGATTGGTTGGTTTGTGTTACCGGCTTTAGGCTATGATTTCTATACCACATAATTACAGGTTAGATCAGTGGTGGTCACATGATATCGGGGGCCTTGGGTGTGGTCCCTGATGTTACCAAAGGGCTGCACATAATATTCAGGGAATTTATGCTTCAGAAAATTGCAAATATGTAACCAGGAGATGGTTATAGACTGTAAACATGTATAAGAATTGTTGAAAATGGGGATTCTTTAGGACATAGGTCTTCTGGTGGTGATTAAGTGAGGTCCGGAGTGACAAAACAAAGTGACAGAATAACGTAGGGCCGGGCATGACTGTGTGTATAGTAAGCCAACAAGGGGTTAAAAATTAAATGGAATGGTGAAGGAGAGGGGCTGAGGTAAAATGGTGAGGAGGGGAGGAGCAGTTTAAATTAAGGGGGCGGGTGTCTCCCGGGAGTCAGTCAGCATGGAAGAAAACCATTGGGCCTTCAGGAAAAAACTTAAGACCCACCTCTTCTGATGGATTAGGATGTCACTGGATGCAAGCGCCTTGAGGCGATTTAGTTCGCATTTGTAGCGCTATACAAGTTATTCACTCACTCACTCAGCAAGAAAGAACAGGAGGAGGCAGTTTTTTACTCTGCTCCACCATACTCTGACCTCATGGCGGACATTGACTTGATTTTTGCGCGCCTGCGGTCGGCGGTGGCGACGAGGGGAGTGGACTGGTTGGAGGAACAGGTGGGGGGCTGCTACAGGACCAGGCAGGGGGGTGACAGGGCGGGGGGGGACCGTCACCACGCGCTCGGCGGTCTAGGCCGCCGGAGCATTATTCACCTGGCCCTTTTGCAGGGCGCAGCATCACCCTAGGAGCCCCCACGCGGACCCCCCCCGGCCAAGCGGGGCCCCGCTTCGGCCGCCGGTGGGGTCGGACGGTCGCCTAGTCAGCGGCGGAGTTCGGGGGCGGGGCTACAGGCCGCAATGGCGCCCGGTCACCCACGTCTCGGCGGATTCAATCAGTGTCCACGGTCCCCTCCTCCTCTCCAGGAACAGCAAGGGGGGAGACTCAGTGTGGGAGGTGCAGGGATGTGGCCGGTGGGCCATCCAGGAACGCGGCAGCCGGCTCCATGGCAGTGGGGAGGCCTGAATCCATGAGGCGGGAGGTCGGACGGGCTGTGGGACCGGCCAGAGGTCCAGCTCGAGAAGGCACAGGAGTTGCAGCAGCGACGGCCGGGTCACAATCGAGAGGTCGATCCGGCACCGGGCTGGGATCCACAGCCGCCAGGCCAGCTTCTCCTGGGGGGTTGCAGTCACCATTGATGCCGGCCGACAAAGATCGATCGGAGGGTGAGGTGTCTGAGTCGGATGGGGAAGATGGCCAGGAGGACTCGCCATCGGTGGAGGTGCCCACGACGTCTGTGGGGACCGGGCCCAGTCAGCCTGGTAAGTCTATGCTAAGTTCTTCCTATGATTTGTCTTCCGCATTGTGTAAATTGTTGGGGGTGGGGGTCTGGGGGTCACTGTGTCTCAGCCGGTTTTGCCCCCCGGTTTCCCCGGGGGGGCGGGCGCCTTGCCTGCCACCCCTGGTGCAACGGGTGGCATTCAGGATTTGTTGGGGTGGTTAAGGGATCTGTTACAACGCTTTGCGGGGGGTCCTAGTGTGCCCCCTCAGGCTAGGCCATGGGTGGGGGGGTCTACGGGGGGATCCGGGGTGGCAGGTACCCCCTCATTGGTGGTGGTCGACCCCCCTCGCTGCTGGGGCAGGTGTTAGCGGAACGTCGGTGGACAAAGGGGTGGAGCCGTCGGCTCCCACTAGAGTAGATATTGTCCGAATTGCTGATGCGGCCAGGTGTGAGGTTTATGTGTGCTATGAGGGGCCGTTAGGGGCGCATTTGAAACAGGAGGTGAGAGAGAAGAACGGAAAGGGTGAGTATGTAGAAATTTTTTCCTTGCTTCCGTTAGAAAAATTCAATTTGGATAGGGTTAAGCCCGATGATTCAAAAAAGGAGGATGAGGAGAAGAGGAGGTACAGACTTATTCCTCGGACATTTAGCAACTGGCTGCAGGCCTTTGCTATAATGGCCAGTGTCATTGGGGAGAAGAGCCCAGAACACTGTTCTGCGCTGTTCTGCAACATGGATGCTATTGGGGAGGCTCATAGTGTATGGGGGGACGGGTTGGCTACGGTACGACGAACAGTTCCGTCAACGGCAGGCGGTCAGTCCTGCTCTTAGGTGGGACCACAAGGACATCAGTCTTTGGATGCATCTTATGTCGTCCCCACGAGCACCGAGTCAGTTTCTTCAGGGGGGGGTCGGGGGAACATCCACCTCTGAACTGCTGGCTGGAAAGAAATAGGGGGTGTGCTGGCAATTTAATGAGGGCACATGCAAATTTGGGGGAGCCTGTCGTTTCAAGCATGAGTGCTCCGGGTGCGGGGGCGGTCACCCCTTGTCCCGTTGTTTCAAGAAAGGGAAGCGTGCCGGGGAGCCTATAAACAAGAGGGAGGATGCCGGTGAGGGAGAAAGGATGCAGCCTTTCCTAAATAGGTACCCGGACAGGGTGGCAGCTAGGTTGCTGGCCTCTGGGTTTTCCGATGGTTTTGTCATACCGTGTTCTTTGACGGAGGTGCCTCCTCTGGCGAGGAATTTACGGTCGGTATTGGAACACCCGGAGATGGTTGCTGACAAATTGGCCAAGGAGGTGGAACTGGGGCGCTAGGGGGGACCATTTAAGGACAAGCCACTGCAGGAGTTGGTGGTCTCTCCTCTGGGGGTGGTGCCCAAGAAGGAACCCGGGAAATTCCGCCTTATTCACCCCCTTTCCTAAGGGGGGGTCGGTGAATGATGCGATAGTTCCTGAAGCATGTACGGTGTCTTACGCATCATTTGACGCTGCTGTGCGTTGGGTCAGGCGTTATGGTCGGGCGGCGCTTATGGCAAAGTCTGACATTGAATCTGCATTCCACCTGTTACCAGTACACCCAGACAGCTTTCGGCTGTTGGGATGCTATTGGCAGGAAGAATTTTATGTGGATAAGTGTTTACCCATGGGTTG
The DNA here is from genome assembly GCA_029206835.1 of Rana muscosa. Classification (NCBI taxonomy): domain Eukaryota; kingdom Metazoa; phylum Chordata; class Amphibia; order Anura; family Ranidae; genus Rana; species Rana muscosa. The sequence continues at coordinate 201,727,818 of CM055125.1, forward strand.
CTCTATTTCGTGCGCCTTGTTTGAGGCATTCAGTTCCTTTTTGGAATGGGTGGTGCGGGACGTGTCAGGATTGGATTCGGTCATCCATTACTTGGATGATTTTCTGTGTGGGGGCCCTCCTTCCTCTAATGTGTGTGCGATTCTGCTGGGTACGTTGCAGCACATTGTAGGGCGGTTCGGAGTGCCTTTGGCAGCTGACAAGACCGAGGGCCCATCCACAGAGCTTAGTTTCTTGGGGATAGTGATTGATTCCATGGCGATGGAATGCAGGTTGCCCGGGGACAAGGTGGTGAATCTTCGGCAGGACATTAGGGGGATGTTGGGTCGCAACAAGGTCCAGCTTATGTTATGTGGGGAATTGGTGCTTGTTAACACTGTGTTTTTATCATTTCAGATGGAGGTTGATCACGCCTTGTCTGGATTTTAGGACATTCCCATGTTTTTTGGGGGGCCAGAAGAGCGGATATGAGGCCGGATGGTAGGCAGCTGGGCATCCCTCGGGGGGAGGCTCGGATTAGGTGGATGGGCATACCAGGTATGGGGTGGAGCAAGGTGCTGCCTGAAGTGCAGCGCTATGCTCGACATGACAGGCCTCCGGACATTTTGGTGCTGCATGTGGGAGGGAATGATTTAGGTGTTAGACCTATTGGGGAACTGATTGCGGCCATTAAGGCGGATTTCTTGACACTCCGCTTGGCTTTTCCGGCCATGTTGCTGGTATGGTCCGACATTATTGCACGGACGACTTGGCGCATGGCAAGGTCGGTGGACAGGCTCAACAAGGCTAGGGTAAAAGTGAACAAGGTTGTGGGTAGATTTGTGGTGAGAAACGGGGGTTTAGTCATTAGGCACACAGATTTGGAGGTTAATGTGAGTATGTACCTCCGAGGAGATGGTGTTCACCTATCCGAGGTGGGTATCGATCTGTGAGTGCTGGGTCTCCAGGATAGGATTCAGCGGGCCCTGCGGGTGTGGAGGGGCCCTTAAGGGTAAGGTATTATCCTCTAGGGTGAAGAACCAACGGAAAGAGGTAACCCGCTGCAGGACCCAAAAATAGATAACACCGCTCACACTCTTTATCAAGGAGGATACTGGGCATGTGGCATGGTGTGTCCCACTTGCTAGCGGAGGTAAGCAAGAAAGGGATCTGTGTGCTAAAACTGTATTAAAGTCAAATAGCGACGTACGGGTATGGCGATTTGTGTGAAGTGCTTAATGGCATAGCTCAGTGTTTCTCAACTCCAGTCCTCAAGGTGCCCCAACAGGTCATGTTTTCAGGCTTTCCACTATTTTGCACAGGTGATTTGATCAGTTTCACTGCCTTCGTAATTACATAGCCGTTTCGTCTGTGAGAAATCCTAAAAACATGACCTGTTGGGCGCCTTGAGGACTAGAGTTGAGAAACACTGGCATAGCAAAAGCTCAGGTTTTGTGAGATTGGAGGACCTGTGATTCCTTTGAATCAGCTAGGAAGACTACTTATATGGGGGCCATAATTGTCTACATATGTGTATGTTGAGGTTGTTATATGTTTATGTAGCAGGGTATCGTTTTACCCGCAAGACTACGTTTCCCAGCACGCTTTGCGGCACCCAGGGTGCCATTCCCCGCGCAAGGACTGCTGGGGTGGACTTTAAAAGGGGAGAGGCGGGGTTCGCTCGGTCTCTTGGAACACCGCCCTCCTTGCAAGAGGATCTCCTGCACTCACCTTCCGCTCGCGCTAGGTCCGAAGCCTGGGCCTTGCGTTCTTTTGTTCCAGAGAGCCCTTCCGTTCCGCTGGGGAGTTGGTGAGGCATCCGATCCACCTGAGGTGCCATCATCTTCTGAAGAACCGAGGACTCGATGCATCACGGACACGGTGACGCCGCTCACAGTGGCGGAGGAGCCGGACAGGAGTCGGTCCGGTCTGGGTGAGAGAGCGTCAGCTCAGAACCTTATAGGAATAACTTTGTGCCTATTGACTTTGCTTAGGCCCCCCCTCTTTGAACACAGTTATACTTTGGAGAGACTGTGCTGAACTGAGTTTGTCGGTCTCTCCATCTTTGCCTGGTTGGCTAACATCTGTTACCCCCTTTTACTGGATTACAAATTGGTTTCTCCATGTGCACCACCGACAGTTGCTAGCGAAGATTCTCCAGCGAACTATACCCTAAGTTATAGTCAGGCCTGACTGGGTAGTTTAGGACTTTGCTGGGCGCCATTTTATTGCTCATGAGGGAGGATTGCAGCAGTGGGATTGATGTGTTATTGCATTATTGACTGTTATACCCTTTTAATGTGCGCACCTATACTGCAGGGATCTGCATAGAACATTTTTGTACAAATTACTCTGTTATCTTTCTACTTCCAGTAAAGAATTATAGTTAAGTAATTTGGTGGTGAGTGTCAATTACTGTGCTGGTATACAAGGGGGGGTTGTACTGTATAATAGTGTATCGAGATAATACAATTGTGCCATCCTCCCCTGTCCTAACTGTGTCAGAGAGAAGTCAGAGCCAATTGCCAGGGGTTGGTAGCAGTGCATTACAGGGGCCCAAACAAACAAGCAGCCCTCTTAAGCTGGGGGTATCGCTACACGTGGGGGCTCGTCCGGGATCCGTGTATATTGCACGCTGCGATCAAGGCGGCCTGAAATATCAGCATGGACTCGCAGGCAGTAATAGAATGGTGCGCAGAGGAGGGCGTGGATCCACTCCGGGCGGTAGTTCTTGAACTCCCGGGAGAAAGAAGAGATAAAACAACTAATAATGTCAATCTCCCCAAAATGGAAAGCATGGCCGGTAGATGTGAAGACAAATGCCACGGGGACATATACACTAATAGAGTGGACAAGAGGAGTCCCAGAGGAGTTCAAAGGGCAAAGTATAAAAGACTTAGATGACAGAACATATCGCTTAGTGCATACTGGGGCTGTGAAGAAAGAGCCCCCACAGACCTCCCCACAGTTATCTCCGTCACTCCTCTCCAAAATGGGAGGCAGTAGCGAAATGAAAGCACCAAAGTCACCCCTGACCGCCATAGGTCCCGAACTGTTGACTGCTTTGGGGGACTTTGTCGGTAAATGCCAAAATAATAACACAGTGCATGTGGAAGCTGGGTACCGGAAACTTCGGGTGTTTTCAGGAACACAACCTGTGCCACCCGGGGAGGAAGATTTCGATACTTGGATCGAGCAGGCAATGCAGGCAGAAGAAGGTTGGGAAGTTCCAGAAGCGCAGAAGAAGCAGCGCATTAGTGAGAGCTTGAAAGGCCCTGCTGCTGAGGTGTAGTGATGAGCCGAACACCCCCGGGTTCGGTTCGCACCAGAACCCGCGAACGGACCGAAAGTTCGCGCGAACATTAGAACCCTATTAAATACAATGGATGCGAACGTTCGGATTCTAAAGTGCTAATTATAACGACTATTATCCATGTTATTGTCCGAAACAGAGTTTGGGAACCCGGCTTCTGCACCAGGGGACATGTATCAATGCAAAAGAAGTTTTAAAAACGGACGTTTTCCCGGGAGCAGTCATTTTAATGATGCATAAAGTGAAAAAAAAAGTCAAATATTCCTTTAAATATTGTACCTGGGGGGTGTCTAAAGTATGCCTGTGAAGTGCCACGTGTTTCCCGTGTTTAGAACTGTCCCTGCACAAAATAACATTTCTAAAGTGAAAAAAGTCATTTAAAACTGCTTGCGGCTTTAATGCAATGTCTTGTCCCGGTAATATGGATGAAAATCTTTAGGAAAAATGGCATAGCTACCCCATCAACCCCCCCCCCCCCCCACCCCAGCCCATTACCAGCCCCTTTGGGTCTTGTATGAATATTAAGGGGAACCCCGCACACAAAATAAAAAAGGACCTATATACTCTGAACAGCCGTATACAGGCGGTGCATACAAGACAGGGACTGTAGGTTTGTTCTTATGTAGAATCTGTTTATAATTTTGAACAGCTGCATTGTTTAAGTGGAGCTCCATGGCAAATTCCTTTTTTTTAGCTTTTTGTAAAACATAGGGAACGGTTATCACCCCTGTCACATTTTTTTTGCTGTCTGTGCCCCTGTTCAGAACATTTCACCTCACTTTGCGTCCCAATGACAACTGTTTTTGAAATGTGGTGTTTTTATTGAAACAAGGATTGGTGATAGAGCATCAGTAGAGAGGAGACACCTTTCTCCCATATTAACTCTTACAGGAGAGAATTTTCCTTCCAAGGGGTAGATTTCCTCTCACTTCCTGTTGTCTTCTTCCGTTTGCAAGTAGTAGTAGTTTGTAAGTTGGATGTTTGAAAGTAGGGACCTTTCGTATATACTCTGCAGAAATTGGCCCCTTAGGTGTTGGTGTTGGCACAACACTGAAAGCACTCAGTTATTCTTGGTGGGTGCTGGAACGCCCTTCTGTCAAGTATAATATCAGGAATTGTAATAACATATAATTGTTGATCAGTGGTAGTAAAAATTGGGCCTTTGATGGTGGTGCTGGTGCCCCAACACTGTAAGGCCTGACAGTTACTCTTGGTGGGCGCAGCAATGCTCCCTGCTGTGAATTATTAGATCAATAATTATAATTGCATGCCCCTGTTGAACAGGGGCTGAAAAATTGGGCCTTTGGTGGTGGTGGTGATGGTGGTGCTGGTGCCACAACACTGTAAGGCCTGACAGTTACTCTTGGTGGGCGCAGCAATGGGCCCTGCTGTGAATTATTAGATCAATAATTATAATTGCATGCCCCTGTTGAACAGGGGCTGAAAAATTGGGCCTTAGGCACTGGTGGCACAACACTGCAACCCCTCACAGATACTGTACTTGGAGCACAGCAATGAGGCCTGTTGCAAAGTATTGCATCAAAAATTTTAATTACACGCCCCTGTTAAACAGGGGCTGAAAAATTGGGCCTTAGCCACTGGTGGCGTCACCCATAAACCAAAATGATCTTCCAAGCTATCATCGTTAATCGTATCATTGAGGAGGAGGAGGAGGATAGCCAGTCAACATAACAGCACAGGCACTCAGCATCAGCATCAGTCTTGAAGGGATGTGACATTTTAAAATCAATTAGTCTGTTATATCAGCATCTGGTGTGTGGTAGCTGGTGGTGATCCAAGACTGGTTCATCTTGATGAAAGTCAGTCGATCAACCGAGTCGGTGGACAGGCGCACCCTGTGATCCGTGACAAATCCTCCAGCAGCACTGAATGTGCGTTCTGAAAGAACGCTGGATGCAGGACAGGCCAGTAGCTCAATTGCATACTGTGCAAGCTCTGGCCAGTGATCCATCCTCAAGACCCAGTAAGCCAGAGGATTTTCGGTGGGGAATGTGTCCAAGTCTGACCTTGCCCCTAGGTATTCCTGGACCATGTATATCAGACGCTGGCGATGGTTGCTGGAAACGATCATACTTTGGGGCTGCGGACTAAAGAATTGTCTGAACGCATCGGTCAGACGGCCACTTTCCCCACCGCTCCTTCTTTGACTGCCCGAAGCCTCAGCAACTTGTTGTCCAGGACCAGGAGTTTGTAACCTCACAGTCTCTGGGAACGCGTTGCACAGACCTTTCTGCAAGGCCTCTCGGAGTTGTCTCATCCTCTGCTCCCTCTGCGACGGTACGATAAGGTCCGCAACCTTACCCTTGTACCGTGGATCAAGGAGAGTGGCCAGCCAGTAATGGTCCCTCTCCTTGATCCGAAGAATACGAGGATCCTTCCGCAGACTTTGCAGGATCAGGGAGGCCATGCAGCGTAGGTTAGCTGAGGCATTCAGTCCGGAGTCCTCTGGGTCACTAAGGACGACATGATCCGCAGCCACCTCCTCCCAGCCACGTACAAGTCCACTGGTTTCTTGGGACTGTAAATCATCCCTAAAAGACTGCTGCTGATGATGCCGAGTGCCAGCCTCCACCTCCATGCTGACACAATCCTCCTCCTCCTCCTCCTCCTCCTCTTCCTGTGCGATGGGTGGGACAGAAGGAACACTGTCTGGGTAAAGGGGGCCTTGAGAGGCAAGGAAGTCCTCCTCTTCCTGCCTCTGTTCTGCCTCAAGTGCCCTGTCCATTATTCCACGCAGCGTGTGCTCCAACAGGTGGACAAGAGGTACAGTGTCACTGATGCATGCACTGTCACTGCTCACCATCCTCGTGGCCTCCTCAAATGGTGCCAGGACAGTGCATGCATCCCTGATCATGCCCCACTGGCGTGGTGAAAAAAACCGAGCTCCCCTGACCCTGTCCTGTTGCCGTAGTCGCACAGGTACTCATTGATGGCCCTCTGCTGCGTGTGCAGCCGCTGCAGCATGGCCAACGTTGAGTTCCACCTGGTGGGCATGTCACATATAAGGCAGTTCTTGGGCAGGTTCAACTCCTTTTGAAGCTCAGCCAGGCGAGCACTGGCATTATAAGATCTGCGGAAATGCACACAGACTTTCCTGGCCTGCCTCAGGACATCCTGTAAGCCTGGGTACCTGCCCAAGAACCGCTGCACCACCAGGTTAAGGACGTGAGCCATACAGGGCACATGGGTCAGTTGTCCCTGTCGGAGGGCGGAGAGGAGGTTGGTGCCATTGTCGCAAACCACCATTCCTGGCTTAAGCTGGCGTGGCGTCAACCACCTCTCGGCCTGCCCCTGCAGAGCAGACAGGACCTCTGCCCCAGTGTGGCTCCTGTCCCCCAAACACACCAGCGCAAGCACGGCATGGCATCTTTTTGCCTGCGTACTTGCGTAGCCCCTTGAACGCCTACGGAGCACCGCTGGTTCTGAGGACAAACCACAGGAAGAGGCCATGGAGGAAGAAGAAGAGGAGGGGGTGGAGGAGAGAGGTGTGTCACAACCAGTAGTAGCATTTTGGAGGCGTGGCGGTGGAACAACCTCCAACACTACTGCACCTTGTCCTGCATCCTTCCCAGCTGCCAAAAGAGTGACCCAATGGGCCGTGAAAGAAAGGTAACGTCCCTGTCCATGCCTGCTGGACCATGAGTCAGCGGTAATATGCACCTTACCGCTGACCGCCCTGTCCAGCGAGGCCAAGACATTGCCTTCCACATGCCTGTAGAGAGCCGGAATAGCCTTCCGTGCGAAAAAGTGGCGTTTGGGAACCTGCCACTGAGGAACCGCACATTGCACAAACTCACGGAAGGGGGCCGAGTCTACCAACTGAAAAGGCAGCAGTTGAAGCGCTAGCAATTTAGCCAAGCTAGCATTCAACCGCTGGGCATGTGGATGGCTGGGAGTGAACTTCTTTCGACGGTCCAGCAGCTGGGGCAGGGAAATTTGCCTGCTAGAATCGGACGTCGGTGTACTGCTAGCAGAGTGCCCGCAAGTACTTGGCTGTGACACACCTAATTCTACACCTTCATTCCTCTCAGAGCAGGTTTCAGAGAGGACTGAAGGTATACTGGGGTTGGAGATCCCAGCTGATGCGGTGCAAGAAGAGGTCAGCTTTGTTCTTTGGTGTGGGTCTTTAAGGTAGGCTTGCCAACGAGCTGCATGGCAGGTCAACATATGTCTGATCAAGCATGTGGTGCCCAAGCGGCTGATGTTTTGGCCACGCGATATACGCTTGAGACATAGGTTGCAAACAGCAGCTGTGCGATCTGATGCACTCGCCTCAAAAAAGGCCCACACCAAAGAACTTTTTGAATGACGGGCAGAGGCAGCGCCCTGCACAGGCAGAGCTCTGCGGTGTGATTCCGTCGGTGTGCTGCCCATACGCTGGCCACTCAAGGGCATCCTGCCTCGTTGGAGATGTGCCTCCTCCTCATCCTCCTCATCCTCCTCCTCCTCCTCCTCTCTCCTATTAGGCACCCACGTGGAGTCAGTGACCTCATCATCCCCTCCCTCCTCATCACTGGAGCCAATCTGGCAGTATGCTGCAGCTGCTGGAACATGACTGCCAGATTGGTGTCCTTCTTGAGCATCCCCTCTCTCTGCTCTCACGCTGCTGCCTTCCTCTAGCTGGGTATCCTCATCAGATCCTTCCAAACGCTGGGCATCCTCCTGGAGCATGTACCCAACACTGTGCTCAAACAGTTCGGGGGACTCCTCAGGAGGAGGGCATGGTGGGTCTAGGGAAGGATTGACTAATGAAGATAATGATACCAGAGAAGAGGACGCTTTGGCAGCTGCTTTGCCAGTACCCTGAGCCTGGGTGAGAGAGGATGAGGAGGATGAGGTGGGCTTGGTCATCCACTCTACCAAGTCTTCGGCATGATGTGGCTCAACATGTCCAGCTGCCGAAAACAAGGACAAGCGTGTCCCATGGCCATGTGCTGATGACAATGCACCGCGTACACGACCAGCACTGTTGCCCCCAGACACAGAGCCTGCTTGCCCTCTTTTTTTGCCTCCTGACTGTCTGCCTCTCCTTGGTTGCCTTCCAGACATTTTAATGGATGGCCTGCAGGGAGATGGGAAAAACAGCAATAAGGGCTACCTTCAGGTGTATATTGTGCAGGAGGCTTAGCAACAATGACACTGACACTGTCCCCTGCCTATCCTTCTCTGTCCCTAAACACAAGGATTGAAAATATGGAACAGCAAAATTGGTTTAGAACAGAATAGCACACTGTCAGTTTCACTCACTGTACCTCTCTGTCCCTCAACTCAAGGATTGAAAATATGGTTCAGCAAAATAGTTTTAGAACAGAATAGCACACTGACACTTTCCCTCACTGTCCTACTCTGTCCCTCCCTACAAACAAGATTTAACACAGAATAGCACACTGATAATTTCTACGAGTGTCCTTCTCTGTCCCTAAACTCAAGGATTGAAAATATGGAACAGCAAAATTGGTTTAGAACAGAATAGCACACTGACACTTTCCCTCACTGTACCTCTCTGTCCCTACAAACAAGATTTAGCACAAAATAGCACACTGACACTTTCCCTCACTGTACCTCTCTGTCCCTACAAACAAGGATTAGCACAGAATAGCACACTGTCACTGACACTCTCCCTACCTATCCTTATCTGTCCCTAAACACAAGGAATCCAGGATTATGTAAAGGAAAAATAATGACACTGTCCCTGCCTATGCTTCTCTTTCCCTACTCCGGAACACACTACACAAGGCCGCCGCGCTGGCGGCCTTTTATAGTGTGGGGCGTGTACTAAACCCCCTCAGCAATAATTGGCCACAGGCATCCTGCCTGTGGCCAATCATTGCTCTCCTCGCTGCCGGCGCTGTGATTGGCCAAGCATGCGGGGTCACAGTGCATGCTTGGCCAATCACAGCGCCTGGATGACACTGCGATGGCGTAGTGCATTGTGGGCCGTTCGCGTCACTCGAATTTGGCGCGAACGGCCCAAATCGTTCGATCTTCGTCGAACGATCGAACAGCCGATGTTCGAGTCGAACGTATGTTCGACTCGAACACGAAGCTCATCCCTACTGAGGTGGTGAAAAACCTTAGGTGCAGCAATACTGTGTGTACAGCAATGGATTACTTGTCTATGTTGCAGGAAGAGTTTGGCCAGCTGGAGAAGGTGTTATGCCGCGTACACACGATCGATTTTTTTCGACGGTGAAAACACCGTCGAGAAAATCGACGTGAAAAACGAGGAACAGCTTGTTCCCCCCACACACGGCCGTTTTAAATGACATTTTTTTTTTGGTCGAAAAAAACGACCGTGTGTGGGCTCCGCGGCAGTGTTTCCCTATGGGAAAACTGCCGCCGAAAAAAACGACGGGAATCACGACGAGAAAAATTATAGAGCATGTTCTAATTTTTCTCGTCGTGGTTAATGCCGTTTTTCCCGTCGAGAAAAACGCCAAAAAGCCCACAGACGATCGTTTTTCTCGTCCAAAGGAAAAAATGAAATTTTTCTCGACGGGAAAAACGGTCGTGTGTGTACGCGGCATCAGACTTGGTGTATAAATTTGAACATACCTTCCAACAGCCAAAGGAGAAGTTGTCCGAGTATGTCCGGAGACTGAATAGAATGCTGTGCCAGATTGTACTGAGAAAAGGGATGCAACCGCAGGTCATAGATGCTACCAGGATGAAACAGATCCTAAGAGGAGCCTTACGGTCGGACCCAGTCTGGCTCCACCTGAAGACCTCTGACGGATTCATGGCCCTGAACTACACAGACCTTGTGCGGATCATAAGGGACGAGGAGGCCCTGATGAAGGATCAAGAGGGGTTAGAGAGAACCACCCCGCCTGTTTCGGTAGGAGTCAGAACGACAGTAGTCACAGAACGTGACCCAGAAGTAGAAACCTTGAAGTCTCAAATGGCCCAAGTACTGGACTTATTGACCTCTTTATTGGCCAAGAACCCTGGAGTCAAGGAGAAAGAAGAGATCCAGAGAGAACTGGAACGGAATGTCCCTATTCCAGCATCCCCAAAAATCTGGAAGGAGATTGTCTGCTTAAATTGTGGAGGAGTTGGTCACCCTGACAGAAGGTGCCCCAGTCCAAGAAAGAACCGAGGCACTCAATACCAGCCGGCGGAAAACTTCAGAGGGCCCCGGTAAAGGAGTCAGCCGGGCGCCCGCTACCTACAGAAAGCTCCAAGAAAATCCAGAGACAAGCAGAGGAAAAAGAAGGGCAACAATGCCCCTCCTAAAAACTCCCATACTGTCTGTCGGGAGTTACAATTTGACAACCAGAAAAAGATCAATGCATACCAGGTTCAAAAAGGGTTGAGGTCTAGAGAGAAATGGAAAAAGAAAAAAAAAACATTGGAAAAATCAAAGAGTCCCAGGGAGAAAATATCTCCTAAGAAGTTCCCGGATAAATTGGTTGGGCCCTCCCCTCTAGTCTCCATTCAAGTGGAGGGAGTCTATGCAAAGGCACTCTTAGACACAGGAGCCCAAGTGACTCTCTTATACAGAGACTTTTACCAGAAGCATTTAAGTCACGTACCTTTGCAGAAGCTGGAAGACCTGAAGATAGGGGGAATTGTCACTCGCAGTTTCCCCTACGATGGCTATGTTTCGATCAGGTTGGCCTTTGACCCCTCGGTGACCGGGAAGGCCGAAGCTTTTGACACTTTGGCGGTGGTGTGCCCTCGCCCACCAGGAGCCAATACGATGTCCATGCTGATAGGGACCAACACTGATTTGGTCCGGAGACTGCTGACCCCGTTGGTGCAAGAACGGAGTCCTCCCAGACAGAAGATTCACCCCATGCTGCAACAGGTCTACCAGAAGATGATCCTGGAGCAGAAGGCCCCGGAAGAGGGGATGGGAAGAGTCTGGAGACTGTCTAGAAGAGAGAAGATACTACAGCCTGGTGAGGTGATCTGTCTTCAGGCTACAGTGAAACTCTCCTGGGGGCAGCCAGGTCCCTTTGTGGTCTTGGAACCAGACCCCTTCAACACCCACCAAGGATTGGAAGTACTCCCTGAAGTGGTCCCGTTGAGGGCACTGAAGAAAGCCAAGGGACAGATTCCAGTGAGTGTTAGAAATGTCACAAATTATCCTGTGAAGATCCCAGCCCGGGTGCTACTGGGCAAGATGAACCCTGCTACCCCAGTGACCCTGTCTGAATTGAAGTCAAAAGATGGAGAAGCCACCTTGGAAGAGCTCTGCCTTGAAGATGCAGCCTTGCCACAGAAATGGAAGGAGAGAGCCAAGGCTCAGCTGACTCGGTGGAGGAGAATATTCTCTGAAGATGAGTTTGATGTAGGGTGTGCGAGAAGTGCCACCCATAAAATCCGTCTTCAAGAAGACAAGCCCTTTCGGGAGAGGGTCCGAAGAGTTCCCCTGGCTGATCTGGAAGATTTGCGGGAACAGTTGGCAGAGCTAAAGAGGACAGGGGTCATTAAAGAGTCCAGAAGTCCATATGCCTCCCCCATTGTGGTGGTAAGGAAGAAAAACGGGTCGCTGAGACTCTGCATAGACTATAGGACTCTTAACCGGAGGACCATTCCTGACCAGTATACTACCCCCAGGATAGAAGATGCTCTGCAGAGTCTGTCTGGGGCCAAGTGGTTCAGCCACAGCCAAGGCCTGTCAGGAGCCCCTGCTACCTTCCAGAGGTTGATGGAGAAGACCGTTGGACATGAATCTGATCGAAGTCCTGGTGTACCTAGACGACATCATTGTCTTTGGGAAGACTCTGGAAGAGCATGAAGAAAGGTTAGAGAAGGTCCTGAAACGACTCAGTGAGGAGGGACTGAAACTTTCCAGAGAAAAATGCCAGTTTTATCAATCCTCAGTCCACTATTTGGGGCACATAGTATCTGCTGAAGGAGTATCTACAGACCCGGATAAACTGGAGGCAGTCACCTCCTGGCCCCGACCAACTACAGTGACTGAGCTCAGGTCCTTCTTAGGCTTCTGTTCCTACTACCGTAGATTTGTGGAAGGATTTGCAAAAATTGCCAGACCCCTAAATGAGTTACTGAAGACGGAAGGAGAGGAGGATGATACTGGTCCCAGGAAGCCTGGAGAGTCTGTGGAAGACCAGTGGACAGGGGAGTGCGGGAGGCCTTCCAGATGTTAAAGAAGAGTCTTACCACTGCACCAGTCCTGGCCTATGCTGATCCAAAGAAGCCTTATGAACTGCATGTAGATGCCAGCCATGATGGCCTAGGGGAGGTGCTATACCAAGAGTATGAAGGGCAGTTGCGCCCAGTTGCCTACGTTAGCAGAAGTTTGGCACCCGCTAAAAAGAACTACCCCACCCACAAGTTGGAGTTCCTGGCCCTAAAATGGGCAGTCGTGGATAAACTCAGAGATTACCTGTACGGAGCTGACTTCACAGTAAAGACTGACAATACTCCACTCACCTATCTCTTCACCACGGCTAAGCTGGATGCCACTGGTCACCGTTGGTTGGCCGTCCTAGCCGGGTTCAACTTCAGCCTGAAGTATAGGCCTGGAGCTGGAAACCGTGATGCGGACGCACTGTCCAGAAGAGGCCATGCACCCACCCACCATCCAGAAGATTGGACCCAGGTAACCCCAGATGGGGTACGGGCCCTGTGTCAAGGAGTACAGCTTCAAGCAAGTGGTGGGTCGAGGGCTGACGAGATCAGCGTTTTTGCCGTGGGAGTGCCTAAGTGTTACTGCAATGTGACCCAAGTCGGAGAGGATGACCTACCCAAATTGTCCAAGAAGGACTTAAGGAGAGACCAGCTGGAAGATCCTTGGGGAAGATTATCACTGGAGACACTGGAAGGCCAGGATCCAGACAGACTTTTGAAGGACCCCTCAAAGGTGGCCCGGTTGGTCCACAAGGAATGGGACAGGTTGCAGGAGCATCAAGGGGTGGTCTACCGAAGGGGCCCCTCTGATGACCTGGAAGATAAGTGGCAGTTATTTCTGGTGGAGAAGTACAGAAGAACCGTTTTGACTGCCTTACATGATGATCATGGCCACTTGGGGGTTGAATGAACATTCCAACTTGTAAGGGATAGGTTCTATTGGCCTTGTATGCGGGCTGAAGTGGAAGAATACTGCCACTCCTGTGCACGCTGTATCCGTAGGAAGACATTGCCACATCAAGCTGCCCCAATGGGCCATCTGCAGAGTCAAGGACCCTTGGACTTGGTGTGCATTGACTTTCTCTGTCTCGAACCTGACTTAAGTGGACAAGGAAATGTTCTGGTGATAACCGACCATTTCACCCGTTATGCCCAAGCTTTTCCAGCCAAAGACCAAGACTAAAATCTTAGTAGAGAAGTACTTTGTGCACTACGGACTGCCACAACGCTTGCACTCAGACCAAGGGAGAGACTTTGAGAGTCGATTGATCAAGAAACTGTTGGACTCTTTGGGTATCAAAGACCCGCACCACCCCTTATCACCCTCAGGGTGATGCTCAGCCAGAGAGGTTCAACAGGACTCTATTAAATATGTTGGGTACTCTAAGTAGTGAGCAGAAGCAGCACTGGAGCAAGCATATAGCGGCCATCGTGCACGCCTACAACAGTACCACTAGCGATGCCACAGGGTACTCTCCATATCGCCTTATGTTTGGCAGGGAAGCAAGACTGCCTGTGGATCTGGCATTCGGCATATCCACGGATCGGACTTCAGCCACCTCACACAAAGGCTATAATGACAGACTGAGGAAGAGTTTGAAGTTGGCTTTTGAACAGGCTCAAGTGGCCTCAGAACAAAGAGGAGCCCGGAACAAGAGGAACTTCGACCTCAAGGTTTGAATCCAGGACCTCCAGCCAGGAGACCGAGTGCTGCTGCGCAACCTAGGAGTTCCAGGGAAGCATAAGTTAGCAGACAGATGGAGACCTGAACCATATGTGATCTGTAAGAAGTTACCAGATCTGCCGGTGTATCAGCTAAAACCAGAAGGGAAGATAGGGCCACTGAAGACATGGCACAGAAACCATTTACTCCCACTTTCAGAAGCAGTTCGGATACCACCTGTGGAAGTTTCCCCTGGACCGTCCTCAAGCTTGGAGACACCTAGGCCATACACTCGGTCTCAGGTCTCTCAGTCTGGAGAAATGGGTGTCTCGGAACAGAGTTTGGAAGAATAAGAGCTTGGATGGTTGTGGCCTTCTCAGACCCCAGAACCCCTGTCTATAGATCTTCCACCCTCTGAAGGTACTGTGGATAGTACACTGAATGTGGAAGCCACTGAGTCTGTTCAGTCTAGTCCTCTGGTTGAAGAATGGGAAGATGCCACATGGTCACCTTCCACTAGGCATCAAGACTACTCCCTACATCTTCCTACGTCTGATCTGGATGTACCTTAAGCTTTGGAGCCCAATACCCCCACTTTAGAAGAAGATACAGTGAGGGGAGAAACGGCCACCCCAAGAGAACAAAGAGCCAAAAGAATCATTCGTCCTCCTCAGAAGTTAACCTATACCCAGATGGGGAAAAGTTCTGAGGATACAGTGACCACTGCTCGTAGAACATTGCCAATGACTTATCCTTCTGCTGTGCATTTAGTGGAAGGCAACCCCAGCTCACTCTCTGACACAGTTAGACAGGTCAGCCCCTTAGATGTAACCAGTAGGCAGAGCAAACTCCCTTCCCCGTTCTGGTGGGAGTTTCCTCTGCCAACCTCTCTAACTGCCCTTAATGAGTTTGTGTTTTCCTACTGTTGATGTTGTCTTTGAGGGACCAAAGATTTCAAGTGGGGGGGTGTGTAGCGGGGTATCGTTTTACCCGCAAGACTACGTTTCCCAGCACGCTTTGCGGCACTCAGGGTGCCATTCCGCGCGCAAGGACTGCTGGGGTGGACTTTCAAAGGGGAGAGGCGGGGTTCGCTCGGTCTCTTGGAACGCCGCCCTCCTTGCAAGAGGATCCCCTGCACTCACCTGTTGCGTGCGCTAGGCCCAAAGCCTGGGCCTCGCGTTCTTTTGTTCCAGAGAGCCCTTCTGTTCCACTGGGGAGTTGGTAAGGCATCCGATCCACCTGAGGTGCCATCATCTTCTGAAGAACCGAGGACTCGATACATCACGGACACGGTGACGCCGCTCACAGTGGCGGAGGAGCCGGACAGGAGTCTGTCCGGTCTGGGTGAGAGAGCGTCCGCTCAGAACCTTATAGGAATAACTTTGTGTCTATTGACTTTGCTTAGGCCCCCCCTCTTTGAACACAGTTATACTTTGGACAGACTGTTCTGAACTGAGTTTGTCGGTCTCTCCATCTTTGCCTGGTTGGCTAACATCTGTTACCCCCATTTACTGGATTACAAATTGGTTTCTCCATGTGCACCAGTTGCTAGCGAAGATTCTCCAGCGAACTATACCATAAGTTATAGTCAGGCCTGACTGGGTAGTTTAGGACTTTGCTGGGTGCCATTTTATTGCTCACGAGGGAGGATTGCAGCAGTGGGATTGATGTGTTAGTGCATTATTGACTGTTGTACCCTTTTAATGTGCGCACCTATACTGCAGGGGTCTGCATAGAACATTTTTATACAAATTACTCTGTTATCTTTCTACTTCCAGTAAAGATTTATAGTTAAGTAATTTGGTGGTGAGTGTCAATTACTGTGCTGGTATACAAGGGGGGGTTGTACTGTATAATAGTGTATCGAGATAATACAATTGTGCCATCCTCCCCTGTCCTAACTGTGTCAGAGAGAAGTCAGAGCCAATTGCCAGGGGTTGGTAGCAGTGCATTACAGGGGCCCAAACAAACAAGCAGCCCTCTTAAGCTGGGGGTACCGCTACATTTACATATGTGTGGAGCTTTTATAGAATTTCATTGTAATTTGCTTTGCAATGGCAATAAAGTATTTATCTTATCTTCAATTTTTGAAGGGATACTTCACTTGGTGTAAGTCTTAGGCAATTAGGGTAAAATTTCCTTTAACCTCAACCAGAATGATAAAGAGTGCCTAAGTGTGCCCTCACAGTGCACATCATTTCAATATCAGTGAGTCTACAGCAAAATTCAGCGGGGGCGGTAGGGAAAGCAAAAAGTAGCGTTATTGTAAAGCCTTCCAGAGGGGAAGGCTGAATCTGCCTGTAGGGGACAACATGTGAGACAGGGTAGGCCATTCTGCATCAACCAGGAAGTGAGTGGTGGTGAGAGTGCCGGTTACCCTGAACACTTTAAAATAAGGGTTGTAAAAGCCTGGAGAGAACTCGGGATTCCCCAGTATGTGGAAGAGAAGAGCCCGATATGGAGAAAGTCTGAATTTCATGATAGACTTTCCAACAGATTGACAGGGTTAGACCAACAAGAGAGTGAAACTTCAAGTCCATTGGAGTGGATGGCTTGCACCACAGTATAGACAGAAGAAGAGCAGCATTAGTGAGACATTTTATTCCACAAAAGACAATTGGTAACTCACAAGATGTATAAGATGTCAGCGCATGTGGGATTAATAACGTGGTTCATCCGCTCGTGGGGAAGATGATCTTGTCACTGCTGAAGAGGCAGCTGATGGGTCCAGGGATGCCGGTGGTTCCCAGCGCTTCCAGACACTCGGGACGGCTCACAGACAGTACTGTAGTCACTTCTGGTTGGAAAAAGAGCGAGGAGCATGTGTACTCCTTCATCAGGCTAAGAATGTGGCCATTTTGGAGGAGGTATATATAGTATGTTGTGGCCAGGACTAATCAGGTGTTACATTAGCAACCTTTCACGGTGGTAATTAGGGGATCACGGGGCACTGGAGTGTAATATCGTCTTGCCCACGAGCGAATGAACCACATTATTAATCCGACATGCACTGACATCTCATACAGCTTGTGAGTTACCAATTGTCTTTTATGGAATAAAATGTTTTAATAATGCTGCATTTGGATGGCGCTGCTCTCCTTCTGTCTTTGCCTTCTACAGAGTTACTTCTAGCCTGTCACGAGCTGGCAGCCATCCACAGTCAGCTTATCTAAGAACACTTCAACTGTCCTTGTGCCACAAATGTACACCTCTACGTGAACTCGATGTAAAGGGGGTTCTAATTACCCACTCTCTCTTTATTCAGCTGATCGAGCGCACATGTTTGAATGTACTTTCTCTTGCACCACAGTATGCTTTTCAAGGGGACACGAGATTGGGCCTGCTCTAGACTAACCCAGGCCTTATTATGTGCATGTCTGTTCTAGGCTATCAAGTGGACAAGGTGACAAGCCGTGTGATATAGGGTTAAATTGGGCATCTCAATTTTGCCATGGGATTTCCGGAATAAGTATCCTCAGGTTGATACGAGGATGTCTATTGGCCCACATAAAATTAGTGAAAAGTTTGGAGGTGGAGTTAAAAAAATTTAGTGGGGAATATGAATGGGTAGAGAATTAAGTAGAAATAGAAATGTGAGTATAGCGGTACCCCCAGTTAAGAGGACTGCTGGTATAACTTTTGGGCCCCTGTAATGCACCCTGTCAACCGCCGGCAATTTGCTCTGACCTCCCTTGGCACAGCTAGTAGGAGATGATAGGATTGTGTAACCTGCAACTCACGGAGACACAATCCTATAATAGAACACACACACACAGCAATAGAGTATAGCTATCTTTACCCATCTCTTCTGCAAAGTAAATGACACAACACCAGTATAATTAACCTTTGAAGTTTTACTCAGATTGTTAGGTAAGCATATAATCAACAGGATGCATATCATGTGCAGAACCCTGCAATAAAAGCGTATCTCAAAAGACAAACAGATATACAGTATGGTGCATAAATCTAACGGTCCCCGCTGCAGCTATTTTCCCTCGTGGGCAAAGATGGCGCCCAGCAATGTCTACGCTAAGTCAGGCCTGACTGTACTGTGTAGAAGTTCCGTAGGGGAAAATCTTCGCTAGCAAAAACGGTGGTGCACTTGTTGAAAAAATACTGTAATCCACAGGGTAAAGGGGTTTTGATAACTTGGTGGATTAGGGCAATCTCTAAAGCTGCTCCAATGCACTGTCCCTCCGGTGCGCAGTGCAACACTATTGATAACTCTGGATAACAGTTATTGGGCCTAGAGATCCTATATAGTTCTCTGAGCAAGTGCTCTCTCACCCAACCGGACCAGTCCGTGTCCGTATATTCCTCTGCTGTATCTTGGTACACAGGTCTCTCGACATCCAAGTCTTTGGTCCTCCTGGCAACGATGCAGCAACAGTGTGGAGAAACGTCCCTCAGGTTCCTCGATGAGAGTGGAAGGCTCTTTGGAGAAAGGCCCAGGTTTCAGGCCTTGTATCACCGCAGGCACGGAAAGGAGTTCCTCTTGCTGGGCAGGCGGTGTCCAAAGAGACTGAAGCCGGCTCCGCCTTTTTCTTATAAAGTCCACCCCAGCAGTCTTTGCGCGGGGCAATGCACCCTGGGTGTCCAGTGGGGTTATGGGTACAGTAGTCTCTGAGGCCTTAAAGGAAACCCCAGCTACATGAGTAAAATTGTCATCTTCAATATATTACAGAAGCCAAACCAAGAGTGTAGTCCTGTGTGTGCAATTTATTATGTAGGGTTTGGATGGTCCTTAACCACTTCCCGACCGCGCCATGTACAAAAGACGTCCACAGAGCGGTCGAGTTATCCTGAGTGGACGTCCCAGGGACGTCCTCACAGAATCTTGCTCCCGGGCGCCCCCTGGGGCGCGCTCCAGGATATGTCCGTGACCGCCGGGTCCGGAAGACCCGGCGCATCATGGATCACGGTAGATGGCCGCTAATCGCGGCCGTTTACCACGTGATCGCTCCGTCAAATGACGGAGCGATCACTTGTAAACAGACCGGCGTCCTGTGATGACGCCGGTTTCCTCCCTCCCCTCTCTGTACCGATCGGTACAGTGTGAGAGGAGAGGGGAGGGAGCGGATCATGTCCGCTCCCTCCCCCATGTCAGCTGTGGGCTGGATCTGTGACAATTGCAGTCACAGATCCAGCCATCCATCCATCCCTGCTCAGCCATCCCTGTGCAATACTCTGCCAATACTCTGCAATACACCCTGCCAATACTCTGCAAACCAATACTCTGCAATACCCTGTGCAATACTCTGCAATACCCTGTGCAATACTCTGCAATACCCTGTGCAATACCCTGCCCATACTCTGCAATACCCTGTGCAATACCCTGTGCAATACCCTGTCCATACTGTGCAATACCCTGCCCATACTCTGCCCATACTGTGCAATACTCTGCCATATTCCGCAATACCCTGCCATACTCCGCAATACTCCTCAATACCCTGCAATACTCCACAATACCCTGCAATACCCGGCAATACTCCACAATACCCGGCAATACTCCACAATACCCTGCAATACTCCACAATACCCTGCAATACTCCTCAATACCCTGCAATACTCCTCAATACCCTGCAATACTCCTCAATACTCGGCAATACTCGGCAATACCCGGCAATACTCCTCAATACCCGGCAATACTCCTCAATACCCGGCAATACTCCTCAATACCCGGCAATACTCTGCAATAACCACTTCCCGCCCGCCGACCGTCATATGACGTCCTTGACTTTGTGCGGAGATATCTGAATGATGGGAGCAGCTACAGGCATCATTCAGATATTCGCTTTTTCAGCTGGCGATTCCCTGCACCATAAGAACGATCATAGCGGCTGTTCCACCGCTTGATCGCTCTTACGGAAGGTGAGAGGGGATGCCCCCCCCCTCCCGCTGCCCTCCGGTGCTTCTACCGACTCACCGCTACGATCAAAGCCAGGATTTTTTTTTTTTCAGGCTTCCCAGCCTAGAGGTGAGATGTGGGGTCTTATTGACCCCATATCTCACTGTAAAGAGGACCTGTTATGCCATATTCCTATTACAAGGGATGTTTACATTCCTTGTAATAGGAATAAAAGTGATCAAAAAAAAATTTGGGGCGGAAAAACATGTCAAACTAAAATAAATAAAGTAAAATGAACAATAAAATATATATATATTTTTTAAAGCGCCCCTGCCCCCGCGAGCTCGCATGCAGAAGTGAACGCATACGTAAGCGCCGCCCACATATGAAAACGGTGTTCAAACCACACATGTGAGGTATCGTTGCGAACGTTAGCGCGAGAGCAATAATTTTGGCCCTAGACCTCCTCTGTAACTCAAAACATGTAACCAGTAAAAATATTTAAAGCATGGCCTATGGGGATTTTTAAGTAGCGAAGTTTGGCGCCATTCCACGAGCGTGTGCAATTTTGAAGGGTGACATATTAGGTATCTATTTACTCGGCGTAACTTCATCTTTCACATTATGCAAAAACATTGGGCTAACTTTACTGGTTTTTTTTTCTTTTAGGCACAAAACAGTTTTTTTCCGTAAAAAACGCGTTAGAAAATTTCTGCGCAAATACCGTGCAAGATAAAAAGTTGCAATGACCACCATTATATTCTTTAAGGTCTTTGCTAAAAAAACATATATAATGTTTTGGGGTTCTATGTAATTTTCTAGCAAACAAATTATGATTTTTACATGTAGGAGAGAAATGTCAGAATTGGCCTGGGTGCTCTAGAACGCCTGAAGGTGCTCCTGTCCCTGCATGTTGGGCCTCTGTATGTGGCCACGCTGTGTAGAAGTCTCACACATGTGGTATCGCCATACTCGGGAGGAATAGCAGAATGTGTTTTGGGGTGTAATTTGTGGTATGCATATGCTGTGTGTGAGAAATAACCTGCTAATATGACAATTTTGTGTAAAAAAAAAAAAAGAAAAAAAATCTTGATTTTTGCAAAGAATTGTGGGAAAAAATGACAACTTCAAAAAACTCACAATGACTCTTTCTAAATACCTTGGAATGTCTTCTTTCCAAAAAGGGGTCATTTGGGGGGTATTTGTACTTTTCT
Organism: Rana muscosa; assembly: GCA_029206835.1. Lineage (NCBI taxonomy): Eukaryota > Metazoa > Chordata > Amphibia > Anura > Ranidae > Rana > Rana muscosa. The sequence goes on from CM055125.1 coordinate 201,748,956, forward strand.
GGCATGCTAGGGTCTCAAGAAATGAGATAGGCCGTCAGTACTTCAGGTGTGATCAATTTTCAGATATTGGCACCATAGCTTGTGGACTCTATAACTTTCACAAAGACCAAAAAATATGCACCAATTTGTACTTATTTTTACCAAAGATATGTAGCAGTATAAATTTTGGCCAAAATGTATGAAGAAAAAATACTAATTTGCTAAATTTTATAACGGAAACAAAGAAAAATTCATTTTTTTTACAAAATTTTCAGTCTTTTTTCTCTTATAGCGCAAAAAATAAAAAACCCAACAGTGATTAAATACCACCAAAAGAAAGCTCTATTTGTGTGAAAAAAAGGACAAAAATTTCATATGGGTACAGTGTTGTATGACTGAGTAATTGTCATTCAAAATGTGAGAGCACCGAAAGCTGAAAATTCGTCTGGTTAGGAAGGGGGTTTAAGTGCCCAGTTGTTAAAGTGGTTGTAAAGGTTCAGTTTTTTTTTTTTTTTTAAAATAACAAACATGTCATACTTACCTCAACTGTGCAGTTCGTTTTGCACAGAGTGGCCCCGATCCACCTGTTCTGGGGTCCTACAGCGGCTCTCGCAGCTCCCCCCGCAATAGCTAACCCCCTCTGGGAAGCGCTCTCCCAAGGGGGTTACCTTGTGGGCACGCTCCCGTGTTATACACTCGGCATCCATAGCCACCAAGTGTATGACTTGGCCACGTCATTGGATTTGATTGACAGCACTGGGAGCCAATGGCAGCGCTGCTATCAATCTATACAATCAATGCCGAGACTCCGTGGAAAAGAGGATGCCGGGGATGCGCAGAGCAGGTGTACTGGCTCAGGTAAGTAAAACGGGGGGCAGTGATTGCCAGGTGTTTTTTCACCTTTAATGCATAGGATGCATTAGGGGAAAAACACGAACCTTTACAACCCCTTTAGGAGCGGGATGAAGTTCAGTTTATATTTGTTTTTGAGTCTACGTGGAATCATAGTGCCCAAGTATATGGGGCCCATTTAAATTTAAAGTTAGATTGTAGTCTAGATAGGGAAGCAGTGGAACCGCTACATCCAGTGCCTGTGATTTTTGAAAATGTATTTAAATTCGATAACACGCCCTGAAATTCTTGAAGAAGGCAGGGGAGGGAAATGTCTGGAGTCAGAGTGAATAGCATGTCGTTCGTGTATGCAGTGATTTTGTATTCCCTGTCAATGTATTTGGATGCCCTTGATATTGGGATTATGTGAAACTGTTTACAGAAAGCACAGTAGAGATTGTAAAAAGAGTATTGGAGAGAGCGGACACCCCTGTTGCGTGCCGTTGTAGATGTTAAAAGGGTCAGACAGAATTCCATTCCATTAGTACTTTAGGAGAAGAATAAATCCCTCTAAACCATTGCAACACATTACTTCCCAGACCGAAGTGGCGATTTAGTAAAGAACCAGCTGACATGGTCAAATGCCTTTTCCACATGTGTTACAAGCACAAGGCAAGGGGTAGACGTAAAGATCAACCAGTGGACTAAATGTAATACTTTAATTATATTCTCTCTAGCTTCTCAAGCATGTGTGAAGCCCACTTGATCCAGGTGGACTATGCTAGGCATGTGGGGAAGGAGTCGGTTGGCCAGGATTTTGGTAAGCCGTTTGAGATCTACATTTAGGAGGAGTATGGGGCAGTAGATAGAGCAGATGTACGAGTCCTTATACTCCTTATCCTCCTTATGTTCTGTTGTGATGTGAGCTTGTAGAAAGTCAGTTGAGAAGTGGGAGTCTTTTGTTAGAGAGTTATAACCTCTAAAGAAATTATGTTATAAAAAAAGTTTTATAGAGTGCGCATGCGCGGGGACTCGGAGAAGGACGTGTGCTGACCGAGCTCCCGGCACCCCGACCCACCAGAGCTAACGATAGCGCAGGCACTGAGGTCCGTGAGCCAGGACCGATCCCACACCAGCCCCGAAGTGGCGATGAACCGTAGGGCACAGGGGCAGCCGCGGAAAGGACACGATACGCAAACTACAGCCCAGAAGAGAGCAGGGCCTTCCCCTACAGCACAGCCGCGATCCAAGATGGCGCCGGGTAAGCCAGACACACGAGGCAGCACGGCAGCAGCCAGATCCGACGGCGCTACACAGAGAGGAGACAGGCAGCTAAATCTGGAGCCAACTAGGGATCCATTCTCCTCACAATCCTCGGGAGAGGTGGAGACCGGACAGCGGGGTGAGTCACTATCACATCCCCCATCCCCAGCCATATACGCTGATAGACATGACTCTCCAAACTCCCCTGCCTCCCCTGCCTCCTCCATGGATAGGAACATGGCAGACTTAGCAGAAGTCCTCATTAGCCAATCCAGCCAATCCAGCCAGGATATGCCAATTCCCCAGCTTTCACACTATTCCCCTGATGCTGTACTGTTGGGCAGATTGTCCACCATGCTGCAGCAGGAGCTCTCTAAGGCCTGCACATTAATCACCACTGACCTGAAAAAAGACATCCATAGCTTGGGAGAGCGTTTTGAGCTAATTGAAACCAAAGTGGATGGAGCCATCAAAAGGGTCAACCAGAACTCAGCCATGGTGACAGACCTCCAGGATAGATTAGAAGAGGCATTCACAAAAATTGAAGATTTGGAGAATCGTTCTCGTAGGTACAATGTCCGCGTGCGTGGCCTCCCTGAAACTCACACAGATCTAGAGGGGGCTGTAAAAGACCTGATGAAAACCCTTATCCCTGATATAGCCAACCACCACATGGAAGTTGATCGCGTTCACCGAGCACTGACAGCCCCAAGGGCCGACGGCCTACCACGAGACATTATTGTTAAGCCACATCACTACCGCATTAAGGACAAGATGATGCTTGCGGCTCGCAACAGGCCGGACCTGTCGCTATTTGGAACACCAATACAGCTCTTTACAGATTTGGCGCCATCAACGGTCCAGAAACGCAGAAACCTACGGCCATTACTCCAGCAACTTATGGCCAAACAGATTAAGTATCGATGGTCGTTCCCTTTTAAGTTATCATTCACTTACAACGGAAAGTCCCACTCCTTTTCCACGTTCCAAGCAGGCGAAGACCTACTGCTTAGTCTCGGCATCATTGCACGGGACTCTCCGACTCCGATTTCATCTCCCCCTCGTCTGGATCATCGTCCCCTCTCCCCGATATGGCAGGATCGCACACGCTCACAGGCCAGAAATGCTCGCCGGAATACCTGAGTATTATTGCTATTCTCTCTTTTTGCTTTTTTGCCCCCTTTTGGGAACTGTTAGTGCTTGATTGCACGGATATGGCCTGGGCCCATGGTGGACTATGGGCCTGATGGGGCCATCGTTACCGTTCACAGTTCACAGGTTACAAAGTCACGGCTTACAAAGTTACTGGAGTTCCTGGTTCTTCGGACTGGCTGACAGCCGAATATTTTACAACCCCGACGGGCCCAACCTGGTCGAAGAAATTTTGCTTTTTGCTTTTTAGCAGTCTGGGGGCCTTAGTCGGACCGCAATGTGTTCCCCTGTTGGGCTGTGGCTCGGGGGCCGGAACGACCGATGGGGACCCTTCCGGCCCCGGCGCCACTGGCCTTGGGAATGCATGTTCCTATAGACAGCCTGTTATGTTAAAACTGTATTGATTGATTTTGTCATTTCCGATATGACCTCGAATAGCCTGCTCGTACAGAGTGTAATCATATTTGGGTCGGGGTGGTCATGCTTGCCACCCAACTGCAAGACTACCTATCCTACGACAAGGATGGTACCCTTGCACCTAATTTGCCGGATGTTGTCTCCGGCAGGGGTTATTCCCCATTCCTTCATTCATCAGCTAGGATTGAGTTATATTGGTTGTTTGGGCCTAAGGCCTATGTATATGTTTTTTTGCTTTTATTTTTGTTTCTCTTCTTCTCTAATGCCTTTTCCTTCTCTCCCTTCCCCCTCTTTCTTCGGAGCCTCGGTTCAGCGCCCTTCCCTTATGTCATGGTCTGAGAGGTCACATAGCCAAACAGTCATCATCATCGGGACCCTTCTCGCTTCATTCATTATGCAAGGTAAGAGTGCTCTGCCCTACCACGATGGCCACCACATATAACACAGACTATTCGATAGTTAGCCACAATGTACATGGATTTAACTCCCCTACTAAAAGAACTAAGGCTTTCCAGTTTTATCATAAACAGAAGGCTGAAGTCCTGCTATTGCAGGAAACTCATTTCTCCAATGTCTCAGCGCCCCGTTACCTCAATGGGAAGTATCCACAGTTTTACTTGGCAGGGGGTCGGGAAAAGAAGGGCGGTGTAGCCATCTGCTTTTCGAAACGGACCCCCTTTACCCCCATCGCTATCGTTAAGGACAAGAGAGGTAGATATATTATGGCAGTGGGGCGGCTCCATGACCAGGAGGTGTCCTTTATATCATACTATGCCCCGAATACTGGACAGCCGGAATTCTTTAGCAAAATGCTGAAGATTCTTATGCCCAAAGTCCAGGGTCAGGTCATTATGGGAGGCGATAGTAATATTCCCTTGGACAGAATTATGGATAAATCGGACTCCTCTAGACCAACATTGAAACGCCCACCGACTGGAAGCAGCAAGGTTGCACGTCTGTTTCATTTCTATGACCTCATCGACGCCTGGCGAGAAAATAACCCTACGGTCAGAGACTTTACACACTTTTCACAAGCCCATCATACTTACTCGAGGATAGACCACGTTCTAGTACGTACGCCTTTGCTACCATTTATTAAGTCGGTTAAGATTTTATCTACCCCTTGGTCTGATCATTCCCCAATAAAACTCTCTACTTCAGGGCTATGGACTAAATCTAGACCCTCCCCGTGGAGACTTAATGTGAGCTTGCTGAATGACCCTACAATCTTTTTAGAGATTCAAAAGGAAATACAGGAATACTTTAGACTTAATAAGGCATCGGACACATCCCCCGCAATTAACTGGGTAGCTCATAAAGCAGCGATTAGGGGCATATTGTTACAAGTGGCAGCCAGGATTAAACGCAATAGGGAACAGGCAAATAAGATTCTGGAAACTAACTTAGATAACTTACTTAGTGAACAGCACAGAAATCCCCTGGTAGATATAAGGCATAAAATTGATGAGGCTCGACTAGCACTAAATCTTAGCTTGACTACTCAAGCGGAGAAACATATTAGTTGGTCTAAGCACAGGTTCTATACGATGGGTGATAAACCTACCACAATGTTAGCTAGAAAACTGGTTCCTCGACCGTACACACCGACTTTGCCTAAACTACGACTATCCACGGGCCTAACCTCCCAGAACCCCGAACGGATAATTGGAGAATTTCACAAATTTTATGCTAAGCTGTATGGAGTGCAGGACAAGTTCGATTCATCTGAAGCGAGCACATTCTTTCGCGACTTACAGCTGCCTAAATTGACACAAGCCCATGCGGAACTGATGGACGGTGCTCTTACAGAGCCTGAAGTCAGGGCTGCAATCAAAACCCTACACCCTACCAAGGCCCCTGGGCCAGATGGATTCCCGGGTCACTACTATAGGAAATATCACGATCTTCTGGCCCCACATCTCTGTACTTACTTTAATGACCTGAGAAGCGGCAGCAAGCTCCCCAGCCATGAAAATGTAGCCTATATAAGTGTTATCCCGAAACCAGGAAAGGACCATACAGACTGTTCCAATTATCGCCCAATTTCTCTGATCAATACGGATCTTAAGATTCTAACCAAAATACTGGCCCAGAGACTTAATACTTTTCTTCAGTGTTATATCCATCCTGACCAAGCAGGTTTTGTCCCGACAAGACAGGCATCGGACCAAACCCGCCGGATAATTAACCTTATCTCGGCGGTTCGGTCTGATTGGGATGGAAAGGGGACTAGGAGGGGAATGTTACTTTCATTGGATATCCAGAAGGCGTTCGATTCTATCTCCTGGGACTATCTTTTTGATGTTCTCACACGCTTTGGATTTGGGAGACGCTTTCTGGATCTCCTTCACATATTATATGATTCCCCCAGTGCCTCGCTAATGCTCAGAGGATATACATCCCAAACATTTCCTATCAGGAGAGGAACTAGACAGGGCTGCCCGTTGTCGCCACTATTATTCGCCCTGGCGATTGAACCACTAGCGCTCAAAATTCGCGCCTGCAGAGATATACAGGGCATTTATTGCGGAGACTATGAACACAAATGTTTACTCTTTGCGGACGACTTGTTGCTGACCTTGACCTCACCGATCACATCCCTACCTAACTTGTATGCTATTTTGCAGCCTTTCTCCAACATTTCCGGGTTGGCAATTAATCATAGTAAGTCAAGAGCACTGAACTTATCTTTGCTAAGCTCCACTCAGGCTACGCTTGAAAAATCATTTCAATTCCGATGGGAATCCACAGCTCTCCCTTATTTAGGCATACAGCTGACCTCATCTATTGGTGAGTTGTACAAAGAGAATTATCCAGCCCTTTTCAAACGGCTAACAGTTGACATGGCTAAGTGGCAGGTTCACCCGCCATCGTGGTTTGGCAGACTTCACTCAATTAAAATGAATGTTCTACCTCGATTATTGTATTTCTTCCGTACCTTGCCAGTTTCATTGGCCCGTGATGACCTTAAATGATTCCAGAATAAAGTACTACAGTTTATTTGGGGTGATAAGAGACCCAGGGTGAATAGGAGCACTCTATACACGTTGAAGCGGAGAGGAGGACTTGGTCTTCCAGACTTATTAAAATATTTTTATGCTGCCCAGATAGCACAACTTACAAGGTTTCACTCCCAACAGGCACAGGCCATTTGGATGGCTATGGAATCTTATTCCTGCCGTCCCAAACCTATTTCTTATATTTTATGGCTCCCTATCAAGGAGCGACCTCCTATACTTTGCCCTACTTTATCCATGTCACTGGAACTATGGGACAGACTCTCCAGATCTCACAAATTCAAATCTCCTCATTCTCCACTGACACCTCTGCTTCAAAATAAAGCATTCATCCCGGGTCTCACTCCACTAGCGTTCGAATGGTGGACTAATAAGGGTTTTAAGTGTATTGCTGACTTGTGCGATCATAGAGGTATGCTGACCGAACGGACTATGGCTGACAGACATCAAATGCCTCCAGCGGAGGGTTATAGGTTCGCCCAAATCTCACATTATGTACAAACCCTGGCTCGCAAGAGCAACCTAGCAACCCAAACTCCCATGGAACATCTATGCAAAAATTATGATAAAATTAAAGGACATTTATCTGCTATATATTCGATATTGCTGAGTGTATCGACAAAGCTGACTTATATGGTCCAATGGGAGACCGACTTGCAGGAAACCCTGGATCTGGACGAATGGCATAGGATAGCCGAGACAGCATCTCGTTCGCTCGTCAATACTTCAATAATTGAGGCCAATTATAAGGTTCTACTGAGGTGGTATATGGTGCCGGTCAGACTGGCAACTTTTGTCTCAGGAGCTACCCCGTTGTGCTTTAGAGGATGTGGCCAGATGGGCACCACCTATCATATTTGGTGGACATGCCCAAAGGTCCGGAGGTTTTGGATCAGGGTGTATAATTTAGTTTACTCCCTTACCCAACTAAACCTAACTAAATCAGCTAAGCAAGCACTACTGGGGGGAGGAGATGTGGAAGCCTCCAAGTCCTGCAAGAGGCTCTTGACATTTATTTTTATTTCAGCCAAAATCACTATTGCTAGGAACTGGAAATCGGCAGCTCTACCATTCGATCAGCTTAAAGGCAAATTGTCTTGGTTGATGCTAAACGAACGCTTGACCGCTCTGGCCCAAGATAAAATGAAACTGTTTCATGGAGTTTGGGACCCATGGCTTCGTTACCTAACTAATGACCCGGGGATGTTTACAGCATAGCCTAGGGGATTAGGTTGAGATGTCTGGATGCTGAATCGGGGCTCCTCCCCCCCCTCCCTCCCCCCATTCCCCCCTCCTCACCTGTCCTTTCCTTACTCTGTCTCCTTCCTTCTATTCTTTGTCACTGTCCTCTTTCCTCTCTTTTGAAATTTGTTTATTGTTTATTTTTGGAGTCAGATCCAGACCTTAGAGGTTTGTGCTGCTCCCTGTTTTCTCAGCTCCTACGGGACCATTGTCAGTCTGATCAGACCTCTGGGCTGCCCACACGGCCGGCTGGGTTGCGCCCCCCCCGATAGATGGATGGGGGGGCGGCTCATCTGGGTGGACGGTTCAGATATGATCTGCGATGCTAATAGGGGTTAACGGCTCTACGGAGCTTCGGACTACTCCAAGGACCCCTACACTTGGTGATCTTCATTGTGTTACCCCAAATGTTGACTGTGACTGTACAATGTTATGTGGCGACTTTTATACATTTTGTATGACAAAACTTGAATAAAAAGATTGAAACATAAAAAAGTTTTATAATAAGTTAAAGTGAACCTGTCAGGCCCAGGGGCTTTTTCAATGTTCAAAGGTTTTTAAAGCCATAGCCATTCCTTCATGGAAATGGGGGGCCTCTAGAGTCTCAGCCACATCTGCGCTGTTATTTTTCAGCCATGAGGTAGGAGTGGCGATTTGGTGGGATTTGTGTTGGGAGGGGGGATGGGCGAAGAGGATGTGTGCTGGAGGTGGGGTTTGGGATTTGTGCTAGAAAAAGTAATATGGTGGGGTGGGGGGGATTTGTGCTAAGATCAAAATGTATTCTTTGGAGGGAGGGGGGGAGGTTATGGTAGTAGGGATGATTGGGGGGTGTCTGTGCTAGGAGGGGGGATTTGGAGTGGGGGGAGATTTACTTGTGCTTGGAGGCAAAGCTTTTTTTTTTTTTATGTTTGGGGGGGTGGGATTTGTGCTGGAGTCATATGGGATGAGAGGGTATTTGGGATGGGGGCATAAATTTGTGCCAGGAGGGGGGATTTCAGCAGGGGGTGGATTTGTACTGGGAGGAAGGAGAATTTATGCTTAGGAGGGAGCATGCAGATTGGTGCTTGATTTGTAATTTTTTTTTTGGGGGGGGGGGTTGCTAAAGCATGATCATACATCTTGGGGGAAGGGGCGCAATTTGGCTTGTTCTCCCAGGGCTCTAGATGACCTTGTCCCTGTACTGCGTGTCTGCACCCTTATGTTGGCAAGACAATTTTTATAGGGAAGTGTAAAATGTGTTAAACCCATTGACCATGTATTTTAATAGGGGGATATTCGCGCTGTGTGCGGTATTGACAGGAGGTATGTAAGAGTGCGCCCGTTGTGCCCTACGAGCTTTGGCTTAAAGATGGTCACATTTGTCTCCTTGCTCATAGAATGTTTGGCAACAGTGAGGTTGCTTTCGTTTTCAAGAGAAGTAGGAACTTAAGTTTGGGTCCTAAGAGGACCTGGCGCAACTTTTTTTCAGGAAAAATGATTCACTTTTGTAATCCCAGATGGACTCTTTAAGGATACTCTGGCTTCAGTTTCCCAGTTTGCAGGGCTACCACCTGGCCTGCTGTGTGTGTAGGTGTGCCTGTGAGCCTTTGTTGCTATGGTTTCCACCCCTCTGTGGGCTGCTTTTGGACCTCTTGCCATTCTAAGAATTCCTACGTCCATCAATGCACAAGAGAGAGAACCGTATTCTTGAACTCACAGAAAATGCAATGTAACCCCTCTGTGTTTATTTCCATGTCTCCAGTACTACTTTGCTACAAAATTGACACCTGATGGTTGTAGGTGGTGCTTTCGTACATTTTTTATTTTTATTTTTTTCGTGTGGTCCATGTCCTTTCCTCAGTATTTCAGTCCCTCAATGGAAAAATATTTAATAGGATGTACAAAGTTCTTATTTCTTTAAAAAAAATTGTTTATATAAATCATTAAATACTTTTTTTAAAACCCATTGTAGCACCCTCCTAGGTAGGTGCTAGAAGAGAGTATAGTCTTTGATCTTTCTGCTTACCAGGAAGATGGTCAGGTAAAACTTGGAGTGCTCTCTGCCTACCAGGTTAGGTCTGCTCATTGTGCTCAGGCACAGCTCAGCTTGTTTGACTGTCCCACACTGGTCCTATAGGGAGGCATATTGGACAGTGGGAGGGGACCTGACAGGTGAATGCACAGGCTTTGTTACAGTCCTGGCAATTGACAGAGGAGAAATGCTGCATTGCATGCTGGGATACTGTATTGAAGCCCCAGGAACATGTGCTCTGAGTTGGTTGTGCCTGGGAACAGAGTCCTGGAGGGAGGAGGCGGCTGCCCTCTCCTCCACGGGGTTGGTCATGGGGCCCTGGGTGGTGGACCCAGGGGCCTAGAGAAAAGAAGCTGAACCCATTGGTCCTGCAGAGTGGACTAAAAGGGATGCACCAGAAAGGATCTGATTCTGCCTACTGTGAGTACAGATCTGTGTCTTTGTCAAGTGAGGGCCACCCCCTTCACCTAGAAGAGTCAGGTGTCGGTAAAGGGGATGCTAAAGAGTATCCTGAAGATAACGTAGTGCATCAAGTCTGCTGCTAGTGAGAGAAAGAAGACTAAATTCCTCTATACATGTGACTGTATGGTTAAAGCAGTGTGACTGCTTCCACAAGTAATCCAGGAGGTCAAGTGAGAGTTGTCCTTATCCATTTTGAATAGTTCCCGTTGGAGTATCCCACTAATCCCTTCTCCTATCCAAGTTCCAAAATAAAATACAAAAACGCAAATACCCTGGACTAGTCATTGAGTAATGAGCGAGTAAGGGTGGGACAAAGTGGAAACACCTAGCAACCAAGTGGAAGCACTCAGTACCCAGCTGCTGGTAACGGGCGGATCCAGGGGGGGGGCAACAGGGCAATTGCCCCCCCCCCGAGACCATCTGTCACACTCACTTGCTTGCTCTGTTTTTTTTTTTTGGCGCCTGATCTCCCGGAATTTGGGGACCCGGTTCCAATCTTGGCACACATGTAGCCCCATGTCTCCTCTACAAGTGTGCAAAGTTTGGTGTCTGGGGGACCTACGGTCGGGGAGCACCGTTTTCTTTTAAAGCCGGGGAAACATTCCATAGACTCCAATGTTAATCGGTCATTTCTCTGGTGATTTTGCAGACCCGGTACCGGCCTGTCGTAGGTCCCCTGGACCCCAAACTTGTCACACATGTAGCCCCATATCTCCTCTACAAGTGTGCAAAGTTTGGTGTCTAGAGGACCTACGCCGGGCACCCCTTCCATAGACTCCAATGTTAAACGGTCATTTCTCCGGTGACTTTGCAGACCCGGTACTGGCCGGTTCCATAGACTCCCATGTTAAACATCAGTCTAGTCATGGGCACAGTGAGGCATGGGCACAGTGAGGCAAAGTGAGGCATGCAGATGGACACCCTAGGCTTATACTCGAGTCAATACATTTTCCCAGTTTTTTGGGGTAAAATTAGGTGCCTCGGCCTATATTCGGGTCGGCTTATACTCGAGTATATACAGTACTTGTTCTGTGGCTGCCGCTGCCTCTCTGAGTCTCTCTCTGTTTCTCACATCAGCTGATCAGCGGCGCCGAGAGAGAGACTCGTCTAATGTAGTTACGCGGCGCACTGAAACGATACCGGGAGCGGAGGAGGAGGTGGGTGGAGCCCCTTCCCTGCACTCGTTGCGACGCCTGGGCCGATTGGCGTCTAGCAACGAGTGACGTCAGTGAGTCACGTCGGGCCGCTCTGCGGGCAGGTGCGATAGCGTGCGGCTCCACAGACGGGTAAGAAAGCGGGCAGCTCCGCTTGCGGTGCGATTTGTGGGCGGGCGGCGCGGTTCGTGGGCAGACCGTGCTGCTCAGTGTGTTTGCAGCGCAGGTGAGAGTGAGAGAGCAGGCTCAATGTGGCAGCTGGCCAATCAGCTAGCCGGGAGCGGGGGAGCAGAGAGATGAGATCATCTCTCACCGCCCGTGCCTGCCCTGCATTCCTGCAGTGACTTCCGCCCTCACTGTGCAGGCAGCAGAGAGATTAGATTATCTCTCTGCTGCCTGATTCTGGGAGTCTGGGACACAGCAAGAGACAACCAAAACTACACCTTAGCAGGCAAGTTAATGCCAAAATCCGCAAGGTGTGGCAGGCGACGTGGCAAGTGACAATCCGCAAATTGTGTCAGGTGACGTGGCAAATGACAATCTGCATCTGGTGGCAGGCAAGTGACAATCAGCAAGGTGTGGCAGGTGACGTGGCAAGTGACAATCCACAAGGTGTGGCTAGTGACAATCCGCAAGGTGTGGCAGGTGATGTGGCAAGTGACAATCCACAAGATGTGAGAGAGAGACTCTTCTAATGTAGTTACGTGGCGCACTGACACGATACCAGGAGCAGAGGAGGAGGTGGGTGGAGCCTCTTCCCTGCACTCGTTGCTAACGCCTGGGCTGCTTGGCGTCTAACAACGAGTGACGTCAGTGAGTCACGTCGGGCCGCTCTGTGGGCAGGTGCGATAGCGTGCGGCTCCACAGACGGGTAAGAAAGCGGGCGGCTCCGCTTGTGGCGTGGTTTGTGGGCAGGCGGCGCGGTTCGTGGGCAGACCGTGCTGCTCAGTTTGTTGGCAGCGCAGGTGAGAGTGAGAGAGCAGGCTCATCTCTCACCGCCCGTGCCTGCCCTGCATTCCTGCAGTGACTTCCGCCCTCACTGTGCAGGCAGCAGAGAGATTACATTATCTCTCTGCTGCCTGACTCTGGGAGTCTGGGACACAGCAAGAGACAACCAAAACTACACCTTGGAAAGGCAAGTTAGTGACAATCCGCAAATTGTGTCAGGTGACGTGGCAAATGACAATCTGCATCTGGTGGCAGGCAAGTGACAATCGGCAAGGTGTGGGAGGTGATGTGGCAAGTGACAATCCACAAGATGTGGCAGGTGACGTAGCAAGTGACAATCCGCAACGTGTGGCAAGTGACACGCTCAGGGCTCCCACTAATTGCAGGCGACGGTGGCAAGTGACACACTCAGGGCTCCCACTGATTCTGCATTGAACTATTTAATTTTATATTACAATATAATAATAGAAATAATGCGCTTCAATCATCCTGACACCATAACAACCATGGTGCCGGGATGATTGAAGCGCCGACACCAGCCATTTCCCCGATAAATTTCCCACAAAAAAAAACATATTTTCTCTTATCGTCCATGGACTGACACAGCTGGATACTGTAAACGTGTGGGTATATGTCCCTGCTCGCAGGAGAAGATCTAGGCAGAATGTTAGATGTTAAAACATTCTAGAACAAACCAGAGCTGAACAGCCCCGCCCAGGGGGGCGGTCCCTCCGGACATTACCCTCCCACCTGCAGCTAGCAGACCTCAGTTTTTTTCTGCCTAGCAGAAGGAGAAGACGTGGCTCTCTCAGGAGCCAGTCTCCTGGAAGATTTTACTTTTAAATTTTATTCCTTTGGGAATTTTATTATTTTATTTTTGAGACCTTCAATCAACTGTCGGCTGGGCAACAGGTTGGGTACACTGGTATCCTCGTAGTCTTCCCTGTCCGCCCATCGAGCGTGCTGATCCTCGCCTTGTGTGCGTGAGACTCAGTTCACGACATACCCCATGACTCCAGGGGTGGCTGGGTTGCTTTCATGCTCCCGTGGTCCTCTCAAGATTGAACAGTACTTGACTGACTGTATCTCTCGCGGTGGACCGGGCCGACAGCTACGCAGTACGACTCTGTGATAGGTCTGTCTGAAACAAGTCAGTGGGTCCCTGAAAGGGACGGGTAAGTAGTCTCTCCTACTGCAGGTGAGTACATGCTGGCTGTGTTTCTGTGTGTGGGGGTTTCTCCCTGTCTCCCCCCTGTTATGCTACTCTCTGCACCCTGTACTGGTGCTGTGCTGTGGGGTGCTTGGGGGTCACTCTGGCCTGGCTGGGCGCTCATGTCTGCATTTTTTTCTGGTGTGTGAGGTGATTATTGCGTGCGCCATTGGCGCTGTTTGAGGTGGTTATTGCGTGCGCCATTGGCGCGCATTAGAGCTTTGAATTTCGCGCTCGGTGGCCATCTTGGCGTTCAGTGGCGCAGTTAGAGCTGCGGCCGGCGGCCATTTTCTTGTGACCGCCGCGCATTTATTTCTGGCGGCGGCGCAAATCCCCTCACAATCTCCTCACAGACTGAGCGGTCCTTAAGGGTTGGTGGCTCCTCCCGGGTATCCCCTCCTCAGCGTAGCCAGTGGGTGGACTGTATATTCACTGTATAGTGTATAAGGTCTCAGAGGGTGGCGTTATGGAGTCTGATACACCTGCTCTCCACACTTGCCTGGGGCAACTGGCAGTGCTGCACAGTTAAACATGTTCATATGTTTCCTGCACCTGCGGTCCTTATGGACCAGTTGTCAGCAGTCCTGGAATAATTCCTGTCAGAATGGAAGCGGTGTGTGAGCAAAAGGAGCTATAAGCCCCCCCCCCCCCCACAAAAATCTTTACTGAAGGGGTGCTCTGAGTCAGATATGGGCCTAGCTACTATGCTCAGGACCCTACCTCTGAATATTTAATGTTTATGAACAGGACATTCCCTTGTGAGGAAGACTCCAGTTCTGTGTCAGTGAATGACAGGGCGCTTGTAAGTGATCTCATTGATGTGAGAAACACTCTCAGGCTGGAAATGCTGTGACAAGCTTTTCTTTTACACAGTTTCCTCACTGTTTTCCTCACACTGCCTCAAGCGCAGCATGGATGAGGGAGGACTTTATTCATTTATGTCTGTAGTCCCTGTGAGCCTTATGTGTGATACCTGAGGTAACATTTCCTGCCATTTCCTGGGGAATGATTTGAGCTCTGACAGACACATGGTCTGAGGATCAGAGGTTACCTGTTACCTGCATGCTGCTTTGGCAGCACAGTCAAGCAGGTTGGAATGATACAGAGAAGATTATGCGCCTCTGCGCCATAATTTAACTCATCCTATACCTCTACACTGCATACATTCACAGTGTATGTATGTGTTATTGGTCTCTGTGTCTGCGTGGCTGTCCCCAAGTTCCAATGCTGTGTTTCAGTGCCATACATGATATAAACGTACAAAATATGTTTATGCACGACTCCAGATACATTCACAGTATATGTATGTATTATACTCTCTGGGTTGGCTGGGGGCTCCGGTGTCCTCCCGCACTCTCATGGTATGTGCGCTTCGGCTCTCTGCACAGTATAGACATGTTCAATATGTTTATTGCACATATTATACATGTTTACAGTATGGGTATACTGTTTGCGTGGGGTTCCTCCGGGTACTCCGGTTTCCCCCCACGCTCCAATGGAAATGCACAACATAAACATGTGCAATATGTTGATTCACATGCTATCATTCCTACACGGTATCTGTGTGCTGTCTGCGTGGAGTTCTTCCGAGTGTTCCGGTCATTGGTGCGCCTTTGGCCTTCTGCACAGTTAAACATGTTCAATGTTTATCACGCATGCTATAATACCTACACGGTATGTGTAGGCAGTCTGTGTGGTTTTCCTTCGGGTACTCCGGTTTCCTCCCACACTCCATTGGTATGGGCGCTTCGGCGCTATGCACAGTCTAAATTTGTGCGATTGGATATCCACATACTAACATACCTACCCGGTATGTCTTTGCACTCTGCGTGGGTTTCCGCCCACGCTACATGACATGCATGCCTTTGGTGCAATACACAATGTAAACATACACATTATGTTTATACACTACACTAAATACATTCACAGTAGTTGTAGGTATTGCATTCTCTGAGTATGCGTGGGGTACTTCAGTACCTCCCACGCGCCAACGGTGTGCGCGCCTTCGGTGCTATGCACACATGAGCTTGTGCAAAATGTTTAGCACACACACTATAATACCTACACGGTATGCGTATGCAGTCTGCGTGGGTTTCCGCCCACGCTACATGACATGCATGCCTTTGGTGCAATACACGGTGTAAACATACACATTATGTCTATATACTACACTAAATACATTTACAGTAGCTGTAGGTATTGCATTCTCTGAGTATGCGTGGGGTACTTCGGTTCCTCCCACGCGCCAACAGTGTGTGCGCCTTCGGTGCTATGCACACATGGGCTTGTGCAAAATGTTTAGCACACATACTATAATACCATACACGGTATGCGCATGCAGTCTGCATGGGTTTCATCCGGGTGCTCAGGTTTCTCCCCTGCGTTCCAATGGTGTGCGCATTCTCAGCGCTATGCACAGTATAAACATGTGCAATTTGTTCGCAGGCTAACATACCTACACGGTTGTGTACGCAGTCTGCGTGGCTGGTTTACGTCCAGGCCCCGATGACGTGCGCGCCTTCGTCGCTGGCACAGTATATATGTGTTTAATAGGTTTATCCACACATACTAAACTACATACGCCGTATGTGGTGGTATTATGCTCTTTTGTGGCTGGGTGGGTTTCCTCCCACACTCTCCATTTGTGCGTTTGACGCAATACATAGTATAAACTATGTGTTTGCACAATCGGCACCTATCCATGGGTAGCTGCTGGATGGAGCATTGTCACAAGGATCCCTGGTTTTAGGGGTATCACTTTCCACCTGCTTTCAGTGGTGATCAGAAGCGCTGGCTTGGACTGTGTTCGCCAGGTTGGGGTTAGCGTTATGCCCGTTAGTGGCTGCGTCTCTGGCATTTTTTATAGCTCAATGACTGGGCAAAAGCCTCTGCTTCATCCATCAGTCGTCTAGCAGGTGCACTACAACTGCTTTAGCCTTTAGGGTCTCTGTGCCCGGGGTGGGTTTGCGCCACCTGTGGAGGCTGAGGTACTAGTCCTCTGACCGAGTTTCTAGGGAAGTTCCGTCAAGTTGCCTTTATTGGCCAACATTTGAGGCACCCTGTACACTGGGGCCTCTCTTCTCCGATTTACATTGCGGAGTCTCTTTGGGATTTTCATACATCTCGCTGCAAGACGGTCCTGTCGGCCGTGTGCATTGCAGGCAAAGGGTCCTTGCATCCGGAGGTGTTTCCACCTTCTTTACCGGAGGTGGGGCACCGGAAGTGGACCTTGTGGCCTCTCGACTCGCTCGCATGGTGGCAAGATCATGGTCAGGTCCAGGGACCCCTGGGCGGACGCGTCAGACGCGTTGGAAGCCCGTGGGGGCAGTATCACCTGATATATGCTTACCCTCCGCTACTGTTGTTGCCTCGCCGGCTTCGCAGAGTAGGGGCTGAGAGTAGGGGCTGAGGCCATTCCAGTGCTCCGGAACGGCGACATTGGTACGCCGATCTACTTCGGCTAGTCGCAGACATTCCTGGCGACGGCCTATTGGGGTGGACCTTCTGTCTCATGGTCCCATACTTCATCCTGCTTTACAGTCCTTGGCTTTAATGGCATAGCTGTTTAAAGCCAGGTGCTGAAGGACCGAGTTCTCTCGTATTCGGTCATCTCTTCTATGTTGTTGACACAGGAATCTTCCTCCAGAAAGATATCTCACCGTACCTGGAAGGCTTACATCGCTATGTGCGAGGAACTTGAGTGGCATCCTCGGATGTATTCCGTTCCCAGGATTTTGCTGTTCTTACAGCGTGGTGTGACCTAAAAGCTGGCCTTGCATACCTTTTTTGAGGGTCGGATTTCGGCCCGGGCTGTCTTTTTCAACGACCGCTACCGGGCCATTCCTTGATTAGCACCTTTTGTGCAGGGGGTGTGCCATGTGATAACCCCTGTCAAGCCTCCTCTCCCTACTTGGGATCTGATTTTGATGCATCTCGGTTCTCCAAGAACATCCCTTTGAGAATATCAGAGAGATTCCTCTCTTGACCTTGTCCCGGAAGTTGGCCTTAGTGGCCATTGCTTTGGTTAGACGGGTGTCTGAGTTGGCGGCCTTGTCCGGCAAGTCGCCTTACTTGGTCCTCCATAAGGATATGTTGGGGTTGCGCCCACGACCATCCTTCTTTTCTAAGGATGGTCTTGGCCTTTCACCTTAAGAAGGACATTGTTCTTCCGTCCTTGTTTCCACACCCATCGCATCCCTGAGAGTTTGCGCTTCATACATTAAGATGGGTACAAGCCTTACGAGTGTACCTGTCTGCTACTGTTTCCATTCGGAAATCTGTGTCTGGTCCAAAACAGGGCCGAGCGGTGTCGTCTGCCACCGTCTTTAGGTGGATCAGGCAGACCGTCATACACAAGTGTGCAAGGCGACGACCTGGTCGTCCGTTCATACCTTTTCAAGATTTTATAAGGTTGATGTGGCTGCATCTTTGGATGCTCCCTTCGGCCGCAAAGCATTGCAGGCCGCTGTTTAATGTCGCAACTCCTCAGTTGAGGAGCTCTGCTGGTTTGGAGTGAAGTTTTGGTTGTTCCTTTGGGACGTCCCACACGTTTACAGTATCCAGCTGTGTCAGTCCATGGACGATGAGAGAAAATAGGATTTTTGTACTCACCGTAAAATCCATTTCTCTGACGTCCATGGACTGACACAGCACCCACCCTTCCTTTTTAAGGTTTGTACTGCTTTGTTACGAACTGAGGTCTGCTAGCTGCAGGTGGGAGGGTAATGTCCGGAGGGACCGCCCCCCTGGGCGGGGCTGTTCAGCTCTGGTTTGTTCTAGAATGTATCTAACATTCTGCCTAGATCTTCTCCTGCGAGCAGGGACATATACCCACACGTTTACAGTATCCAGCTGTGTCAGTCCATGGACGTCAGAGAAATGGATTTTACGGTGAGTACAAAAATCCTATTTTTTTGGCAGTGCCCCTCCCGAGAAAAGACTCTGGATCTGCCCCTGGCTGGTAACCAGAGAGAGGCCTAATGCCGCGTACACACGATCGGAAATTCGGACAACAAATGTCCGATTGGAGCTTTTTGTCGGATATTCAGACCGTGTGTAGGCTCCATCAAACATTTGCTGTTGGAATTCACGACCACAAAAATTTAAGAGCTGGTTCTCAAATTTTCCGACAAGAAAAGTTCTTGTCGGAAATTCAGATCGTCTGTATGCAATTCCGACGCACAAAAAAACACGCATGTTCAGAATCAAGCAGAAGAGCCGAACTGCCTATTGAACTTCATTGATCTCGGCTCGTCGTATGTCTTGTACGTCACTGCGTTCTTGACGTTCGGAATTTCCGACAAGATTTGTTTGACAGTGTGTATGCAACACAAGTTTGAGCCAACATTCCGTCGGACAAAAATCCACGGTTTTGTTGTCGGAATTTCCGATCGTGTGTACGCGGCATAAGAAGTCAACATTCAGCAAGCCCTACGGGGACAGTGCTACATCATAATAAGAGATATAAGACAATTTACTAAGTAATTAATAAACATAAACAAAATAAATATGATGCAAGGCCATTATAGCTACCTTTTTAATGACAAGAGGAGGAGCTTTTATTAAAATTATACTGTTGCTGTATGTTGTGACGTCAGGATTTTTTTCATTCAGACTTGTAAAGTTTACTGTACATTTTACATGGAGGCTACAATAAGCTTAGTTTCCAAGTTCTAAAGGAGCAACTTTGTTAATATCTAAATCAATCTGAGGCCTCATGCCCACGGACGGTTTTAAAAACGAGCTGTAAAACTAGGTTGGACGCCTGGAAAAAGCGGCGTTAAAAACACGTTTTCTCTTATCGTCCATGGACTGACACAGCTCTCATACTGTTTACGTGTGGGTATATGTCCCTGCTCGCAGGAGAAGATCTAGGCAGAATGTTAGAAAAATACATTCTAGAACAAAACCAGAGCTGAACAGCCCCGCCCAGGGGGGCGGTCCCTCTGAACATAACCCTCCTACCTGCAGCTAGCAGCCTCAGTTTTTTTCTGCCTGGCAGAAGGAGAAGACGTGGCTCTCTCAGGAGCCAGTCTCCTGGAAGATTTTACTTTTAAATGTTATTCCTTTGGGAATTTTATTATTTTATTTTTGAGACCTTCAATCAACTGTCGGCTGGGCAACAGGTTGGGTACACTGGTATCCTCGTAGTCTTCCCTGTCTGACCATCGAGCGGGCTGATCCTCGCCTTGTGTGCGTGAGACTCGGTTCACGACATGCCCCATGACTCCTGGGGTGGCCGGGTTGCTTTTATGCTCCCGCGGTCCTCTCAAGATTGAACAGTACCTGTCTGCTGTCTTTCGCGGTGGACCGGGCCGGCAGCTACGCAGTACTACTCTGTGATAGGTCTGTCTGAAACAAGCCAGTGGGTCCCTCTGGGACGGGTAAGTAGTCTCTCCTGCTGCAGGTGAGTACATGCTGGCTGTGTTTCTTTATATGGGGGGTTTCTCCCTGTCTCCCCCCTGTTATGCTGCTCTCTGCACCCTGTACTGGTGCTGTGCTGTGTGGGGGTGCTTGGGGGTTACTCTGGCCTGACTGGGGGCGCTCATATCTGTGTAGTGGAGAGGAGAAGTGTTCTGGGTAAAAAGTGAGTGAGTGTGGGGACTTCATTGCGTGCGCCATTAGCGCTGTGTGGTGAATTTGAAAAATGCGCTCGGCGGCCATCTTGCCGTGGTTTAATGGTGCAGTAATATATGCAGCCGGCGGCCATTTTCTTGAAGCTGAGGCGCTTTCACTTCGGTTTCGGCCTCTAGCGGCGCTGCTGCGGCGCAAATCTCCTCACAATCTCCTCACACTCTCCTCAGGCTTCACTCGCGCTGCAGCGCGGTTCATACAGCGGAACTGAGCGGTCCTTAAGGGTTGGTGAGTCCTCTGTGTATCGCCTCCTCAGCCTCAGCGCAGCCAGCGGGTGGACTGTACTATTCATTATAAGTGTATAGGGTCTCAGAGGGTGGCAGTATGGAGTCTGATACACCTGCTTCTCCGCACTTGTCAGAGGCAACAGGCAGTGCTCCTGCACCTGCGGTCCCTATGGACCAGTTGTCGGCAGTCTTGGAATCATTCCTTGTCAGAATGGAAGCGGTGTGCGAGCGCAAGGGAGCTATAAAGCCCCCTCTCCCCACAACAATCTTTAGTGGAGGAGTGCTCTGATTCAGATATGGGCCTAGCTACTGCTGCTCAGGACCCTAGCTCTGAATATTTTAATGTTTTTGAACAGGACATTCCCTTTTGAGGAAGACTTTAGTTCTGTGTCAGTAAATGACAGGGTGCTTGTAAGTGAACTCATTGATGATGTGAGGGACACTCTCAAGTTGGATTCTGTGGCTGTGGTACCTCAGGCGGACGCTGTTTCTCTTGGTTCCTTCAAGCTTTTCTTTTGCACAGCTTCCTCACTGTTTTCCTCACACGCCTGGTTCGAGAGCAGCATGGATGATACAGTGGTACACAGTGTCTCCCCCCCCCCCCCGGTCGGTGCAGCATGGTGGGGGGGGACTTTATTCATTTATGTCTCTAGTCCCTGTGAGCCTGCTGTGTGATGTCTCTGAGGCAACAACAGGGTCTCTGCACCTGTGGTTTCTGGCCATTTCCTGGGGAACGCTCTGAGCTCTGACAGGACCACGGCCTGAGGATCAGAGCTTACATGTTACCTGCATGCTGCTTCGGCAGCACAGTTAAGCAGGTTGGAATGATGCAGAGAAGATTATGCGCCTCTGCGCCATAGTTTAAACTTATCTTATACCTCTACACTGGATACATTCACAGTGTATGTATGTGTTATTGGTCTCTGTGTCTGCGTGGGTTTCCCCCCACGTTCCAATGCTGTGTTTCAGTGCCATACACGATATTAACATACACAATATGTTTAGCACAACTCTAGATACATTCACTGTATATGTATGTGTGGCGGGTATGTACTATTTAGGGGCAGCAACTGGGTGGTAGTATGACCCAGATGCATTATTGGTAGAGCAGGGCTATGTTTTATGTGAGGACATCAGTGGTGTTGAGTTCCCTGCGGCTCAGTAGGTGGCGTTGTCATTCTGAGCTGGGGTTGTACCACTACTGCAGTGCCGTACCCTTTGTGACCTCTCGCGGCAGCTGTACTGCGGGGCGGGGAACCCGCTGTGCTTGCTGGGAGAGGGTATAAAGGGGGCGGACATCTTCACCACGAGGTCGGAGTCCCAGGCACCTTCAGCCTGAGGGCTGCTGTCCGTGATCAGTGTCCAGGCGCCCTTGGCCTGTACATGTGGAGTTCGTGTTCCATCCCAGACACCTTCAGTCTGGGGTGAGGTACTCAACCAGAGGCCTGGGGCCCAGTACCTTTCACTGGGTCCCGCAAGAGAGGGATTGTCCTAGGGTGCCCCAGGTGTTGGGCACCCGAATCCAGAGGCGTAAGGGACCAGAGGAGGGATTCAACCGAAGATCTGGTGCAGCATATTGCCAGTGCCGGGTGAACATCTGGAGACCGTCCGGATGGATATCTTTTCCGAACAATGGCCAATTCATCAGGGAAGGTGATTCGTGTTCTATGACCGGTGGCAGCGGTTCATCTAGTCAACTCGGGTCGGTGGCAGAGACCTGCTATTAGGCCTGTGGCAGGGGCCTCAACAGTTCACCCGGTCGTTGGCAGCGACCAATCTCACAGTCGGTGGCAGAGACCGTGCGCCAAGCCTATTTCGCAAGAAAAAGGAATAGGAGTGTTCACTGTGCCTGGGCCTACTCGTATCCACACCCTGTCTGTTCGTTTTAAAAGTTCAACTGATGCTGTTCATGTGAAAGAAGAATAAAAGAGTGTTGGACTTTTTATGATGTGGGGCTTCATTACTGACAGTCAAACTTCCCCTCTGCAGGAGGGCCAGAGGCTCAGTCTAAAACACAGACCCGAAGGTAACAGAAGTGTTGGCCTTCACCTCTACATACTAGAGGACATGGGCCGTAGTGAACCTCATCTTCCTCCCGCGTACCTCTAGACAAGCCAGCCGTTTTATTTACAAGGGGGACGGGGGGTGAGGCCGCTACATATGTATTATACTCTCTGGGTCGGCGTGGGTTTCCTCCGGGGGCTCCGGTGTCCTCCCGCGCTCTCATGGTATGTGCGCTTCGGCTCTCTGCACAGTATAGACATGTTCAATATGTTTATTGCACATACTATACATATTTACAGTGTGGGTTTCTTCTGGGTGTTCCGGTTTCCTCCCACGCTCTGACGGTATGTGCGCCTTTGGCCCTCTGCACAGTTTAAACATGTTCCATATGTGTATCACGCATGCTATAATACCTACACGGTATGTGTATGCAGTCTGTGTGGGTTTCCTCCGGGTACTCCGGTTCCCTCCCACACTCCAATGGTATGGGCGCTTTCGCCGCTATGCACAGCCTAAATTTGTGCGATTTGATATTCCTCCGGGTCCTCCAGTTTCCGCCCATGCTACATGACATGCGTGCCTTTGGTGCAATACACGTTATAAACATACACATTATGTTTATACACAACACTAAATACATTCACAGTAGTTGTATGTATTGTATTCTCTGGGTCTGCGTGGGGTTCCTCCGGGTACTTCGGTTTCCTCCCACGAGCCAACGGTGTGCGCGCCTTCGGTGCTATGCATGTGCAAAATGTTTACCACACATACTATTGTACCTACACGGTATGCGTATGCAGTCTGCGTGGGTTCCATCCGGGTGCTTAGGTTTCTCCCCCGCGCTCCAATGGTGTGCGCATTTTCAGCGCTATGCATAGTATAAACATGTGCAATTTGTTTATTCGCAGGCTAACATACCTACACGGTTGTGTACGCAGTCTGCGTGGCTGGTTTCTGTCCAAGCCCCGATGATGTGTGCGCCTTCGTCGCTGGCACAGTATAAACGTGTTTTAATATGTTTATCCACACATACTAAACTACATACACCGTATGTGGTTGTATTATGCTCTTTGTGGCTGAGTGGGTTTCCTCCCACACTCTATTTGCGCGTTTTGATGCAATACACAGTATAAACTATGTGTTTGTACAATCAGCACTTATCAATGGGGTAGCTGCTGGATGGAGAATTGTCATAAGGATCCCTGGTATCAGGGGTACCACTTTCCACCTGCCTTCAGTGGTGATCAGAAGCGCTGGCTTGGACTGTGTTCGCCAGGCAGAGGTTAGCATTACGCCCGTTAGTGGCTGCGTCTCTGGCGTTTCTGAAGCTCAATGACTGGGCAAAAGCCTCTGCTTCATCTATCAGTTGACCAGCAGGTGCACTGCAACTGCTTTAGCCTTTAGGGTCTCTGTGCCCGGGTTGGGTTTGCGCCACCTGTGGAGGCTGAGTTACTTGTCCACTGACCGAGTTTCTAGGGAAGCTCTGTCAAGTTGCCTTTCTTGGCCAACAGTTGAGGCACCCCGTAAGCCGGGGCCTCCCTTCTCCGATACATTGCGGGGTCTCTTCATACATCTCGCTGGAGGACGGTCCTGTCGGCCGTGTGCATTGCAGGGGAAGGGTCCTTACATCCGGAGGTGTTTTCACCTCCTTTACCGGAGGTGGGGCACCAGATGTGGACCTTATGGCCTCTCGACTCACTCGCAAGGGGTCAAGATTCGTGGCCAGGTCCAGGGACCCCTGGGCAGACGCGTTGGTGGCCCGTGGGGGCAGTATCGCCTGATATATGCTTACCCTCCGCTACTGTTGTGGCCTCGCCTGCTTCGCAGAGTAGGGGCCGAGGCCATTCCGGTGATCCTCATTGCTCCGGAACGGCGACATTGGTACGCTGATCTACTTTGGCTAGGCGCAGACGTTCCTTGGCGACTGCCTATTGGGGTGGACCTTCTGTCTCATCATCCCATACTTCATCCTGCTTTACAGTCCTTGGCTTTAATGGCATGGCTGTTTAAAGCCAGGTGCTGAGGGACCGAGGTCTCTCAGATTCGGTCATCTCATCTATGTTGTTGGCACGGAAATCTTCCTCCAGAAAGATATAGCACCATACCTGGAAGGCTTACATCGCTATGTGCGAGGAGCTTGATTGGCGTCCACGGACGTATTCCGTTCCCAGGATTTTGCTGTTCTTACAGCGTGGTGTGACCCAAAAGCTGGCCTTACGTACCATTGAGGGTCGGATTTCGGCCCGGGCTGTCTTTTTCAACAACCGCTACCGGGCCATTCCTTGATTAGCACCTTTTTGTGCAGGGGGTTCGCCATGTGAACCCCCCTGTCAAGCCTCCTCTCCCTACTTGGGATCTGAATTTGATGCATTTCGGTTCTCCAAGAACATCCCTTTGAAAATATCAGAGAGATTCCTCTCTTGACCTTGTCCCAGAAGGTGGACTTCTTAGTGGCCATTACTTCGGTTAGACGGGTGTCTGAGTTGGCGGCCTTGTCCTGCAAGTCGCCTTACTTGGTCCTCCATAAGGATATGGCGGTGTTGCGCCCACGACCGTCCTTCTTTTCAAAAGGTGGTCTCGGCCTTTCACCTTAAGGAGGACATTGTTCTTCCGTCCTTGTGTCCTCACCCATCGCATCCCTGAGAGTTTGCGCTTCATACATTAAGATGCGTACGAGCCTTACGGGTGTACCTGTCTGCTACTGTTTCCATTCGGAAGTCTGACTCACTGTTTGTGTCTGTCTCTGGTCCAAAACGGGGCCGAGCGGTGTCGTCTGCCACCGTCTTTAGGTGGATCAGGCAGACCGTCATACGGGCATATGCCCTTAAGGGGCAGGCGCCTCCCTTTCCGGTTGCGGCGTATTCCACCAAGACAATTGGTGCTTCCTGGGCTTTCCGACATCAAGCGTCGGTTGCACAAGTGTGCAAGGCGGCGACCTGGTCGTCCGTTCATACCTTTTCAAAATTCTATCAGGTTGATGTGGCTGCATCTTCGGATGCTTCCTTCAGCCGCAAAGTGTTGCAGGCCGCTGTTTAATGTTGCAACTCCTCCGTTGAGGAGATCTGCTGGTTTGGAGTGAAGTTTTGGTTGTTCCTTTACTATTTGCTCCCACCCTTTTCTTATACTGCTTTGGGACGTCCCACACGTAAACAGTATGAGAGCTGTGTCAGTCCATGGACGATAAGAGAACATAGGATTTTTGTACTCACCGTAAAATCCGTTTCTCTGACGTCCATTGACTGACACAGCACCCACCCTTCTTTTAAGGTTTGTACTGCTTGTTACGAACTGAGGCTGCTATGCGGAAGGTAGGAGGGCAATGTCCGGAGGGACCGTCCCCCTGGGCGGGGCTGTTCAGCTATGGTTTTGTTCTAGAATGTATGTTTCTAACAACTAACATTCTGTCTAGATCTTCTCCTGCAAGCAGGGACATATACCCACGCGTAAATAGTATGAGAGCTGTGTCAGTCCATGGACGTCAGAGAAACGGATTTTACGGTGAGTACAAAAATCCTATTTTTTTTTACCGCGTTTTTCATTACTGTTTTTGTGCGTTAGCGTTAGGTAGCGTTTGCAAAGGACTCTTGGGAAATCTAATGTCCAGACAGGAATTGCAAATAAAAAACGCCGGAGCTCAAAAACCCTGCTGCAGCGTTTTTAAGCGTTTTTTAACGATTCACGTTTTTCCAGCTCCAACGCCGGCGCCACAGAACGCCCTGGTCGTGTTTTTTTTTTTTTTTACAGCTTAAAAATGCCTATGCCATTTGCAGCTCAAAAACGCCTAGGTGGGCATGAAACCATAGACTAACATGGACAGGTGTTTTTAAGCTGTAAACAACGCTCAAAAAAGCGGCTGTAAGAACGTCCGTGGGCATGAGGCCTTTTATCTATATACACGTTCAATGAGCAGGTAAATGTAAGGAGGTATGATCATTCTATTACTTTGAGGAAAAAGACTTGCTAAAACATAATTTATAGGATGACAGATGGATGAAAAACAATTCCAATTGCGTGGATCAATTTCTCCAGAGACAGCGATTGGCTGTAAGTATTGCCTAAAGTCATGCTGAAATTTCAGATAAAATCTAAATGTATTCCAGGTGCATCAAAACAAAAGGTTTTGTTTTCTTTAGAAAGCAGCCACATCCTGAATTGAAACCCCTGTCTCCTGCCAGCATGCTGCAGAGAATCACCCTTGCCCTCTGTTAGGAAAGCAGTGGTCTCTAAGCAGAGGACTGTCACGCCCCCTGCTAAATCAGAGCTAGAAATGTCCAACAGGCAGGGAGCATGGGTTCTGCTGATTGTAGGGCTATTGATATGACTATTCATGGGACTTGTTGGACCTCAAGGACAACTACTTCCTCACAGAGAGCAAGGTGCCCTCTCTACAGCATGCTAACAAGTCATAGGCTTTTCTACTCGGGCTGTGGCTGCTTTCTAGAAAAAAAAAAAACTGTAGGACTTTGCGCACCCGTTTTTGCTTTAATGTACATGGAATCTATTTAGCTGATTTATTCTGAAAGTTCTTTAAAATTAGTATTTATTTTCTATGATGACTGATCAACTCATATAGTACTTCACTTTAAGTGCCTGTAAACCTAAAGACCCTGTAAAGTCACGAACAAACATATATTGCAGCTTATGGGCAATTGTTTTTTCTTTTAAGTCTTTTTTTTTTTTTATACCTGGACACAGTGAGCAAACGTGTGTTCACTGTGTTCATTTAGAAAAGGAAGGGGTCAGTAAATTACATATTTACTAGTCCCGTCCCCTGCTCTCCATCTTGAAACATCCCCCCCCGCAGCAGCCGGGGGGAGAGCAAAGAAGGGAAGCCAGCATCACTGCAGAGCCAACAAGAGGGGGAAGGCCGGGCAGTAGAGGAAATCGGCAATCAGAATAGTGATTTGGGGTGTGCCCAGGCACACCTGGCACACTCCCTGCGCACGACTATGACAGTGGTGTTATCCTGGAACAAGACTACAGGACATCTTCCTAATCCCATAACCTAAGGATAAGGCATTCTGTAGTCTGCAGATGTTGCTGATAACAATGTAACGGATAACAATCAGTGGAGGCAGGGAGCACAGGGAGTTAGCAGCACACAAGAGCCCTGGCAGGATCAACAGCCATCTTTTGCACTTCTCGAACAGATATAACAAAATGATTTCAATTATATAATTTAGACCAAAGCAGAGCAAAGAAGAGAAGCTAGTTAGTGTTTACATATACTTTAGAGACCACTATCTATGATATCCCTAAATAATGTCTGCCAATGGCACCACAAAGTTAATAAAACCCTCCAGAATGCACTGCTGACAACCAGCAGCCAAACAGTTACTTTTTTCGGGAACACCTAACTCGGACGAGCCGACGCGGCAGGATTTAGTGTGCGCCTGTCACAAACCTTAATGATCATAAAATTTCCTCAGCCTCTTCTAATATCTCCATTTTAATTTGCATGTAGGCGCATTTTGTTGGAGGGGAAAGTGCTGACGGGCCGTTATGTTAATGCATTTCTGTATGTTCCATCCGCTCATAAATCTGCAAAAAAGAAGAGTTTAGCACCCACTCTTCCCAGCGAGATAAATAAATAAACAGTGACGACCTATTTTTTTTCTATTTCTCCTTCTTTTTTGCTAGTTTTCACTGTATGATATTTTGCATTTATATTTCAGTTTAAATTGCTGATCTATTTGTAGATCTGATTGGAGCTTTCCAAGCAGTGAGTTGCACAGTTGTGGCATTTTACAGGTTGATGGATTTTTGTCAGTTTTGCATTTTGTTTGTTATTTTCATCCTTTTTTTAAGTTGGGAAAAGGTGTTCAAGGGCACCATTTGAATGAGCAGACTGATAATTCAGAAATGGAAAAAATAAAGCAAAGCAGGGACCCCCAGCAGCACAGAATATTTTAAAAGAGCAACATTTAAAGCGGGGTTCCACCCGCGATTAATTTTTTTCTTTTTAAAAGTCAGCAGCTACAAACACTGTAGCTGCTGACTTTTAATAAGGACACTTACCTGTTCTAGTCGCCCGCGATGTCGGTCCCCTGAGGCCGATTCCTCGATCCTGGCAGGTCCTGGCGCTGCCATCCTCACTAAGGGAAACAGGAAGTGGAGCTTTGCGGCTTCACTGACCGTTTCCTACTGCGAATGCACGAGTCGCGCGGCGCTTTGTGAATGGGCGGCTGCTCTCTGGGATACACACAGTTCCCAGAAGGCAGCGCGCCCCATTCACCAGAAGACACCACGAGTAGGCAGAGGAATAAGACCTGCCGAGGACTAGGAAGAGGCAGATTAGGAAATTCTGCATAGCAACCGCCTGTTCTGGTAAGTAAAAAAAAAAATGTTTCTATTTTTTTTTCTATTTCTTTGCAGGATTTTTGTGTATTTTTTTATTTATTTTTTAGGGTGGAACTCCACTTTAAAGTAATAAGAACCATATTCCCAATGCACACCACACTGGATTATATACCATGTGGGTGCAGGGTGCTGCAACAGCTGTTGGTATCAGTCACCTAGGAGCTTGCTGCAAAGCTCTAAAGCTGGATTCACAGCTATGCATGTTGTTTTTGAGCATTTCTGCAGTGCTTTTTGCGGTGCTTGCCGCGTTTTTGGACACACGTTTTTAGCGCGATTTTGCAGCAATTTGTGTTTTTTTTTTTAACACTGCATATAGCTGGTTGCTAAGGAGGGGGCCGGGAAGCCAGCCGCCACGTCCTTAACAACCAATGAGTCATCAGTTGTCAGTTGTAAAAAAAAAAGAATTGCCGGCTAAAAAAAAATCAAGAGAAAAAACGGCGTGGGGTCCCCCCCCCAAGGCCCATACCAGGCCCTTGGGTCTAGTATGGATTCGGAGGCCCATGCCAAAATAAAAAAAATGGCATGGGGGTCCCCCCAAAATCCATACCAGACCCGCGCCCCCCCACCCCAAAGCACCTTGCCCCCATGTTGATGGGGACAAGGGCCTCTTCCTGACAACCCTTGCCCGGTGGTTGTCGGGGTCTGCGGTCTGCTTATCAGAATCTGGAAGCGGGGGCCCCCAAATTCTGCCCCCCCCTATGTGAATGAGTATGGGGTACATTGTACCCCTACCCATTCACTAACAAAAAAAGTAGTGTAGTGTTAAAAAATACAGTCGACAGTTTTTGACAAGTCTTTTATTAAAAATCTTCTTCTTCTTCTTCTTCTTCTCTGCTTCTTC
This sequence comes from Rana muscosa, assembly GCA_029206835.1. Classification (NCBI taxonomy): domain Eukaryota; kingdom Metazoa; phylum Chordata; class Amphibia; order Anura; family Ranidae; genus Rana; species Rana muscosa. The sequence goes on from CM055125.1 coordinate 201,778,707, forward strand.
CTCCGGTCCTTCTCCAGCTTCTCACGCATCTTCATCCTCCGGTCTTCTCCTTCTCCCCCTGCTTCTTCTTCCACTCTTCTTCTCTCTTCTTTGTCCGGTGTTCTTCTTCCTATGCTGCCGCTCCCGCCGACGACCCTCCTCCGACGCTGCGTCCCGCTGATCTGTCGGCGCCGATGTCCTGCATTTCTTAACCACTTCAATGACGACGTATAGACATATGACGTCCACAAGGTGGCTCTGCCATCCTGGGTGGACATCATATGACGGCCTCGGGCCTCCCGGCCGGTAGGGGGTGCGCGCGCACCCGCCGTGTCCCGCGGGTGCCGATGCGTGTGCCTGGCGGGCGCAATGTCCGCCAGGTACCCGTAATCAGCAGTTACAGAGCCAGGGACGTGGATCTCTGTGTGTAAACACAGAGATCCACGTCCTGTCAGGGAGCGGAGACCGATGGTGTGTCCCTTGTACATAGGGACAACGATCGGTCACCTCCCCCAGTCAGTCCCCTCCCCCCACAGTAAGAATCACTCCCAGGGAACACATTTAACCCCTTGATCGCCCCCTAGTGTTAACCCCTTCCCTGCCAGTCACATTTATACAGTAATCTGTGCATATTTATAGCACTGTTCGCTGTATAAATGTGAATGGTCCCAAAATAGTGTCAAAAGTGTCCGAACTGTCCGCCGTAATATTGCAGTCCTGACAAAAATTGCAGATAACTGCCATTACTAGTAAAAAAAATATTAATAAAAAAAATGTAATAAATCTATCCCCTATTTTGTAGGCGCTAGAACTTTTGCGCAAACCAATCACAATACGCTTATTGCGATTTATTTCTAATTTTTTTTACCAAAAATATGTTGAAGAATTTTTATCGGCCTAAACTGAGAAAAATATTTAAAAAAAAAAAATTGGGATATTTATTATAGCAAAAAGAAAAATATTGTTTTTTTTCAAAATTGTCGCTCTTTCTTTTGTTTATAGCGCAAAAAATAAAAACCGCAGAGATGATCAAATACCACCAAAAGAAAGCTCTATTTATGGGAAAAAAAAGAACGTCAATTTTGTTTGGGAGCCACATCGCACAACCGCGCAATTGTCATTCAAAGCGTGACAGTGCTAAAAGCTGAAAATTGGGTGGGAAGGGGGTGAAAATGCCCGGTATTGAAGTGGTTAAATAACGATGGGGCGTGGCAATCGTATTACGTCATCCATAGGCCACGCCCCTTGTGACATCACTGCCTGGGGCATGATGGGTCAGTGACGTCCGGATGACGTAATCCGCCCCCATCATTATTTAAGAAATGCATGACATTGACGCAGACAGATCAGCGGGTATTTACAGGATAGAGTTTGAGCCCCCGTTCACAGCGGTGTGGCTTTGAAATTGCGCTACTTCAGCGTGATTTAAAAGCAGCACATCAGTGCGATTTGCACTGCCCATTTCCTTGTGCCCTACCACTTCATACAAAACAAGTCTATGCAAGTGTAGCGGCCTCACCCCATCTCTTTTGTCTAGGGGTATCTCATACGACAGGGTGAGATGCGCTACGGCCCATGTCCTCCCCATAGCTGTGGGTAAGGTGAAGGCCAGTACCAGATATTTTCCTTGGGCCTATGTGTTTCTGCCGTGCCAACACTTCCCTTTGCTCCCATTAACCAGAGTTCCACACACCGATCACAGTCCAACTCTTGTTTTATTGCATAACTCGCAATAAACAGTGCTTCAGTAGCCAACTGGTTGAGACCCAATAACAGTTTGATACGGTGGAATGAGCAGGTCGAGGCACTATCCTGATTGTCAGCTAAACCACTGTGATTTCACCAGTGGTTACTATAGCCTTGGCTAGAGAGAACTTAGAACTTGAGAGTCTCTACCAGCGACTCAAGAGAACGTAGATAGGAGTACCTTTGCTGCGTTGTGGCCCCTGTCAGGGGAAGATGTCCCTCCAAAGGAGTTACCGGAGGCCCATCCGTCACTGGGTTGATGCTGCTCCAGACTTTTCGAATGGGTAACCTCCCCGGCCTCCTCGCCTCAGACATGGGCCCCATCCACTTCAGGGACCCTCGGACTTCTCCACCCTCGCGGGACCCAGTCGAAGTCACTGGGCCCCAGGCCTCCTGGTTTAGTACCTCACCCCAGGCTGAAGGTGCCTGGGATGGACTCCAACTCCATTCCGGTCAGGCCTAGGGCACCTGGGCCGGAACTCAGAACCGCCCGCACCCAGGCCTAAGGTGCCTGGGCGCGTGATGAAGAAGACTCCAAAAGAGCAAGACCTCGTGACCAGGGCGTCTCCCCCTCTTATCCCCTCCATTGATGCCACGGCAGGTTCCCCGCCCTCGCCGTACCATCTCCGAGAAGGGACAAAAAGGACAGCACTATGGCAGTAAATCTACCTTGAGCCTGCAGGCACCCTGCCACCCACAGGCCAAGGAGACCATTACACCGCCCAATCCTCCACGAATACAAATGGTCCAATTACTCCCATAATTTACACACCTGAATCATACTACCACCCAGGTGTACCCCACCTTAAATTTATAGACCCCGCTACACAAGTCTTAATGAAATTGGCAAAAAGTAGTGCAGGAACCTTTTTCAAAGTCGCAGTGAAGGGTTCCATTGCCGACAATAGATTGGGAACTGTCAAATCACATGCCAAGCAGTGCCCCTTTCCCTCCAAACCCTTATAGCAGACTGATTGCTAATACCAGCCCTTTACCTCAAGCATCATACACAGACAAGATGTTGAGGTAAAAACCAAAAGGAACCACTTTATTGAACAGGAATACAGTTTTTTTTTTATACACTTCAAAATGGGGGCAGTCACCACATGAACAATGCAAACTTCAAACAGCAATCAAATTAACAGCTAACAGTGATCTAATTAAACAGTATCCTAATTAACAGCTAGGCTGCTAGACAAGTCTTATCAGTATGACTAGCAGTCACAGGAATTCCCCACCTCCAGCATTCAAGAAGACCCAAGGCTGTCCAAATCGTACCAGCTTTCTTTTCACATCCATCTTCTCACTGAGTTTCAAGTTGGCAGGGGGCATCATGGCTTCCTTGACTGTTAAATGTGGTAATAACATGTCATCTTGCATTATATAACAGGACATCTTCCTGAATGCTCGTGGCTCTCTTAAATGCCTGGGCTTTTTGGGTCTATCAAAGATTGGCTCCTGGGTGTGCCATGGTTGTCAGCAAGTTCTTTTGCTATAGGTGTGTTTTCAACTAGGGATGAGCTCGATGTTCGAGTCGAACGCATGTTTGACTCGAACATCGCCTGTTCGTCTGTCCGCCGAACATTATGGGCCGTTCAGGCCGTTCGCGCCAAATTCGTCTGACGCGAACCGCCCACAATGCACTGCGCCATCGCACTGCATTTCCGGCGCTGTGATTGGCCAAGCATGCACTGTGACCCCGCATGCTTGGCCAATCACAGCGCCGGCAGCGAGGAGAGCCATAATTGGCCACAGGCAGGATGCCTGTGGCCAATCATAGCTCAGGGGAGTTTAGTACACGCCCCACACTATAAAAGCCCGCCAGCGCGGCGGCCTCGTGCAGTGTGTTTCGGCGTGCAGGGAAAGAGATACATAGGCAGGGACAGTGTGTTCTATGTTCTATTCGTTTCTCAGGCATCTGCAGGAGTTAGTGGGTGTTGTGTGCCCCCAGTAGGGATGAGCTCGGTGTTCGAGTCGAACATACGTTCGACTCGAACATCGGCTGTTCGATCGTTCGCCGAACAACGAACGATTTGGGCCGTTCGCGCCTAATTCGCGGCCCACAATGCACTACGCCATCGCAGTGTCATCCAGGCACTGTGATTGGCCAAGCATGCACTGTGACCCCGCATGCTTGGCCAATCACAGCGCCGGCAGCGAGGAGAGCAATGATTGGCCACAGGCAGGATGCCTGTGGCCAATTATTGCTGAGGGTGTTTAGTACACGCCCCACACTATAAAAGGCCGCCAGCACGGCGGCCTAGTGTAGTGTGTTCCGGAGCAGGGAAAGAGAAGCATAGGCAGGGACAGTGACATTTTTTTTTTCTTGCTTAACCTGGATTCCTTTAGTTTAGGGAAAGAGAAGGATAGGTAGGGAGAGTGTCAGTCTGTTTTACTGTGCTAAACCTTGTTTGTAGGGACAGGGAAGGACAGTGAGGGAAATTCTCATTGTGCTATACTGTGCTAAAGCATTCCTCATCAACCATCTTTAAAAAAAATTTTTTATAGGGACAGAAAACTATAGGTAGGGAGAGTGTCAGTGTGTTTTACTGTGCTAAACCTTGTTTGTAGGGACAGGGAAGGACAGTGAGGGAAATTCTCATTGTGCTATACTGTGCTAAAGCATTCCTCATCAACCATCTTTGAAATCCTTGTTTTTTGGACAGTCAGGGAAATTGTCATTGTGCTATTCTGTGCGAAAGCAATCATCCTCAACCATATTTAGAAATCCTTAAGTAAAGGGACAGAGAAGGACACCTGAAGGTAGCCCTTATTGCTTTTTTTCCCATCTCCCTGCAGGCCATCCATTAGAATGTCTGGAAGGCAAACAAGGAGAGGCAGACAGTCAGGAGGCAATAAAAGAGGGCAAGCAGGCTCTGTGTCTGGGGGCAACAGTGCTGGTCGTGGACGCGGTGCATTGTCATCAGCACATGGCCATGGGACACGCTTGTCCTTCTTTTCGGCAGCTGGACATGTTGAGCCACATCATGCCGAAGACTTGGTAGAGTGGATGACCAAGCCCTCCTCCTCCTCCTCATCCTCTCTCACCCAGGCTCAGGGTACTGGCAAAGCAGCTGCCAAAGCGTCCTCTTCCCTGGTATCAATGTCAGACTCATCATCAGTCACTCCTTCCCTAGACCCACCATGTCCTCCTCCTGAGGAGTCCCCCGAACTGTTTGAGCACAGTGTTGGGTACATGCTCCAGGAGGATGCCCAGCGTTTCAAAGGGTCTGGTGATGAAACCCAGCTAGAGGAAGGCAGTAGCGTGAGAGCAGACAGAGGGGATGCTCAAGAAGGACACCAATCTGGCAGTCATGTTCCAGCAGCTGCAGCATACTGCCAGATTGGCTCCAGTGATGAGGAAGGAGGGGATGATGAGGTCACTGACTCCACGTGGGTGCCTAATAGGAGAGAGGAGGAGGAGGAGGATGAGGAGGAGGCACATCTCCAACGAGGCAGGATGCCCTTTGGTGGCCAGCGTAAGGGCAGTACACCGACGGAATCACACCGCAGAGCTCCGCCTGTGCAGGGCGCTGCCTCTGCCCGTCATTCAAAAAGTTCTTTGGTGTGGGCCTTTTTTGAGGCTAGTGCATCAGATCGCACAGCTGCTGTTTGCAACATATGTCTCAAGCGTATATCGCGTGGCCAAAACATCAGCCGCTTGGGTACCACATGCCTGACCAGACATGTGTTGACCTGCCATGCAGCTCGTTGGCAAGCCTACCTCAAAGACCCACACCAAAGAACAAAGCGGACCTCTCCTTGCACCGCATCAGCTGGGATCTCCAACCCCACTATAACTTCAGTCCTCTCTGAAACATGCACTGAGAGGAATGAAGGTGTAGAATTAGGTGTGTCACAGCCAAGTACTTGCGGCCACTCTGCTAGCAGTACACCGACGTCCGATTCTAGCAGGCAAATTTCCCTGCCCCAGCTGCTGGACCGTCGAAAGAAGTTCACTCCCAGCCATCCACATGCCCAGCGGTTGAATGCTAGCTTGGCTAAATTGCTAGCGCTTCAACTGCTGCCTTTTCAGTTGGTAGACTCGGCCCCCTTCCGTGAGTTTGTGCAATGTGCGGTTCCTCAGTGGCAGGTTCCCAAACGCCACTTTTTCTCACGGAAGGCTATTCCGGCTCTCTACCGGCATGTGGAAGGCAATGTCTTGGCCTCGCTGGACAGGGCGGTCAGCGGTAAGGTGCATATTACCGCTGACTCATGGTCCAGCAGGCATGGACAGGGACGTTACCTTTCTTTCACGGCCCATTGGGTCACTCTTTTGGCAGCTGGGAAGGATGCAGGACAAGGTGCAGTAGTGTTGGAGGTTGTTCCACCGCCACGCCTCCAAAATGCTACTACTGGTTGTGACACACCTCTCTCCTCCACCCCCTCCTCTTCTTCTTCCTCCATGGCCTCTTCCTGTGCTTTGTCCTCTGAACCAGCGGTGCTCCGTAGGCGTTCAAGGGGCGACGCAAGTACGCAGGCAAAAAGATGCCATGCCGTGCTTGCGCTGGTGTGTTTGGGGGACAGAAGCCACACTGGGGCAGAGGTCCTGTCTGCTCTGCAGGGCCAGGCCGAGAGGTGGTTGACGCCACGCCAGCTTAAGCCAGGAATGGTGGTTTGCGACAATGGCACCAACCTCCTCTCCGCCCTCCGACAGGGACAACTGACCCATGTGCCCTGTGTGGCTCACGTCCTTAACCTGGTGGTGCAGCGGTTCTTGGGCAGGTACCCGGGCTTACAGGATGTCCTGAGGCAGGCCAGGAAAGTCTGCGTGCATTTCCGCAGATCTTATAATGCCAGTGCTCGCCTGGCTGAGCTGCAAAAGGAGTTGAACCTGCCCAAGAACCGCCTTATATGTGACATGCCCACCAGGTGGAACTCAACGTTGGCCATGCTGCAGCGGCTGCACACGCAGCAGAGGGCCATCAATGAGTACCTGTGCGACTACGGCACCAGGACAGGGTCAGGGGAGCTTGTTTTTTTTCTCCACGCCAGTGGGGCATGATCAGGGATGCATGCACTGTCCTGGCACCATTTGAGGAGGCCACGAGGATGGTGAGCAGTGACAGTGCATGCATCAGTGACACTGTACCTCTTGTCCACCTGTTGGAGCACACGCTGCGTGGAATAATGGACAGGGCACTTGAGGCAGAACAGAGGCAGGAAGAGGAGGACTTCCTTGCCTCTCAAGGCCCCCTTTACCCAGACAGTGTTCCTTCTGTCCCACCCATCGCACAGGAAGAGGACGAGGAGGAGGAGGAGGAGGAGGAGGAGGATTGTGTCAGCATGGAGGTGGAGCCTGGCACTCAGCAGCATCAACAGCAGCAGTCTTTTAGGGATGATTTACAGTCCCAAGAAACCCGTGGACTTGTACGTGGCTGGGAGGAGGTGGCTGCGGATCATGTCGTCCTTAGTGACCCAGAGGACTCCGGACCGAATGCCTCAGCTAACCTACGCTGCATGGCCTCCCTGATCCTGCAAAGTCTGCGGAAGGATCCTCGTATTCTTCGGATCAAGGAGAGGGACCATTACTGCCTGGCCACTCTCCTTGATCCACGGTACAAGGGTAAGGTTGCGGACCTTATGTTACCGTCGCAGAGGGAGCAGAGGATGAGACAACTCCGGGAGGCCTTGCAGAAAGGTCTGTGCAACGCGTTCCCAGAGACTGGGAGGTTACAAACTCCTGGTCCTGGACAACGAGTTGCTGAGGCTTCGGCCAGTCAAAGAAGGAGCGGTGGGGAAGGTGGCCGTCTGACCGATGCGTTCAGACAATTCTTTAGTCCGCAGCCCCAAAGTATGATCGGTTCCAGCAACCATCGCCAGCGTCTGATAAACATGGTGCAGGAATATCTAGGGGCAAGGTCAGACTTGGACACCTTCCCCACCGAAAATCCTCTGGCTTACTGGGTCTTGAGGATGGATCACTGGCCAGAGCTTGCACAGTATGCAATTGAGCTACTGGCCTGTCCTGCATCCAGCGTTCTTTCGGAACGCACATTCAGTGCTGCTGGAGGATTTGTCACGGATCACAGGGTGCGCCTGTCCACCGACTCGGTTGATCGACTGACTTTCATCAAGATGAACCAGTCTTGGATCACCACCAGCTACCACACACCTGATGCTGATATAACAGACTAATTGATTTTAACGTGTCACATCCCTTCAAGACTGATGCTGATGCTGAGTGCCTGTGCTGTTATGTTGACTGGCTATCCTCCTCCTCCGAGTCCTCAATGATACGATTGATGATGATAGCTTGGAAGATCATTTTTGTTTATGGGTGCCGCCACCAGTGCCTAACGCCCAATTTTTCAGCCCCTGTTTAACAGGGGCGTGTAATTACAATTTTTGCAGCAATACTTTGCAACAGGGCTCATTGCTGTGCTCCAAGTACAGTATCTGTGAGGGGTTGCAGTGTTGTGCCACCAGTGCCTAAGGCCCAATTTTTCAGCCCCTGTTCAACAGGGGCATGTAATTACAATTCTTGATCTAATAATTCACAGCAGGGCCCATTGCTGCACCCACCAAGAGTAACTCTGAGGGCTTACAGTGTTGTGGCAATGCCACCACCACCACCACCACGAAAGGCCCAATTTCTTTCTCGTACATCACGGGACACAGAGCGACATAGTCATTACTAATGGGTTATATAGTTACCGTCAGGTGCTGGCACTGGCAACTTCCAAAACCGGAAGTACCCTCCCCTATATAAGCCCCTCCCATCCGGGAGCACCTCAGTTTTTTGCCAGTGTCTAAGGTGTTGGCCAAGAAGAAACATGTGTTTTTCACTGAGCTTGCGTACAGGTTCTTTTGGGCCTCAGTAAGCTATTCCGGATCCGACCAAAAAAGCTTCATAGCTAAACGGTCGGTACCCGGGCCTTGCAAAGAGAAGAGCAAGGTTCTGCCTGTAATGCTTCTCTTAGGAGAGCTGGACCCTGGGATCCAGAGCTCTGGTCATACCCACGACCAAGATGTTTTCTGTGCAGGGTGCTATACAGGTCCAGGGGAGTGGAATCCTTGGGAACCCGGTCCCTGAAGGTTTGATTACAATGCCTGCCGTGATAGGTGAAGTTTGGGCTTTTGTGGACCAAACAAAGTCCTGCGGCGAGGAACAGGTAAGTGGGGGCCCCCAGGAACTTGGTTCTATTGGGGGACCCCCAAGCCTAATTTGTCTTTCTGTCTGTTACCTAATGGTATTCCCGCAAGATTCTGTGCATGCCTGTAACTACTAAAAAAATGTAATAATTTTTAATGGTGGTCAAGAAAAAAAAATAAAAAATGTTTTTTTATATATATTTAGTATATTAGACTGCGGTACCTGTGTTTGTCCACTAGAGGCCGCTGTGGAATGTTTTCTTGTCATGTGGACTAGTTTCTTCTCAGAGAGCAAAGTCCAGGCAGTTGGTGAGTTCTCCTATAGGAAACTGCTTCCTCTGCCATGTTGCAGTGCTCGTCCATCCCCCGGCCTGCGGCAAAGAGGGGCCCTGGCTCCTGTCCCTGGTTTCCATGTTTGAAATTAGCGCCGAGGGCGCACGTGGCCGCGCGCGTGCGCGCGCCTCTATATATAGAGGTGAGCCGGGAAAGGGGGCGGAGCCTGGGGGATGACGCTCTGTGCGCGCCGCAGCGCTTCTGCGCATGTGCGGGCGTCCCAGCAGGTTTTAAAAAGCCACAATATTGTAGTAAGCTGGCTATGAAGTACAGAGACAGAGCTGGCAACATTTAAAGGCATACAGCAAGCGGTTGATACAGGCATCCCCTAGAAAGGCACATTAGTAGACACCAACTGTTTATTATAGCAGCATTTATGCTAGACTATTATCAGTAACTGGTGTATTTCGGCTGGAATACCTCAGCTTTGTGGCTTAGGAATATGCCGTCTAAAAACTCCGGGACTAGAAATTCCAGGAGGAATAGGGGGTCTCCATAGCTGCACCAGTCTCCCCTGAAGAATCAGAGGTTAGTGACCGTAGGGCACCCCCAGGAGTACCTGGTACTGTGGCTGTCCTCAGTTCACCTGCTCCTGCGTATGTAACAGAGGAGGTTTTTTCCTCAGCTCTGGGAGGACTGGAAGAGAGATTGTCAGCATTAATCGCTGCTTCCCTGTCACAGGAGAAAAGCGCTCGATCTCCGTCTCCTCCCTCAGAGTGCCTGTTAACAGAGCAACAGTCCCATACAGAGGTCGACCTACCTGAGGGGGATCAGGATGAGGTTGATTCGGTTGTAGAGGAATCAACAGTGGAAGAGCCGTTCTCAGCATCACATGCTGAGAGGTTATGGGTTCAGTCCCTGACTAATATGGTCCGATCAGCATTTAAAATGCCACTTGCGGAGCCATCCTCCACTTCTGTCTCCTCGTTGGGGTCGCTAAAAGCTCCCCAGACTGTTTGTTCCTTTCCGATCCATCCTTTACTGGAGGGGCTCATTTACCAGGATTGGGAGCATCCTGACAAAATATTTACTCCCCCCAAGAGATTTCCGGTGGTCTATCCCATGGAGGATAAGTTCATCAGAAAATGGAAGGTCCCTACAGTGGACGCAGCCATCTCTTGTGTGAATAAATCACTGACATGTCCGGTGGAAAATGTCCAAATGTTCAAGGACCCAATAGATAAAAAATTGGAGTCATTATTGAAATCTGCTTTTTCTACAGCAGGATTGGTGACACAACCAGCAGTGGCAGCTATAGGGGTCTGCCAAGCAGTGAAGGATCAGTTGAAACAGGTCTTAAGAGACTTGCCGGATCAGCAGGCTCTTGCCCTAGCTGATCTACCTAGAGCCTTATGCTTTGCGGTGGACGCTATAAAGGATTCAATCCATCAGGCCTCCCGCCTTACGCTGTCTGTAGTACATATGCGCAGGCTTCTATGGCTCAAAAACTGGTCTGCTGAAGCTCCCTGTAAAAAATTGCTGGTCAGCTTCCCATTTCATGGGGAGCGCTTATTCGGGGAAGACCTGGACAAGTATATCCAGAGAATTTCCAGCGGTAAAAGTACACTTTTGCCGGTTAAAAATAGAGTTAGAGGTCCCTCCTTTAAGAGGCCGGCTTCTCCAGTCCCTAGGACATCGGCTGTGAAACAGTTCCGACGGCCTCCCCGGTCAAATCCCGGAGGTAAAAATCAGGGACAGTTGCAGGGTAACAAGAAGCCCTGGAGCAGGAGAGGTACAAAACCTCCCCCAAAGTCAAATGCATGAAGGGTTGCCCCCACCCAATCGGGTGGGGGGAAGACTTCAGTTGTTCACAGAAACCTGGCGGGACACGATCCGAGACAGATGGGTGCTCTCCGCAGTAAATCTGGGATACAAATTGGAGTTAAAAAACTCCCCTCCTTCCCGCTTTATAAGGTCAAACGTGCCAAGGGATCCCCAGAAGAGAGGATCCCTCCTGTTGGCACTGGAACAATTATTGCTTCAAGCAGTAATTATAGAGGTTCCCCTGGAAGAATGGGGGTTCGGGTTTTACTCAAACCTCTTTACAGTTCCGAAGCCAAACGGGGACGTGAGGCCCATATTAAATCTAAAAGGGCTAAACAAATTCCTACATATCAGGTCTTTCCGGATGGAGTCGATCCGATCGGTAGCCACTGCCCTACAAGGGGAGGAATGGTTAGCCTCGATCGACATCAAAGATGCTTATTTGCACATCCCCATCTTTCCAGCCCACCAAAAATTTCTACGCTTTGCGGTAGAAGGGCGCCATTTTCAGTTCAGAGCCTTACCCTTCGGTCTGGCCACAGCACCAAGAGTGTTCACAAAAATTCTGGCCCCATTATTGGCCAATCTAAGAACACGAGGTGTAACGATAATGGCATATCTAGACGACTTGTTGCTGATAGACCACTCAGTGGAAAAACTAGAAGTGGTTGTTCACGAGACAATCAAGTATCTGGAATATCACGGTTGGATTATCAACCGAGACAAGTCAGCCCTAAAACCAGTCAAAAGTCTGGAATACTTGGGGCTAAGGCTGGATTCAGACCAGAGAAAGATTTTCTTGCCTCAAGAAAAGGGGTCATCTTTGAGAGATTTGATCCACTTAGTGGGTTCAAAAAGACAGCCATCCATACGCCTGTGCATGAGGCTGCTGGGAAAAATGGTGGCATCATTCGAAGCAGTACCCTACGGTCAATTCCATTCAAGGAAGTTGCAAAGGGCCATACTGTCAGCCTGGAACAAGAAAGTTCAGGCTCTGGACTTACCAATGTCCTTGTCCCCTTCCGTTCGCAGGAGCCTCCGCTGGTGGTTGGTTCCCCAGAATCTGGAAAGAGGGAAATCCTTCAGTCCGATTTCCTGGAAGGTGGTCACTACAGATGCCAGCCTTATAGGCTGGGGAGCAGTACTGGAGCAATGGTCTCTCCAGGGCAGATGGTCGGATGCGGAAAAGGCCCTGCCCATCAATCTCTTAGAGATACGAGCAGCCCGGTATGCCCTAGTAGCATGGACATCCAAACTCCAAGGGTCCCCTGTCAGAGTTCAGTCAGACAATGCCACAGCAGTGGCATATATCAATCGTCAGGGGGGCACCAGGAGTCGTGCAGCCCAAAGGGAAGTAAATTACATCCTGAGATGGGCAGAAAGATATGTCCCAGCCATATCTGCGGTATTCATTCCAGGGGTGGAGAATTGGAAGGCGGACTTTCTAAGTCGCCAACAATTATGCCCAGGGGAATGGTCCCTTCATCCCGAGGTTTTCCGGACAATATGTCAGCGGTGGGGAACACCGGATGTAGATCTGCTAGCATCCAGATTCAACACAAAAGTGGACAGGTTTGTCTCTTGGGCAAGGGATCCCCTAGCGTGCGGCTCGGATGCCCTAGTGTTCCCTTGGGATCAGTTCAAGCTGATATATGCATTCCCACCGCCACAATTGTTACCTCGATTACTCCGCAGAATCAGGGTAGAAAAGAAACCAGTGATTCTGGTGGCTCCAGCGTGGCCCCGAAGAGCATGGTACGCGGAGATTGTAAAAATGTCTGTGGGGAGTCCTTGGACCCTCCCACATCGTCCGGACCTGCTTTCGCAGGGACCGATATACCACCCTTCCTTACCAGCCCTAGGTTTGACGGCCTGGCTATTGAAGCCCACATTCTAAAAAAGAGAGGGCTCTCTAATGCTGTGGTATCTACCATGATCAATGCCAGGAAGCCGGTATCCAGGCAGATCTACTATAGAATCTGGAAGGCGTACATCGCCTGGTGTGAAGCCAAGAAATGGCATCCACGTAAATACGTAATAGGTAGGATTCTGGACTTCCTACAATGGGCTGTAGATAGGAAGCTTGCCTTGAGTACTATCAAGGGTCAGATTTCGGCCTTGTCAATATTTTTTCAAAGGCCCTTGGCTTCGCATTCACTAGTCAAAGCCTTTATACAAGGAGTGATGCGTATTAGTCCTCCGGTTAATATTCCCATATGTCCATGGGATCTAAACTTGGTTCTGTCGGTTCTACAGAAACAACCATTTGAACCATTACAGCATATTTCCTTAGTGCTTCTCACCAGGAAATTGATTTTTCTAGTAGCCATTTGTTCGGCTAAAAGAGTATCGGAATTAGCAGCTATGTCCTGTAAGGAGCCATATCTGGTTATCCATAAGGACAGAGTAGTGTTACGTCCTCATCCAGCCTTTCTTCCTAAGGTGGTATCGAGTTTTCATTTGAACCAAGATGTGGTTCTTCCTTCTTTTTTCCCCAAGCCTACTTCGGTAGAGGAAAAGTTATTGCATTCTTTGGATGTAGTAAGAGCAGTTAAAGCTTATCTAAAAGCCACTGCTCAGATTCGCAGAACGGATACTTTGTTTATTCTGCCGGAAGGCCCCAGAAAGGGTCAGGCAGCGTCAAAATCTACTTTAGCCAAGTGGATTCGACAGGTCATAATACAAGCCTATAGCTTGAGAAGTAGACCGCCTCCGTTCAAAGTTAGGGCGCACTCCACGAGAGCAGTTGGAACTTCATGGGCAGTGCATCACCAGGCCTCCCTGGCTCAAATCTGTAAGGCCGCAACATGGTCTTCGGTACACACGTTTACTAGGTTCTACCAGGTGGACGTTAGAAGTCAGGAGGATGTCGCCTTTGGGCGCAGTGTGTTGCAGGCCGCAAAAGATCCTCATGTCTGATAGCGCTCAGCTTATATATGGTGTATCCCCCCCCTCATTTGGCATTGCTTTAGGACATCCCATTAGTAATGACTATGTCGCTCTGTGTCCCGTGATGTACGAGAAAGAAAATAGGATTTTTATAACAGCTTACCTGTAAAATCCTTTTCTTGGAGTACATCACGGGACACAGAGCTCCCGCCCCTCTTTGGGGACACTTATTGCTTTGCTACAAAACTGAGGTGCTCCCGGATGGGAGGGGCTTATATAGGGGAGGGTACTTCCGGTTTTGGAAGTTGCCAGTGCCAGCACCTGACGGTAACTATATAACCCATTAGTAATGACTATGTCGCTCTGTGTCCCGTGATGTACTCCAAGAAAAGGATTTTACAGGTAAGCTGTTATAAAAATCCTATTTTTTCAGCCCCTGTTCAAAAGGGGCATGTAATTACAATTCTTGATCTAATAATTCACAGCAGGGCCCATTCCTGCACCCACCAAGAGTAACTCTGAGGGCTTACAGTGTTGTGGCAACACCACCACCACCACCACCACCACGAAAGGCCCAATTTTTCAGCCCCTGTTCAACAGGGGCATGCAATTACAATTCTTGATCTAATAATTCACAGCAGGGCCCATTGCTGCACCCACCAAGAGTAACTGTCAGGGCTTACAGTGTTGTGGCACCAGCACCACCATCAAAGGCCCAATTTTTACTACCACTGTTCAACAATTATATGTAATTACAATTCCTGATATAATAGTTGACAGCAGGGCGTTCCAGCACCAACCAAGAGTAACTGTGAGTGCTTACAGTGTTGTGCCAACACCAACAACTAAGGGGACTATTTCTGCAGAGTATATACGGCAGGTCCCTACTTTCAAACATCCAACTTACAAACGACTCCTACTTGCAAACGCAAGAAGACAACAGGAAGTGAGAGGAAATCTACCCCTAGGAAGGAAAATTCTCTCCTGTAAGAATTAATATGGGAGAAAGGTGTCTCCTCTGTACTGATGCTTTATCACCAATCCTTGTTTCAAGAAAAGCACCACATTTCAAAAACAGTTGTCATTGGGACGGAAAGTGAGGTGAAATGTTCTGAACAGGGGCACAGACAGCAAAACAAATGTTACAGGGGTGATAACCCTTACCTATGTTTTCCAAAAAGTTTAAAAATAGATTTTTGGGCTGGAGCTACACTTAAACAATGTACCTGTTCAAAATTACAAACAGATTCTACATAAGAACAAACCTACAGTCCCTGTCTTGTATGCACCGCCTGTATACGGCTGTTCAGAGTATATAGGGCCTTTTTTATTTTATGTGCGGGGTTCCCCTTAATATCCATACAAGACCCAAAGGGGCTGGTAATGGGCTGGGGTGGGGGGGGGGTCATGGGGTAGCTATGCCATTTTTCTTAAAGATTTTCATCCATATTACCGGGACCAGACATTACATTAAAGCCGCAAGCAGTTTTAAATGGCTTTTTTTTCCTTTAGAAGTGTCATTTTATGCAGGGACAGTTCTAAACACGGGAAACACGTGGCACTTCACAGGCATACTTTAGACACCCCCCAGGTACGATATTTAAAGGAATATTTGACTTTTTTTTTTTCACTTTATGCATCATTAAAATTACTGCTCCCGAAAAACGACAGTTTTTAAAACTTCTTTTTGCATTGATACATGTCCCCTGGTGCAGAACCCGGGTTCCCAAACCCTTTTTAGGACAATAACATGCATAATAGTCGTTATAATTAGCACTTTAGAATTCGAACGTTCGCATCCATTGTATTTAATAGGGTTCTAATGATCGTACGAACTTTCGGTCCGTTCGCGGGTTCTGGTGCGAACCGAACCCGGGGGTGTTTGGCTCATCACTAGCCCCCAGCACAGTATACACCTGTAAATCCATCATTGCTGTTCTCTAAGCTAGATAGGCAGGCAGGGACAGTGTGTTCTATGTTCTATTCTTTTCTCAGGCATCTGCAGGAGTTAGTGGGTGTTGTGTGCCCCCAGCACAGTATACACCTGTATATACCCGTCATTGCTGTTCTCTAATACAGGCATCTGCAGGAGTTAGTGGCACAGTATACACCTGTATATACCCGTCATTGCTGTTCTCTAATACAGGCATCTGCAGGAGTTAGTGGCACAGTATACACCTGTATATACCCGTCATTGCTGTTCTCTAATACAGGCATCTGCAGGAGTTAGTGGCACAGTATACACCTGTATATACCCTTCATTGCTGTTCTCTAATAAAGGCATCTGCTGGAGTTAGTGGGTGTTGTGTGCCTCCAGCACAATATACACTACCAAAATGCTGGTTTTCCCATCTCCCTGCAGGCCATTACTATGTCTGGAAGGCCAACAAAGAGAGGCAGACAGTCACGAGCCAATAAAAGAGGGCAAGCAGGCTCTGTGTCTGGGGGCAACAGTGCTGGTCGTTGATGCGGTGCATTGTCATCAGCACGTGGCCATGGGACACTCTTGTCCTTATTTTCAGCAGCTTGACGTGTTGAGCCGCATCATGCCGAAGACTTGGTAGAGTGGATGACCAAGCCCTCCTCATCCTCCTCATCTTCTCTCACCCAGGCTCAGGGTACTGGCAAAGTAGCTGCCAAAGCGTCCTCTTCCCTCGTATCAATGTCATCATCAGTCACTCCTTCCCTAGACCCACCATGTCCTCCTGAGGAGTCCCCCGAACTGTTTGAGCACAGTGTTGGGTACATGCTCCAGGAGGATGCCCAGCGTTTCGAAGGGTCTGATGATGATACCCAGCTAGAGGAAGGCAGTAGGATGAGCGCAGAGAGAGGGGATGCTCAAGAAGGACAGCAATCTGGCAGTCATGTTCCAGCAGCTGCAGCATACTGTCAGATTGGCTCCAGTGATGAGGAGGGAGGGGATGATGAGGTCACTGACTCCACGTGGGTGCCTGATGGGAGAGAGGAGGGGGAGGAGGGGGATGAGGAGGAGGCACATCTCCAACGAGGCAGGATGCCCTCCAGGGGCCAGCGTAAGGGCAGCACACCGACTGAATCACACCGCAGAGCTACGCCTGTGCAGGGCGCTGCCTCTGCCCGTTATTTCAAAAGTTCTTTGGTGTGGGCCTTTTTTGAGTCGAGTGCATCAGATCGCACCGCTGCTATTTGCAACATATGTCTCAAGCGTATCTCGCGTGGCCAAAACATTAGCCGCTTGGGCACCACTTGCTTGACCAGACATATGTTGACCTGCCATGCAGCTCGTTGGCAAGCGTACCTTAAAGACCCACACCAAAGAACAAAGTGGACCTCTTCTTGCACCGCATCAGCTGGGATCTCCAACCCCACTATACCTTCAGTCCTCTCTGAAACCTGCACTGAGAGGAATGAAGGTGTAGAATTAGGTGTGTCACAGCCAAGTACTTGCGGGCACTCTGCTAGCAGTACACCGACGTCCGATTGTAGCAGGCAAATTTCCCTGCCCCAGCTGCTGGACCGTCGAAAGAAGTTCACTCCCAGCCATCCACATGCCCAGCGGTTGAATGCTAGCTTGGCTAAATTGCTAGCAATTCAACTGCTGCCTTTTCAGTTGGTAGACTCGGCCCCCTTCCGTGAGTTTATGCAATGTGCGGTTCCTCAGTGGCAGGTTCCCAAACGCCACTTTTTCTCACGGAATGCGATTCCGGCTCTCTACCGGCATGTGGAAGGCAATGTCCATGCCTCGCTGGACAGGGCGGTCAGCGGTAAGGTGCATATTACTGCTGACTCATGGTCCAGCAGGCATGGACAGGGACGTTACCTTTCTTTCACGGCCCATTGGGTCACTCTTTTGGCAACTGGGAAGGATGCAGGACAAGGTGCAGTAGTGTTGGAGGTTGTTCCGCCGCCACGCCTCCAAAATGCTACTACTGGTTGTGACACACCTCTCTCCTCCACCCCCTCTTCTACTTCTTCCTCCATGGCCTCTTCCTGTGCTTTGTCTCCGAACCAGCGGTGCTCCGTAGGCGTTCAAGGGGCTGGCAAAAAGATGCCATGCTGTGCTTGCGGTGGTGTGTTTGGGGGACAGGAGCCACACTGGGGCAGAGGTTCTGTCTGCTCTGCAGGGGCAGGCTGAGAGGTGGTTGACGCCACGCCAGCTTAAGCCAGGAATGGTGGTTTGCGACAATGGCACCAACCTCCTCTCCGCCCTCCGACAGGGACAACTGACCCATGTGCCCTGTGTGGCTCACGTCCTTAACCTGGTGGTGCAGCGGTTCTTGGGCAGGTACCCAGGCTTACAGGATGTCCTGAGGCAGGCCAGGAAAGTCTGTGTGCATTTCCGCAGATCATATAATGCCAGTGCTCGGCTGGCTGAGCTGCAAAAGGAGTTGAACCTGCCCAAGAAACTGCCTTATATGTGACATGCCCACCAGGTGGAACTCAACGTTGGCCATGCTGCAGCGGCTGCACACGCAGCAGAGGGCCATCAATGAGTACCTGTGCGACTACAGCACCAGAACAGGGTCCGGGGAGCTTGGGTTTTTTTCACCACACCAGTGGGGCATGATCAGGGATGCATGCACTGTCCTGGCACCATTTGAGGAGGCCACAGGGATGGTGAGCAGTGACAGTGCATGCATCAGTGACACTGTACCTCTTGTCCACCTGTTGGCGCATACGCTGCATGGAATAATGGACAGGCACTTGAGGCAGAACAGAGGCAGGAAGAGGAGGACTTCCTTGCCTCTCAAGGCCCCCTTTACCCAGACAGTGTTCCTTGTGTCCCACCCATCACACAGGAAGAGGAGGAGGAGGATTGTGTCAGCATGGAGGTGGAGCATGTCACTCAGCATCAACAGCAGCAGTCTTTTAGGGATGATTTGCAGTCCCAAGAAACCCGTGGACTTGTACGTGGCTGGGAGAAGGTGGCTGCGGATCATGTCGTCCTTAGTGACCCAGAGGACTCCGGACCGAATGCCTCAGCTAACCTACGCTGCATGGCCTCCCTGATCCTGCAAAGTCTGCGGAAGGATCCTCGTATTCTTCGGATCAAGGCGAGGGACCATTACTGGCTGGCCACTCTCCTTGATCCACGGTACAAGGGTAAAGTTGCGGACCTTATCTTGCCGTCGCAGAGGGAGCAGAGGATGAGATAACTCCGGGAGGCCTTGCAGAAAGGTCTGTGCAACGCGTTCCCAGAGACTGGGAGGTTACAAACTCCTGGTCCTGGACAACGAGTTGCTGAGGCTTCGGTCAGTAGCAGAAGGAGCGGTGGAGAAGGTGGCAGTCTGACCGATGCGTTCAGCCCCAAGGTATGATCGGTTCCAGCAACCACCGCCAGCGTCTAATATACATGGTGCAGGAATACCTAGGGGCAAGGTCAGACTTGGACACCTTTCCCACCGAAAATCCTCTGGCTTACTGGGTCTTGAGGATGGATCACTGGCCAGAGCTTGCACAGTATGCAATCGAGCTACTGGCCTGTCCTGCATCCAGCGTTCTTTCAGAACGCACATTCAGTGCTGCTGGAGGCTTTGTCACGGATCACAGGGTGTGCCTGTCCACCGACTCGGTTGATCGACTGACCTTTATAAAGATGAACCAGTCTTGGATCACCACCAGCTACCAAGCACCTGAAGCTGATATAACAGAATAATTTATTTTCAAATGTCACATCCCTTCAAGACTGATGCTGATGTTGAGTGACTGCCCTGTTATGTTTACTGACTATCCTCCTTCTCCTCAATGATCCGATTCTTGATGATAGCTTGGAAGAACTTTTTTGTTTCTGGGTGCCGCCACCAGTGGCTAAGGCCCAATTTTTCAGCCCCTGTTTAACAGGGGCATGTAATTACAATTTTTGATGCAATGCTTTGCAGCAGGGCTCATTCCTGCACTCCAACTAGAGTATCTGGGAGAGGTTGCAGTGTCGTGGCACCAGCACCAGTGGCTAAGGCCCAATTTTTCAGCCCCTGTTTAACAGGGGCATGTAATTACAATTTTTGATGCAATGCTTTGCAACAGGGCTCATTGCTGTGCTCCAAGTACAGGATCTGTGAGGGGTTGCAGTGTTGGGGTACCAGTGCCTAAGGCCCAATTTTTCTGCCCCTCTTCAACAGGGGCATTCAATTACAATTCTTGATCTAATAATTTACAGTAGGGCCCATTCATGCGCCCACCAAGAGTAACTGTGAGGGCTGACAGTGTTGTAGCACCAGCACCACCACCAAAGGCCCAATTTTTCCTACCACTGTTCAAAAATGGCATGTAATTATAATTCCTAATATAATAGTCCAATTATTTTTCTTTTGCTGCTGATTCTCAAGATCATTATTGGTATTGTGTTGCAGGGACGCCTCCTGGATGATGTAGGCATTTGTAGATCTTGACTTTGGCCCTTTCCGCAACTTTGAGAAGAAGGTAACCATGTGAGGAATCTCTGGTTTTGTCATGTTTAGTGCCGAACATATGATCCATTCCTGCTGCAGTAGTGGCAATTGTTGACTGAAGATTTTAAATCTGCTCCAAGGAAAATCCAAATGAGCTGGATCTTGACCCACTGGCCCTAAGAAACTGTCCATGCACAATTTCAGGGAAAGGTTCAGGTTGATTAAATTGAATAAGATCCTTCTCAAATTTAGGGATCTGGCTTGGTTCTGCTTCCACTGAAGCTTTATGTTCGGGGCAAATTGAAATATGGCAGTAAGGTGGATTATATTGTCCGTAATACACCAACATGTAAATAGTCTACGTTTCTGCAGTATTTTTTGTGGGTGGTCATTTGGTTTTGTTAATGGCCAGTATGTATATATGCGTATACATATTTAGCATGGATGTACATATGTTTTTATAATATCTTTTGTTTTCTGCTTAAAGGGGCTGTAAAGGTTTGAGTATTTAAAAAAACAAAAACAAACATATCATACTTACCTCCACTGTGCAGTTCGTTTTGCACAGAGTGGCCCCAAACACCATCTTCTGGGGTCCCTCTGTGGCTCTTCCCTGCATCAAATAACCCCCCTAAGAGAAGTGCTCTCCCGGGGGGGTTACCTTGCGGGCATGCTCTCGAGTCCAGCATTTGCGTCCATAGACATGAATGCCGGACTCGGCCCCGCCCCACGCATCATTGGATTTAATTGACAGCAGCGGGAGCCAATAGCTGCTCTGCTATCAATCTGTCCAATCAAGAGCCGGGAACCCCAGGCAGAGGGACAGCATGTCCCCGGCGTGGGAAATTCCAGGGCTCAGGTAAGTAAAATGGGGGGGCTGGGGGGCCGGTGACTACCAGGTGTTTTTTCACCTTAATGCAACGGATACATTGAGGGGGAAAAAACACGAGCCTTTACAACCCCTTTAAGTAAAATTGTACTATGTTTTTTTGTTTTTTTTTACCTTTTGTAAAAAAAGTGATGGTTGCTTGATTCCATTATTTAAAAGATCAAAAGAGTATTTCAGGACAGAAGAGTTTTAGACCATTGAAGGTGCAGAGTCCTCCAGCAGCACAGAGTATTTCAGAAGTTAGACAGTTGAGAAGTTAGAGTGGAAGAGAGTTCTCCAACCGTGTTTACAGTCGGTCCACTCGCGGTATAAGTGAAGACAGGGCTAGTCACCTAAACTTTAAGTTATTTGTGAAATTTGTGCAATCCGCTCTAAACTAATGACATGCTGCACAGTAATGCTACATCCTGTTGTTACTGTGGCTACTATAGAGAGATTCTAAAATTGTCCTTCGCTACTGCCTTTCTATTCATTTTCTAAATGACTTTGCTAATTACACTATGAGAGGAACTCGAGCCCTAATGTCTAATTACAGAATTAATGGAGCATGTTGGGAACAAAGTATAAGAGAGAAGAGAAAAGTTTTACTTTTACCTTGTCTGCTCTCTGCCCTCTGCTCCAACTGCAGAGAAAACTAATGGACTCATCTGCAGACTATCAAAGCTCTCCTTTACCTCTATTTTTGTTTTAATCAGACAGATTTCTTGTATTGTGCCAGCAGAACTGTACAATCTTGCACTTAGTACAATTTTCCTCTAACAGAATGAAGATTCACATGTCACTTAAAGGATCAATTTACCAAAACCAATATATAATGTTTAGACAGATGCCTTTGGTTTGCCAGTTGATTTTGTGTGTCTCATTCAAGAATGAGTGCACACCTGAGTTCTCAGCTCTGCCTCTTGCTGTGCTTATTTAGTTGGTATCTTCGTTTAACCACTTTATTTTCTATTAATTGCACACTAAGGAGAAAGGAGACATTGGTTGGGTTCATAGGTACTGTAGAGGGTCTGACTCTCAAAAATGTTCCTCCTAGACTTCCAGGACAATATAGTGCTGTGGAAAAACAAAAAAAAAGTTTTGCACTTGTTAAACATGTAGCACACAGACCCCTTTTCTCCTGCTTACCTCCACTTGCAGAGTAGGGCACACCATGCCACATGCCCGTATCCTCCTGGTATAAGAGGTTGAGTGGTGTTCATACAATTTTTGGGTCCTGCAGCGAGTTACCTCCCTCCATTGGTTCTCATCCCTAGAGTGTAGGGAAAAGTCTATTCTTTCTCTTAAAAGAAGGCCAATGTCCAGACTGTTTAAACTCTAACAGATGAGTTTATTTTTCTTGCTTGGAACTTAGTGGGAAAAAGTTAAAAGATAGAGATAGAGTTGGGTATGGAGGTAGTTAAGGCACGCGGCACCCATTTACCCTATTCTCCACTCAAGCCTGAGTGGGTATTGCTCACCCGGATAGATCCCTCTCACAGTTCTAGCAGCCGGAGTGAAGCACAAACAGTTACTTTAGATTTCATTCCCTTCAAAGACAAGTTCAGAAGATCCTCTGCCTCAGAATCCTTTAGTTCCCGAATCTAGAACTCTCTAGCGCCTGCAACTTTTAGAAGCCATAAGTGCCAAGGGGCACATCACAGGAACCACTATGCAACTCACGGAATCCTTCCCTCTGATAGGCAACCAGGCCTCTCCTGAGACAGTGACTTCCTTCACCGATCCTCCGGACAGGTCCTCCCCTGGTTTCCTCTCTCTGAGTGGGCCACCCTCCCCCGGGTACCCTGGGACTCCGATGGTTTGGTTTGTAGACCCAGTTGAAGGTACTGGGCCTACCTGGAACACTATAGCCTTGGGCCGAAGGTGCCCGAGACTTCTCGACCAATTCACGCACCCCTGGCCAGCAGGGCCAAAGGGTGCGACTCTCGCCACCAGGGGTCCCCCTTGGAATCCCCCGGCCAATCTCCCCACCTAAAGGCGTCTGCCCCTTATGTACCCTCTCCTGGCATGCACAGCAGGTAGACCACACCCACTGTATGGCTGCCGAGAGAGGACACCCAATCACGCTACAATGCCACCTGTGGTTCGACCCAAGACCTGGGCAACAGCGCCACCTGCAGGTCAAGGGGAACTATACACCCAGGCAACACCACAGCAGAGCAGAGTCCAATCTAGAGAATCAAAAAACCTGAGCCAAACTATTGCCCAGGCTGCCCTTAAATTTAAGGCACAGCGACCCCAATTTTGGGGGTCCGCTACAAACATATTTGTTGCTGTTACTAGTGATGAGGCAAACCTACTTGGGATGGATTTGAGCAGGTTTCGGCAAACCTGGCTGGTGGGTTTTTCTTTTGGGGGGGCGGCAAACAAGCACCCCCCCTCTGGGCTGCCGGCAGCACAGCACTGACAGCAACCCCCCGGCGCCGCATTGACAGCACCCAGCCACCCCAGCGGCTGGCAACGTGGCATTGACCGCACCCCCCAGGCAGCCCGCAGCGTGGCACTGAAACCCCCCCCCCTCCGGGGAGGA
Source organism: Rana muscosa (assembly GCA_029206835.1). Classification (NCBI taxonomy): domain Eukaryota; kingdom Metazoa; phylum Chordata; class Amphibia; order Anura; family Ranidae; genus Rana; species Rana muscosa. Next base: position 201,802,300 of record CM055125.1, read on the forward strand.
CGGCAGCACGGCACTGACAACACCCCTCACCCCACCCCTATCCCCCAGGGGGGCGGCGGTCAGGCACCTACCCGATCTAGGGCTGGCAGGCTGTTGGTGTCTTCTCCTCCTTTCACAGGGTTTGGGCAGCAGCTCCAGTGTCCGCTCCCCCCCGCAGTTTCCTCCGCGGTGTGCCTCCTCTCTGTTCCTCCCAAGCGCTAGGCATCCAATAGGATCGCCTGATGCTTTGGCCAATCATGAAACAGGTCTCATGCAAATCGCACCAAAGCCGCTGCAGAGATATGTGAACTGGCTCCATAGCGAGCCGGTCACGATCTCCTGCTATTGCGAATTGGATGCAGGAAACCTGCATCCAATTCACACTAGTGTGAACCCAGCCTTAAATAACTTTAAAAAAACTATTTTGGTCTGGATTCGTACTATTGTGATCCTTACCTGAGTGGTGTATTAAAGAAGTCTTTTCAATATGAGCAGGCTATCAACGCCCTGCAACAGGCTACAAAATGTACATGACCATTTTTTAACGGTAAGTGCGTTGTGGTGTGCTTCAGTTTTCATTACCCTAGTGCGCTGCCACTCACAAGAGGAAAAGAGATCAGAATTGCACTTCACCATAATTAGCACCACAATGTGCTGCACTTTTTTCTTTCATTTTGGATACGGCAGAGATAATTTAACACATGCTAAGAATATCGGATGGAAAATACTACTTTCGAAATGATTATACAATAATCTGATAATTCCTACACAGCTTTCAAGAGCCGATCACAATAGTTTATCCAAAATTATCCAAAGGGACAAACGAGAAAATGTTTCTCGTACAATACCAGATCGTTCGATTTTCGCTTAATCCGTACAGTTTTCGTCCGAAGAAAATTGGAAGAACAAGACTACGCATGCTCGGAAACAAAAGAATACATTACAATACAATACATTATCACTTCTGTATCTTGGATTCCCCATGGTCGGTCGGTCGGTCGGTCACCAGCCCCGCACTTACCCCATCTAGGTCGCGGGCAGTGCTTCCACCGGACGGGGGTTTCATCCTGCGTCTCCTCCTCCTGGTGCCTCACGGCAGCTTCCCCTGCATCTCCTCCCTCCTCCTCCTTGATGGCCAATAAGATCGCTTCTCCTCTTGGCCAATCGGGTGACAGGTCTCAGGAACCCGCTTCCTGATTGGCCGGGAGAATTAGAAAAACAGCGAATATTAATTTTCTATTGTCACAAAACTTTTTTGAAGCCTATTAGAGCCTCGGGCTCTAATCACGCGCTTCTAAAAAACAAAAAAAAAACATTGGAATCCATGCACCCGGCACCCCGCATGTAGATTAGCGGGCTGGCGCACAAATTAGGGGGACGGCCGCCACTGATGGTTAGAACTTCTGACCATATTTTTACTGCTGTCCATGCCTTTCTGTCCCTGTGACAAGTGCCTCCCCTATTTCTCGTGTGGGTGTCGTATTTACCTTAGCAGTAAGGCCCCGTGCACACGAGACGCCGGTGCAAACTCGGCTGAACACACATTTTTAAAGGCTGAAACGCCCGTTTTGCCGCGATTGCAGCCGCGTTTAGCGGCGTTTTACCGTGTTTGCGTCTAGAAGAGTTTAGTTAAGAAATATCATAAGACCCTCCCTAAGCTCAAAAAACAGTATTATTTAACCATTTCAGCCATTTTGTGAGACCAGAGTGAGTAGCAGCAGCTGAGAGAGCAGCAGTGTAGTTGTATTTAGCGTATCACTTGCCACATCACCTGCCACAAGCTGTGGATTGTCCACTTGCCACGTCACCTGACACATCACCTGGCCATGTCACCTGCCACAAGTTGTGAATTGTCCACCTGGCCACGTCACCTGCCACGTCACTTGCCACAAGTTGTGGATTGTCCACTTGCCACGTCACCTGCCACAAGTTGTGGATTGTCCACTGGCCACGTCACCTGGCCACGTCACCTGGCCACATCACCTGCCACAAGTTGTGGGTTGTCCACTTTCCACGTCACCTGGCCACGTCACCTGGCCACGTCACTTGCCACAAGTTGTGGATTGTCCACTGGCCACGTCACCTGCCACGTCACCTGCTACAAGTTGTGGATTGTCACCTGGCCACGTCACGTGCCACGTCACCTGGCCCCGTCACCTGCCACAAGTTGTGGATTGTCCACTGGTCACGTCACCTGGCCACGTCACATGCCACGTCACCTGGCCACGTCACCTGGCTCCGTCACCTGCCACAAGTTGTGGATTGTCCACTGGCCACGTCACCTGCCACGTCACCTGGCCATGTCACTTGCCACAAGTTGTGGATTGTCCACTTGCCACGTCACCTGGCCACGTCACCTGCCACAAGTTGTGGATTGTCCACTTGCCACGTCACCTGGCCACGTCACCTACCACAAGTTGTGGATTGTCCACTGGCCACGTCACCTGGCCACATCACCTGCCCACGTTACCTGCCACCAGTTGTGGATTGTCCACTTACCACGTCACCTGGCCACGTCACCTGGCCACGTCACCTACCACAAGTTGTGGATTGTCCACTGGCCACGTCACCTGGCCACGTCACCTGCCCACGTTACCTGCCACCAGTTGTGGATTGTACACTTGCCACGTCACCTGGCCACGTCACCTACCACAAGTTGTGGATTGTCCACTGGCCACATCACCTGGCCACGTCACCTGCCCACGTTACCTGCCACAAGTTGTGGATTGTCCACAATGCAATGCAAGCAATTACATTTTTTTTTTTTTTTTTTTATGGTTTTTCATCATTTGCCATCATTTTTGAGATTTCTAATGTAAAAAAATAGGTCACCTTCAAAAACGCTTATAAACAAGAATGCGACAAAATGCTGGTACCGCGTTTAGCCGCATTTTAGCGGCGTTTCGCGTCTGAAACGTGGAGAAAACGTTTGCGTCTGAACCAATTTTTTTGCTTCTGGAAAAACGAGGTTAAACGCAACTGCATATAAACGGCAATAAACGAGACAGTGTACATGGTCACATAGGATAACATTGAATGGGTTCATGGGCAGTTAAAAAAAGTGTCCAACTGCCTCTGAACACGCGTTTAACAGCGTCTCGTGTGCATGGGGCCTAACACAAACAAATAAAAAAACAGAAACAACTCTTCCCCACTCTATCCCAAAACATTTGGTTTCAACTCTACAAGAGTAAAGAACTTTGTCCAAATAACTCTGGACCTTCATAACGTCCAGCTGGTGGCTGACAGCACCAACAACATTTCAACTCCACTGAATGCAGGAAACCGTGTGTCTGACCCGATTCTGCAACATTCTGTCTCCATTTCCTCCGGAGAGAAGGTAGCACACGAGTGAGTGAAAAAATTGTCTTGCTTTCTGCCTGGAAGTTCCAGGCTCCCTGACAATAATGAATAATGTATGAAATTGTCGGCTAATTCTGTCTTATTGGTGGCTTTGAAAACACACGGCTTAATTACACAACTAAACGCACTTGTCAGCGTTGTTGTCTTAAAGATATTTTAATTTCCACTGAAGGCAAAACATCATTTTCTCTTTTCACGGCGACGGTTGTTTCAAACCCCCTTCCCCGACAGATACGGGTTGTCATTTTTTAGAAATTATATTTTAGGCTACAAAAGAATTTTTTTGTGTTTTGCAGAGTGGGAATAGCTAATTGTACAAGTGAAGATTAAAGAACTTTAGTCTAGCAGAAAGGGGTGTGTGTGTGTGTGTGTGTGTGTGTGTATAATTTTTTTTTTATTAGAGTTAGAGGTTCTGCAGTCTGGAGAAAAAATAAAATACTGTAGCTGCTGAATTTTAATAAACATGCACTAGTCCAGGGATCCAGTGCTGTAGATAAGCTGTGGTACAACCAACTGCCTATGGCCCATGCAGACAAGTGGCAACTGGCAAAACCTGTGCTTCTTACCAGCGGAGTAACTACCTCCATGCACACTCTGTGTGTGAATAGCTGTTGCTGGATTTGTGCCCTGTACAAATTAATGCCCGGCACCCCTGCTATTCTCATGTGGATGCTCATCCAAGTGGTTATGTGCGATTAGGAACTTTAATGGGCCCTGGACAGTTTGTATGCATCCTCAGCCGCATCTGAACACTGCAATCTAGTCTCTTTCCCCCAATCCGAATGAGACCGTAAAGTAGGGTAACTAGCTGAATGGAGTCCACCTGCATGCTATTCATGAGTCCAGTGATCTCACAATACATATGTAGTGTTCACCCCTGAAGGGGCCAGAAAGAATGTACCCAGGTCTTCCACAATAGTACAGAGGCTGCCAGTCACAAGCACAATCCCATACACACCAACAATTCTGGCTTCGTCTAAGGCAGTGGTTCTCAACCTGGGGTTGGGACCCCCTCAGGGGTCGAATGACGACTTTCCAGGGGTCACCGAATCCTGGGCTGTTCCTGAGCTCACACCGCTTTCCCAGCGTTTTCGCGATCGCCCAGCTGGGCTGTTCTTGGAGCCTGTGGCCGCCCACTCAGCCTCTTCACAGCCGCCCATTCAGTTCATGGCATGGCTGGAGGGCAGAGACTAGAGAGACTTGAGGTCAGCTGACTGGTGAGGAATGTGGGAGGGGCTGGAGGAGACCTTATCTCCTGATTTTGGCATAGGTGTAACTGCTGCGAGATACCACAGAGCTGGAGCCACAGTGAGTAACACTACCTGTGATTAGAGTTGCCATTAAAAGTCCCCACTACAGTTCTCAGATCAGCAGATGACCTTGATCAAGAGCACCTAAGTTGTCTGATCAGAACTCCCCCCAGCACTACCACTCACCCCCCCCCCCCACGAGGAGTAAGAGAAAAAATAAAAATAGAGAATCAATTGAAGGGAGAGGAAAATAGGGGGAGGAACAAAGAATAAGGGAAAGAACAAGAAAGATCGCTAGAGAGAGGGATGGGGGGAAAAAAAACAAGAAATTAGGATAGAGAGCGATTAAAAGGGAAAGAAAGCAGAACAAAGAGAAAGAGTGGTACATCCTAAAATGGTACCATAAGGGGTTTTAATACTGTATGAGTGGAAGGGACTCAGGGAGCGCTAAATGTCCGTGAGTTAGGGGTGCAAATTACTTGTCTTTCCTTGGGTGCTGACAACCCACGCTACAAAAATAATGTTACTGTTGGGAAATTTTATCAAGGGGTCCCGGCCCTAGTAAGGTTGAGGACAACTGGTCTAAGGGATAGGTGATGTCTTTTTCATATTTATTGCATCACAAACCTTAACAGGGGAAGGGTTTTGGGTCAGAGGATACTCCAAAATGATCGATAGCCACAATAGAAAGACAAACTTTCCTCTAATCTTCTAGCTGGAGGTAGCAGGAAATGGCCAGTATATCTAGGACCCTACAACAGCAGTCCACAAACCCATTTCTCACACTTAGTTCTATTATAGCGCTTGCACAACTATTAGTCCCCAGCAAGGTCTTAACTCACAGTGCCCCAGGGACTGTCTGCCACCCAGCATCTACAGGTAGATCCTAAGTGAGAGAGATCAACTAGATCCTTCTCCAGACCAGGACTTCAGTGTAGTGCCCTCCAGAAAATGTAACCATCTGGGGAACATCCCCAGGCCCTCAGTCCAGCAGCTGCTGAGGCCTAGACTGCAGCTTCTTGCCTTAGTGCAGCTGCCTCCAGAAGTAGCAGCCCCAAGAGTATTGGAACCCTCCCCCTTGAGGAAAAGACCTCTCTGCCCAGGCCTCCTGCACATTTATCACCTCCCCAGTCACCTTCTGGATGCTTCCTTCCAGGGACTGGCTGGGGCATGCTAAATATTCACACTGATCATTTGAATCTCCCTGCCCTATACTTTGATTCCTCCCACCTGTTTTCAAAAGAAGTTTTCAAACTCTCAGCTCAGGAAACCCTGAGCAGACCAGACCAATCAATCACTGCGCCACACACTATAGTGGAGCCCAAAAACAAAATTTACCATGCAGGCAAACTAGAGACACACCTCTTAAGCAAGCAACATCATGAAGACCATGTAGCTATGCAGACAAGTCTTTGATAGAGATCTAAGCACCCATCCAGGTTAAGTTAAAATAAAAAATAATTAAGAGTCCATAGTTTTGATTCTTTCAGTCTCTCCTTAAAACAAAAAAAATTGTTCAGCCCACTGAGGGAATATACAGATTTGGAGTTCAGTTGGATTTTCCGCCAAGATCGATCTTTTTTACTTTTTGATGAAATATACGTAGTAAGACTGAACACAAAAAAAAAATCTGCAACAGCAGGAGATTTTTCTGGTTTCAAAGTGATCACTGTGATATCATGGCTGATAACTATTTGTTTATCCGAGGTCCCAGACTGCTCCAGTCCCCATGGATGGAGCTTCTTTGTCCCTTGTAGCATAAAGAATGTGCTGCAGGTTCCAAGCTGAACTTAAAGCAGATATAACAGACCAAATTTTATTGCAGTTGTGTATTCTGTATGTAGCGGGTATGTACTTTCCCGGATGTAATTCAAACTGGCAGAGACACCAGCGATGTACAGTTCCTTGCGGTCCAGCGGGTGGCGCTGTCGCCTTGGGCTGGGGTTGAACCATTGCTGTGTGCTGTGCCTCCTTTTTGTCCTCCCTCGGCAGCGGTATGGTGGGGCAGGGAACCTGCCGTGCTTGCTGGGAGAGGGTATAAAGGGGCCGGCCATCTTTGTCACGGGGTCGAGTCCCAGGCACCTTCAGCCTGAGGGCGGTGGTTCGTGCCGGTCCTCTAGGCGGCCTAGGCCTAGAGGACGTCCGGAGGTCGTGTTCCATCCCAGGCACCTTTAGCCTGGGGTGAGGTACTCGGATGGAGGTCTGGAGCTCAGTGCCCAACACTGAGTTCCGCGAGGGAAGGAGGTCCTAGGGAACCCAGGGATTGGGTACCCGAATCCGGAACGCGTAATGGACCGGGGGGAGCTACTCACTTGAAGACCGGGTGCAGCAGATTGCCAGTGACAGGTGAGCCTCCCATCGGAGACTGCCAGGAAGGAAAATCCCCCCTCGCTAGGAGACCTCAGCCCACTTTCAGGAAGGAAAGTGGAGAGTTCATTGTGTCTGGGCCTACTCGCATCCACACCTCCTTGTTTGTTCTGTTCTTTAAGGGAGCCTAACTGATTGTGCTGTTCACTCGAGAAGAATAAAGGAGTGTTGGACTTTAATGGTGTGGGGCTCTTTTCTGGTGGACATTGTTCAAGGTAACTCCAGGTGCACAACACTGACCCGAAGGTAGAGAAGGAACTTTGCTTACACCGCACGGACACATGTGGTGAAGGCTTGGCGTGGTGACCCCGCTCTCTCCCCTCTAATGTACCCCTAGACAAGAAGAGAGACGAGCTGATTCAAAGAGGGGCGTGAGGAGGCCGCTACATTTACAAATGTGTTTTACACAGGGCTTTTTTTTTGTCTCTCAGAGAATAGGTGCAGATACTTGTCCCCTTTCAAATCACCCCTTGTCTCTATCCCCTAACCACCTCCGAAAGTGATCTTCTGCAACCAGCAATAATAGATCTCCCAGCAACAATAGATTCCCCTCTCCAGCAACAAAATACCCCCCAGCAACAACAGATCCTCCAGCAACTGGAATCAATAGACCAGCAGCCTTTCTCAACCTTTTCAACACAGAAGAACCCTTGAAATAGTTCTCCAGTCTCGGAGAACCCCTGCTAAAAATTAGAAATCTACAATTCATGATACCTTTGTGTGATGGTCAGTGGGAAGGATGGTCCTTACACTTGTGGTCATTGGGAAGAATTACCTCCTTACAGATAGTTAAAAAGATCAATAGTGTCAGTAGGAAATTATCTGAGAGGCAGAAATTGCCCAATGCTGAAGGAACCCCTAGCAACCTCTGGAGGAACCCTAGGGTTCCACGGAACCCTGGTTGAGAATCACTGGACCCGCCAGCACCCCACTTAGTGCTGGAGGAGCTTGCGTTCCCCCATGTTCTGCTGGAAAAAAGCCATGGAAGAAAATTTGCTCCAGGCAGTAGAGTGAGCAGAGCTGATGACTTTATCAGTGTACTGCTACGCCTTCACTGTCCTATACCAAAACTCTTAACAGAGAAAGTGGTGTTAACCTCTTAGCTGTGCTATCAAAACTAAAAACCCTTTGGTAAAAACGGATCTCGCAATACATTTCAACTGTGTATATGCCACTTTTGTACCACCATGCTCTAAAAACAGCTCAGTATTGGCCTGCAATTTACCCAGCACCATTATAAACCTGCAGGCGGCCGTCCTGCCTGTTAATGCTGGTGAACCCAGCTGGTCTTATTTGGCTCCAATCACATCGAACTAGGTTCTAAGAGAGTCCTCCCCTTCCACCGTGTTCATTAGTTCCTGTCCCGAGCACTGTAGAGATCAAAGCAGTAGAACATTCAGGTAAAGTTTAACCCTTTTACCCCCACATCTGATGTTCACATGGTCTCTCTATGTGACCTGTATACTAACTCTTCACCTCCCTTATCCTCAATTTCTGTACATTAACCCCTTCATCTCCATCTACTGATCCCTCTGTGTAAGACCTGTACATTTAATATATTTTAATGGACCATGACCAAGCTCTGTAATTTAACCCCCTTAAGCATGTTTCTTAATTTCCAAAATTTTGGTAAAATTGTGTATAGTGTGTATACTTTCCAAAATGAGGTATTTTGAGGGGGTAGGGAGGTTGTACTGTGCTGGCATTTTTTATTTTAAAAGAGTTTTCTTTTTTTTTATATGTAGCACCCATGAGTTTAGGCAGGGTTGCTCCTTACAAATTTACTTGCCAGGAGTAGTCAACCTGGTTGATTGTTAGAGATCCATTGATTTGTCCCTAAGTTTGGCCTTGTTGCACTTTTCTCTTTTACCACTAGGAGGCCGGGTACTTGGTGGTACTAGATCTAAGAAGGGCAACTTAATTTCAGGTTATGGGTATATGGGGTATCTCAGCCAATGAGCAGGGGTCTTCTTAAATTTCTTGGCCTGCTGGGAGAACCTATATATTTGGGTGGAGTCAGATGATCTATGTTCTGTGCCACCTGGACAGCTGTCTGGGTGGACGTGGGTCGAGTTGCCCCGGGCTGCTAGGCCGGAGATTGGGCCTATCCTGGGGGCATCTGGCTGCTAGGATGTCTGAGGGCCTATCCAGAAGCAAGAGAGCAGCACAGGGTTGGGATTGCGGCTTGCAGTCCAACCAGAAGTGACGGTTCTGCCAAACGGAGAACCCGTCAGTGGTCGGAGGTAGAGGGGAAGCTGTCGCCACCAGGGACCACAGTGAGTAATTGAAGCAACTACCGCAGCCATATTCTCACCACACGGGCATGGTGGAGAATCAGAAAACTTCAGATGGTGATCAAGTCAGGGACCCAGCCAGCAGAGGTGACTCTTGCAGAGCAGCCTTGTGTGTCAAGCCAGAGACCAAGCAGGCTAGCAGGGGTGAAGCTTGAGAAGTATCGGGAGCGCCAAGTTGGGACCCAGCAGAGAGGCAGGGTGACGCTTGAGGAAGATACCACCGTGAAGATTGGAGAAGCTCAAGGGATTTAGTGGCAGTGAATCAAAGGGTCTAGTGAGAGAGACCGGGAGCTCAGTGTGCTGAAGAACTATAAGGAGAAGAGAAGTTGTAGACTGTTGCCATAGGAGACAGCATTCCTGCACGTGCAGTTGTGGCTTCTTGCTGGAGGCCTTTCCCTGCACTGCTGCCATCCTATTGAAGACTCAGAGTCTGCTAATTGAACTTGCAACTACTCAAGGGTATCCTGGCCCTAACCATCTTTCCCCCATAAAGGTTTGTAAGAGAAATAAACATCTCTTTTGCATTCAAGAAGTGGCTGGCACCCAATAACTTCCACCTTGCACCCACTATGTCTCACAACCCACCACATACAGAAAGATGTCAGCTATCTCTGTCTCTGGAGGTCCTCATTAGAATGAAGGAGGCCGGAGACCTTGCTACATATGGTTGAAAACTACAATCCCACCAAAAGAAACTTTCTTGGTCCCCAAAGATTATAGAACATTCTTTTTTTTTATATTTGATTTTGGTTGACACTACCCAGAAAAGGCAGCCAGCTGAATATGGCACACGGACAGTGGACCCCAGCAGGACAATGTTGGATTTACTGAATGGGTGAGTATGTGGAACACAGCACCACAGGTAGGACTAGGAAGGCAAGAAAACATGGGTGGGGGGAGCTGAGAACCGCTTTAAGCTCTTTGCCTGGATTCCACCTTTAATTTAACTTATGTACAGATACAGAGGGGATAATTGGCTCATTTCAAGGAATAATTTACTTGCTGTAAACTTGCTGATCTTTCTCATCTATGTGATAGTCACCATCTATATGTAATACTCAGTATATAAATATCCCATCACATCTATTCAGCTATAAAAAGCCATTATATGACACCACCATTTGGCTTGCCACCCGAGATTAATTTGTTTTATCCTTTTATTGATCCGCAGAACTGTACATAGCGCTAGGCACACCTACCGGACTGTTTGTGACTGTTCTGTGCTTGGCTGTTGCATGTATGCTGCAGCAATGTTGTATGATGTATGTGTGTATGTATGGACTTGGCTCTCGTGGGGTGGAGGGGGAGTTACAGGACAGAATGACTGGTGATGGATTATAGATCCAGAGACAAGTTTTGTATCTGGCAAAGGGTGACAGCCGCATGAGTGTTGTGCTTTCACCAAGAATCTGTGCATTAATGCTCGCTGTACAAATTACGCAATCATGAATAACAGAGAAATCAAATTTGATGGGAAGAAATGAGAAGCTGCTGAAATGGCGGAGTACAACTAATTACCACTTCTGTCTCCATGCAATAGAAGGGCAGCTAAAATGTAAAAGTAGTACCTCACACCTGAACACTGTCTGGGCCCACTAAAGGTGGCCATACACTACTCAGAATTTCTGCCAATTACTGCTGTCATTAATCCTTTCTACAAATGTCAATCGTTGAGCCTGGTAAAAAATTGTTGAATGAATAGCACTCACATCTAATCAAATGCAGGGACTGTTTGGGTTTCCTGACAGCAGAGAACAAGGGTTCTTTTTACAAACAAAAAACAAAACAATAGATGGTATGACGATAGTGAGGTCTGACGAACCCAAAACTCTGTGTGGAGAGAATAGGGGAGTAGTAATGAACACAGTGCCACCCTCATTTTCAACAGAATTCACAGGTCAGTAACAGAAATAGTCATATCTAACAAATTGCAATTTCTTTCTGCTAAATAATATGGTCTTCAGATTGTAAAACCTTGTCATATGGGAATGTTGATGTACCCAGGATAGATGGCATTAAGCGTGTGCCCACTGGAACATTATAAAACATCCCAGCAGCCCTCAGACCTTTTGATTGGGTGCGGGTTAAATCACTGACATCCTAGGGTCAAGAAAAAAGTTAATTCTTTCTTTTTAAACTGTCTCATTCTTTTTTTTTTGTGTTGAAATTGAGCATAAATTCAGCATTTTGGCAGAAGGTTTTATTTATTTATTTTTTACCTTACTGCATTCTATGCAGCAAGGTAAAAACCTGCATGCATTTCCCCACCCCACCGCCAAATACATACCTAAGCCCATAGGCGTGCCCACGGGGTGTGACGGTGTGCCCAGGCACATCCTAATCATCCCTGTGCTCTCTCTGTCTGCTTTCACACCTTTTGTGCTGACTGCCTGGCTGCAACATGTCTGTCCCTCCCTGTGTAGCTCACAGTCACCTCCACTGGTGTTGGGTCCGGACCGTCAAAAATAGCTGTCCTGCGAGTGGGAGGATTGAGCAGGAAACTAGGGACCACAGCCACGGAGTAACCCAGCCGAATTTGCCGATGCAGCTTCTATAGTTCCAGCTGCAGGTCCCGCAGGCGTCGGCGGAGTGATCTACATCTGCACTCCACCCCCCCTCCGGCCTCTCTCTCTCTTAGAAGAAACGGACTAGCGGAGCCTGGAGAGCGGCAGGCGAGTGGCTGCAGCCTGCTCGATCGAGGTGAGACTGCACTGAGCAAGGCAGGCAGTACAAGTGGGCAAATGATGGACCAAAAAAAAAAAAAGGCAACCAACCAATCGATCATATGAACCATACCCTGGTTTGTCACTGTCAGCAAAAAAGTATGTACTATATATATACCGTATTTATCGGCATATAACACGCACCCCAAGTTTAGGAGGGAAGTTTAAGGAAAAAAAACTTACATTTAAATGCCCATCAATGCAGCCTTATCAGTGTCCATCTGCAGCCTTGCCCAGTTTCTTTTCAGCCTTGCCCAGTGCCTTTGCAGCCTTGCCAGTCTCTTTGCAGAATTGCCCTGATTTAAAATTGGCGCCGATTTCCGCTGACTGTGAGCGGAGAGGACCGAGCGGAGCTGAGATACAGAAAGCCGAGTGTACTCGGCTCTGCTCACAGTCCCGCCCATCTCCACTGATTACGAGAGGAGAGGAGCGAGCGCTGCTGACATACAGAAAGCCGAGTTTACTTCGGCTAGACTCGGCTCTGCTCACAGTCAGGGGCGGGACTGCGAGAGGAGCCGAGACTAGCCGAAGTACACTCGGCTTTCACTCTGCTTTCTGTATGTCAGCGGCGCTCGCTCGTCTCGCAATCAGTGGAGGTGGGCGTGACTGCGAGAGAAGCCGAGTAAAGCCGAGTGTACTTCGGCTTTGTGTATCTCGGCTCCGCTCGTTCGTTTCCTCACAATCAGCGGGGGATCGGCGTATAACACGCACCCACGATTTTCCCCTGATTTTAAGGGGGAAAAAAAGTGCGCGTTATACGCCGATAAATACGGTGTGTACGGTAAACGGTGTGTATATGTGTGTGTGTGTGTGTGTGTGTGTGTGTGTGTGTGTGTGTGTGTATGTATGTATGTATGTATGTATGTGTATGTATGTATGAGCCTGATCTCACTTTAGCAATGTGCTCTGCTCTCTCAATCCTCATTGGCTGAGATACTCTGTCACTCCCCATTGGCTTCCGCTGCTGTCAAGTAGAGCCAGTGACAATGGAGCAGGAGAGGGCTGAGCGGCTTATGGACACACAGAGCCTGGCTCGGGAACAGGGCTGGGGGCCTTTAGCAGGAGGGTGGAGCCCAGAGCGCCAGCAGGGGACCCCAGAAGAGGAGGATCAGGGCTGCTTTGTGGAAAACCACTGCACAGAGCAAGTAAGTATAACCTCTTTGTTATTTTAATAAAAAAAAAAAACAAGCCTTCAGGCTAGGTTCACACTGCTGCGATGTCAGATTTCGCATGTGATCCGCACCGCACTGCAAGTGCACATCACATGCGATCTCTGTGCGGTGCGATTTCAGCCATACAAATCGTATGGCTGAATTTGCATCAAACTCACACAAGACCCTTTTTTTTTTGTCTGCAGCAGAATCGGATCGCATGGGTGTTCACACCCATGCGATCCGATTCCTGTCCGAGTTTGCAGATCGCACTGCGATATGCAAACTGATTTGGGGGTGTCATTAAATTTTAATTGACACTCCCAGCAGTTCGCATAGGGCAGTGTGAACTGCCGCCGGAAAGCCTGCGATGCGGGAACTCGCAGTGGATTTGCAGCGTTCCCGCATCGCAGCAGTGTGAACCTAGCCTTGCAGTCTATATGTGTGCGCACTGCACTAATGATAAACACCTGTCTGTGCTGCCACTTAATATTCAATAAACATGCAAATGAGGGAGGTGAAACGAATGTCAATGTAAAAAAGAGTGACGAAGTCCGAAGTAATAAAACGTGTCAGAACGTGGCTACATGTCAACGCTGAGGCAGTGACTCCATGTGTACGAAGGAAGCTATGAGGAGATTGCAACACTGAGTCACCTGGCATGGTTTGGAATTTTAACAAGGCAATTTTGAATCTTTTATGATGTAAGTGCATTACTTTTAATAAACCGATTACCTTAAGGGGTTTTTACACTATTGGAGGCTCTGTCTCAATTTCTATCCCCACATGTGAAGAGTGTCTTTATTAATCTGGATGGAGATTGGTGCGCGCGGGAGACTTCTTTCCGGCAAGGTCTGGCGTCTGCCGGACCTTTCAGCCCGGAACTCAGAGCGCATGCACCGCTGAAGTCAGCGGCTGCATGCAAGGGGAATATCTCCTAAACCGTACAGGTTTAGGAGATATTCTTTTTACCTACAGGTAAGCCTGCTTACCCCTAGGTGAAAGTGGAAAAAAAAAGGGTATACAACCGCTTTAAGTTGGAGTGTTTTACTATATTGATTTGCATATGATGGAGCATATATATTTTTTGGATATGCCATATGGACACTTTTTATTATGTATGGGTGTTTTATGTTGATCATTTCACAATGTTAATATTTAGGAGTTTTGTAGATTAATTTAGTTTGTTGCTGTGGAATTATTTGTCTCGCTCTCTCTTTTTTACATTGACATTTGATTCACCTCATTTGCAAGCATTTACAATCACTTTAATAACCTTGTTTCTATGTGTAATTTATTTCTTTATATGCATTAGGTTGACCTATTTGCTTATTACATTCATATATGTGCCTACTCTATCCAAAACAACAAAAATTGAATGTCTATACATACACTTCAAGTTTTTTGTTAGTGCGGATACAGAGTTCTGGGACATATCTGCTACTGTTAAAGAACTGTGTCAATTTTGTGATCACAACCTTCAGCAAAAGTTTTTTTTTATTTATTATTTACCAGGAGATATTTGTATGCTAACAGCGTAGACCACCTTATCACAATGTCATGCCAATCCCCTGGCATCAGTACTGGGAGTCACTGATCCAGAAGTATGCAACCAGTAAAATCAGAACTCCCTGATCTGCACAATTGTCTAAGGCTGGTCAATTTTAATGAGAGCCAGGCAGCTAGAATTTTCAGAAACTGACATCAGAAACTGCCTCTGATATCTGTTCATTGCTGGAAAAAAAGGGAGAAGCTGAAATACCAAAATGCAAATGTGAAACAGCAAAAGTATAATATATTGGGCTCATGACAAATTGCGTTTTTGGAAAACTTTCCACTAAGAACTCAAAGTATTTACGCAGTGAAAATCCACTGGAGTTTCCTTTTTAAGTAGCAGTCTGCCAGACTTACAGAGCCTCTATCAGGCAGCTTCTTGGTTTTGTCTCAAACGCTCTCCTATTGTGAATCTTTAGAAGACTGTAATGAGGAGTGCCTGAGAAATCTACTTCTGTTATTTAGATGACGGCGGCCTTTGTTCTCACATAAACATCTTGGAAATGTCACGTTTCATCCCTTCGCCTTTCGGCTCAAGATTTCAGTCAATTACCAAATCCTTTGGGGATGGCTGCTTGGAAGTTCTCGAACGTTGGCCTGATACAACCTCGCCGCAAAAGGAAAGTGTCTCCTTTTTGAAGATGATGGCGAGCCATATGCCTGTATAGGTGAAGTCTTTCTGCAAGAAGTGAAACACGTCAACGAAGGAGGGTATGAATGTAGACCGTTCCCGCTGTATTTCACCTTTTTGAGTGTTTTAAGTCCCATTCGTACTTCCACAGTAAAAAATTGGGGTGTTTTACTATGCTTTTTAAAATGCATTTTTAATCTTTTTCTTGCCATGGTACATTCTTCCTGAGCTTTAGTAGTTCATACTTTTTTAGTTTTGGATAGATTAGTGAAGGGAGTGAGGGGAAATCCCCTCTTAGACGGTTAACACCAGAACAGGCTTCTCTATTGAAAGATAACCCCTCACCTCCTGTTCTGGTGACATCTGTTACATTTTTGATTTCCACTTTTTGTCCTGTGATAATGGTCATCTGGACAAAAGGAAAGTCAGATTTCATCAGCGGGGACACAAACCACAATAAAAACCTAACAGAGCGTCCAACTCTTTCAAAAGTCATTCAAAACATAAAAAGACAACCAAGTTTCATCTATAAATACGCTTTAATGCATGTGCACCTAATGCTCATAAAAATGACGGAAACACATAAAAGCACACCTGCTGATGCAGAGAACTGCACGGAAACCCTCAAATGCTTTTAAAGCAAGTCTCTTATGAGAGAAATATGAAGTCTGCTATTGCTGGCCTGCTTGTGAAAATGCCTTTTGCTTGGCCATCAGGTTCTTCTGTCCTCAGAGATAGAGTATAAAGGCTTTTGGCTTTCCTCAGACCTTCTTCATCTGCATTCATCTTCATGCTTTACACAAGCAGAGGAAGATTATAGTGATATACAGGCCTTTCTGTGTGGAGGAAGAGGACTTGAAGTGGCTGAGAGCAGAGTATGAGAAGGAAAGAAAGTTGAGCAAAGTGGTAGAGAGAGAGAGAGGTCATCCATGCAACACCAACCATCAAAGTGCCTGTAACTGGCAGTTTCTGCTCTCTGGGGTCCAATGAGGAAGAGATGATGGACAATGATGTGTCAGACTACATTTGGGTGCTGGGGAGTAAACAGCCCTGAACAAGAGGAAGAAGAAGTGAGAGAGCAGTGATGTGCTAAAAGCGGAAGAAGGTTGTCCAAGAGCAGGGCAGTCAGATGAGGACACAAGGGACTAATTGACATCTAGGGAGCTGTCCCAATATGTGCTTGGGGTGCCAGACTGGGCTTTCTGCAAGGGTAATCTCAGAGACGCTCTTCAGTGTAACTGGTGGAGTTGTGACTGATGAGCATATCTGCCTGTTGTCAGACAGGCCAGTACTGGTTCAATTTTATATTAAAATTACCAGGACTTTGCCACACCATCATTGTGGATTCCACTAATTTAACTATCACAGTGGTCTCAAAACTGTGGCCCGCAGGCTGGATGCGGCCCATTGCTTACCTTTATCCGGCCCTTAGGATACCATTCCTCCCACTGATACTAACAATAGGGCATTATTCCTCCACTAAAACCAAGTATAGAGCATTGTTTACTGATGCCAGGGCATTTTCTACTCCCACTGGCCACAGTTTGGCCCACTTAAATCCTGAAGAGCAGTAAACTGGCCCTTTTTGTTTAGAAAGTTTGAAGACCTCTGAGCAGAAAATGTTTTTATTTGTTGAATTTTTGCTCTGTTTACAAGGAGAAATCTGGGTCGGAGGATCACTTAACCCATTTAAAAAGTTAAAAAGTAGTGGTGCTGCCAGATTTCAGTATAGCCACCTCTCCTCTTTCTTCCCTTTTAACAGCTAAATAGGTACGGTAAATATTTGTTCATAGGAAGATGCATTCTTGTGAGCTTTTTACTGCATTTCGGTCTGTTGGCTCAGAGATACCCTTTAGAGTTATAGCTCCAGTCTCTTACAATGACACCTCCCTGTGGTATGTGTCTCCACATTGAGGCCTGCTGGTGCCATCATCAAGCTGTGGTGCCACTATCCAACTTTTACCCACCCATACCTGGAGCATCTATGCTTGTTTACTTTTTGGCAGTGATGCAGCAGATCAGAGCAGGACAACACTATATCCACTGGCATGTGAATTGAGGACAAACTTGTGTGTCTGCTGTGGAGTGCGGACTGACGTTCCTCTTTAAATTTATTTCCCTGAAAATAGACTGCAACATTTGCAAACTTCTGAATTCCTCAAGCTGGCCGCAGACTGGAGACATTTTCTTCCATAAACCTTCACAATGGATGACATTTTCATTTTTGGGCCAGCAGTGAAAACTGACTTCTGACCACTTGGGTAAACAAGATCAATTTTAATGTTCTACAAAACTTTTTTTGATCATTAGTGCTCCTCCTTACCTTCCCTTTCAGCTCCACAACATAAGCACGCACCCAATGGCCTGCAAGACCTCTCCCTGCAGTTGGATCCTGCCCTCATATTCCTTTTTGCTTCTTGGCACATCTGTCCTCTATTACAGGCCGCAGATCCACTGCGAATCCCACTTTGTATACAAAAATTGATTTGCACCTGATGTTGGCCCCATTGATAAGATTAGTTACACAAAACGAATCGCATTCACATAGTATCTATAAAGCACTTAAAACACTAATTTCCCTTTTAAAACTTTTCTGCCGTGTTACAGTAGTTGTATGCCAGGCCTGCACAAGATAACAAGAGCTTGGACAGTCGGTGAATAGGATCTGTGAGGACATTTGCAGTTTTCTGCTGATTCAATTACTTCGATGTGCAAGCAGGCAAACAAAAGGCTGCACAAGGCGAATGTCGAGGCAGCCGGAATTGATGCTGACAGGCAGAGCGCCATACAAAGCCGGCAACGTTTCATGATTTACCTCCGTTGCTTAAAAACCCATCGGGCCTCTATGCCATCCTTTTTCCAGATCGAAGAGGGAAAAAAAAAATCCTCTGTGAACACAGCTCAGGCCGAGCTGCTGAAAGAAGCGGAGTCTTGGAATAGCTTCCCGCGACCAATCTCTGCAGCAAAATAAATGTACGAAGCTTGTAATAGCTTTACATTATAATGAAACATAATACGGCTATTAAAGAGGCTGTTTTCAGCCGCTGCATTATAGAGCAATATCTTTGCCTCCTTAAATAAGCCATTTATCTCTCGACTCCACGCTGCCGATGGTAATCCCCCCACTCTTACAACAAAACACTAATTTTGGAAATGCTGTTTGTAAGTAATCAGAATGAAATACTGAAAAGCTTTAGCGTCGTTTGCGGGAAAATACTGAGTCGGCAGGAAAGAGGGGCTGTGTGGCGGAGAAAATGTCTGATTATTATAACAAGGCGTTTAGTATAAATCAGGCCACGATACTGGCTGGCGTTGTAGACGCTGGCAGTTTGCATTCAGTTCTGTGCTTTTATGGAGTTGGGAGTAAATGATTGGCAAGATGGCTTGGGAATTTGGGAGAAGGCACACGGTATTCGAGGAAAGTCAAGAAAGCAACACATTTTGCAGATGAAAGGAGGTATTATGCTATATTCTGCAGATTGTTCCTGGAATGTTTTAGCTCAAAGCTCTAAAATTCAGATATATCCGTATGTGCCTGTCAGCAGGTAGATGGGGCAAAGTTCTGCAGATCTCTGTAAAGGTCCACCATGCAATAGTCTGCATCTTATATCAATATGTATCAGGCAAAATCTGGGACAGAGCAATGTTCTGCAGATCTCTGTAGAGGTCAGTAATGGAATAATCTGCTTTTATATAGATATGTATCAGGAAGGAGTTGGACCAGAGCAACATTTTGCAGATCCCAAGAGCTGTCAATAGAATAGCCTGACAGAAAATGTTTGTCGGGGGCAGATAGGATGGAGCAGTGCTTTACATATACACTATATGGTCACTATATGGTCAAAAGTATGCCTTTACACGCACATTAACTTTAATGATATCCCAGTCTTAGTCTGTAGGGTTCAATATTGAGTTGGCCCACCCTTTGCAGCTACAGTATAACAGCTTCATCTCTTCTGGGAAGGCTGTCCACAAGGTTTAGGAGTGTCTATGGGAATGTTTGACCATTCTTCCAGAAGCGCATTTGTGAGTCGGGCACTGATGTGGACAAGAAGGGCTGGCTCACAGTCTCCACTCTAATTCATCCCAAAGGTGTTCTAGCGGGTTGAGTTAAGGACTCTGTGCAGGCCAGTCAAGTTTCTCCACCCCAAACTCGCTCATCCATGTCTTTATGAACCTTGCTTTGTGCACTGGTGCGCAGTCATGTTGGACCAAGTAGGGACCATCCCCAAACTGTTCCCACAAAGTTGGGAGCATGAAATTGTCCAAAATGTCTTGGTATGCTGACGCCCTAAGAGCTCCCTTCACTGGAACTAAGAGGCCAAGCCCAACCCCTGAAAAACAACCCCACACCATAATCCCCCCTCCACCCAATTATTTGGAACAGCGCACAAAGCAAGGTCCATAAAGACATGGATGAGCGAGTTTGGGGTAGAGAAACTTGACTGGCCTGCACAGAGTCCTGACCTCAACCTGATAGAACAGGCAGGCCTTCTCATCCAACATCAGTGCCTGACCTCACAAATGCGCTTCTGGAAGAATGGTCAAACATTACCATAGACACACTCCTATACCTTGTGTACAGCCTTCCCAGAAGAGTTGAAGCTGTTATAGCTGCAGAGCGTGGGCCAACTCAATATTGAACCCTACGGACTAAGACTGGGATGCCATTAAAGTTTATGTGCGTGTAAAGGCAGGTGTCCCAATACTTTTGACAGTATAGTGTATTTAACCACTTCAGCCCCATATGGTTTTACCCCCTTTCTGACCAGAACATTTTTTACAATTTGGCACTGAGTCGCTTTAACCGGTAATTGCGCAGTCATGCACTGCTGTACCCAAACAAAATTTGCGCCACAAATAGAGCTTTTTCTTTTGGTGCTATTTGATCACCTCTGTGGTTTTTATTTTTTGCGCTATAAACAAAAAAAGAGCGACAATTTTGAAAAAAAATATTCTTTGCTATAATAAATATTCCACAAAAATGTTTTTTTAAAAAAAATTCTTAATCAGTTTAGGCCAATATATATTCTTCTACATATTTTTGGTAAAAAAAATCGCAATAAGCATATATTGATTGGTTTGCGCAAAAGTTATAGCGTCTACAAACTATGGGAAAGATTTATGGCATTTTTATTATTTTTTTTTTTCCCTATCAATGGCGGTTATCTGCGATTTTTAGCGGTATTGCGATGGACAGATTGGACACTTTTGACACATTTTTGGGACCATTGGCATTTATGCAGCGATCAGTGCTATAAAAATGCACTGATTACTGTGTAAATGTCACTGGTAGGGTAGGGGGCGATCAAGGGGTTAAATGTGTGTTCCCCCAGTGTGTTCTAACTGTATGGGGATTGGACTAAGTAGGAGAGGAGACATATTGCTGTTCCTACTTACTAGGAACAAACGACATGTCTACTCTCCTCTGACAGCACAGGGATTTGTGTGTTAACACACACAAATCCCCGTGTTGGCGCTCTTGCACGCGATCGCCGGCCACGCGCATCGGGTTCCCTGCCGTGCAGCGGCTCTTAAAGGAAACCCCGTACGGGTACGGGGTTTTGCGCAGTGGAGCCATTTTCCCCCCGTAAATAGACGTGAGCTGGTCAGGAACCGGTTAAAAATGCCCAGTAATGAAATAATCTGCAGATCAGTGGAGGCTGGTGCTCCATTTTTTGGGGGGGCAGCAAACAAATCAAACCGCCACCCCCCCGTTTGGTCGATCCCCCACCCCTGTCGCTCGCTTGTCCACCTACAAGCCCCGCACTTACCCCATCTAGATCAGGGGCAGCTTTGGCTCCTTCCTGTGTCTCCTCCTCCTTCGCGGCTTCACGGCGGCTTCTCCTGCATCTCCCCCTCCTCCTCCTGCGGTTTCCTCCTCAGTGGCCAATACAATAGCTTCTCCTCTCGGCCAATCGGGTCTTAAGACCCGCTTCCTAATTGGCTGGGAGAACCAGGAAGACAATAGCGAAGATTCATTCGCCCCAAGCCCACCCTTTTTTGAAGCCAATTAGAGCCTCAGGGTCTAATCATGTGCTTCCAAAAAATAAATACATTTTGAAATCCATGCGTCCGGTGCCCTGCATGTAGATTAGGGGCTGGGCACATGGATTGGGGGGTTGTGCCCCTAATGAATGGGCCGCAACTGCTGCAGATTATATACATACAAATCTGTTGGGCAGCAAAAGGGATAGATCAATGTTCTGCAGCTCTCTAGGAGGTCAGTAATGGATATTTTGCGGAATGTATCCATATGTATGTAGCAAGGGGTTACGATTAAGAGTATCCTGAAAGACTACTTTGTGTTCCTAACTAAGAGATTAGCTCCCTCTGGTGTCTGTTTACGTTGTGCCATTGAAGTTGATTCAGTTCAGTTGCATTATGAAACAAAGCATGGTGGGCATTGTAGTGCGAGAGGAAGTGACTATTGCCGTGGGTTGGATTGGGACTACAATACCCACAGTGCCACTGTGCTACCAGAAAACAATGCGCCACCGCACAGCCTGCTGGGGAATCTTATATAAAGACAAGTAAGGCCTCAGCATGCTCTCTCTGGACGCCATCTTCAACAGGCAAGAGGCCTGCTGTGAGCGTGCCTAGGCTGTAGAAACCTGGGCCTAAAGTTGGAGAGCGGATCGCCGACAGAGGAATCCCTGTGAACAGCATCGCTGACTGGACCAGAGAGGGGACCGTCCTACACTCCACTCACACCTGACACCATCCATCCACCTGCACCTTGTAAGCGGCCGCGTGGTGGACCGGCGACATCTTGCCTGACGGTGATACCAGTGAGGAGAGGACTCCAGGTGGTGAGAAGGCACTTGCCTACCAACATAATTAACCGAGTTATAGAAGACTGGTCCCGATTGTCCCACTTATACTTGCTGACACTTGCAGTGCCACAGATAGGGATCCTTTGCACCCGAGAGTGGGACAGCGTTTCCTTTACTTCTACTTTACATTCAAAGAGTGATTACCTTCCCTCTTCACATATTGTTTGGAATACAATTTAAGTGCACCAACAGAGCTAGCAGAAGACAAGTGAACTTAAAGGAACAGTCATTACTTTATTTCTCTACAAACATTTACTGCGAAGGGATACGCACCAGTTTGAACTGTCCGCCAGAGGGAGTCATATAGCCATATAAACTCTGTTTGATTATAACTGTTTTTATATTGCCTCTGTTGTACTACTGTTATAGTGAGTGTGAGAATTGGTGGGGAAGTGTCCCAGTGCCGGTATCGTAGCATTGGGAGATTCCACCACCATACATTTACTCACATCTGACCCAGGTTATGGTAATTGGGTCTTGTGATATAGAAACCCTGAACCAGTTGTATTTTATTGACTTTGCAGGGATCTGTGCAAAGTCAATTTTACCTGTATAACCATTGTTCTAATCTTTTCCAAGTAAACATTTTTTACAACTGGTTAAGTTACATCTTGTGTGGAACTCTATCTATTGCAGCTGAGAGTCAGGTGACCAGTGCCAAGGTAACGGTAACTATACATATTACAGTGTGGTGGTGTTGTCCTCTTTGCCATTTGGGTCCCACATACATATTGTTGTCCAGTTGTGCCAAGGGGGGTTTGAGCCTAATTTCTGGGGTAGACAGGAAGAGTGCAGACCCAAAACAATAACCAGCAGCTCCAACGGGGGTAGTGCTACATGTATTTGTTCTAGTCAAGAGGGTCGAGCAGTGTTCTAGAGTAGGAATGGGCTTGGGCGTATTCAAGATCCTAGTCCCAACCCACCTGCCTGATCCCGCCAGGAAGCCAACACTGCACACCGCTAACCACAGGCAATGAGGCATTTCCCAGCCCACAGCTGCACAGATTGGGAAATGTCTCATTGCCTGTGATTAGCGATGTGCAGTGTCAGCTTCCTGGCGACATCGTGCAGGTGGGTTAGGACTAGGATCCCGAACACGCCCGAGTCCCATCTCTATTCTAGAGCGAGAGCATTAATGAAACAATCTGCAGAATATCTTAAAAAGTATCCGTCAGAAGGTAAATGTAGCAATGTTCTGCAGATTCGTAGAGAAGCCAGTAACAGTATTATCTGCAGTATGCATAAAAGTGTATTTTTCAGAGGGTAGACAGAGTGGAGCAATGTTCTGCAGATCTCTGGAGAGGTCAGTAATGGAATAAACTGCAGAATATATGAATATGTATTGGCTGTCACTGGCTAAATCTCTTCTCTAGAGCTTTCAGCCATAAGTGTGTTCTAAAAGTTGCAGGAATGGTGTGTAGGCTGTGCGAGGACAGAGGTACTCTATAATGGTGTATATGATCGCTGTGTACATCTTGATAGTTCAGGCTAAAATGATCCATGTAAATTCAGTTGCTGCTGACAGGACAAAATGGAAGTTTTGCAACTGATGCCAAATTGGCGCCGGTGATCCGCTTATCCCGCACATCTATATTATGCTCCTGTCACAAAGCAGACCCAACACAGCACCGTGCCAGGTGCAGATCAAGTATTGCTAATGGCCACCCTGCTATTAACTTAATTAAGATTTAGTTTCATGTTGTCTCTGTGCCGGCGACCCATACTGGGATGAGGAAGGAGAGGGAACCAAAGAACAAGGTGCACAAGTATCGTCTTCCAAACTGCATCGCTCCAGCAATTTATGGCTCAGAGACCACCATTTCCTTCTCCCCAGCAGCGGGTTTTCTGAGTTCCAAAGAAGTAGTCTTTTTATAAGCAAATCATCCCTTAAAAAACGTTAGCAACTTACAAATCATCTGTTCTTTCTAGTTCTTTATGATAGCCAGAAAAAGCTGAAATCGATCAAACCGATCACAAAGGATACAAGTTCTTTGAACAGCAGCAGAGGGCAGAACTTGTAGCTGTTTCAAGAGAGGGTTTTTTTTTTTTTTATTATTCAACAATCACTTGCCCTAGGTTCACACTTCTGCGTTTTGTGCGGGCCTCGTTTGCGCAGGCATGGCAGCCTATTCAAATTAATGGACTGCTGTGCCTGTGTTTCCACTCGAAAAAAAAAAAAGTGCATGCACCTTTTCAAAAACACAAGGGAAATCGTTTTGACCATGCGATTTCCCTGCGGTTTCCACACCTGCAAACACGCTGCATGCTGAGATACATGGGGGTGCCATTCAGAATGAATGGCAGCCCCACGCGTCTCCTAAGAGCAGCGCAATTTGGCTGCGGGTACAGATGCAATTCCCGCAGCCACACGCATTGGTGTGAACTTTAGGCTAGGTTTAAACTAGCCTGCACTGTGCATCGCATCGCAATAGTTTTTACACAATTAAATTACAATCATGTCTACATTCAAATATGAAATTTCTTACTGTGCAATAAACTTGCAATCCTGTCTATCAATGCGATTTGCCTCAAAATAAAATGCCCTGACCACTTTCGTTTCTATTGAACCTTACTTAGGCCAGGTTCACAGTAGCCTGCACTGTGCATCGTATCGATACCCACAGCCGAATCGCACTGCTCTTGTGAGACGCACGGGGCTGCCATTGGCATCCCCAAGCATCTCAGCCCGTAGCGTGATTGCAAAACACGCATGGTCAAAAAGACCATTGTAGAAGCTAGTTTTTTTATTTTTTATTTTAGTCTTTTTTGTTATGCAATTAGTGGGGCCTTTAGGTAAATTGTACATTGTAGTAAAAATGAAATATTCAGGTGGTGAGTAGCTGCAGGCATTAGACATCTGTGGTATCAGTTTAGTTATTCTGATCAATGCTTTCCAATCACGGCTTATCTTAGAAATTTGGGATCCAGAGATACTCTCCACATGAGGCTAAGCACTAGGGTTGCCACCTTTTTCTTCAAGTCAAACCCGAATACTTTAGCGGCGCACAGCAATTTTTGTTTTTATAGTATAAACTATACATATATTTTGTTATTAAATAACATTTCTAATCATATGAAGTTAATAACAAGAGTCCCCCTTTACATCAGAGTCCACAGAGTTTCCCTTTTACATCTGAACTCCGAGTTCCCTTTCACTGTAAGGGGGAACTCTGCAGACTCTGATGTAAGGGAGAACTCTGGGGACTCTAACATAAGGGATGCTCTGGGCACCCTGATTTAAAGGGGAACACTGAGTACTCTGAGGACACTGCTATAAGGGGGAACACTGCGGCCTCTGGTGTAAAGGGGAACTCTGATGTAAGGGGTGCTCTGAGAACCCTGATTTCCCTTCTTGTACTCACTCAGAGGCAGGAGAGAGAAGGAGGAGACTTTAGTCACAGGCAGGGATGGATGGTGAGCTCACTCACCCCTTGGCAGTCAATATCTCTTATACAGATGTATCTGAGGCTGCTGGACTTCAAATTTCCGGCCCCCACTTTCCTTTTCTGAGGTACAGCGCCGGTGATTGGAGTGTGGGCAGACACAGAGGGGTAGGGGGAAGAGATGTAGATCGAGCCCTCTCTCCTCTCCCGTCTGTGTGTGTGTGTGTGTGTGTGTGTGTGTGTGTGTGTGTGTGTGTGTGTGTTTGGGGGGGATTGTTAGTGCTGGCTTTGGGCAGTGTGAAAGGGTGTAACAGACACTCTCAGCCTAGACAACTGTAGCCAGTAACCCTGCTGGGAAGCCATTGTCCAGTCTAAATAATGTTTCCGGGTTTCAGGCAGCATGAAACCTGGACGCATGATTCCAAACCCGAACTGTCCGGGTAAATCCTGGACAGGTGTAAACCCTACTAAGCACCTCCTGCACGTGTTATTGGACCACTTGAACAAAACCAAATATGAAACTCTGGAGGCTGCCATTGCAGATCTTCTTATGAAAACAATAATTGCCCAGCTGCCGTGCTGACCTTTTGGCTTCAGTACTTGAGTTACTAACCTGAACATGCTTACTAGAGTAAATCCAGAAGTCCTCACGTATATAATCCTTCTGGGTTAGTGAGCACTGAAGTCAGCACAGCAGCAATTAGTTATTTTCTCAACAGGAGGAGACCTCAGCATGGCCGCAAAGTAACTATCATCTTCAGAAGGAAAGGACAGCAATGATGTCCTATGAATCTCTCTCCACATAGGTTTTTGCTATACTTGAACAGATTTAAATAGAACAAATTAGGAACTGCAAAACCCTAATAACGCCATTTCAGCATTCAAATGACTGCAAGAAAAAGGGCAAATTCTGAACGTTTATATATGCAATTTTTTTTGGTGTGTCTGGATTAAAGGCGGCATTGAATTTGATAAAAGGAGTGCTCCTGTCCTTTCCACCGACAGTGTGCATGCTCAGAAATGTTGCAACACCTCCGGTGACGTCAGACGCCGCTGCGGGCCATGAGCATACATAGAGCCTGGTGGACGGCTCCTACAGGGGCCACGAGTGGCTTAGGCTGCTGGAACCAGCGTGCATAGTGACACATCGCTGCAGGACTTATCCTCTTCATGCTGACACGGTTTTACCTCAATGTGAGTGTTTTATTACTTGTTTTATAAAGTCTACACTGGTTACACTCAGAAGGCACCTCTTCCTTCGTTTTTTTCTTACATGTTTGATGTGTGCTTCTGCTTCCCTCAAGAGGCCTGCCCTGAGCTGTGGACTGTCCCCCCCCTTCTGCTGGATTTTAATATCCTCTCACCCAATTCATGAACTTTGTCCCTTAACCCCATGCCCATAATTGTTCACACAGACTATGGTTTTTGGCATTATTGACTGTAGTTTGCACCATTTACCTACTCTTCTTTTTTTAATTTGATAAGTATACCTACAGTATGACCTTTAGGTAACTTCTGCCACATAGAATCTGTAGGTGGGTGCTTCTGACCATTCTTTCTGAAATTTTTAGTTACTCATGCGGATACTCTGATTCTAGGAGCAAATGTGAAGGTTTTCAGATTTGACTCCATGCATACTTTTTCAGGTTGGAGACGGCCAGGTAACAGAATGTAGCCTGCAACCACCTGTATTTCTCTTATCGTCCATGGACCGACACAGCTCTCATACTGATTACATGTGGGTATATGTCCCTGCTTGCAGGAAAAGACCTAGGCAGAATGTTAGATGTTAAAACATTCTAGAACAAGCCAGAGCCGAACAGCCCCGCCCAGGGGGGCGGTCCCTCCGGACATTACCCTCCCACCTGCAGCTAGCAGCCTCAGTTTTTTTCTGCCTAGCAGAAGGAGAAGACATGGCTCTCTCAGGAGCCAGTCTCCTGGAAGATTTTTGCTTTTAAATTTTATTCCTTTGGGAATTTTATTATTTTATTTTTGAGACCTTCAATCAACTGTCGGCTGGGCAACAGGTTGGGTATACTAGTATCCTCGTAGTCTTCCCTGTCCGACCATCGGGCGTGCTGATCCTCGCCTTGTGTGCGTGAGACTCAGTTCACGACATACCCCATGGCTCCAGGGGTGGCCGGGTTGCTTTCATGCTCCCGCGGTCCTCTCAAGATTGAACAGTACCTACTGTATCTTTCGCGGTGGACCGGGCCGACAGCTACGCAGTACGACTCTGTGATAGGTCTGTCTGAAACAAGCCAGTGGGTCCCTCTAGGGACGGGTAAGTAGTCTCTCCTGCTGCAAGGTGAGTACATACTGGCTGTGTTTCTGTGTGTGGGGGGTTTTCTCTGTCTCCCCCCTGTTATGCTGCTCTCTGCACCCTGTACTGGTGCTGTGCTGTGTGGGGATACTTGGGGGGTGGCTCTGCCCTGGGGGGGGGGCGCTCCATGGCTGTTGGTGAACTTGGTAAGTGTTCTGGGGGAGTGTGTGAGGTTTTTTTGCGTGCGCCATTGGCGCGGTGTTTTAAATTTAAAAAGTGCGCCATCGGCGGCCATTTTGCTGCGGCTCAAATTACAGTTATACAGGCGCCTGGCGGCCATTTTCTTGTAGCCGTGGCGCTTGCAGTTTAGTTTTCGGCCTCTAGCGGCGCTGCTGAACGGCGCGAAATACCTCATCTCCTCACAGATTCTTCATTCTCCTCAGGCTTCACTCGCGCTACTGCGCGGCTCGTACAGCGGAACCGAGCGGTCCCTAAGGGTGGTGAGTCCTCCGGGTATCCCCTCCTCAGCCTCAGCACAGCCAGTGGGTGGACTGTATTATTCACTGTAGTAGTGAATAAGGTCTCAGAGGGTGGCAATATGGAGTCTGGTTCACCTGCTTCTCCACACTTGTCAGAGGCAACTGGCAATGCTCCTGCATCTGCGGTCCCTATGGACCAGTTGTCGGCAGTCCTGGAATCATTCCTTGTCAAGCTGGAAGCGGTGTGCGAACGCACGGGGGCTGTAAAGCGCCCCCTCCCCACACAATCTCCACATGGGTGTGCTCTGACTTAGATATGGGCCTAGCTACTGCTGCTGAGGACCCTAGTTCTGAGGATTTTGATGTGTTTGGACAGGACATTCCTTGTGAGGAAGACCCCTGTCTTGAACCACCAACTGACAGGGTGCTTGTGAGTGAACTCATTGATGCTGTGAGGGACACTCTCAAGCTGAATGTTGAGGCTGAGGAACCTCAGGTGGAAGCTATGTCCTTTGGTTCCTTTAAAGCCGTGTCTTCAAAAAAGGTTTTTCCATATGTGCCTTTTTTTAATACATTCATTGACCAAGTCTGGGATAAGCCGCAGAAGACTTTGACGGTCCCGCGGCGCATAGCCTTAAGGTACCCCTTTGAAGAGGACTTGGTTAAGAAGTGGGCTCACCCCCCAGTGGTCGACCCCCCCGGTCGCCCGTTTGAATAAGGCTACCACGCTCCCAATGGAAGGGACTCCTGCGTTTAAGGATCCCGCTGACAGGAGGTCAGAAGTGGCGTGTAGAACCATGTTCACCTTATTGGGGGCCGCCTTACGCCCTATAGTGGCGGCGACACTTGTGTCTCAGACACTCACAGGCTGGGCAAAAATTTTGCACCAGACAGTGCAGGAGCATAATCTCCCTCCTGAAACCATTGCCCTGGCTCACCAACTTGCGCAGGGTTTAGTCTTCGTGTGCGATGCCACTGTGGATGCGACCCCTTTAATAATGGGGGCCTCCATTTCTGCTGTGGTGATGCGTCGCCTTATCTGGCTGAAATGCCGGTCGGCCGATCTAACTTCCAAAAGGCTCCTGGCTGACTTGCCCTTTAAGGGCGGTACACTGTTTGGGGCCGCCCTGGATGACATTATTAAAAACGTCACAGGAGGTAAGAGCACCTTCCTTCCCCAGTCTATTAAGGGTAAGGAGCCCCACCGCAGGCCGGGCCCTTCCTTTCCGGCGAAGAAGACGTTTTTTCGTCAGTCAGATTCCACGGGTAAGCCCACCCAGACTGAAAAGAATGCGGCTTGGGGACAAAGACGTCCCTGGGTGCGTAAGTCTACCAAGCAAGCTCCCAAGTCCACCACCGCATGAAGTCTTGCCCCTGCCCGACTCTGGGGTGGGGGGACGTCTTCGCAGGTTCTTGGTGCGGTGGACCTCCCGGATCTCCGACCGGTGGGTGTGCGAGGTGGTCACCTCGGGATACAGGATAGAGTTCCGCTCGTGGCCCCCAGACAGGTTTTTTCCCTCGAACCTCCCTCTCCTTCCGGCCCACCGGGCGGCCCTCTTGGGGGCCATACAGGATTTGCTCGGGTGCGGAGTAATTGTGCCGGTTCCGTCACAAGAGAGGTTTCACGGGTTTTACTCAAACCTGTTTGTTGTCCCGAAAAAGTACGGGGTTCGGCCAATCCTGGACCTCAAGGCCCTGAATGCCTATGTGAAGGTATTAAAATTCTGGATGGAATACATTCGCACGGTGATCGCGACACTCCACCAAGGGGATTTTTTGGCGTCTTGGATATCAAGGACGCTTACTTGCACATCCCAATCTGCGCAAGCCCCCAGAGGTTTCTGCGCTTTGCCATAGGCGAAGTCCACTATCAGTTCGTGGCTCTTCCCTTCGGCCTAGCATCAGCACCACGGGTTTTCACCAAAGTGCTTGCCCCTGTTCTAGCTTTGCTGAGACAGCGAGGAATTGTTATCGTGGGCTATCTAGACAATCTCCTTCTCGGAGCAGAAAATGTCTCAGAATTGGAGGAAAATATGACAATAGTCAGTCAGACCCTCCGGGACTTCGGATGGGTTCTGAACATGCAGAAGTCGGCTCTAGTCCCGACTCAGCGCTTGGAGTATCTGGGTCTGATCCTGGACACTTCGGCAGCAAAGGTGTTTCTACCCTCAGAAGTTACTGACACTTCAGTCGGCAGTACAGGTTCTGACGTCCCGAAAATGGTCGTCAATTCGCTTCTGCATGAGAGTCCTGGGACTAATGGTGGCCTCCTTCGAGGCGGTTCCGTATGCTCAATCACACACTCGGGCATTACAGAAGGGAATATTGTCTGTTTGGGACAAGTCCCCATTGTCTTTGGATCTTCAGATCCAGGTGAGTCACTCTGTCAAGGCGTCCCTGACGTGGTGGCTGAGATCCCCGGCTCTTCGGGCCGGGAAGTCGTTCCTCCCCATCCACTGGACGGTGATCACAACGGACGCCAGCCTGACGGGCTGGGGAGGAGTGTGGGGAGTCCTGTCAGCTCAAGGGCTCTGGACTCCAGCCGAATCTCGTCTCCCAATCAACGTCCAGGAATTGCGGGCGATCAGACTGTCTCTCCGCATGGTCGAAGAGGCTACAGGGCCGCTCGGACAGAATCCAATTGGACAACGCCATGGCTGTGGCGTATGTCAACCCTCAGGGGGGCACTCGGAGCTCGGCTGCGGCGTCCGAGGTCGCTCACATCCTAAGGTGGGCGGAAAGAAGCGTGCCGGTGCTGTCGGCCGTCTACATTCCGGGCGTAGAAAACTGGCAGGCGGACTATCTGAGCTGCCAGTCCCTGGACCAGGGGGAGTGGTCCTTGCATCCGGAGGTGTTTCAGCTCCTTTGTCGGCGGTGGGGCACTCCGGATGTGGACCTGATGGCGTCTCGACTCAATCGCAAGGTGTCGAGGGTTGTGGCCCGGTCCAGGGACCCCTGGGCGGATGCCTCGGACGCGTTAGTGGCCCAGTGGGGTCAGTATCGCTTGATGTAAGTCTACCCTCCGCTGAAGTTGCTTCCTTGTCTGCTGCGCAGGGTAGCGGCCGAGGGCATTCCGGTGATCCTCATTGCTCCGGACTGGCCTCTGCGTCATTGGTACGCCGACCTGGTACGTCTCATTGCGGACGTCCCTTGGTGCCTGCCCTTGAGGGAGGACCTTCTATCTCAAGGTCCTATCTTTCATCCTGCTTTACAGTCTCTGGCTTTAACGGCATGGCTATTGAGAGTCAGGTGCTGAAAGACCGAGGCCTGTCGGATTCGGTAATTTCAACCATGCTTAGGGTACGGAAGTCTTCTTTTAGGAAGATCTATCACCGTACCTGGAGCGCTTACATCGCTATGTGCGAAGAACTAGACTGGCGTCCACGGACGTACTCTGTCCCCAGAATCCTGAGGTTTTTAGAGCGTGGTGTTGCTCAAAGGCTGGCTTTGAGCACTATTAAGGGTCAGATTTCGGCCTTGGCCGTTTTCTTTCAAAGACCCCTAGCTGGTCATTCCTTGGTTAGCACTTTTGTGCAGGGGGTACGCCATGTGGTTCCACCTGCCAAGCCCCCGCTCCCTCCTTGGGATCTGAACTTGGTGCTTTCGGTTCTTCAGGAATCTCCTTTTGAGAATTTAAGAGATATTCCTCTTTTAACTTTGTCCCAGAAGGTGGCTTTTTTAGTGGCCATCACTTCTGTTAGACGGGTGTCTGAGTTGGCGGCTCTGTCATGCAAGTCGCCTTACCTGGTCCTCCATAAGGATAAGGCGGTATTGCGACTGCGACCGTCTTTCCTTCCTAAGGTGGTTTCGGCTTTTCGCCTTAATGAGGACATTGTCCTTCCGTCCTTGTGCCCTCATCCATCGCATCCTTGAGAGGTTGCGCTTCACAATTTGGATGTGGTGCGTGCCTTACGGGTATACCTGGCGGCTACTGCTTCTATTCAGAAGTCTGATTCGCTGTTTGTATCTGTCTCTGGTCCGAAACAGGGCCAAGCGGTGTCGTCTGCCACCATTTCTAGGTGGATCAGACAGACTGTTATACAGGCCTATGCCATTAGGGGACGGGCGCCTCCCTTCCCGGTCACGGCGCATTCCACCAGGGCAATCGGTGCTTCCTGGGCTTTCCGACATCAAGCCTCGGTTGCACAAGTGTGCAAGGCGGCGACCTGGTCGTCCATTCACACCTTTCCTAAATTCTACAAGGTTGATGTGGCTGCATCTTCGGATGCTTCCTTCGGCCGCAAAGTGTTGCAGGCCGCTGTTTAATGTTGCAAGGAGCTCTGCCGGTTTGGAGTGAAGTTTTGGTTGTTCCTTACTTTTTTGCTCCCACCCTTTTCTTATACTGCTTTGGGACGTCCCACATGTAATCAGTATGAGAGCTGTGTCGGTCCATGGACGATAAGAGAAAATAGGATTTTTGTACTCACCGTAAAATCTGTTTCTCTGACGTCCATGGACCGACACAGCACCCACCCTTCCTTTTAAGGTTTATACTGCTTTGTTACGAACTGAGGCCGCTAGCTGCAGGTGGGAGGCTAATGTCCGCTGTTCGGCTCTGGCTTGTTCTAGAATGTTTTAACATCTAACATGCTGCCTAGGTCTTCTCCTGCAAGCAGGGACATATACCCACATGTAATCAGTATGAGAGCTGTGTCTGTCCATGGACGTCAGAGAAACGGATTTTACGGTGAGTACAAAAATCCTATTTTTTCTCATGACTGTTTGTTTTTAAAGCTTTTTTTTTTACCCAGAATTTCTTGCCAGGTGTGGTCCTTGTGTGCCACCTCTGCTGCCATTGGTACCTGAGTCTGCTCCCAATTGTGCTGTGTCATATAATCTGGGGAGTCACCTGTACAAACAAAGGCAGCATCCTAAAACACTTCTGTGTTTCTTGAAAGGCTGCTTACGTGATTTCTTACCAAGAATTGCACTTTATCACTGTGTGAACCCGGGCCAAGTGTGTATTCTGGTTAGAAATTAACTTTAGCATAAGTGGCACTTCCTTGTTTGGTACACATAGAAAATGCCTTCAGATTGGGATTTTAATGTCCTTCAGATGGCTACTTGGCTTTTCTAAGCTCTGTCACAGCTGAAATTCTTTATATGGTTCTTTTTAAAAAAAAACTCTAATGTAAAATACTTGCATGAGAAGTTTCGACAGGAAGTTGCTTATTTTCTGATTTCTGACAGAATGGCAACTTCTTCTATTAAAGGCTTTTCACACAGGTAGAATTTTCCACCACCCAAGGGACCCCTGCAATTCCTGTACTGTGATGGTCATCTCCATTCTGCCATAACTGATATTCTACAAAAGCACACTTCCATTTTATACTAAAATGTATTAGGATGTAAAGTTACCTGTCAAATCCTTTTCTTGATTACATTATTCAAAACAGTATTGCATTCTAAAACACCGGGTTATATTGCCACCTTCAGTAGAATTGGACCCTGGGAAAACAAAGCTGTAAGGTCCACCCAGTATAATCATTCACAACATGCCTCCAATTTAGTTGCAATCAATTCTAGGAATGGAGGGAACAGTTTATGCATTGGAAGGGCCAATAAAATGTCATACTAGAATAAAGAATGGCTTCTTTTTCATGGTTATAAAGCAGATGGAAAACTTCTACTGTAGATGCCTGCACTTACTGGTCGGAGGGGCGGGGGGTAGGGGTGCCTGCAGTGGAGCAATACAGTCTTTCTTCATTGATGAAAGTGGATCATAAAAACAGAGGGCTCTTGTGCCCTGTAATGTACTCCAAGAAAATAGGATTTTTTGTACTCACCGTAAAATCCTTTTCTCTGACATCCATGGACTGACACGGTGTCTCTTTACACGTGGGTTTATGTCCCTGCTTGCAGGAGAAGACCTAGAATGTGAGATGTTATACATACATTCTAAAAGCCAGAGCTGAACAGCCCCACCCAGGGGGCGGTCCCTCCGGACATAACCCTCCCACTACAGTCAGCAGACTTCAGTTCGTAACAAAGCAGTACAAACTTAAAAAGGAAGGGTGGGTGCCGTGTCAGTCCATGGATGTCAGAGAAAAGGATTTTACGGTGAGTACAAAAAATCCTATTTTCTCTTATCATCCATGGACTGACACGGTGTCTCTTTACACGTGGGATGTCCCAAAGCAGTGTCAAGAGGGATGGGAGCAGTATAAATGGAAAAACCAAAAACTTCACTCCAAGAAGGCAGAGCTCCTCAACGGAGGAGTCGCAACTTTAAACAGCGGCCTGCGGCCGAAGGAAGCATCCGAAGATGCAGCCACATTAACCTTATAAAACTTAAAAGGCATGAACAGACGACCAGGTCGCCGCCTTGCACACTCGTGCAACCGACGCTTGATGTCGGAAAACCCAGGAAGCACCAATTGCCCTGGTGGAATGCGCCGTAACCGGAAAGGGAGGCGCCTGCCCTTTGAGAGCATAGGCTTGAATGACGGTTTGTCTGATTCCCCTAGAAATGATGGCAGACGAAACCGCTTGGCTCTGTTATGGACCAGAGACAGTCACAAACAGTGAGTCGGACTTCCGAATAGAAGCAGTAGCAGACAGGTACACCCGTAAGGCTCGTACCACATCCAATATGTGCAGCGCAAACTCTCTGGGATGCGATGGGTGAGGACACAAAGACGGGAGGACAATGCCCTCATGTAGGTGAAAGGTCGACACCACCTTTGGCAAAAAGGAAGGTCACGGATGCAACCCCGCCTTATCCTTATGGATGACTAAATATGGCGACTTGCAGGACAAAGCCGCCAACTCAGACACCTGTCAAACAGAAGTGATTGCCACTAAAAGGCCACCTTCTGAGACAAGACAAGAGGGGAATATCCCGGATATTCCCAAAAGGAGGTTCCTGGAGGACCGAGAGCACCAAATTCAGATCCCACGGTGGGAAAGGAGGCTTGACAGGAGGGAGCACATGGTGAACCCCCAACACAAGGTGCTAACCAAGAAATGACCCGCTAGAGGTCGCTGAAAGAAGACGGCCAAGGCCGAAATCTGATCCTTGATGGTACTCAAAGCAAGCTTTTGGGTCACTCCACACTGCAGAGGACGCAGGATTCTGGGGACGGAATACGTCCGAGGACGCCAGTCCAGCGCTTCGCATATGGCGATATACGCTTTCCAGGCACGGTGATAGATCTGCCTGGAGGAAGACTTCCTTGTCCTTAACATGGTCAAAATGACCGAGTCTGAGAGACCTCGGTCCCTCAACACCTGGCTTTTAACAGCCCTGCCGTTAAAGCCAGAGACTGTAAGCCGGATGAAACATAGGACCTTGAGACTGAAGGTCCTCCCTCATCGGCAACCGCCAGGGAACGTCCGCGACGAGACGTACCAGTGATGCTGAGGCCAATCCGGAACAATTGTTTTTCTAAGTGGGCTCTCAGCTGTAAAGTCAAAGTGATCAAGCGACTATAAAGCAGCCAATCACTTTCGCAGTGCGGGCAGAGCAGTACCCCCCCCCCGCACAATTCCTGGGCTCTGAGGGCTTCAAAATGCAGGGTGCCAGGAGACCAAGGCCTATCCATTCCCCAATCTCCATCCAGAATAATACCTGGATCAACAATGATTTTGTCAGGGCCATTATTTTTTGGCTAATACGGCCAGGGAAGCCACTGAGCAGAAGTTTGCTTGGTTAGATGCTTTAAGGGCAGGGGAGACAATGGAGTTTTAGACCTCCAATGTCTACATAAAGAGTACCTGTCACCTGCCCAATGCTAACACAAGGGGGCTTGTAAACCCCTTGTGATACCAATAAAGTAAATGTTTTTGCATTGCTGTTCAGCAGACCAACCTTTAAGCAAAAGCGTCTTCTACATAAGTACAGGCAGACTCATACAGAATATGAGACCTACAAATTCAATAAGTCCATCACAGTAGCATAGGGCAACAGGCAAGACCTACTATATATATTGTGAGGGGGTTAACTCGGTAGCGGGTGTGTGTGACCCCCTGGTTGGGCTCCCCACACAAAAACAGGGCCAGCAGACGGAGGTTGTGGTTTTCAAAATCAAAAGGTGCGGTTTATTTCTCTATGTACAGTGACAAAAACACAGCAAAGCCAAAAAGAAACATAAACAAAATAAATCCTGGTCAGTTTGACCTCTGACTAAACATGCAGGTTTCCTAAACTAACAACTGGGATCAGCCTGGTGCTGTCCTAGTCCCTAAGTCCCTGGTTTAGTAAAAGTCCAAACAAATAGCCACACAGGCTTTGCCTCACCGCACAAGGGTTCACTCTCCCTAGACAGTCCACACAGGTCTGGTTCCAGGCATGAGCTAACATCTAATGAAGCTGGGAGTTCTTATAGAGGCCTAAATGAGCTGACAAGCTTCAGCTGGTCTCATCAACTCCCTGCCTCACGACGCCCAGCACTCTCCCTAGAGGTATGAGTCATTCATGAGCCCACTAGCCTCAGCTGGGCTTCATCAACTCCCTAGTTGTATAAGTCGGCATAAAGCCTGAATCTGGGAGAAATATATCTACCCCCCTGGATGCAACCAGGTGACTTTACCTTCCTGCTGTCACAATATATATATATATGCAAACTAAAGAACCATGTAGGATTGTTTCAGGTACCTTGGACATATCCCTTGCCCAAACCCACAGGTTGTTTTCTCTAGGAAGAGATAGGGAAGACTGAAGGGAGTGGATATACTCAAGCAGAGACTGAAGTTCAAGCTGTGGATATCGGATCCAAGGAAGGGACACTATAAGCTGCCCTGGAGTGGTTAGTGGATCTTGAGCAGGTAAGACCTGCAGGACCAATTCTTTTTGTGCTATGACCCACTATACTGCTGGTATGGAAAGTGAGGTACCCATGGACAGCTACCTGCAGAAGGGGTGGGTGACTTTCTGTGACCAAACACCATAGTGGCAAGGAGGACTGATCCTGGATCCCTGCGGGAAGCCAGTGTTGCTTCCTGTGCAGGCCAAAGGCAATAGAGGCAGAAGAAAAGGGTCATACATACACAAGGCACTTGTGTCAGTGCATGTAAACTAGAAAAGCTGCACATGATGTAATAGTGTCACAGTCACGTACTCTGGCCTGCAACATGTGAAAGTGTAATCCAGCATGAAGGCAAGCATCCAATTTGTCTCGGGACAGGCTCCAAGTTTCAATTCCATAGTGGAATTACCTAAAGGCCACTAGTACATTCCTAGGTGCGACCCATAAGACCGTTGCATCTGATATGCTGATCCAGCAGTGAACAAGTCGAAGTAGTGGTGGTCTTGGGGACGTTCTATAGCTGTTAGTCACAGCAACCAGGTACTGGAAAGGGCTCATGTCTAACCCTTATTGGGGCATACAATATTCAGACAGTCTTCTAAGGAGTGCCCCTAGGCAGATGTATCTTGCCACAGGACCTGTGGCTTACTCAGTGCCTTAATTAATAAAAGTCAGCCAAATGGCTACTCACAAGACCACGCATTGAAATAGTGTTAGTAGGCTCCTGCGGGGGGTGTCACTCTAGTCACTGAAGTCGTCTGCAGTATAGTGTCTGCTCCGGTGTGAGATTGTGTCCGGTATCTTGCTGTCCGTTGCTGTGCTGGGGAGAGCGTGGTAAGGCTCATTGGTAGCCGGCGAACCCGGAACTATCCGCACAGCAGCATGCGTTCCAGCCTGGAGCGCAAGCGGCTATCGGCGACAGGAAGTGACGTCAGGACGGGCTCGGGTTGATGACGCGTTTCAATGCTTCCGCATTTTCCTCAGATCTAATTGGCAAGGGGCACTGTCTGTCTTATATGTGTTCCCCAGGGCGGAACAACAAAGTCTTTGAGACAAGCGCTATTATTGGATGGCCACATTGGAAAAGTTTTTTTAAAAAGAGTTTTAAAAAAACGTAAATTAAAACATCAATGGCAACATTGATTGGAGAACATTTCATAAGGACATATAAAAAATACTTCGACACCAGGGTAAAAATTACAAAATTGCAAAAATATAAAGGAATTATATATATATATATATATATATATATATATATATATATATATATATGGAATATACATAAAAATATGCATTGCCACATATAAACACATACACAAAAAAGGACATATATCATTATGGGGTTGTTATGTTTTGACATACATACACATATTCATATT
The DNA here is from genome assembly GCA_029206835.1 of Rana muscosa. Classification (NCBI taxonomy): domain Eukaryota; kingdom Metazoa; phylum Chordata; class Amphibia; order Anura; family Ranidae; genus Rana; species Rana muscosa. The sequence goes on from CM055125.1 coordinate 201,840,699, forward strand.
ACTATATGCATATATATGTATGTACACAGAAAGGATATATAAGTACTGCTGGGAGTAAAATATGTATGTGTGTATGTATGTATATATATATATACATATACATACCAAAGGATATGTATAAATATGAATAAGATAAAATTAATATGTAGAAATAGATCTGAAAGATTCATGAGGGATTTTAATATGTGTAAGCATGTGTGGGTACAAATGCACCAACACATGCATGCGTATGTCTATGAATATACAGGATTAAGACATTAAGACACCTGTCGATCAACATAGATGGCATGAGGAAGCAAACAAAGAGTAAAATGATAATGATAACATGTATGCACTTATGTGTGTGCGCAAAGTACTAAGCATAGGCACACATGTGCACCATATGACCACGTATGTAGTTGTTAAAAAAAGGAAAGAAATATATGTAAAAAAGTGAATGATACCAGAATCTGAAAAAGCAAACAGAATATGCATATAACATGGGAGTAAGAGGCCCGCCCATATAGATATACACGTACATACGTCTCCCACGTCCTTACATAACTGTGTTGACTTCGATCTCTTCATTAAGTCCATAAGGCGTTAAAGTATTGAGAATGTATATCCAATACGTTTCTTGTTTACATAACCGCTGGAATCTTTCAGCGGGTGTGTACTTGTCTGGTATGGTTTCTATAATCCATACTTGAAGGGCAGAAATGTCCTTAGGGTGGTGGATGTTAAAATGTTGAGACACACTATATTGGGGACTACTATCTTTGACTGCTCGGCGATGTTCGCCGAATCTGGCTCGTAATGCTTGGATGGTTCTGCCCACATATAATAGGCCTTTACGAGCCAGATTCGGCGAACATAGCAGAGCAGTCAAAGATAGTAGTCCCCAATACAGTTTGTCTCGACATTTTAACATTTCTGCCCTTCAAGTATGGATTATAGAAACCATACCAGACAAGTACACACCCGCTGAAAGATTCCAGCATATTAAAATCCCTCATGAATCTTTCAGATCTATTTCTACATATTAATTTTATCTTATTTATATTGATACATATTCTTTGGTGTGTGTATGTGTGTATATATATATATATATACACATACATACATACATACACACACACATATTTTACTCCCAGCTGTACTTGTATATCCTTTGTGTGTACATACATATATTCATATTACTATATGCATATATATGTATGTATGTCAACACATAACAATCATATATATATATATATATATATATATATAATGTGTGTATAATTCCTTTATATTTTTGCAATTTTGTCATTTTTACCCTGGTGTCTAAGTATTTTTTATATGTCCTTATGAAATGATGTTCTCCAATCGATGTTGCCATTGTTGTTTTAATTTACGTTTTTTTAAAACTCTTTTTAAAACTCTTTTCCAATGTGGCCATCCAATAATAGCGCTCATCTCAAAAACTTTGTTTGTTGTTCCGCCCTGGGGAACACATATAAGACAGACAGTGCCCCTTGCCAATTGGATCTGAGGAAAATGCGGAAGCATTGAAACGCGTCATCAACCCGAGCCCGTCCTGACGTCACTTCCTGTCGCCGATAGCGCTCCAGGCTGAAATGCACGCTGCTGTGCGGATAGTTCCGGGTTCGCCGGCTACCAATGAGCCTTACCACTCTCTCCCCAGCACAGCAACGGACAGCAAGATACCGGACACACTCTCACCCCGGAGCAGACACTATACTGCAGACGACTTCAGTGACTAGAGTGACACCCCCCGCAGGAGCCTACTAACACTATTCAATGCGTGGCTTTACCATTGTCTTGTGAGTAGCCATTTGGCTGACTTTTATTAATTAATTAAAAAATCTATGCTTACATACTGCACTTAGTAGGCACATTTTTCTTTCCTTTTTTGCCATTTACAGAGTTTGCTTCACTCCTTAAAGTGCTGCCAACGGTGCCTATGTAATTTTATACTTCTCTGTCATCGTCATCATCATCACCCTTATTATATGGACTGTATTCTCCTATTGGGACATTATGACCATTATTCATTTTTTATTTCTTAGTTTTTATTATATTTCATAACCCTTTTGTTAGGATTATTGTCATTTTGCACGACTGTTTTTACTCATCCTTTATTTACCTCCAAGTTTGTATTCGTGCATTTTTTGTGCCTACTCCTCGCGCCGTCATTTTTGCTTGTCATTACTCAGTGCCTTGCACAACGTGCCAATTTTCTCCATGGTGGGGTTTGGGTACACACCCCTCCCTCCCTTCCCAAAGCTAAGGAGTAGCCGGTCAGTTGCTGCAGAGCCACTGGGGCTCATTTTTTCAGATTCTGGAAGGATCTTGCAGAAGAAAAATGTGATAAACAGTAAAAGGAAAGAGGGTTTGCATTTCTAAGAGCAGAGAAAAGAGGTCTGTTCTCCTTTAGGTCACGAGCAAAACAAAATTGAGGCATGCTAGAAGAGGGAGGGCTTATACTTCGCTGTCTGTACAGTTTCGCTTTGCCAGAATACTATCCCGTATCTCGTAATGAATCAGTGTTAATTTTGTCGACTAAATTAATACGATTTTAGTCTGCTAAAATATGACTAAAACAATTGAGATGACTAAAATACGACTAAAACTAAAATGGCATTTTAGTCAAGAGTACGACCAAAACTAAATTGAAATTTGACGTCTGTAGTGCATGCTTAAACCTAAATACCATAAATAATAACATGTTCGATTTTTCACTTCAGCAGTAAATAATGAGGTTGGAAATTGTGGAGAAATCCTTAAATAATGCATTACACCTACACCCATTAGATTTTAAATGACTAAAATGAGTTTTAGTCTACTAAAAAGTAGTGGGGATTTTGTCGACTAAATATGACTAAAACTGACTTGACACGCTTATCCCTTTGTTTAGTCCTGCTGTCTCAATGGTTTTGGTTCCACTTATTTGTCCATTTTACTTTCGGTTCTCTCAGACTATACCTTTAATCCTCTGACCGACCTGCTGATGTAACCTGTGACAGAGTGTAAAGATCTTACCTTTTGACTGTCATTGCATTGTAATTTGATATTGTGTAAATAAAATAAAAAAAACTTTACTGTTAAAAAAAAAAATATATGACTAAAACTAAAACAATCGCAGAAGACTAAAATGGGACTAAAACTAAAATGCCATTTTAGTCAAAAGACTAAATCGAAATTTGCTGCCAAAATTAACACTGGTCCCAATGACCATTTTTTTTCCAGCTAACAGCATATAATTCACAGGATTGCTATCATTTCCATATACTGGATGCCTGACTTTTTCAGACCGATAGGGGTTTACTCCTTGTTTCAGTTGGTAGCGGGTTGGTTATCTCGTGTCTACTTTTTAAACATAACAACGTTGTTTTTTCTATTGTATGCAGTGTTTTTATAGATATTGATACTCTGGAGGAACGTGTCTCCCCTGGGGGGTCCTAGTACCACCCCAGTTGGACTTATTTACATTACATTATATTTTGTGTGCATTCATCAATAAAGTTTATCTATTTTTCTGAATTACACTGTGGTTGATTCTCCCTCAGACTATATTTTGAGACTTTGTCCCAATCCCTCCCCTTCTTTTCACCAATGATCATTATCACTGGAAGAGAAAATGACAGGACATCTAATATTTTATAGCTGTCCTCAGAAAAGAAGCTGAGGGTCAAACTTCCAATGGGGACACCAGTTCCCTGTTCCGGTGGCTTCCTTTTTTCTATGAGGGAGATTTCTTCTCATTTTTAGTTGTCTGAATTTAAAACATAACTAAAGCCTTTTTTGTTTCAGTTTAAACAATCTTTTTAACCATTAGTTCAGGACCATGGAGAGGGCCCCTTTGTCAAGGCAAAATGACAAACATGCATAACCCTGTTCTGGTTTTATTGGACTTCTTTCTCTAAAAACTCCTGTTTACAGAACTGCATAGCTCAAGCTCCACACATAGCTGGGTGAAACTGACAAGAGACTCCTCCCCTTCTTCCTCTTTGCTCTGTAAGCTTGCATATAGACCTTCAGTTAGAAAGAGAGAGTCTGAAAGGAACCAGCTACTGCTTGTTGTGACAATCGACACTGTGTTGGGTGCACCCTGAATTTATTGTTTATTTAAAAAGACTTTAGAAAATTATAAAAAAAAGCTTTATGTAAAGAGCAGATGATTGGAGACCAGGAAATCTTTACGTTTTCAAAGAGAATTGATCTCACAGCAAGATGTCTGAGTGAAATTCTTTATGTAAGGTGCCATTTTCTGACCCCTGAGCTGCATATTAGTTCTGGGATGGTGACATCACTTGTAATCACTTTAGTGCCTTGGAACTAGAGCACATATACAGTGAGGGGAAAAAAGTATTTGATCTCCTGCTGATTTTGTACATTTTCCCACTGACACTGAAATTATCAGTTTATAATTTTAATGGTAGGTTTATTTTAACAGTGAGAGACAGAATAACAACAAAAATATCCAGGAAAACGCATTTCAAAAAAGTTATAAATTGATTTGCATTTTAATGAGTGAAATAAGTATTTGACCCCTTTTGCAAAAACATGACTTAGTACTTGGTGGCAAAACCCTTGTTGGCAATCACAGACAGGGCAGCCATCAGAAATGTTGGGGCCCCTTACACAGCTTTAGGACTGGGCCCCCCGGGTCTGACCACCAACATTCCCCAGGGTCCACCCATTGGCCGTCCCACTTAATCAGCTGTGAATGGAGAGGGATACAATTTAGAGCGTACCAAAACTTAGATGTGGTGGCTGCATTTGTTTTTTCTTTTTTTAGGATTTTTATTTTCTGTTTTCCCCTGGTGATCTGGTCAGTAACACGCCTCTTGTAATAGAGTGCCCCCACTCTGGATAAAGGAGCAACAGAGACACCTTTGGACAGCAGTCTGAGGGGCGGGGGAGGGGGGGGTTGTTGGATGTACTGGCAGATTTAGGTACGCTAAACAAATTGAAGCCATACTCCAGCTCACACTTTATAATCAGTTACCGCAAACATTTTGTTTTCCTTTTGGGATAAAGGTTTTACATGAATAAATGGAAACTGATCATTGTAAGCACCTTTTCCCTTTTTTTAATGGTTTGTCTCAATCCTCTAACTGCTACATCTTCAAGATAGTTTGTTCTTTTGAGAGACAAAAAAGAAAAGACTTACTAGGCAGGATCACCAGGTGAAAATAAAAGAAAGAAAACCTTAAAAAAAACACGAGTGCGGCCACCACATCTAAAATTTGTAAAGCTGCAATAAAATAAATGTTTGCTTTGGAGGTGGAGGCAGTGAGAGAGGAGGGGGAGGGCAGGGATAGAGAGAGAGAGGAGTCAGGGTCTGGTCACAATGCTCATTTACTTGGATAGTCTGGTCCCCGGGTCTTTCAGTCAGCGGCTTCTCTCAATGTGGCTGTTGGCTTGTTTAATCTTCCCGCCCCAACATTCCCTTTACAGACACAGCAGCACACAGGCAGGGAGAGAGGGGGGCAGGAGAAGGAATTTGTGTAAGCTCAGGCATGCTGGAGGGGAAAGAGCAGTGTGGGGATCCTCTCCTTCCAGGACAGCCGCATCTCTCAAGCCGCCTGTCACCGCACACCGAGACCAGGGATGGTCAGGAGGACGGAGCGGACATCAAAGAAGGGGGGGGGAGGAGCAGGTGGATGGAACCACTCTCCAGCTACCCCTGCACGCTACGCCACTGGCTGGGAGTCAGGAGCCAATGCAGCGGGCGGCCTCAGCGGGAGTCAGGACTACTGTGGGGGGCAGAAAAGAACAAAGGGGAGGTGCCAACTTGGGGGCCCGAGCTTCCAGAGGGACTGGGCCCCTTACATCTTTATGGGCTGTACCCCCCTGATGGCGGCCCTGATCACTCCAAGTAATTAAGGTTTTGAGGCTGATGTTTGGTCACTCTAACCTTCAGCTCCCTTCACATATTTTCTATGGAATTAAAGTAAACTTCCTCTGCTGACATTTACCTATAGGTAAGCCTATAATAAGGCTTACCTATACTATAGGTAGTGAAAATATCTCCTAAACGTGTAGCGTTTAAGAGATATTTACATTACATGCAGCCAGTGACATCACTGGTGCATGCGCTCTGAAGGAATGGCTAGGGGTGCCGTTCCTTCCAAGCCCTGTGCCGTGAACGGCAGCTACAGCACCAGAGCCCGCAAATCTGGAATAAACTTTGGGGAAAAAGGCAGCCATTCCAGCAGCTTTGTTCTAAGGTAAGTATTTCAGAATGCATACTAGCTTATTATGCCTTTATCTTGCAGGGTTTTTTCTTTTTTTTTTTCAGAGTTTACAACCTCTTTAAGGTCTGGAGACTGGCTAGGCCACTCCAGGACCTGAATGTGCTTCTTCTTAAGCCACTCCTTTATTGCCTTGGCCGTGTGTTTTGGGTCATTGTCATGCTGGAAAACCATTTACAACCCATTTTCAATGCCCTGGCTGAGGGAAGAAGGTTCTCATTCAAGATTTGACGGTACATGTCCCCTTAGCAGAAAAACACCCCCAAAGCATATTTTTTTCATCTCCATGTTTGACAGTGGGGATGGTGTCCTTGGGGTCATAGGCAGCATTCCTCCTCCTCCTCCAAACATGATGAGTTGAGTTGAAGCCAAAGAGCTTGATTTTGGTCTCATCTGACCACAACACTTTCACCCAGTTCTCCTCTGAATCATTCAGATGTTCTGAAGTTTGCTAATGAAGGGCCTGTACATGTGCATTCTTGAGCAGGGGGGCCTTGCGGGAACTGCAGGATTTCAGTCCTTCACATCGTAGTGTGTTACCAATTGTTTTCTTGGTGACTATGGTCCCAGCTGCCTTGAGATCATCGACAAGATTCTCCCGTGTAATTTTGGGCCGATTCCCCACCATTCTCATGATCATTGAAACTCCTCCACGAGGTGGGATCTTGCATAGAGCCCCAGATGGAGGGAGATTAACAGTCTTTTGGTGCACCAACTGATTTCACCCTCTCACCAAGCTGCTTGGCGATGGTCTTGTAGCCCATTCCTGCCTTGTGTAGGTCTACAATCTTGTCCCTGACATCCTTGGACAGCTTTTTGGTCTTGGCCATGGTGGAAAGATTGCAATCTGATTGCTTCTGTGGACAGGTGTCTTTTTATACAGGTAACAAGCTGAGATTAGGAGCATTCCATTTAAGAGATTGCTCCTAATCTCAGCTTGTTACCTGTACCTGGGAGCCAAAAATCTTTCTGATTGATAGGGGATCAAATACTTATTTCACTCATTAAAATGCAGGCATTTTTCTGGATATTTGTTATTTTGTCTCTCACTGTTAAAATAAACCTACCTATAGAATTATAGAAAATTATAGACTGATCATTTCTTTGTCAGTGGGCAAAACGTACAAAATCAGCAAAGGATCAAATAGTTTTTTCCCTCATTGTAAACAGTCAGCCTCAGTAAAAAAAAGCATCAACACTTACACTATATTACCAGAAGTATTGGGATGCCTGCCTTTACACGCACATGACTTAGTCCATAGAGTTCAATATTGAGTTGGCCCACCCTTTGCAGCTATAACAGCTTCAACTCTTCTGGGAAGGCTGTGCACAAGAATGTTTGATCATTCTTCCAAAAGCGAAATGGGTGTGTGTGTGTGGGGGGGGGGGGGGGTCAGGCACTGATGTGGAGAGGGGGGGGTATTATGGTGTGGGGTTGATTTTTAGGGGTTGGCTTGGCCCCTTAGTTCCAGTGAAGGGAATTCTTAAGGCTTCAGCATACCAAGACATTTTGGACAATTTCATGCTCCCAACTTTGTGGGAACAGTTTGGGGACGGCCAAAGCAAGGTCCATAAAGACATGGCTGAGCAAGTTTGGGGTGGAGGAACTTGAATGGCCTGCACAGAGTCCTGATCTCAACCCGTTAGAACACCTGTGGGATGAATTAGAGTGGGGACTGCGAGCCAGGCCTTCTCGTCCACATCAGTGCCTGACCTCACAAATGTGCTTCTGGAAGGATGGTCAAACATTCCAATAGACACACTCCTAAACCTTGTGGACAGCCTTCCCAGAAGAGTTGAAGCTGTTATAGCTGCAATGGGTGGGCCAACTCAATATTTAACCCTACAGACTGGGATGCCATTAAGGTTCATGTGTGTATAAAGGCATGCGTCCTAATACTTTTGGCAATATAGTGTATATTTGAATTTGAAACGGTTCCCATTTTACTTTCATGCTGAGCAATCAACAGTTTTATTCTGTTCCTTCCATTTCAGGGTTTATTCATATGGAGGGTAAAAGGGGGACATTTGGTTATGCTGACCCAAGCATACAATTAATAGCATGCTTTGCAGGGCGCTGTTGGATTGTATAAGCATTGTAGACCACCATGTCATTGTCATCCACTCCCTGCAGTCTATCCGCAGCTTTTCACTGTAATGTAATCTTTTCTTTGTCTTTTTCACATGTCTTGTCTATTGTCACCTTATCTGTAAGGCTCTTTTACACAGATAAAACAAGGAAACAACAAGTTAATTTTCAATTGACTTTATTATTCTGTAAATGTGAATTTTACAAAGCATCTTACAGTTAATGACCGTATCTGATGGAGCTGTTTTCTTTAAAACCTTGTTTTATGATATGAAAAACAGTTATGAGCGTCTGTTGAAATGTTGAATACCCTTTTTTTTTAATTTCTATTTTTTTCTCTCTTTACTTTTGATACCAGCAGACAACCATGGTAACAAAATAACAGTCTTAAACTATACATAGTAACAGCACATACGTACCAGTGGATGAAACGAAAACAAAAAAATTAAAAAGCGTCTGTATGAAAATAACTCACCAGTGTCTGTTAAGTTTCTGACAGCACAAACTTAAAAAATAAAAGTTTAACAGTCATAAAATACAGTACTACTTTGTATCTAAAACAGATGCGTTAAAAAGAACTGTGTATCTTTCTTCAATTCCTAAACATTCTGTCAAAAGGATTAATGTTTTATTTGAAATCACATGCCATCCAACTGTGCAAGTCAAAAATATTTAGACATCTCCACACTTCTTTTTATTTTGCTAAAAATAGTAGTGCATGTTTTGGCTTTTTTTGTCTCTGTGTGTTAACAATGAATCACAGATCATGTGCAAAATGCTTTGAATGGAAGAAGTTGATTAAAAATAGTAACTGGTTCTTAAACTGAGTGTGTTCTACAATTGCAAGGGTGGGGGTCAAATAGGCATTCGTGAGCAAAATGAACGCTAGACGTTGTAAAATTTTAATTGAAAATGGACTAAATAGTTTAATTTTTTGATTTTTGTGCAGCATTTAGTAATACATGTGGCTCAATTGTGGCTGTGCTTTTTAGTATATTTTATACTTGTCCACACTTTGTTCACTATAGTCTGTAATAATATTCAGTTCAACTGCTTGTAAAATGTTATCCATACAGCACTTTGCATTGTATGAGTGTCAACCTACCTCAAAACGTAGTTGGAGTGCAAAGATGGCAGCTGGAAGGAACATAGAACAACAATTAAATCCCAACTCCAGCCAAAACTTTTCATTTTCGACAGAGGGGAAGGTTAGAACTTATCTGGCTTTTTTCACTTCTTGTGCCAGTGACATATGACAATTGAACAGGAGGTGGGGGGGGGGATATAAACTAGAAGTTTATATACTAGAAACGATATAAAATATAAACCAGTCCACAATAAACTGTAAGAAGTTTTCCATCCTAAACTAAAGCTGGCCATAGATGGATCAAATCTCGGCCGGTTCAACAGGGACCAGCTGAGATTTGCTCCATCTATGGGCAGGTTGATTGTACCCAAGTTGATCCATCGATTGACTTGGGTATAACCAGCCTGACTGATTTTTTTTTTTTTACTTGCGATTACTGCCAGCGGCTATAGCTGCTAGCAGGATTCATTGTGTTCTGCTGGCCGAGAAGGCTCCCTATCGGCAGAACACAATAGCCAATATTGCTGTAGCAGGCATTCCCCCATCAACACTGATTGTGTTGATGCTCAATTTGAACGATTTTCTTTCCTTCCACCTATTGTGGAAGGAAAGTGAATTGAATCATCTATGGCTTCTTAGATATCTTCTTATGGCTTGATAGAAGGTGATGTAAGCAGCCTGGGTGTAACATTATACCTACTTGAAGTTCCTTTAGTAATCTCTTCCCCTTAGCTGCTTATACAGATGGCCGTTGGTGTTTCCTTGTGACATCCAGACAGGCAGCAGAGGAAATAACATAGAAGGGAGGAGAATCCTGAAGCAACTATAGAGGGGATCTTAATGACAGGGCTTTAAAACTAACCTTTAGGCCTCATGCCCACGGGCGTTTTTTCAGCCGCGTTTTTGAGCGTTTTTTACAGCTTAAAAACGCCTGTCCATGTTAGTCTATAGCTTCATGCCCACCTAGGCGTTTTTGAGCTGTAAAGAGCATAGGCGTTTGTAAGCTGTAAAAAAAAAACAGCGTCAGAATTAGGCAGAAAAAAACGCGAGCGTCAAAAAACGCGCACTAACGCGCAAAAACGCGCACTAACGCGCGTTCGCGTTTTTAGCTCCGACGTTTTTTAAAAAAAAAAAAAAAAATTTACATTAACATGGACAGGCGTTTTTAAGCTGCAAAAAACGCAGCTGTAAAAACGCCAGTGGGCATGAGGCCTTATATGCTGAATCTGTTACCTCCGCCCAAAAAAAAACTAAAAAGTTTTAGGTGAAAGGCCTTGAATTTACGTTTTTTTCTTTTTCTGAAGTGGCCACCATAATTTTAACTGGGTTACCATCTGTTGGAGAACACAGTTAAATAAACAGCCATAAGGAAAATGAAGTACACCTCATGGAAATGAACTATTTCAACATATTTGAATAGGCAAACGTTCGATATTTATCAAAACTGTGCCGACCAATACAGGTTATCAACTTGGAATAGAAACGAGAAATATTTGCACATTTTTAATCATTTAGTCAACAAAAATAACACTAGATCAAAGGATGCATTGTGGAAGGCAGGAATGATTTCTTGTGGGCATTTTGGGTAATGATTTCTCACCAGTCTCTGGCACTGACTTTTAACCACTTCTCCATGCAAAATTTCTTTAGTTGCAAGACGTTTGTGGGTTGCCTTGCATGAGCTGCAAGTTTCAAAATCCCTTACAAAATCAAAATTGAATCAAAACATGGTTTTGAGAACCCCATATTCTTTTTCTTTTTTTAAACATTCCGTGGTGGATTTGGTAGTGTTCTTCAGATTATAATGGTGTTAAGACTAATTTCTGGTTCAACTTTTGGACAGATGGCATCACATTCTTATCAAGCACAATTCAAAATGATGCACAATGTATGGTTGAGATGGCTGCGATCTGCTCTGAAGCCGAAAAGAATCTCCAGAGCATAACATTTGCCCCAACCAACCATGTCTATTGTAATGTGACAAAACAATTCTATCTTTGAATAATCAGTCTTCAAATACATTGCCATCGAACGTCTAGGCAAAAACCTGACCTTCTGGAACAAACTGGAATTGGTGCTATCTCTTTTTGATTTTAAGATGCATGCATGCACTTTGGTACCAAGTGTTGCAAGAGTTACCCACAAATTCCACAATAACATTTTGGGGTTCTTAGAGACTTTAATGGTCGGAGCCATCCAGTCCTGGACATATTAGCAGTTATTTGAAATATATGACAATTTAAAGATTATTTTTCTGACAGTGGAATTATTTCAAATAATTGGTGATCTTTTTAATTCCCTTTCCAGACTCGTAAGGCATACACAGCTTACTTCTGAGGATGTCCGAAAAGCTCTATTGATCTTGGCATGTTGAGACCATGTGCATCAACAGCAAAGAACACCAGACCCTAGACATCTGAGGCTTAAATAGGAGGTTTAACCTGCATACTTCCTAAGGAGATTCTAATTATTGGGGTTAATTTACTAAAGGCATATAGTCTGTTCACTTTGCAAGGGAATTTTCCCCAGAGTCTAGTGGTCGTGGTGAAACTTCACTTGGCAAATAATACTCTCACATGCAAGGAAAGTAAAAAACATTTTTGCTTGCACAGAATTCGATGATGGAAGTAAACGGCTTCACCTAATTTTGTAAGTTCTTGTAAAAAGTCCATTTGCCTTTAGTAAATCAACCTCATTGGGGCATATTCTGGAATACTTGATTCTAATTTCATGGTGTTAGTGGTGGTAACTGTAGGGCTGTGCTTTTTTCATAAAACTGCATTCTGGTTAATTTAGAGTGTGAAATTAAATACACAGTGTGTCTCATTTGTTAAAGTATATCCCTTTTTATCTGAAGGCACTTCCTGAAATAAGACCCAATGTTTGCCTGCTCAAATATGTTGAAAAAAGTCACCATTTCCATTAGATGTGCTTACTTGGACAAAGACACAAGGGGCCATATATGGTGAATAAGGTGCTTTGCCACCCCTCTGTGGAATCGCATTGTCATTTTATAGTTTCTAAAAGATCAAGCCCAAATTTGACATAAAATTGTGGAGTTTTGATAGCTGTGAGTGGAAAGATAATGATGCTAATTTTAAAAAAAGAATCTCCAAACCAAACACAACCTTTTCTTGTCTGCTTACAAATATTGTTAAGGAATTAAGCAAACATTCATTCAAGGTCTTTACAACAAGCTGCTATCAGGAGTTGTCCTGCCCATTCAACTGTTGGTCAATGATATTTAAATACAGCATTGAAGACATTAAATGAAAAAAATAAAAGTTTCCTTAATGGAGATGTGCAAATCAATTTACGAATCGAAACAGACCTGAGCTTGGCGCCCAACATAAATCTAGATTTGGGTACATTGATGATTAAACAATATGCTTAATCACTTGTGTATGCCAATTAGAACTCAACCAGTTGGAGGAATCCGTTGCAATTATTGAATGTTGACTTTTCTCAAGGCTTCATCTACCTCAAAAATGGGCACATATTTTTGTGCCTTTAGCCAACTTTCATGAGGATGGCTGATTATCAGTTCATCAGGGACAAGTTGCTCAGCTAAAGGCTCACATAGATGAATGTTGATTTGAAGAAAAAAAAAACACTCTAAAAAGCAATGTGTTTTTTAGATGTGTATTTTAGTGATCAGTTTTGATCTTTGAGGTGCCTCTTGTTAATTTGATTAACAAAAAAAACTAAACTTTGGAAGTCTGTTATTTTATTTGACTCATTTTTCTGTGCATTTAGCTGGCTTTCAGAGAAGCTGTAACAGAAGTGAGCAGGACATCCTATAAGAGGCATTTATTAACCATCTACAACACTTAAAAAGTTGTAATTATTTAATATAAGATAGCACTGCACTTCCCAACCAGTAAATCAACATTCTTTAGTGTGTGATGTTTATCATCTAAATCCGCTGTTTGGGAAACAATTGTATGGCTGAGGACACATTGTAACCTCCTGAAGAAATTTCCTGGCCAACTGATCTTGAGGGAGAGAAACTACCATCCGAAAAGTGGTTGTTATCCCTCCACCACTATCATATAAGACTGGCACTAGGAGTGTCTATGCAGCGCATATAATCGGGCTAAAATTATCAGGATTTTTTTTGCCAGAATCCTTCCAACTGACATCTCACATCTATTGATACCCAACTTAAATTGCCGCTTCTGCAATACTTCAGACAGGAACATTTTATGTGCTGTTTGCCTATAAATTTGCAATACCACTGTGCTCAGACATGTAAAAGGTTATTCCATCCAAAAGTTAGGTTTTAATTTTGGGTAGAATTTAATAGGATGATTCATGCATCTCTCGCAGACTTGAAAAAGCTATCACTCTAGTCATCTGCCATGGAAGTTATTTGTCAGTCCGCCTTGTTCATTTTTTATACAATATGGAGAATGCAGCAAGCAAAGAGACTTCAGGGAGTATGAGGGGAAAAGCCAGCACCATTCTACCCTTATGCAAAATGGACGATAAAGCAGTGACCTCCACCATTGGTAGAAATTCCATTGTAACAGATTATTTGACCTTACACTGTTTTTAGAGGTCAATGGGCATTTTATTGTAAGCCCCAGGTGTGAAAAAGTCCTCATCATTTCTTCATGTGAGCACTCCTGTAATGCGCAGGTTTGTCTTCAAGCATATAGCACAATGTGTCCATACTATGTGTGGGATATTGGAAGAATCAACCTCCTGCACAAAGTAGTAAGGTGCCTGGAAAACCTTTCTGTCTCGATAAATGTAGTGTGAGGTCAAATTATTTATTTAATCAGAATTTTTACTTATAGAAGGAGTACACAAGTTCCAGTCTTTGTTTTGCACAAGTGTAGAATATTTTGCTTGGTGAAGCACTGCAAGACATTTTTAAAAGATTTTGTTGGATGTGTATGTGTCTTTTAATTGCAGGCTGCACTTGCCATTGTAAAATTGGAGGAGCACAAAGTTTTGCTATATTTAAACTGCAACATAATTTAAACATTGCACCCATAACTAAATATCCCCTTTGGGTGGACTGACCTTTTAAAATTAATGTGCTTCACATAATACAGATACAGTAATAATGTACATGCCCTAAAATGTTTTTAATTTTCCCCCACAAGTGGGAAAGACAAATCCCTTTGTGGTCAATTGATCCACAAAACATACAACCAAATGACATGGACCTTGGATTAGACAGGTTTAAAAAGTAGACTCCTGTAAATTGTTCAGCTTCTTTTGCCAACAATTTTTATGAACATTTTATATCACATAAAATGATATAACTGCAATAAAAAGGCAAAGGTGGTCTTAAGCTGCAATTAAAAGAAAATTCTTGGATCACCAATACAGGCTGTTTAACAAGCCAGGGCAACAGTGACAAAAATAAAAAGGGTCAAATGTACCAAGAAAAAACAAAAAAAAAACACAAACCATTTAAATAACATCAAACATTAGGTTAGCAAATTGCACTCTGACCATTTCTTTTCTACTTTTTAACATCTGAGTTTAGAAAAAAAAAAAAAGCCATATAGACTTGGCACTGTGTTAACCTCCCACAAAGAACTAAGCATAACTCATTCTTTTTTGGAGGCCTAGCTAAAAATGTAAAATATATACATTTTCTGATCTGTTGGTAATTACAGCACAGTGAGACATAAAGGAGTAAGACAAGAGGTCATTCTGACCTTTTTTAATAATGCAATGTAACCATAGAATACAGTGTTAAACGAAATGTGTAGACTGAGATAGCGGGATGTTCAGGCTTTGTTTCACCCAACTATGTCTGTTTAAAGGAGAATCTGTACCACATATGCTATTTTTAGAATTGTAGTACATACACTACATTCTATTTCTGTATTTTTTTAATTCATTCTGTCAATTTTGTTCTGCGTTTGCATTTTGTAGAGGTAAGGATGTGCCGGGGGGGGGGGATCAAATTTTTTTTTTTGGGGAAGAAATTAAAAAATAAATACTGTGTACTAATTCTCTTTTAAAATCCCATGAAACACTTGGGAGGGGGGAAGTTCTTTTGTAACACACAGGCATGTTATATTGCCAAGACTGCAAGAAATGTTAATTGAAACAAGAAAAATCACTTTTGTTTCGTACAGAACCTACTCCGAATTCTAGACCATAGCCTACGTTTTTCTTTTGGCTAATCAAATATACTGCTGTAAACAAGAGGGATTTAATAAACTTTGACTAATCCCTTTAGGAAGAATGATTTGAGCTTCCACCTACAGGCATAAAAGAAACGTAATAATTTTTCACATATTAGCAAAAAGGAAAAAAAAAAAAATAAGGCACTCAGGAAAGCCTATACAATCAAAGTTCTCTGAACATTCTAAACACCCCTTTTATTTTTTGTTTTGTAAAATCTTTCCAAAGTTAGAAATGATCATCCACGCAGTCTTTCACATCGTTAATCCTCGACACACAGAAAACGTTAGTGCAAATGACTTACATGCATCACCATGTGATAAGTAAGTCCTATACCATTCACATTTTTAACAGTTTTATCCTACATCTTCTGCTTTCCTAAACTAAAATATGTACAGGAAGAAATTAGGTAAATAAAAAATATATATTTCTCTACCATTGTGCAAGGTGCCTCTCTGAACTCCCCAAATCAAGTTATGCTCTATACATCACTTTAGTTTTGTTAATACAGTCTGTGCAATAAGTGAATTTTATTCTACACCAGGCCAAAATGGCCCAAAAGCATTCTGTTTTGACTCATGAAATTGGGATTTTAAAGAACATTCATAAAAAACATACATATTCTACATTCAAGGCCTTTCTCCGGAACTGCCACTGTTTTCACAAAATCTGATCACTTAAAATACACACACTCACGCATTTCACTCCAAATATAATAAGTGCTTTCTCATAAGTGCTGCAGATTAATACCGCTTTGGTTTTAACCTTTATTGATCTTCAAATACATTAATACCTGCACTGCAGATACCATTCCCAAGGTCCACTGTGCTAAAGAGGGTACCTTGTTTTTCAATTGTTCTATCTAGACTATAGTCTACTAGCTTGTGCCTAAATCTCATTTCTAAACTACTAAGTACCTGTAATAATTAATGTTGTGTTTATCAGACAATTCATATTATGGCTAGCAATTTGTATACAGAAAGAACAACCCAATTCATATCAATCCATAAAAGTAAAAAGAGGGTTTTTTTCTTTTCTTAATCTGGTCATTTGGATATAGCTCATGGAAAAGAATTTGGTCCGGACATACTTAACTGGGATTGATTAACCGGGGACCAATGACCCGTTTATTGCCTGCTCAATGACAACCAGTCAATGATCCAAATTTATCATAAGCTCACTGCTCTTGTATAAAGATTGACTCCATTGCTTTTTTCTTTCAAGTAGCATAATTTTAATCTTTGCCAGCTAAAATGCCCAAAGATGTTGGAGCATGATAGTTTGGAAACACCACATGATAATCAGTCTTCCCATTTTGTTATCACCCTAAATATATATTATTTTGGTGTATTCAAAATGCATAGACTGTGATCCTTGCAAAAAAAACAAGTCAGAACCTATTAACATTATAGGATGAGAAATATGTCCTAGCTATGGGTGTTTTTTTTAGCAAGGTATGTATCCATCTTCAATAATCAAAGCTCATAATAATCCAGTAATGTACCCTCAAAGTTAAATCTTGTAAACACACAAGTGTTGAGTTTTCATACAGATAATAAACAATCTGACAACCTAGGAAGCCAACCAAGGCACAAACTGACTGTGAACAATAATCTCTTTCCACATTCTGAGCCATTTTCTTGGAGCTCCAAACATGGCATTGGCTGAAGACCCCATAAACAAGTTTTAACAAGTTTTTAATAGTGCTCAGCTAACAACTGAGCATTGTCGCTTGGCCTCTCTTGAGATCAACCAGGGCTGGAGAGCTCTTGGCCTTTTAGGTATTGAAACTTCAAGTGACAACATGCTTTAAAGGTCTGCAACTACTGATAGGATGTTCAGCCTTGGTGTAAATTATCACTGTCCTACATTTCATGGTGGTCGCATTACCCTAATTCTGTAGATCTTTTAAGGCAAGGAAGCGGCATTGTGCTAACCTTATAATCTTTCCGCTGGTATATGGTCAACAACTGGAATCACTCTTCTCCTTCCATATTTAACAAAATCCTCTACCTTGTGACTAATTCTATAATAAACTATCTGTATCTAAGTGCACATCAATTATTCTGTTCTTCAAAATAATCAATTTGTGAAGCTCTGTGCCTTTTTGTTTTTTCAGAATAAAGTGCAATTAATCTGCATCTAAAGCCAAACAAAAATTGTATTCACATTTGAGCAAAAGGAGAAAGTCTAAACTGATGATGACCTGATCCTACCTCTTCTGTAGGACCCCAGTGGATTCTGGGAAATGCATGCATCAAAAACAAACTCCATTAATTTATGGCAGCTTGGGAGATATCCAGAAGGCAGAAGGGAATACTTTCTAAAATATGCATTAAGACTGATATAAAAATCAATAATCTGATTTTACATGACAAATGCAGTGTGTGGTAAACACATAATGTTCCCGTGGAAAAGGAAAGAACAAAAGAAGGCCAAAAGCTCCTCTAGGCTGGATCTGTAATTTATCCAGACTGTCCTCCAATTGCTCAGAAATAGCTAGACTTTCTTCTTTACATGCATTTAATAAACACAGAACCTTTAACAACATAGGCATGTTTAGATCATCTCATTAGCTAATGGATAAAAAAAAGTATAAAAGCATTTTCAAAATCCCCAAGTAAAATTTTGCAAAGGCCTAGAACCTGTACATCTTTCTGAGTTCCAGAACAGATACAGAAAGCCCTAAAGAAGGTACCGCACTTTTCACTTCTAATCTCAAATCACCAAGCAGAACCTTACAGCAGCCAAGACTAAATAGTATTCAAGAACCTCAACTAAGTGGACTCTAAAAACCTGAAGTCTCAAAATTCAACTTGTGCATGAAGACGTATTTGCCTTAACCTCCCAAAAGCACAAATCAACCCATTCAGAGCTCAGTAAATACAAAACCTATGTATGTTGCATTCAAGTCTACTTGCATCAGTGAATATACCCAAGCATGTATCTGTCAAACAACATTGATATAGAAGTTTCCTTTTAACAACTAAGCCCAAGGAAAGGAATTCTTCCAATGGTAAACCTCCACAAAATAAAAAAAATCTAGCTATTAAAACTGTTAAAAGGTTTGTTTCATAGTTTACCATAAAATGGTTTTCAATACATGCAAATATCCATTTTAAGATTCTTCCCAAATAAATGCTCTAATTATAACTAGATATTTCAATTTTGTATGCAATGAAAAAAAGTTCAATATTCCTTCTTTAACTACATCTCTCCCGTGTATGAGAAAAAATGACGCCAATTCTGTTATTGTTTTTAGAAGAACATTTGTAACAGTGCAAATACTTAAACTATTTTCTTTTGCAACTTTTTTATATTTTCATGTGAATGCAATTCCTGGTTAAACTTTCCAAAAGTAAAAATCTAGATTATGACTTCAACAAAGCCAAAACAATGTAACAGAGCTTGCTGGCTTTTATTCAATTGTTTGGTTTGATAAACCAGCAAAGATCAATTCTACTGGTGGGTGGTCTTCAAAACTAGAACTTGTTAGTCGCTACCTATACACCCTTGGAGATACTAGGTGGATTTAACAAAGTCGTCATTCTCTCAAAACTAGAAGTTTTAGGCTAATCTTAATTAAAAAAAAACAAAAAAAAAACCCTGTGAATTGCAAACAAGGCCAATATCTCCATTTTAATACACAATGTCATACAAACTTGCCATTTGATGGCCCCCAAACCTGCTTTGCAGATTGCAATAGTCCCAAGAAATTTCTTGCTCCAAAATAGGATGACAGACGATAAGTGATGGTAACGTCCCATTTAAACCATGAATGGATTAATGAACGGTGCCGATTTTACTTAACTTTTTTTTTCGTTTTTTTTTCTTAAACACGTGCTTTTGTGAGTGGAAGATAAAACAAATATATGCATTCATTAGAGTAAATTCCATTTTAAAAATGAGCCCATTTTGTTTTATAACTAAGCAGGTCTCATTCGACCTGATCGTTTACAGTATAACGAACGCGATTATTTTTCCTTTGTAATTTTTTTGTTTTTTGAGTGTTTTTGTTTTAAATACAAGCAGAATAAAAATCACATTTTAGTCAGGCAAAAATAGCAGTTCTGAAGTAAGTGGCTGATCACATTTTGTTTTCTTTTCGTATTAGTAATGCATGCAAGCAGCGCTAGAATTACAACTTCCCTTACAGGTCACCGTGCGGACTCCCTGTTGGCTTTTCTTCATGATCTATAAAGTCCCACTGTACGAAGCTTCTTGTCTCCGCACAGGGGTCTCTGGCCTGCTGGTGGAGCCGGCTTCTTGTTCGAAAGAAGTTGGAGGTGAGCTTGCGTTGTCCGATGTCAAGGCATCAGTGCCACCTACCTCCTGAATGACGGACCCTGTTGCTCCTTCGGCCTCCTGGCTCTGTTCGAACGGAGGACTAGCATTGGCGGTGAGGTCTATGTTTGCTGTGTTAGTTCTCAAGGACACTATGGCGCCAGAATCTCCTCTCCGCTCTGCATAAATACGTTGCTCGAACACCTGGGCTGGACTGGACTGGAAATCTGATTCCAGTGGTGGAACACCAGTCGCTGTTGCACCCATCACAGAACGATACATCTCGACACCTTCTGGCAGCATCGACTTTATCTTGGGGAGCCAGCGTTTACGTACCCTGCGGGCGTTGGTGCACATATCTGCTGCTATGACGTTCATCTCGCTCTCCTTGAAATTGGGCGCAAAGTTCTGGCAATACACTGCAAATACACAAAAGATTTTTTTTTTTTTAATTGGATAAAAATGGCCCGTAACATAACTTTTTTGTGAAGCCATCATTCTATGGTGCTTCCATGACCGCACATGCGTTTTTTTTAAGTTTAGCTCCTTGTGTGGGCTGGCCAGTCCTCGTCCCCAGCATGAGAATAAATTCACACTTGGAAGAAGCCCAGGAGAAGTTGCCAGCAATGGAGCAACAAGAGGGAGTGCAGACATTACCTTGCTGGAGGAGGGTTTACTGAGAGGCAAGTGTGGCATAGTGTGCAAAAGCTCCTGGAGCCTCAAATTCTAAACTTCCTATTGGTCACTGTGGCTGCCTATTACATGAAAGTACCAGTGCCAGGAAGGATGGGCTCAAGCACCATCTTCCAGGATAAAGTCAATATTTGCTAAATGCCCTATGGAACTCTGAAGATAGCTAAAAGCGGTACTAAATCCAAAACCAAAAATGTAATATTGCAGCTTACCAATCCTTAGATGGGGTGGCTGCATTAGTTTTTTTACCCTCTGGTGATCTGGCCAGTAGCACACCTCCTGTATCCACTCTGGAGGGCACAGCAAACACCACCATTGTTAATCTGAGGAGGAGGGTAGTGTTAGATGACTAGCAGATTTAGACACACTAACAAATTTAAAAGAAAAGTAAACACTCATACTCACCTAGATGGCTGCAGCACTGATCCTAGCTGCAGCTGTCCCACGCCAGTTCTACACCAAGAACTGAGCACTCAAATACCGCTGCTCACTCAGTTCTTAGTATTCAGTCTGCAGAAAGACTGTCAGTCTCTGGCTCTCTACTCACCGGAGTGCTGGGCTGTGGAGGGGGGTGGGAGCGGCTGGCTTTATCCTGCCATCGGCTGTAAACCGGTCACAGGAGTACAGAATGGAACTGTGATCCATAACAGAAGTAGTGCAAAAAAGAGCTTTGCCCATACTTCTCCTTTAAGATAAACTCCAGCTCACACTGCAATTACACAAGCAGTTACAGCAAAAGTTTTTTTTCTTTTAGGACAAAGGCTTTACGTAAATAAAAGTTGATAATTGTAAGCACTCCTGTTAGTGATAAATGGTTTGTCTCATGACCCTTAACTGTTACATTTGCAGGAGAGCTTGTTCCTTTGAAAAACAACTTATTGGCTGGATCCTCAGGTGAAAATAAAAGAAAGCAAGCTAAAAAAAAAAAATTATAGCAGCCATCACATCGAAGAACTGGTAAGCTGCAATATCATAAAATGTTTTCTTTTGGGTTTATTACAACTTTAACCAGTGCTAGTGCCGTTTTTACCAGTGCACAGGCTCCTGCAATAATACTGGGTTGTCATTTTATACTAATATCCTCTATTACAGGTGTACCTCAGACCTGTAAAGAAAAGAAACACTTTTTTTCTTACACTTTATCCACACTATCTGCTAAGTTGTAGATTTTCTGTAAACACTGCTCTGACTTCTACCTTTCACCTGCAGTAATGTGAATTGTATTGACTTCCAAGAGGTAATCTCCGGACTCGTGCAACATGGGTGTTTGCCTCTAATTACACTGCATTTGACTCATGTAATATAAACATTTTATTCTTTAGTGACTAAGCAAAAGATGAGAATTAATCAGCAGAGAGGCTCAATACATGGCGTTTGTCTCATGTCCAGTCCATTCTGGTGGTACAGACTGATTTGCATGTGAGATTTTAATGTTCTGTGTTAACAAAGGAAAAAAGTACTCTTTGTTTTAATCCACAGTGGAGATTTTATATGCAAAATCCAGCAATTGTCAATTGTTTTTTAATTGGGGCCGTATAATACAGTACCTTATATCAGAGGTTGTCTCTCTGTTAAAGGAGAAGTACAGCCAAAGCTTGTTTGGCTGTACTTCTCCTGTGAATCACAGGCATGCAGTTCGTTCTGTACTCCTGTGACCTGTTTTCAGTAGACAGCAGGCTGAAGCCCGCTGTCGGCTGATGTTATAGAGCCGGTCCAGGCTGAAGAAAAATCGCAACTATATGGTCGGGATCCGCCCTGGAGCCTGGACTTAGCACCTGATCCGCTGAGAGCCTGAGCCAAGCGCTCCCACCCCCTCCATGGCCCTGGAGACGGTGACTGACATGGACCAGCTCTCTGTTTACGGGGCACTGAGAAGTGAGTGATCAGTGGTGTTTGAGCCGGCAGGGGACCGATGCTGCATCCACCTAGGTGAATAGAATAAAGAAAGAAAAAAAAATTCTCAAGTGTTTTTAGGCGACTAGTTCATTTTGTACCTAATGAGGCTTAATTTATTGGCTTGATGACATATGTGTAGTTCGGCACCTTTACACACTTTAAAAAGTATCATTGTGGTTTTGCATGCTGATTGCAGTGATGGGGTTTGGGTACATTCTCAATGCATTTTACAAATCAGTTGACCTACTGCTTTAGGTGCTGTGAAAACTGTACCATGTTGAAAGAACAGTAAGTACCACAATTGCAACTACCGGTACTGTATATACAAATTTTAAATATATAATAATACTGACATATTAGTTACAGGTGAATTAGTCAATAGAATATCTGGGGTGTACTGTTCCCCTGTAACCACCAGAAGAAAGCATAGAAGGATATAAAAAAAATAATTTCACATAAAAATCAATGATTTAAAAAAAATAACAAAGATTTTTATTGATTTACAGTATCTTACAAAAGTGAGTGCACCCCTCACATTTTTGTAAATATTTTATTATATCTTTTCATGTGACAACACTGAAGAAATGACACTTTTCTACAATGTAAAGTAGTGAGTGTTCAGCTTGTATAACAGTGTAAATTTGCTGTCCCCTCAAAATAACTCAACACACAGCCATTAATCTCTTAACAGCTGGCAACAAAAAAAAATTTCATCGGGACTGCGGCATTATGGCGGACACATCGGACACTTTTGACACATCGGACCATTGACAATTTTACAGCGATCAGTGCTATAAAAATGCACTGATCGCTGTAAAAAAGTCACTGGCAGGGAAGGGGTTAATTGTGTGCCCTCTCTGTGTTCTAACTGAAGTGGGGATGGGACTTACTAGGGGAGGAGACTGAACGGTGTTCATACTTTGTATGAACACACAGTCATTTCTCCCCTGAAAGACCTGGGATCTGTGTGTTTACACACACAGATCCCAGTTCTCGCTCTGTCATGAGCACTCTCATCGGCGGCGAGCCGTGGGCGCGGCCATAGTGGCCGCAATGGGAAGCGACGTAAGGCAACGTTGATTTGCCCAGCCAAGCCAACCTGCCGCAGTAAAACTGCGGTGGATGGTCGGCAAGTAGTTAATGGCTGTGTGAGTTATTTTGAGGGGACAGTAAATTTACACTGTTATACAAGCTGTACACTCACTACTTTACATTGTAGCAAAGTGTAATTTCTTCAGTGTTGTCACATGAAAATATATAATACATTTACAAAAATGTGAGGGGTGTACTCACTTTTGTGAGATACTGTAAATCAATTTTTTTTAAATTTAGATTTTGGGGATTTTTATCAAATTTATTTTAATAAAATGCTTTTGGAGCAAAAATCTATCTAAAGATAGTTTTTTATTTAAGATACATTAATAATTTAGTTTATTTAGCATGAAATGGAGCTTAGTTATGAGGCTGCATATTCGTCAATAGTTGAATTTTTGGTAAACTCATTCAATGAATCCAAGCTCTGAAAGCTGAGAAAATATGCACTGCATTGATGCATTCACGCAATTTCACAGTAACCATGAGATAAAACAAAGTTCAGGAATATTCCTTTATTCCATTGTTTTGCAAATCTATGAAGACTACAACTGCATTATTGAATTGGTTATGATATTGCTGTTTTACTAACCTGACAGCTTATTATTCTATATAGGAAAAACCTTCATTTTGTTTGCAAATATCAAAGATTCTAACTACCAGCAAGAATAAGTCCTTACATTTAAAGAGCACCTTTAATTTCAGATCCATCATGGCAGAGCCTGTTAGCGGGCATCCACTCACCTGCTGCCGCCACGTCCCTCACCCGGTGTCATTGCCACATCACCAGCCGTCCCGTTAAAGTGAGTGGGACAGAGAGAACAGTTGCTCTTTAAAAATTATGATTTAAATCAAGTTGATTTAAATCAAATCCACCCTGAAAAAAAACACAGGGAAGTCTTTACGTGGTTGTCAACCTAGAAGGTTTTTTGCCTTAACCACCTCCTGCCCAACCACTGTATATAAACGGCCAGACGGGAGCAGCGCTGATGTGGGTGGATGTACCCCTATGTCCTCCAGCATCGACCACTCCTGCACACTCTCTAGAGCACACAGAGGCCAATCACGGTAGGAAGCAGCTGTGAGCGGCCCTCGTACCATGTGACCGCTGTGACCATCACAGTTACAGTAGTAAGCAAGGCTGTTATTAATGATGCCATGGGGTTGATTTACTTAAACAAAAGAGTGCTAAATTTGGTTGCAGATCTGCATAGAAAACAATCAGTTTAATTTGGTTGTACAGTATGGTATGATGTAGTACATATGTGTAACTGAAACAAAGATAGAAAGTTGATTTGTTAGACTACACCATGCATTTGAGAGTTCATATTCCTTTGTGCACGTGATACTCCCTATATGTTGAAATGCCCTAGTATTTATCTCTTAATTTACTGTCTGTTTAATAAAAATGCTATAAATAAACAATTTGAAAAAAAAGAGAAAACAATCAACTTCCAGCTTTCCTTGTTAAAGCTTAATTGAACAAACTGACTTCAGAAACTGGTTACCATGCACAGCTGCACCAGATTTTGCACTCTCCAGTTTTAGTAAATCAGCTCTCTTGTGAACTACTGTGTGATTTTTGTGATTGGTTACCTTGATCACATGGTACCAGGGCCAATCACAGCAGCCCTGCACCATGTGATAGTTGTGACCAATCACAGTAGTATACAAAGGTTTATTGAATTGAACTTTTGAATAGTGTTTCAGATGGCTTATTACAGTGATCATCACTGTAAAAAAAAAAAAAAATCCTGATCACCCCCAGAGAAATACAGTGTGGCTATAGTGACACTGCACTGCTCTGGTGACAAAAAAATACATAAGCTCACTATGCTTTTCAGAAAATAATTTGGGGCGTTTGCTTTCCAAAATGGGGTTATTTTGTGGGTGTTTCTACTGTCCTGGTGCCTCCTCCTGGGTCTCCAAAAATGTGATAGGTATTAGACATATGCAGAACGAAAAATTTTGTTTAGTTTCGGATGGATTTGTTAACTTAACAATTTTGTTTTGTTGCATTCGGTAAATTCTGATGATTCATATTCGTAATTTATTCCGTTTAGTTTTGTTTAGTTTTCGAATGGATTCAAATTTTTGGAAGTATTTGAATTCAAATCCAATCGAAAATATCAAATTGTTTAAAATTGAAATAGAATATCCAAAACATAGTTAGGTACTACTTGTTTATATACTGATTACATATTTGTGATTTTATCAGATAAAAATAAGTTTTCACAACATGAAAGCCTCCATTATGGGCTCCACAGCATATGTCACATGAAATTATAGGTAAGTTCTCATTTTCACATCTACTAATTGTGGAACTACAATTACAATATTAACATGTGCTGAACCCCAAACACCTTGATGCCATTCATGAAAAAACACTAAATTCTTCTATAGAAAATTATGGTGGGAACTTTATGTATGTATAAAAATGTAATTACTAGTCTATTACTAACATGAAACTCAAGTGATCCAAGTTATTATCTTTTTGTATACCTTAAAGCGGAGGTTCACCGAAAATATCAACTATATTCCATCTTAATCAATGCACTATCTACATCATTAAAAGCCACAAGATTTTTTTTTTAAATATATAAATACCGTATTATTTCCAGTCCCAGTTAGACCTCCGGGATTCCCCTCCCACGGGAGTAGGCGTTTCTAAGCCTTTCCCCGGTGCCGCAATGCAATGTGGGACTTCGCTGCAATCTATTCTGGGAGCACAGTGTTGTGCTTCCCAAGATGCATTGTGGAACACAGTGCAGCAAAATCTCGAGAGATTTCACATACAAAGTGATGCCGCTTCCAGGAAATGATTGCTTGTGGGCAAGCAAAATGAAAACTCACAGGAACGGATTTTATAACTCCTTTTTTCACACGAAAACGGACAGCGGATAATTGCAGAGACCAAAGAAGTGAGTGTACCTTAGTATTGTTAATCCCCATAGAATGCAGAAAAAAATAAAAAATATCTGCCGCGGAACCCCCAGCTTTAAAGGAGTTGTAAAGCCAGAAGTTTTTTTTTTATCTTAAGGCATTTTATGCCTTAAGATATACAAAACCCTGTGTGTAGCAGCCACCCCAGCACCCCCCTAATTACTTACCTGAGCCCCAGCTCTCTCCAGCAATGTCCTCGAATGTCTTACTTAGCAGTCTGGGACACTCCTCCTGAATGGCTGAGACACAGCAGCAGTGTCATTGGCTCAGTCAGTCAGCCAATCAGGGGAGAGAGGGGGCGGGGCCAGGCCAGGGCTCCATGTCTGAATGGACACACGAAGCTGTGACTCGGCTCCAGTGCCCCCACAGGAAGCTGCTGACTGTGGGGGCACTCGATAGGAGGGCGGGGCCAGGAGCAGCAAAGAGGGACCCGAGAAGAGGAGGATCTTGGCTGCTCTGTGCAAAACCAACTGCACAAAGGAGGCAAGTATGACAGGTTTTTAAAGCCTTATTATTTTTTTAAATAACAATCACTTTAACCACTTAAGGACCGCTGCCTGTACATATACGTCAGCAGAGCGGCACGGCTTGGCATAAGCACATACAGGTACATTGCACTTTAAAGAGCCCAGCCGTGGGTCACGCGCGCGCAGCCGGCGGAGCGCTCGCAACCCGGAGCACCGTGACTGCGCCCGTGGAACCCGATCAACGCCGGTGTCCCGCGATCGGGTCACAAAGCTGAAGAACGGGGAGCGGTAAATGTAAACAAACCTTTCCCCATTCTTCCTAGTGAGAGTGTCACTGATCGTCTGTTCCCTGTCATAGGGAACGACGATCAGTGATGTCAGACGCCAAGCCACGCCCCCATACAGTAAGAATCACTCATTAGGTCACACTTAACCCCTTCAGCGCCCCCTACAGGTCAAACCCTTCACTGCCAGTGTCATTTTCACAGTAATCAGTGCATTTTTATAGCACTGTTCACTGTAAAAATGACAATGGTCCCAAAATGTGTCAAAAGTGTCCGATGTGTCTGCCATAATGTCACGATAAAAATCGCTGATCGCCGCCATTACTAGTAAAGAAAAAAATTATTAATAAAAATGCCATAAAACTATCCCCGATTTTGTAGACGCTATAACTTTTGCGCAAACCAATCAAACGCCTATTGCGATTTTTTTTTTTTTAACCCAAAAAATGTAGAAGAATACGTATAGGCCTAAACTGAGGAAAAAAATAGTTTTTTTATATATTTTTTGGGGATATTTATTATAGCAAAAAGTAAAAAAATATTTTTTTTTTCAAAATTGTCGCTCTATTTTTGTTTATATCGCAAAAAATAAAAACCGCAGATGTGATCAAATACCACCAAAAGAAAGCTCTATTTGTGGGAAAAAAAGGACTTCCATTTTGTTTGGGAGCCACGTCACACGACCACGCAATTGTCAGTTAAAGCGACGCAGTGCCAAATCGCAAAAAGGGGCCTGGTCCTTTAGCAACAAAATGGTCCGGGGCTGAAGTGGTTAAGACACACATGCATAACAATTATCTTGAGTATAGTCATGAGAAGCATGTTATGCCTTCCTTGTGCACACCATTTACTGTCACCAGAATAGTGTTAGGGGGATCGACTGACTTGGGTACAACCAGCATTTAAGTTGATTATGCCAGCAGCTATACCAGTTAGCAACAATCACTGGGTCACAACCCCCCCCCCCCCCAACGGGAGAACACAATAGCTCCACCGGAGGGATTCCCCCGTCAACACTGACTGTGTTGATGAGGGAATCATGCATTTTTCTTTTCTACAACCCGTGGCTGCAGAAAATAAAAATCGCACCATCTATGGCCTGCTTAAACCTTTAATAAAAGGATTGAAAGTAACAAAAAATTGAAGGGTCCTAGGTTAAAAGGCATATACGTTGTTGATCTGGACACAAATGATGCCAAAATGATTCATTCACCACAAAAATAGATTTTTGACATGTCAGTCTTCTTTGTATTAAGGTTTCAGAATATATGTGAAGTTTTCTATGTTTTATAAAAGCCAATATCTGACTTTTTGATGTCTCCATGTACAGTATTGTGCAAAAGTTTTAGGCAGGTGTGAAGAAATAATGTAAAGTATGAATGCCTTCAAAAATAAATACTTTTACTTGTTTATTTTTATCAATTTAAAAAATGCAAAGTGAGTGAACAGAAGAAAAATCTAAACCAATTAATATTTGAAGTGACGTCGACATCCGGTTTACGGCCGTGACCGGAAGTGCTTGTACTCTAAAGCCCTGTACACACGATCGGATATCCTATGGATTCTAATCCGATGGTTTTGTTCATCGGAAATCTGATGAAACTGACTTCCATCAGTCTTGCCCACACACCATCAGTCAAAAAACCGACCGTTCCAAACGCGGTGACGTAAAACACTCCGATGAGCTGAGAAAAATGAAGTTCAATGCTTCTGAGCATGCGTCGACTTGATTCTGAGCATGCGTGGGTTTTTTATCCGATGGAGTTCCCCACAGACGATAGTAATTTTCTATCGGTTTTTTAACCATCGGATAAATTTAAAACATGTTCTATTTTTAAACACCAATGGAAAAAGACTGATGGGTCCCGTACACGATCGTTTTGTCCGATGAAAAAAGTCCATCGGACTGTTTTCATCAGTAAAACCGATCGTGTGTACACGGCTTAACAGCATTTTTGTTTGTTTGACATTCCTTGACCATTGTTTTTATCTTATTTTTTAATAAATGCCTATATCTGCTTTTTAAATGTACTTCACCATGGAGTCCCTCTCTTTTTGTTCTTGAGCTGTGGATTGAAAGGACTTTAGACCCCAGATACATACTGGTGGCAGTGGTGAAGGAGCCTGCAGTCATCCTCTGTGGAGCTTATGCTGGAGATCGGTGAGAGCTTTGTCTGACCCTTCTGGGTCCATCAACAAGACTGGTGGAAGTGGTGAAAAGGGTGCAGTGACCCTCTGTGGAGCTTATGCTGGACATTGATCAGAGTTATATCGGACCTTTTTTGGGTCCATCAACAAGGTGAGAGGCTGGCACTACCGGGGGAGGATTGTGGAATTATACTTGTATTATTGGTTTTCCATTGGATGTGAACACTGGGACTCCCACACCTGTTCTTCTCCCTCTCCTCTCTTCTTTTCCACCGGAATATTTCATTTCTTCTGAGAGATTGTGATTGTTTATATGAACTACATGATCATACATTTATTTTTTGGAAACATCACGTTTGGCCTTATATATATATATATATATATATATTTATATATATTATATTATTATATATATATATATATATATATATATATATATATATATATATATATATATATATATATATATATATATATATATATATATATAGTGTATATATATATATATATATATATATATATATATATATATATATAAATATGTTTTTTAATACATATGTATTTTTTTCTGATTTGATGCACTTTAGATTGGATGACACTTTATCACTATTCATAGACACTTCAATATAGTGTAAAAATAAGGGTAACTAAAACACATATATATAATCAAACTATTTATCAGCATATTGCACTTTGTTTAGCAATTTGCACTTTGACAAATAGCGCTGCTTCAATATTTTTACAAATATTTGAATACCCTTTGGCTTCAAAACAACATCAATTCTTTGAGGTACACTAATACACATGTATTCGTTATTTCAGACAATATTTATTTAGTTACTTTGAATTTGTTTAACCACTTGCTTACTGGGCACTTAAAGGGGTTGTAAAGGTTCATTTTTTATTCTCTAAATGGGTTCCTTTAAGCTAGTGCATTGTTGGTTCACTTACCTTTTCTTAGATTTCCCTTCTAAATATTTTTTTTCTTTGTTTTCTTTGTCTGAATTTCTCACTTCCTGTTCCTCCTCAGTAAGCTGTTCAGTAAGCTGTTCTGGGTGACTCCACACCACTCGGATGATGGTGTGAAGTTTAGTGAGGAGAAACAGGAAGTGAGAAATTCAGACAAAGAAAAAAAACATTTAGAAGGTAAATCTAAGGAAAAGGTAAGTGAACCAACAATGCACTAGCTTAAAGGAACCCATTTAGAAAATAAAAAACGAACCTTTACAACCCCTTTAAACCCCCTTCCTGCCCAGACCAATTTTCAGCGCTGTCACACTTTGAATGACAATTGCGCAGTCATGCAACACTGTACCCAAATAAAATGTAATAATTTTTTTCTAACAAATAGAGCTTTCTTTTGGTGGTATTTGGTGGTATTTAATCACTGCTGGATTTTTTATTTTTTGCAAAAAACAAAACAAAAGAAGCTCCGGAAATTTTGAAAAAAAAACAAACTGTTTCACAGTTTGTTATAAAATTTTGCAAACAGGTAATTTTTCTCCTTCATTGATGTGCGGTTATGAGGCTGCACTGATAGGTGACACTGTTGATAAGGCATTGATTGGCAGCACTGATGGGCACTGCTTAGCAGCAGTGGGTGTCCGTGTGCAAGACCGATGGTTTTTTTCTTCCCCTCCTCACGCTGTCAGGACCTCCTTTGGATTTTGGGCTCATCTATCCATCTAGGCTTAGTAAAAAGGTATCAAACCTGTGGTATTCCAATACTTGGGAGGCATAGCAGAGTTTTTTTTACATATAATTACACCCAAAAATACAAATCATATTTAATTCTTAATTTTCCAAAAAATTACAACTTCAAACAACTCACCATGCTTCTTAAAATACCTTGGACTGTCTACTTTCCAAAAAGGTGTTACTTTGGGGTAATGTATTGTCCTGGTGTTTTAGGACCTCAAAAAATGAGACAGGCAATCAGGACTGATCAATTTTCATAATAAAAAAAATATGTGTGTGTGTGTGTGTATATATACATGCCCACACACCATACTCTTTAGAGCCGGTTTACACAGGGGCGTCCTGGGATCCGACTTCAAGTTGCGCGGTTTAGAAAAGTGAATGGAGCCGTCTTAATGTACTCTACTGCAGTCGCTCCGACTTCAGAAAAAGGATCCTGTACGACTTCTAGGTGACTTGTACCCATTGATTTCAATGGAAGTCGCCTCCAAGTCGGATCCCCGTTCATAGTGAGGCAACTTTACAGGAAGTCGCCCCTCTAAGGCAAATCCCTCCCTCCCACAGAGCATTTGGCATGAATCATGAGGGGGAACTCCACGCCAAATTTTAAATAAAAAACCGGCATGGGTTCCCCTCCAAGAGCATACCAGGCCCTTAGGTTGGTATGGATTTCAAGGGGAACCCCCTACGCCGAAAAAAACGGCGTGGGGGTCCCCCCAAAATCCATCCAAGACCCTTATCCGAGCACACAGCCCGGCCGGTCAGGAAGGGGGGTGGGGACGAGCGAGTGCCTCACCTCCTGAACATGGGGGGTGGGGTGGGTGCTTTGCCCTCACCGGGTGACCCCGTACTTATTATGTCAGTCCCATCATGCTCCTGGTGGTGACGACATAAGGGGCGGGGTCACATGGTGACATCACCCGGTGACCATGCCCCATGCCTATATAAGTCGTTGCGCTCCGCACACACGGCATTATAGCAGCAGAGAGCGTCGAGTCAACATCGGGCGGAGAGAAGAGGGAAGAAGACGACGATGAAGACCGGGACCCCGCTAGCAAAAGAGCTGGCAGAAGGCAGAAAGCACCGGAGAGAGCGGAGAAGTCGGTAGAAGACCCCCGAAGTCGGAAGAAGAGCTTTGAAGTCGGCAGGGCACCCCCTGCCCCAAAGCACCCACCACCCCATGTTGAGGGCATGCAGCCTGGTACGGTTCAGGAGGGGGAGGGGGCGTTCGCTCGTCCCCACCCCCCATCCTGACCGGCCGGGCTGCGTGCTCGGTTAAGGGTCTGGTATGGATTTTGGGGGGACCCCCACGCCATTTTTTCGGCGTAGGGGGTTCCCCTTGAAATCCATGCCGACCTAAGGGCCTGGTATGCTCTTGGAGGGGAACCCATGCCGTTTTTTTTAATAAAAAGTTGGCGTGGAGTTCCCCCCATGATTCATACCAAACACAGGGGACAGCGAGCACGAGGTGTACAGTACCCTTTCGCCGAGAACCAGCACGCTGGAAACACATTCTCGCGGGCAGGTACTGGCAAAGAAGCCTGTCCTGGAGGCGACTTCAAGTCGCTCCAAGACGGGCTGTGGTTCACGCTCAAGTCGTGTCCAAGTTGCCTCGCAAAGTCGCGCTCAAAGTCGTGTTGCCCCTGTGTGAACCGGCTCTTAGAATTCTATGAAAAATAAAGACAGACTAACACCGATATGGGTTATTTTTAGCAAAGAAATGTAACAGAATGCATTTTGGCCTAAAATTATGAAGAAAGATTATTTATTTGCAACATTTTATTATAGGAACTTAGAGGAGCTACAGTCTGTAAAAAAGTTCTGTAGCTGCTGACTTTTAATATAAGGACGTTTACTTGTCTAAGGATCCCGCGATGTTTCCACCCCAAGACGATTTGTCAATCAGCTTCGGTTGCAGGCACCGGCATTGTAAGTAAGGGAAACCGGCAGTGAAGCATTCAGGCTTCACAGCCGGTTTCTTACTGCACATGCGCAAGTCACGCTTCGCTTTCTAAATGGTCCCGCCGTCTTCTGGGACCTGTGTGTGTCTCCCAGAAGGCAGCAGGGGAAAATGTAATGGATCGCTGATCTTACCCAGAAGTTGGAGTGGGTACCTGTCAAAATCAGGTACCCGCTTTCCCCCAGAAAGTGCCAAATATGGGAGTGGAGGGGGGGTGTAAACAAGCAGAGTGTCACCCTTTTGGGTGGAGCTCCGCTTTAAGAAAAACCTTTTTATTTTTCAAAAATGTTGGTATTCTTTCATTTATATAGCAAAAAATAAAAAACCCAGTGGTGATTAAATAGCATCAAAAGAAAGCTCTATCTGTTTCAAAAAATTATCAAATATTTAATTTGGGTACATGTTGCATGCCTGAGTAATTGTCATTCAAAAGTATGTCCTGGACTGGAAAGGGTGAAAGTGTCCAGACTTAAAGTGGTAATGCATTCTCTCCATTAACCACTTCAGCTCCGGAAGGTTTTACCCCCTTCCTGACCAGGCCATTTTTTGCGACACTGTACCCAAATAAAATTGATGTCCTTTTTTTTCCCCACATATGGAGCTTTCTTTTGGTGGTATTTGACTTTCTGCTATAAAACATATCCAATAAAAATTTTTAAAAAGTAAAATTTCTTTATCAAATCCCAATAAGCGTGTATTCATTGGTTTGCGCCAAAGTTATAGTGTCTACAAACTATGGGATAGATTTATGGACTTTTTATTTATTTTATTATTTTTACTAGTAATGGCGGCGATCTGCAATATTTTTTTTTTTAAACCGGGACTGCGATATTTCTTCAGACAAATCTGACAGGAAGCGACACTGTCTTGGGGGACGAGTGACACAAATATCAGTGCTAAAAAAAAATCACCATCGCTGCACTAATGACACTGGCAGGGAAGGGGTTAATATCAAGGACGATTAAAGGGTTAACTATGTTCCCTGGGAGTGCTTGCACTGTAGTGTGGGGGATGATTGCACTGTAGGAAGACAGATCCGTGTTCCTGCTTAGCAGAAACACAAGATCTCCATCTTTCTTGCTAGCAGAATGTTCACCCCAGAGCCCTTGGAAAAAAAAATCATGTACAGGTACGTGATCTTGCACTTAAGGGCCAACCTGCCGCAGTAAATGTATGTGGGGTGGTCCTCAAGCGGTTAAGGTAAAAAACCTTCTCTGATTAGGATCCCCAAGTTCCCCTAAATACTAGCCCGATATTGATCGAGCGCCCTGCCTCCATGTCCTCCTCACGGGACATGGAGGCAGCAACGGGAGCCATTGGCTCCTTCTGCGGTCAATCACAGCCTGTGAGGAGAGAGTGTGGGGTGGGGCTGAACTGCGCTGAGTGTGTCTTTGGACACAGTGCACAGCTCGGAATCAAGCCTAATCTAGTGCCTCCATAGCGAGGGGCTTGTTATGGGTACACTCGGCAGGGGGAATAGAATTCAGGAGTGCCAGTGGGGGACCCATACATAGGAGGATCGGGGCTGCTTTGTGTAAAACCATTGCACGATGCAGGTAAGTATGACACATTTGTTTTTCAAAAAAATAAAATTACGTTTACATTAACTGCTATCAGGACATAATGCAAATAGTGAGAATTCGAAGGGTCCAAAGAGAAAAATATAGCAAGTCTATATAGATATATATCTATATATTCAGGTGCATCCAATTTCTATTAGTATTTAAATCCTCAAATTTGCTTTTCCAATATGCATTATGTTCTAATGCATTGCTAGATCTATTAATTACAAATGATCCAAGTCTGATTTCAGATGTGGCAGGACAACTTGGGATCTAGCGATCACAGGATGATCACATTTAACGTAAATCATAGAAAAAGGAGGCACAAGGGTCGCACAAGAACACTATATTTTAAACGAGCCAATTTTTCTGAACTGCAGTCAATACTACATGACATCAAATCCTTGAAGAATGGAAGAAAAATGGGAATGCTTTAGGAACATATTAAGCAAAGGTATCCCACAGTGCATTCCAATGAGCAATGAATATAGAAGAGCGAAGAATAAGCTTGGGTGGCTAAACTGTAATGTAAAAAGCCTCATTAAAGAGAAAAAAATGGCCTTCAAAAAAATCTAAAGTTGAGGTCATTGTCAGCATTCCAACACTACAAGGAATGCGTGCAAGAACGAAATCAGGGCAGCTAAAAAATGACTACGAGAGACTCATAGCAGAGGCGAGTATAAAAAATCCAAATAAATTTTTGGGATATATTAACAATAAAAGGCTAGATTAGAGCACATTGCCCAAATAAAAGACGATCATGGGAGGATGGTTACAGATGACACAGAGAGGGCTGAATGCTTTTTTTCTCCTTGGTATTTACACAGGAAAAAGGAGGGGGTATACTGACCACAACATTATTGTTAGCCACAGGGGTATGCCCTGTGATGTGTCACTAACAGAGGCCGGAGTCGAGGAAAGACTAGATAAGCTTAATACAAAAATAAATCACCAGGACCAGATGGCTTACACCTGAGAGTCCTCAGAGAACTCAGTCAGGTCTAGGCCATTGTTCCTAATCTTTATGAATAGCATACTGACAGGAATTGTATCAGCTGATTGGGGAGAAAAGCCAATGTGGTACCAATATTCAAAAAAGGCAGAAACAAATTCCTGGAAACTACAGGCCAGTCAGCCTAACATCAATAGTAGGCAAATTATTGCAGGGGATGATAAGGGACTCTATCCAAAAATGTACTGAAGAAAAAAGTATCATTAGTAGTTATCAGCATGGGTTTAAAAAGGGTAATTTCTGCCAGCTCTGTTAACATTCTACGAGGAAGTGAGCTGCCATCTAGATGGGGGGAGGCCTATGGATGTGGTGTATCTCTGGATTTTTTAAAAGCATTAAATACAGTACCCCATATACACTTAAAGAAATCCAGCCTGAGCTGGTTTAGCTGGACTTCTCCTATGGGTCACAGGAGTGCAATTAGTTTTACACTCCTGTGACTCGTCACAGGAATCAGTCCAGGCACCGGGTCATCATGACAATAAAGTCTGGATCCCCAGGTACCTGTCTCAGTGAGCCACTGAGAGCCTGAGATGGCCGCTCCCCGCCCCTCCACAGCTCAGCACTCCAGTGAGAGTCAGAGTGCTTAACAGTCATCAGCTCTCTGCTCGGGGAGCTGCGAGAACCGAGCCATTGGCGGTGTTTGATCGCTTGGTTCTCAGTGAAGAGGCGCCGGGGGTAGGATGCAGTATCGGACCAGTTCTGCATCCACTTAGGTAAGTATGATTCTGTAAAAAACATTCTTCACTTTTAATCTACAAGCTGAGGTCTGCAGGCATGGACCATAAGGTTTGTTCTTGGATAGAAAACTGGTTACAGGGGCGTGTCCAAAGGGTGGTGATAAATCACGTGTACTCACACTGGTCAGGAGTGGTAAGTGGGGTACTCGCAGGCTCTGTTTTGGGACCAATTCTGTTTAATGCATTCATAAATGATATAGAGGAAGGAATAAATAGCTCAGTCTTAGTTTTTGCGGACGACACAAAAATAAGCAGGGCAATAACTTCACATCAGGATATAGACATTTTACAGAATGACCTGAACAAAATAATGGGGTGGGCAACTACATGGCACATTAGGTTTAATGTAGAGAAATGTAAAGTAATGTATTTGGGGCAAAAAACATAAATGCAAACTACTCACTAGGGGAGAACCTCTGGGGGAATCCAGGATGGAGAAGGACATTTGGGGCAGGGCTGGCCCAAGACATTGTGCTGCCTGGGTCCAAGAATAAAATGCTGCCCCCCCCCAAAAAAAAATCACGCCCACCAAAAGGCCCCCATCCATTATTTTATATCATGATAATTATATACTCATCAGTGCCTAGTAGTGCAGCTTCATTAGTTCCCACCAGTGAAGCCTATCAGTGCCATCTCATCAGTACCCACCAGTGCAGCCTATCGGTGCCCATCAGTGCAGCTTATCAGTGCCCACCAGTGCAGCCTATCAGTTTATATCAGTGCTCACCAGTGTCCATCTGTGCCACATCAACAGTGTCCATCAGTGCAGCTCATCAATGCAGCCTATCAGTTTATATCAGTGCCCACCAGTGCAGCCTATCAGTGCCACCTCATCGATGACCACCAGTGTAGCCTATCAGTTTATATCAGTGCCCACCATTGCAGCCTTTACAGGCAATCCACACAGGCATTGCATTGGGGAGAAGCCGAAGGACCTACCTGCCAGCCAGCTCGCTGCATATCCGATCAGCGCTCCGGGAGTCTCAGCCACTCCCGCTCTTAACCCCCCTACTTGGTTGCACCTGCAGCCACTGCCTCGACCTTTACCGATCATACATTGGGGCGGGGTCTGAGAGTCAGTGGCGCTTTCGGCCCTGTCGCCTCCGCTGCTCCCTGTGGACTACTACAACTTCCTCAATACTAGTGGCATCATGGGCCAGCCCCCAATGTGCAAGCAGCATGACACTGCACGGAGCCTCTGGTCCTCTGGCAGTCCGCCCGTGTTGCCGCCCCTCCTAAATTGCCACCTGGGTCCCATGGACCCACTGAGACCAATGATATTGCCAGCCCTGCCCGGGGGTCCTAGTAGAAGACAGACTGAGCAATATTATACAATGCCAAAGCGGGCAGAATTTTAGCATGCATAAAAAAGGGGATATACTCCAGAGATGAAACTATAATTTTGCCACTTTATAAAACTCTGGTTAGGCCACATCTGGAGTATTCCGTCAAGTTATGGTCACCAGTCCTCAGAAGGGATGGCTGGAGAGAGTCTAAAAAAGGGCAACTAAATTAATAAGGGGACTGGAGGACCTCAATTATGAGGAATGACTACAAGCACTAAATGTATTCCCACTGGAGAAGAGACGCTTGAGAGGGGACATGATGGCGATTTACAATTACCTCAATGGTGATCCCAGCATAGGAAAAAAAACTATTTAGTCTCAGGGAGTGTAAGAGGACATGGGGGCCACACAATGGGATTGGAGAAGCAGTTTAACCTTTGCCTGCTCAGGGGATTTTCACCGTCAGGGCAATAAGAATGTGGAACTCTCTCTTCCACAATTGGTGGTGGCAGCGAGGAGTACGGATATTTTTAAAAGACTCTTGGACAAGCATTTTAAAGAACACAACATACAGAGATATGGTAAACCATTATCGACACTGACACGCGTATACCTACATAGGTTGAACTGGATGGACTATTGTCTTTATTCAACCTTACCTACTATGTAACTATGAATCACCAAAGTACTCATTTGACAGCTGAGTACTAATTAATTCACACGACTGTAATAAAAAACGTTGACAAGCTGTTTTTATTTATGAATTTGAACACAGCTAAACTGTTTTCAATGGAGACATTCACACAGGTGCGCCAACATGCACTGCGTTCAGATTCATAACACAAAATCCCCAAATCTGCATCTGAGGTCATACATAGTATACACAAATGCCAGATGCAGGTATTGGATTAAAAAAATGAACCATTTTACTCAAGTGCTTACTAATAATTATGCAGATACTTTTGCGATAGGTAAAAAAAAAAAAAAAGCGTAACGTGATCAGTAAACTTTTTATGTTCATCTGAATGTAGCCTTAAGCTGGCCATAGAGGAGTCAGTTTTTTCTTTTGTTCAACCAACAGGTTGAAGTTGAACAAACAAATTGATGCAACTCCTCCATCCACACATTCGAGGTAGATGGGGGAATCCTCTGGTCTTTGTATTCTGACAGCAGTGAAACTTCTCCACGGTCACAATACACTGATCAGCGCCACAGGCTATTGCCTTCAGTGCAACAGAGTGGTTAAACAGAAGTCAATTAGTAGACCAACTTCTGTTCAACCACAAAGACCATGCACAGTTCAAACTTCTGGCTTAAAGCAGAGTTCCACTCATTTAAAAGTCAGCAGCTACAACACTCACCTGTCCCACGGTCCAGCGATGCAGCCGCCCGAAGACTGGCTCCTCTCTGCAAAACCGGCATTGCAAGTGTGGGCGCCCAGCTGGACGTGCACTGAGCATTCGCAAGCCGTGCTGCGAATGGCTGGGCAATCTTCTGGGACCTGTAACGTGTCCCAGAAGATTGCAGGGAGG
Source organism: Rana muscosa (assembly GCA_029206835.1). Taxonomy (NCBI): domain Eukaryota; kingdom Metazoa; phylum Chordata; class Amphibia; order Anura; family Ranidae; genus Rana; species Rana muscosa. Next base: position 201,879,864 of record CM055125.1, read on the forward strand.
GGGCAGAGGTGAACTTCCGCTCAGTGCTGCGGTGCCAGGAGAGGCAGTGGAAGCTGGGTACCTGTGAAAACTAGGTACCTGCTCCCCCCCCCCCAAATAATGACATGCCAAATGTGGCATGTCGGGGTCCCAAGTACTTAAAGCGGAAGTTCCATTTTTGGGTGGAACTCCGCTTTAATTGTGACCAACAGAAACACTTAAAAATAAATATCTATTTCTGTCTATTTTGAAGTATTTTTGTTGTATTTTTTATTTGAGGTATTTTATGCAATCTAGTCCGAATAGCAACCTCAAACATTTAGAGAGACACTAAGAGGAGCATGTGCCCAGAATTAAAAGGGCAAAACTTTATTTTTGACACATTTTTTTTTCTTTGTGTAAAGTGCCTCTAACTACAAAATACCCCAAATAAAGATTCAAAAAAAACAATAAGAAAATAAAAAAAAAAAATTGTTTTTTTCAATTACATCATTTTTGTGTGCCATTTGTTGTTAGACATAATGTTATGAAAAATATAATGAGTATTATACCTTTATCTAGGTTGTTGTAGTACAACACACTTTCCATCCCTCCAGGTCACGCACACCATGTCAGAGCCATAAATGTCTTCATTTAAAGGGGTTCTAAACCCTAAACATTGTTTACCTTAATGCATTTCCTGCATTAAGGTAAAAAAGCAGTTTAGGTAGTAATATCACCCCCTCAACCCCCCCCCCCCCCCCATATTTACCCGAGTCTTCACTCGATCCAGCACAGTGTATCTGTAGTGGCACTCTCCCCGCTTTCACAGGCTTGGCTATTAGTCAAATCCTGTGAAAAGGGAGTGGGGGGTAGAGCTGAGCTGTGCTATAGGTGTCTATGGATGCAGAGTGCAGCGCAGGAGCAAGCGGCTTGCTATGGGGGTACACAAAATAGAGGAGGAGCCAGGCATGCCATTGGGGAACTCAAGCAGAGGAAGTTCTGGGCTGCTCTAAGTATATTGGGTGGGGAAACCTGTTCATTCAATTCTTGCACAATCCCCTATGTAAACACACTGGAAAGGGAAATGTTTCAAATTATAGGGAATGTTAACCACTTCAAAACCAAGCCTGTTTCTGACTAGGGTTGTCCCGATACCGATACTAGTATCGGTATCGGGACCGATACCAAGCATTTGCGCGAGTACTTGTACTCGCGCAAATGCTCCCGATGCTTCACCCGATACTTTTTTTTTTTTTGTGGCCGGAGAGGGCGGGAGGAGTCAGTGGCTGGGGAGGGCAGGAGAGAGGGCGGGGGAGTGCGGGCGGAGTCTGGCCGGAGAGGGCGGGAGGAGTCAGTGGCTGGGGAGGGCGGAAGTGGAAAGTGCGGGCGGAGTCTGGCTGAAGAGGGCGGGCACAGTCGGTGGACGGAGTCCGCGGGCGGAGAGCGAGTCCCTCACCTGCAGTTGAACCTGGTAAGCTGGCAGGGGTTCAGGGCGCAGCCGCATCAGGATCGGTGACCGGTGCTGTCACATTCGGTCGCCGTCAGCGGCTGAACGTCCCCACGCCCATCTTGGTACACCCTGCACTCGGCTGCAGTAAGCAGCAGCAGACATCTTGTTACACCCAGCCCGAGCTATATGGGCTGGGTGTAACAAGATGTCTGCTGTTGCTTACTGCAGCCGAGTGCAGGGTGTACCAAGATGGGCGTTTCAGCAGTTTTTTTTTTCTTAAATCCTGTGTCATTTCCCCCCCACCCCCCGCAGCATTTCAGTGCCAGCCACCTATCAGTGGAATCAGTGCCATCTACCAGTGCCACCTATCAGGTGGCACTGGTAGATGCCACTGATTGCACTGATAGGTGGCACTTATGGGCACTGATAGGTGGCACTTGTGGGCACTGATAGATGGCACTGATTGCACTAATAGTGCAATCAGTGCCACCGATCAGTGCCCACAAGTGCCACCTTTCTGTGCCCACAAGTGCCACCGTTCTGTGCCCACAAGTGCCACCTTTCTGTGCCCACAAGTGCCACCTTTCTGTGCCCACAAGTGCCACCTTTCTGTGCCCACAAGTGCCACCTTTCTGTGCCCACAAGTGCCACCTATCAGTGCCCACAAGTGCCACCTTTCTGTGCAATCAGTGCCACCTATCAGTGCCCACAAGTGCCACCTATCACTGCCCACAAGTGCCATCTATCAGTGCCCCCAAGTGCCACCTATCAGTGCCACCTATCACTGCCCACAAGTGCCACCTATCAGTGCCCATAAGTGCCATCGATCCGTGCCCATAAGTGCCACCTATCAGTCCCCATCTTTCAAACTGTCACATGACATTGAAAAAAAGTATCGGTAATCGGTATCGGCGAGTACTTTAAAAAAAGTATCGGTACTTGTACTCGGTCTTAAAAAAGTGGTATCGGGACAACCCTATTTCTGACACTTGTTATTTACAAGTTAAAAATCTGTATTTTTTGCTAGAAAATTACTTGGAACCCCCAAACATTATATATATATATATATATATATATATTTATTTAGCAGAGACTCTAAAGAACAAAATGGTGGTCAATGCAATATTTTATGTCACACAGTATTTGCGCAGCGGTCTTTCAAACACAATTTTTTTGGGGAAAAATACACGTAATTTTCTTTGGCGCATGCGCATACGAGGACCAGGGCGCTTTAAATAAAAAAATAAAAAAAAGTAAATTCTGATCACTTTTATTACTGTTACAAGGAATGTAAACAGCCCTTGTGACAGTAATAGGAATTGACAGCTACTCTTTATGGAGGGATCTGGGGTCTCAGACATCGCATGTGATTCGCACCTGCACCGCAGGTGCCGATCATATGCGATGTCTGTGCAGTGCGAGTTCAGCCATACAGTTGTATGGCTGAACTTGCATTGGATTCGCAGAAAAAAGGTGCAGGGACTTTTTTTCGCCGCACTGGAATCGGATTGCATGGGTGTTCTCACCCATGGGATCCGATTCCTGTCCGAATCCACAGTTCGCACTACGATCTGGGGGTGTCATTAACAATGTATTAACACCCACAGCGGTTCACAGACGGCAGTGGGAACTTCCTGTAGGAGAGATGCGATGTGGGACTGCTGCTGTAACCGCTCTGGTTCCTGCATCGCATATGTGTGAACCTAGGCTCAAAGACCCCAAATCCCTCCTCTGCACTCACAAATTATTCAAAAACACATTTTTAAATAATTAGATTTTTTTTAAATTGGGGCTGTTGGCTGCCGAGTTAACAACATCGTTACTATAACTACATTGGTTACTACATTGGAGACCTGATTCCAGCTTTGTTCAGGTCTCCGGCCAGCTGGCGAACGTGTCAGCTGATCGCTCAGGTCTCCCGGTGGGAAGAGAGACCCGATCGGAGAGGGGGTTGTCCTCTCCCGCTCCTTGTGATAATGGGCGAGTCGGCTACATGAAAGCGTTATCACATGAAAGACGACCATCCGCTCTAAAAACGGTACCGTGGTGATGCGTTTAGCTGCAGTGCCTTGCAAAAGTATTCACCCCCCTTGGCTTTTTACCTATTTTGTTACATTACAGACTTTAGTTACAGTACACAAATCCCCATAGGGATTGATGCGTTTTTAGCCTGAGAGGTTGCTTCTTCAGGATCCACTTTTCAACTATTTTTAAAGCTAATCGTTTACAAAAGAAATGAAAAAGCGTGATAGATGTTAGCTACACACACCTTACACAATCTCAGGTGTGCTACAATCCCCAATGGAATCAGAAAGGTTGCCAGCAAATGGAAGCCATCAGGGGAGTGCAGGATCAAAGTAAAAAAAAAAAGGGACGGTATGTAAAGTCTTGAAGCCCTTCCTAGGGAGGGTCCTCAACATAGGCTGAAAAGCAGCCAAAACCATAAGAACCAGCCAATCCAAAGACAAACAAAGTCTATCATGGGCAGGAAAGAAGGCCAAACAATATCTCCCAGTGTGGGCTCCCAGATGTCATGGCGATACCAAAATTCCATTGCACAGAGTGGGTAAGTAGAACATGCTTGTTATTTAAAAATAAAAAATAAAAAAATGGCTGTACAATCACTTTAGGCAAAATTCATTAAGCATCATCAATGTAATATTTACTTACATTTCACAGCATTTAGTACCCTGCTGTCCAAAGGCTTCCTGCTGGGGTCACTGGTGGAAGAGCGGATCCCAGTGCCACAGCTGTTAGCGAGGGTGTTCCTGAAACAACAGCCAGCATTAGAAACAGTAACAGATGCATACTGATCAGCAGAAGATGTATTTATTTATACAAAAGCTTAACTTGGATACACAGGGCAGTAAAGCTTTACATAGGTTGTTATGGGCATACTACAGCCCTGATAGATTTTCCAATGAGAGTTGTCTGTTGACCTTTTACAGTTCTATTGTCATCAGCCCGCCTTTCCACCTCAGCCAATCACAGTAAGCTTTGTATTCATTCATAGAATACAAAGTTTCCTCTGAATAGGGGGGCAATGCTCAGCCGATTTTTTTTTTTTTCCAGGAGCGGGAAGTTCTTGTCCTGCTGCCAAAGCACAGCTCTGTATACTGTATGTAGTCATGGCTACATACAGTTTTTTTTTTTTTTTTACAGAGCATATCTGCTGAAACTCTTAGTAAAGTAAATAGTTCATTTGGACCGGCTTAAAGTTAAAATGGTTGTAAAGAGTATTTTTTTAAACAATGGTTTCGAAAAGAGGAGCCCCGAGTCTGGTGGCAGGAGCTGCACACAGAAGATTTTTTACCTTAATGCAGAGAATGCATTAAGGTAAAAAAAAAACTTCTGCCTTTAGAACCACTTTAAATGAAACATGGAGATCAGATTTAGGCTACATTCACATGACTTTAAAGATGTTACTGATTTTATTATGCTGTTTTTTTCTATCACAATAGTTCCTGTGTACTTATCATTGAATACTTATGTAAAACTCCTTCACACCCCCAATACCTGCATCTGGCATATACAGTGGGGCAAAAAATTATTTATTCAGCCACCAATTGTGAAAGTTCTCCCACTTAAAAAGATGAGAGAGGCCTGTAATTGTAATCATAGGTATACCTCAACTATGAGAGACAAAATGTGGAAACAAATCCAGACAATCACATTGTCTCATTTGGAAAGAATTTATTTGCAAATTATGGTGGAAAATAAGTATTTGGTCAATATCAAAAGTTCATCTCAATACTTTGTTCTATATCATTTTGTTGGCAATGACAGAGGTCAAACATTTTCTGTAAGTCTTCACAAGGTTGTCACACACTATTGCTGGTATGTTGGCCCATTCCTCCATGCAGATCTCCTCTAGAGCAGTGATATTTTGGGGCTGTCACTGGGCAACACGGACTTTCAACTCCTTCCAAAGGTTTTCTATGGGGTTGAGATCTGGAGACTGGCTAGGCCACTCCAGGACCTTGAAATGCTTCTTACGAAGCCACTCCTTTGTTGCCCGGGCGGTGTGTTTGGGATCATTGTCATGCTGAAAGACCCAGCCACGTTTCATCTTTAATGCCCTTGCTGATGGGAGGAGATTTGCACTCAAAATCTCACGATACATGGCCCCATTCATTCTTTCATGTACACGGATCAGTCGTCCTGTTCCCTTTGCAGAGAAACAGCCCCAAAGCATGATGTTGCCACCCCCACGATTCACAGTAGGTATGGTGTTCTTTGGTTGCAACTCAGCATTCTCTCTCCTCCAAATACGACGAGTTGTGTTTCTACCGAACAGTTCTACTTTGGCTTCATCTGACCATATGACATTCTCTGGATCATCCAAATGCTCTCTAGCAAACCTCAGATGGGCCCGGACATGTACTGGCTTAAGCAGGGGAACACGTCTGGCACTGAGTCCCTGGCGGCGTAGTGTGTTACTGATGGTAGCCTTGGTTACGTTGGTCCCAGCTCTCTGCAGGTCATTCACTTCTGGGATTTTTGCTCACCGTTTTTGTGATCATTTTGACCCCACGGGGTGAGATCTTGCGTGGAACCCCCAGATCGAGGGAGATTATCAGTGGTCTTGTATGTCTTCCATTTTCTAATTATTGCTTCCACAGTTGATTTCTTCACACCAAGCTGCTTGCCTATTGCAGATTCAGTCTTCCCAGCCTAGTGCAGGTCTACAATTTTGTTTCTGGTGTCCTTCGACAGCTCTTTGGTCTTCACCATAGTGGAGTTTGGAGTGTGACTGTTTGAGGTTGTGGACAGGTGTCTTTTATACTGATAACAAGTTCAAACAGGTGCCATTAATACAGGTAATGAGTGGAGGACAGAGGAGCCTCTTAAAGAAGAAGATACAGGTCTGTGAGAGACAGAAATCTTGCTTGTCTGTAGGTTACCAAATACTTATTTTCCACCATAATTTGCAAATGAATTCTTTCCAAATCAGACAATGTGATTGTCAGGATTTGTTTCCACATTTTGTCTCTCATAGTTGAGGTATACCTATGATGACAATTACAGGCCTCTCATCTTTTTAAGTGGGAGAACTTGCACAACTGGTGGCCGACTAAATACTACTTTGCCCCACTGTATGTGTATACGCACATCCTGAAACACTGAATTTCGGATTTTGTGTTACGGATTTGAACACAGTGCACCTTTATGCACCTATGGGAATGTCTCTATTGAAAACAATGCAGCTGCATTCAGATCTGCAAATAAATTTCACTCTGATTTTAAGGTTGCATCTGGGTCAGTGATTAAAAAATTGGACATCGGAGACAGGCAAAGAATTTGTATTCTAAAACGTGGTCAAGAACGGCAGCAAAGTGTGTTTTTCTTAACAGTTTGATTGAGGTCCTTAAAGCGGGGTTCCACTCGCGTTTTTTTTTTTTAAAAGTCAGCAGCTACAAACACTGTAGCTGCTGACTTTTAATAAGGACACTTACCTGTCCTAGGCGCCCGCGATGTCAGCCCCCCCGAGGCCGATCCCTCGATCCTGGCAGGTTCCAGCGCCTCCATCCTCACTAAGGGAAACAGGCAGTGGAGCCTTTCGGCTTCACTTCCCGTTTTCTACTGCGCATACGCGAGTCTCGCAGCGCTTTGTGAATGGGCGGCTGCTTTCTGGGATACACACAGTTCCCAGAAGGCAGCGCGCCCAATTCCCCAGAAGACACCGCGAGGAGGACGAGGAAGAAGACCTGCCGCGGTATAGGAAGAGGCAGATTAGGAAGATCCGCATAGCAACCGCCTTTTCTGGTGAGTAAAAAATAGTTTTTTTTTCAATTTTTTTGCAGGATTGTGGTGTATTTTTTTTTTTTTTAGGGTGGACCTCCACTTTAAAGTAGGACCCCAGCCAAAACAGCGTGACTAAAATGTGGAAGGGTTGGAACCTGACTGGTTTCCATTGCTGTCTTTATCCCTCAATGGGTAGATTCCCCATCTTTTCCTGATCCATTGATACCTTATTAGGGCTGAAACAACTAATCGATTAATCGTCAACTAATCGATTAATCCATAGTTGACAACTATTTTCATAATCGGCCAGCCGATTAGTTTGCTTGCATACAGAATGCATTATTTGTTTACATATCAGGAAATATGGTGCAGCACACATACAGCTCAGTACACCATCCATACATGTCAGTGAGTGCCTGAGAACTTGTGAATGTGAAGAGCAATGCCTCATGGGACATTTAGTCCTGGGCAGGAAGTGAGTGGCTCTAAAGGCAGAAGTTTTTTACCTTGCTATGGGGACACTCTCTATATTACATTTTGCAGCTTGCTATTGAGGCACTCTGAAGGCAGGAGGAGCCAGAAGTGTCAGCGGGGGACCTCAGAAGAGGAGGGACCCAGGCTGCTCTGTGCAAAACCATTACACAGAGCAGGTAAGTATAACATGTTTGTTTAAAAAAAAGAAAAAAAATTACTTTAAAGACTGTGTGCAGGGAAGATCAGCATCTGAACCCAGAGAAAGGTGGAGGCTGATAGACTGGAGGTAATAGAAAGTATTACAATTACTGCAGTTGGTTATTTATATTTACCACTGCAAATGGATATTTAGGAATACATTTTTTTTTTTTTTTTTTTTTTTAACTTTACATATTAACTAAATTATACCCCACACTTTTTTTTAAGATTATCCGATTAGTTGAAACAATAATCGGCCAACTAATCGATTATGAAAATAATCGTTAGTTGCAGCCCTATACCTTATTGCACCCCGATACAAGATTTCTCACTCTGACATCCAGCCCTGCAATCTCCACAATGGGGATGAAGGCAGCAAGCCAAGTATTCTGAAAAATCCAATAAACCATTGACAGATATCATAAACTTAACAGACGTTGAAAGTGATTTTTATGAAGCAGTCAGTCGTTACTGAAAAGAAAGGACATTTCTTGGGACAAATCAATGTATATTTTTTTCAAATATTACCTTACAGGCAGAATGAGCAATAGACAAATAAGAGGCAAACGGACCTACCGATCAAAAAATGTGGCAAGGAGTCGTCTTAAAAGGACCTTATGTTTCACTCCAGCACAGAGGTGACAGTTCATAAGCTGTCCACGGGTGATGTATACCCCTGACCCTACAGAAAAACATAAAAAAAATGTATAAATATATTTACTCCCATGAAGAGACCTGAAATTAGAGGTCATTGAGATGCTTGCCAATTTATGCAACCTAAAAGGTATTTTTTTTTTATAAAAGTCGGCTTCAGTTAAAGATAAAAATTGTTGGTATCTTCTCTTGGGAATACCTATAACTCTAATGCGGAGAAACCACGGTGTTCCATAGTTCCAGCCCCACCCACACAGTGTATCAAGGTGTAGCACCCTCTAGTGTGTGGTACTAGTAGTGGCAGACTAGGAAAATTTACCTGACTCATGTTACAGCCTGTGAGTCTTAATTGGGTCAGGGTTCACCAGAGTTCAGGGCTGGGTGGCTCATCCTGGCAGCTATCTCCCCCTGGTGTCTCTAAGGTTGGAGAACCTTTTAGAATTAGAAGGCGGGTTAGGAGGAGCTCCTATGCCAGCATAGGAGTTATGTGTAAGATGGAGGTGCAGTGTTGAGGAGGCTGTTGGTGGCTCTGAGGGGTACCCCCTATTTGGGGGTGTGTGTCCTGCCGTAGAAGCAAAGGGAGGAGGCTTTCCTGGAGGCACTTGTGCAAAGAGGACAGAGTGAGTATTTTAACACTGTGGGGACCAACAAAGGGGAGAGACTGCCACATGTAGCCAATCTCCCTTGAAGACAGTGGTATTCTGCCTTCTGCCTTTCCCTAATTTATCTTCAGTGAGTCAGCTGGGTGGGCTGGTGTAGAGAGAAACAGCCAGTTAGGCTGGTGAAGAAACAGCTGCAGCCAGGTGGGCTAGCATTGCCTACAGCACTACATAGGAAGATGTCCCTGAAATTGTTGCAGTCAAGTGGGAATCCACGTAACCTTCTATCCCAATCCAAGTTGTTAACCCACTAATAAACAACAAAACTTTGTGTGGCTACGAAGATTCTGTGTGCCTGGCTGTGCAGGAGTGGGGGATCCCTGTTCAGCTGCAGATCCTAGGTGGGGTGTACTACAAAGAGAAAAACTGTGTCTTACGTTTTTAGTTTTTGAATATCGGTGTGGACCATTTTTTTAGGGGTTCAAGAATATATGTGTTAAATACTAAATTCAAATGAACCTGAGCTAAATTACAAATATTTAGAGCTGACATTTATACCACATGAGATATTTAATGGCACCCTTATCACACCCAAAAAACCAATATGAAGTATGGAGCAAGATCTTGATGTCCACTTAGTCCCATCACAAACCCTAATCCTGAGCTTGCAGCTAACCCCTTCACTCAGGCCTCGTACACACGACCGATTTTCTCGTCGTAAAAAACACGTCTTTTTTTCGACGAGATTCTTGTTAAGCTTGTCGATTTTCTCGTCAAGCTTTCTATGCGTACACACTGGCATTTCCCAATTTCCTCGTGGTTCTCTGCGCTCACGTCCAGCACGTACGACGGCACTATAAAGGGGAAGATCTTTTTTCTTGGCGCCACCCCTTGGGCTGCTTTTGCTGATCTCGTGTTACCGCGTGTGAAGTAAAAGTTTGGGAAGAGACGATTCGCGCTTTTCAGTCTTCGTACTTTTCAGATCGTTTTCTGCCGTTCAGTTTGTGCTTGTGGGTTCGTATCTTGACTTTCAGGGCATCTAGGCAGGTCGTATCTGTTTTACAGTGCGTTCTTGCCTGTTCGTTTCTGAATTTCAGTTCGTTATTCATAGGCCTTGCTGTTCTAAAGTGCGTTCTGTTCTGTACGTTCTGATTAGACGACCGTTTCCTAGCCATGTCGCCTGGACGTTCTCGTCGTCGAGTTCGTGCTGTGCGTGCGCTTGGTGTTGGTCTGCTTGTTTTGGACCAAGACCAGTCCATGAATGGTGTGAGGAGGAGTTCATGGACCAAGAATTGGTTGCTCCAGCGGGACCAATTCTGCCACATGCCTCTGCTGCGGGAGATCGTCGAGAATAATCCTGAGGACTACAGGAATTTTCTGAGGATGTCTGACCCCGTTTTTCAGGAACTGTTGGCTTTGGTGTCCCCCTATATTACCAGGAAGGACACCGTTATGCGGGAAGCCATCAGTGCTGAGCAGAGGCTCATCGCCACGTTGCGTTACCTGGCGACAGGGAGAAGTCTTCAGGACTTGAAGTTCACCACAGGCATCTCCCCCCAGGCTCTGGGCCTCATAATCCCAGACACCTGTTCTGCTATTATACAAGTCCTGCAGGAGGACTATATTAGGGTAAGTTTTCTCCCTTCACATCACATTTTATGTATTACATGTATGCTAATGTATTGTATTTCTTTCATCCTTTCCTAATTACCATGATTGTAATATGCTGAGAATGTCCCCTTTGTCCCCATGCATGCTGGAAGTTTTTAAATGCCCCTTTTTTATCCTCCCTAAATATTTCCCCTCACTAACTTTTCCAGCAGGGGCGCCTGTTGCTCCAAATGTTGGGGGGTTACAACCCCAATTTCGGAAATAAACTTCCTCCTTTTTTGCTCTGTTGCCTAATAAACGCCCCCAGTTGTCCCCTCCAATGCAGCCATTTAGTCCCCTCTATTGCAGCCAGTTTCCCCCCAGCCCTGCACTTACCTTCTTGTGGTCAGCGCCATCCTTCTTCTGTCCTTGATGTCTTCTCCTTCCCTTCATGTTGCATCAGCCAATCATGTTACCATTAAACAGACTTGGTGAACATGACTGCCAGAGCTGCCTGTCAGTGTTTACACAAGGAATGCCCCCTCCTTGCGTCCCCGATTTTTCTTTGAGGAAGCCAATTACATCCCTCAGGTTGTAATTTGCAAGACTTTTTTAATACCTGTTTCTGCTCTGCAATTTTAACCCCCTAAATGACGCAATTAATCATATGTCGGTCGCTTTACAAGAGGCCATCCACCTGAATAGTGTGCGGCATAGACAATACATAGGTTCATGCAACGCATGAACCTATGTATTGTTCTGAGTGATGGGCACAGGAGAGAGGGGACAGTGCTCCAGCGCCCACTCTGGACGCACCGCCACTGCAATGCTATCCTGTGGCCAAACACATCTCCCCCCCCCCAAAATAATTTAGTAATGGCCCATCGGAGGGGGTGATGAATATGATAAATGAGCCTTCCATTATACTTTTTTTACACACCTTAATAAACGTATAATTAGATTGATGTTGGTCTCTAATTTTTTGGTCTTGAATTTGCTTGTAATGTATGCCTTTGTTTTTCTAATATTATTTCATCTTGTTTCACTCCACAGCTTCCTTCAACGCCACAGGAATGGCAGACTGTGGCATCGGAGTTTGCCACGCGGTGGGACTTCCCCAACTGCGGTGGTGCCATAGACGGGAAGCACGTCCGCATCGTGCCGCCACCCCATTCTGGATCCTACTACTACAACTACAAGGGGTTTCATAGCATTGTGCTGATGGCGGTGGTGTCAGCACGGTATGAATTCCTCTATGTTGATGTAGGGAAGAATGGCCGGATGTCCGATGGGGGATCCTTCATCCAGACGGAGTTTGCCCTCCGTCTCCAGAGTGACGACCTTGCATTGCCACCGGATGCAGGGAATATTGAAGGACTCCCCTTTGTTTTCTTGGCTGATGAAGCCTTCGGACTCGGACGGCATCTTATGAGGCCATTTCCACAGAGGACCCTGACCCCAGAGAAGAGTGTGTTCAATTACCGGCTGGCCAGGGCCCGAAGAGTCGTTGAAAATGCCTTCGGCATAATGGCCAGCCGGTTCCGCCTTTTTATGACTTCCATCCACTTGGCGGACTACAAAATAAACTATGTAGTGTTATGCTGCTGTGTGCTACACAATTTTCTTTGCCGCAAAGCGAATTCATATATGGCCTCAGTTTTGCCAGAGGCTGGACTTTCCCCTGCAAATCCCCTTCCGGGCCTGGAATCTGCCCGTCTTGGCTTGCCCCCCCAAAATGCCCGTGTGGTTCGGGACAAATACATGGAGTATTTCACGGGTAGGGGGGCAATTCCTATGCCAGCCTATGTCTAAGTATCCCAATAAAAATCTTGTTTAAACCTTTAATTATTTGTTCTTTCCTGTCTCCTAGTTTGTCTTTGTGCATTTGTAGTGGCAAGTGTATTTTACTTTAGTAAATAACAACCAATTTCACTATGTTACCTTACAAAAGAACCAAATAAGCTTAGAGTGTATTATAAAAAGAAGCTACACGTTGTTTGTGGTCAAATATTTTACTCTCTGCACATTTTTTTTTGTTTTACTTTGGGGTTGGCCTGACCACAACCCGTCAAATTTTGGCTTATGAAAATACAAAAATACCACTTGCATTTCTAAAATGACAACATTGGATACCTCTGAGCAATCTGAGACATTCAGTTACACAAACTATGTCTCTATGTGCCCGTCCTAATATGGGGTCCTGCCACCCCTTGCCCAGCCAAAAATTCAATATGCACACATTTTTACTTTTTTGCAAATAGGAAGTTTACAATCCTGATCCCTATTGTCAACATGTGCTATCTGCCATCAGGGGTGATCAATGGATGTGTTTTGGGGGTGCATCCCCTTCCTCAGTTCACCGACTTTTGATACGAGGAAGGGGTTGCACCCACAAAAGACGTACATGGATATCCCCTGATGGCAGATAGCACATGTTCACACACTGTGTGCATATTCAATTTTTGGCTGCTTTGTTACTCAAAAAATTAGTAAAAATATAAAAACAAACATGTAAAAACAAATGTGTTTGGATGGCTTATTGAATTCTCCCCAAAACATCGAGAATGTCTTTAAATGTTTGTTCCATCACATGGATTCTTTGTTTAATTAGGTCCAGTTCCGTGCTACATTCCATCACTTGCTGGATGAGGCGGAGGGCACTGTCAGCAGAGAACCGTGTGCTATCCTTCACAACATTTCCATCCCCTAAAAACCATAAAAAAAAATTAATAAAACTCTGCAGGCCTACCTCGCTTACCTTAAGCTGTGGTGTCAGATACTGACCTGTTGTGGTGACCAGATCCACAACGTCATCCACCTCTCCTTCCTGCACTTCTCCTTCCTCCACCTCAACTTCCTGCACATCTTTCGGTTGTGGATCTTTGGGAGTTTGGGGTTGCTTGGAAGTTGTGGGGTGCATGTGCTCCCTGGAGTGTCCTCCTCCCAGTCTTCTCTCCCCTATGAGAATAAAACCAAAGGTCTATTTATCACACTGTAAAAATCTCATTTTTAAACTTAAAACAGGCTAAATTGTTTGGAAGTGGGGTACAAGTGTGTGTTTGTGCGGAATTTAAAGAAAAATGCATTCTTTATGACCCCAAATATGTTTATTATTCACATTTGGATGTAATTTTTTGGACATGGAGGCACCACAAATAAACTCTGATGCACCTGTGTGGGACACCCAAAAAAGGCGGGTCTGGTGGCCCACACTATAGTGCTCCAAAGTACAGATGTGGAAGCAGCTGCTGAGTGTCCTCTCCTTTACACTGATTAAAGTTTGCATTTCATTCTCCTTACAAACACATCATCTAGACTTAAAAATTATCCACAATACTTGATCAAAAATGGCAGATGTCTAATTACTTTTGGGGGTCTTAAATAAGCCAAAACCACGGATAGTGGCCGAACGAAGTGTCGGTAACGTAACGAACGATTACTGTGCCCAACCTAGTTCAAAATAATACATTTTGGAAGGGAGTCCAATATGCTTTAAAAAAAAAAAAAGTCAGTTTCTAAAAAGATTAATAGCAGAAAGGTCGTCATTTTACTTACTTTTAGCGAGCATCCTCTTTATGCTCCTCAACTGGTCTGGCTCCCTCAGTTTGAGGTCTGACCACCTCTTTCTGAGCTGCTCATTTGAGCGTTTCACCCCGAACTTCGCCCTCAGACTCTTCACAACTTTAGTGAGGATTTTGGCCTTCCTTCTATTTGGTTTGCTATACGGCCCATGCTTGGCATCATAATCAGCCTTGACCAAGATGTCCACCATCTCCGCCATCTCCGCCAAAGACATATTCGATGCCTTGAATCTCCTCCTTGATCGTGACGTGTCCTCGGTCTCCGGGCTTGTCTCCTCGCTAGTTGCGGAATTATCAGACACCTGCTGTAACTCCGCCATATCTGTCTGCGCGCCGAAAGAGAAGGGGCGGGGAAAAGATGTTAGTTAGAACGTCATGGGCGGGCGACGTGTGCAGAGCGACGTGTTCGAATTTGGACGCATGCGTGGTGTGTATATAGCAAACACACATGTGACTATAGTACGTTCGGTGTGCGGAGAGAGGAGTTCAAGTGACGGACGTGCGAGCGAAGGTATGTGATTTTGTGAGACTTGTTAAAATTGTTGGCCTATACTGTCTTGAGATTGTTGGAGGATATATATGGTGACTAGGATGTGAAGGAGGTTAGACTGTTTGCCTCACATTATTTAAATATAATTTATTTTACTTGCAGATACAATATGAATGTATTTATTAGCGACAAAGAGTTCTTGGCGGAATTTATTGACCGGGTAAGGGAGCTGCCGGCTCTGTGGGAGACCAAAAACCCCATCCATAAAAAAAAAGGGGTGAGAAAAGCAGCGCTGGAGAAGCTGCTCCCATTTGTGCATACCAAGGTGCCCACAGCCACAGCAAAACAAGTGGACACTAAAATTGGGAGCTTGAGAGGTACCTACAGGACTGAACGCTCTAAGGTGCTGGCTTCTCAGAGGTCAGGAGCAGCAGCAGATGATGTTTATGTCCCGGTTTTGTGGTACTACAGCAGGATGTCCTTCCTGGATGACCACATTGAGCCAAGGCCATCACTCTCCACTCTTCCCCCCAGACTTCCCTGCAGCCAACCTGAGCCTTCTCTGGAGCAAGAGGAGGCAGCCATCCTGGATGATCCTGATTTGGCCATCTGGAGCCAGGTATAGTATTAACTGAAAATGTAGTGGGATAAAATTAATGTTTCCCAAATATGTCAGGATGAGAAACATACATTATTTTGTATTCAACAAGTGAAATCATGATCTGTAGACATTATTCTGCACTTAATTGTGTGGTAAATAGTCAAGCTGATGTAGTGGTAAATTTAAAGCAAGGATTTATGCATTTACATTCTAATTGCTTCCATCAGGATTACAAAGTTTGATGCAAAGATTAAACCAACATATTAAACTATGTTTCTTTTTCATACACAGGATGAAATCAGCCAGGAGGAGGGTCTGGAAACTGTCAGGCAGGAGGAGGAAGGGCCCAGTGGCAGCCAGGAGGTGGCAGGGCCCAGTGGCAGCCAGGAGGTGGCAGGGCCCAGTGGCAGACAGGAGGTGGCAGGGCCCAGTGGCAGACAGGAGGTGGCAGGGCCCAGTGGCAGACAGGAGGTGGCAGGGCAAAGGAGAAGCACCAGATCCCAGGTGCCTCCCATCAGGCTTCACAAAAGAGGCAGGAGGGACAGGACCACCAGTGAGGCAGCAATGGCCCTTATTAAAGAGGCCCATGCCACCCTCAAGGAGCCCACATCCCCTGAAGAGGCCATTGCCGGCCTAGTGGAGGCTAAGTTCAAGGTGATGAGCATGGAGCAACGCCTCCTATGCGAACCCCTGCTCATCACCTTGCTCAACAAGGGGGTGATGGAGCAAATTACCCCCAATACCGCCATATGTGAGGTGACCCAACCTCAACCTCCACCTCCACCTTCCTCTTCTGCCCCACCCCCTTCTGCTACCCCTCCACCTTCTGCCCCACCCCCTTCTTCTTCTGCCCCACCCCCTTCTGCTACACCTCCACCTCCTCCTCCTGACAGGAGTACCCCTCCAGTGGGCCAGCCTCCAGCTAAACGAAGAAGGAAGGCTTCAGTAAAGGCTGCAGGGAAGGTTGCCAGGAAGAAGAGGAAGTGATGGCCTTGCTTCATTGTGGTCGCACTGGTCGGACAGAAGGCAGCCTGTTGTAGTACCACACACTTGGGACATATATCTCACCTGCTGCTGTTCCTGACCTCTGGGAGGCCAGCATCAGATTGTGTTCTGAAATGTGGGCCTTCTCAAGCTCCCAATTTTAGTGTCCACACAGGGTTGCTGTGTGCTCTGGGGTCCCTGGGATGCACAAATGGCAGCAGCTTCTCCAGCGCTGCCTTCTCTTTATTTAATTTATAAACATGAATAAATGTGTTTTTTGTTTAAGTTCATACTTGACTATGTGTATTTTTAAATAAAAAAAAACAAGCTTTGGAGTAAGCAGATACATTTGACTGACAATAAAAGGCACAGATATCACCCCCCCAAAAGAATAACTAAATCTGATTAGCTCAAAAACATGGTGTGAAATTTTAAAAATATAGATTAGAAAATTAAATGGGAGATCGCTATCAAAACATTGAGAAATTATAATTAACATCATTTTGAAAAATCTAACCATTTAAATTATTCCTAAAAACTTGCACGATATAATACACATAAATCTTATAAAGAGCAGCATGAAAAAGGTTAAAAATAAGGCATAACTCTGTGTGAATATCAGCAGCAAAAGAAGGTCTCTCGTTTTGATTAATGTAACATTCTAACGAAGAATTCAATGCAGAACATTTAAACGATGAAATATTTATGAGCGTGACGAATGTGCTCTCTCCATTATGAAGGCTTGTTTTACCAGAAGATGCGCTCCCGTCTCATAGTTGCTTGTGAGCATGCGCACTTTTGGAAGAGTCGTAAAAGCATACACACGAACCATTTTCTCGTCACAAAACAGGCCGACGAGAAACACGACGAGGAAATCTGGACTCCTGACGAGAAAATAGAGAGCAGGTTCTCTATTTTCTCGTCGAGATTCTCGTCAAGTTTCTCGTCGTAAAACCATACACACGAACGTTTTTCTAGACAAAAAAACTCTTGCGGCACTTTTCTTGACTGTTTACGACGAGAAAATCGGTCGTGTGTACGAGGCCTCAGTCCTGAAACTCAACCTAACCTCTACAACTAATCAATGCATGTCAACCCAACCTCAAAACCTAATCCCAAGCCTCCAACCATCCCCTAAAACCTAACTGAGAACCTCCAAACTTATCCTAGAACCTCAAACTCACCCCTACACCCAATTATGACCTCCAACTAATTTCTACACCTCATCGTGAACTCCAAGTAGGGACCTGTTTCCGAGGGGTTTTGTTCAGTTCAAATAAGTTTTGCATTCCAATACAAAACCCACCTAAAGCATCTCAGCAGAAAGGATACTGTAGAGCAAATGCATCTGTCAACGAATTCTAAGAAGCGTCTCAATGCCATTGACACAAGCCCAACGCCTGTTGACACAAGACCTTACCCCTCACTCCTGCACATTAACCCAACTCTCAAACCTAATCCTGATCCTCAAACGATCGCCTAACCAGAACATCCAACTAATCCCTGGACCTAACCCAGAATCTCCAGCAATTACAGCTCCTAATACAGATCTCCCTCTAGTGGTCAATTTACAAATCTCTATTAAATACAGTACAAAAAACATTGCAAGAGCAAGCATGTTAGAATCTGAAATATTCATCAAAAATTAAATTAGAAAAAAAACTGCAATAATACTTTAAAATATGCTCTCCTTGAAAATACCCCAAGCTATCCCTGTATAATTATCATTATGGAGAAACAGCTAATACAGAAATCCAGTACCTAAACCTTATTAAAATAGCTTGCCTACACACCTCTTCACCAAGCCCCCCCCCCCCCCCCCCCAAGAGAACAGCACCTTGTGTTTTTCTCTGCTTTACCTGCGTGACTGTGCCAGGATGAAAAAAATGATCGTACACATAGGTTCTCTCTTTTTTTTTTTTATTCCTTCATTTGTGCCCCGACTGTTGGAAGCCTAGGATCATGTAATCAGTAATTTTTACTTTCCTGGAAAGGGTTATTTTTCTGAAATTGAATTGGGATGATGTGATGTGGCTAGCTTAGCTGCAAATACAGCTTAACAGGGTTGTTTCTTGAAAAAAAAACAAAAAACTCCATATTATTTATTTAAGAAAGCAATGCTGAACAGAATGCTAAACTGGTGAAATTCTCAGCATATGCTTGTTCTAACAGGGTTAATCTTGCTGTCATATGAAATCCTGGAAGAAAAGAATACATTCTCCGCCCCATTATGGGGAAAGAGGTCCTTGTCCCTTGGTAATCAGGTGTTGGCTAGCTAGGGAGACTTTGGACTTTTTCATAAATTGCATTCCCTGATAAATCAATGGAATGAAGACAGCGCAGTGCTGGGGCTACGGTGAGATCTCAGGGCCCGGCTCCCCCCACCTCCCCGGCGCTCAGCTCCATTACCTCGAATGAACTCGCACACACACAGATCTGCGGGTATTGATTCTAATTATAATGTGCTGACTGCGGAGAAGCGGAACTCCATCCCCTCCAGTCGAGTCAATCTGCACGCTGTGAGATAGGGAGGGTGTCTGCATTATAACACAGGCTGCCAGTTCTATATGCTGAGGAAAGAGAAGGAAAAAAAAAAAAGCATCTGAATGGGATTCCTGAGCTTTGGTCGAGTGAGACATTTTTATGGAGTTTTTATTAGTACAGCTTGAGGGCCCCGCCATTCAGAGAAGAAGAAGCACAAGCAGCATCTGTAATCAGAAGTGAAAGACCAGGCCGGCAATTGAGAGAATAAAATTGCTGATGCAGTCAATGCTCCAATGTGAACCAGAGGGCGGCCATATTGTTAGGCTTGCTTTTCACAAAAGGCTAATGCGAGAACAGTGGGCCAAATGAACCACAGGACTTTGTAAACATAAAGAAATAACTGTTGTTACTCAAAGCAACCCACATTGTTTATTTCTCATATCCTTCCAAAATACAAACTAGTCATAATTGGGGTGGATATTTTGTTTATTGAGGAACATATTTGAATGAAAGTTTTTGTGAACCGAATTGAGCTTTAGCAAACTAAATGTCATTAAGTTAGGCTTTACATCTACTTCAAGCTAAACCTTAAAGGATAAGTTCAGTTTTTAGAAAATAATACAATAAAATCAATGCACATTTTTTTGCAGGTAAAAAAAATCAAAGCTTAAAAAACCCAAATAAGGAAAAACACTGCGCTAGATAATAAATAGTGAACTTCACTGTGAAAGTGAATACAAAGCCGGCAGTATCAAAAATTTAGATACAAAACTCAAAAAACATGTGAAAAATAAGATACAGCGCTAATTAAATGGGATCCTATTGAAGGAATAAATGATAATCATATGCGTGTTTACATCATACATATTTCAAGTCATATGTGATGGTGGGATTTATACAGGTATTTTGCAGTCACTGATTTGTTTGGTGTTACATCTTGATGGCATTCATATTGTTTTTTTCATTCACATGTGTTTCATATCAATCTGCATATGATTATCATTTATTCCTTCAATAGGATCCCATTCAATTACTTAGCGCTGTATCTTATTTTTCACAAAAAAAAAAAAAATGTGCAGTTTTTTTGTTCTTTTTGGAGCCTGTAAAGCATTGCATCAGCAGATCGCTGGTGCCATGCAGGTCTTCTTCAGATCTGTCAATGTATCCGTGTGCTCGTACATGGGCAGGCAGATACAATATGACAGAAAGAATCCATGAACTATCACAGTACTCTACAGCCCTGTGGTAGTTCATTGAGGACTACAAGCTGACCGCCTCAAAGGATGTCAGAGCTTGTAGTTCATTCACACACAGAGCTGTGTAAATAGATGACGTGGCTGTGTGGGAGAAGCCCCGCACGGCTGCACGGATTTCAAAAAGTGACAGTTAGTGCAGGGAACTTCTCCCCGTACTGCTGTCACGGGGAATCTGACAGCAGGTGCAGCATTGGGAACATGTGGAACATGTAACATGTTCCCAAACGTTAACTTATCCTTTAAAATTAAGTGGTTCATATGGTGAACTTGGTGTAGCGTTATTCACTTAATTGCAAAAAGGACAATGGAGCACTCTATGTCTAGAGGAAAAGAGATTTAACCTCCACATATGGAAAGGCTTCTTCATAGTAAGAGCTGTGAAAATGTAGAACAGACTCACTAAAGAACCAGTTCTGGCCATCTCAGTAAATAGTTTAAAAAAAAAAAAAAAAAAAGCGCTGGATACATTCCCAGATGCACCAAATATAACTTGATAATAACATTTATAGGTAATAACCCTAGAGATTTTTGATTCAGGTAACATCCGATAGCCTTATGGGGAATAAGGAAGGAATTTATTTTTTTACACTGGAGCAAACTGCATCACAATTTATAGGTGTTTTTTTGCCATCCTCTGTATCAATCCTAAGTATGAGATTCGTTATTGATTCTATTCTTTTTTTTTTTTTTTCTATTGGTTGAACAAATTTACTTTTTACAAACTGACTATAACTATGTAGCTATGCAACTCTTAATCTGACTAATGTTTAACCGTGACCTTGAAGCCTTAACCCAATACCTTCCCTTCAACCTAAAAGTTAAGCCAACACTTAAACTCTAATTGTATACACCAACACTAACTTGAAGCAGAACTAAATATTGAAAAACATTGCTGGGTTAAGTTTTTTGGTAGAACTATATTAAGCAAATATTTTTTCCTTTGTGTATACTGCCTGCGGTGCATGCACACTGCAGCTCATACTTCCAGTATCTTACAGATAATTAAGCCATGGGACCGGATAATATAATTCCAGAGTTTATACATAGGAGTTTTATTGTCAGTCGCTAGCCAATAGTGGAAGAGGAAGGATGTCTGACCAGACGAACTAGTGGAGAAGATGGTGGCAGTGATGACAGCGAGCGTGGATCTAATAATGTTGGAAGAGAGCAGACTAGGAGGTTTAATATAATGTGGGAAGAGCTTGATTCCACTTTAACCTCTAAATGTCCACCTTAATCTTACTGGGTTCTTGCAGTGTCGGTCCTGATAATTGATTCTCAAGTATAGATGGAGGGAGAGGAAGGCAGTGTCTTTGTTGCCTGCATCCCAACAGAACTCCTGCTAAAGAATGAGAGGCCCCGAAACGTAGACATTGAAAATAGGTGGTCGTGTGCTGCTCTGCTTTCTGGTAAAAAGCATAGCATCACACGCCTGGGTAAAAAGTTGTACTTAACAGCTGCCTTTGTTTTTCTGTAACAGTACGCACAGTAGTATCCTGTGTTCCTGCTGTACATAGGCCCCTCTTCCCTTAAAGTGCTCAAGAGCTGCCGATGCTAAAAACATCACGTAGGCGCAGCACACGTCTACAACTCTAAATCAATAGCGCGTCAACCAATAGTTAAAAAAAACCCAAAAAAAACGCTTCCTGTATTCTTGGCTCTCCAGCATCTCACAGGTTAACAAGATAGATTTGGAAGGAAAAGAAAAAGAAATATGTTCAAACTCCCCAAGGAAGGAGGTGGGATAAAACCCCAAAACACCTGCCAGCGCTGATATTAATTCACCGGAGGAAATAAGTCCATCGCTGGATGCATTATGAGCTGGAGATATTAATCTGCCTGCTGCAGATTGAAAAATGCAAATCGGACTCATCCACAGGTGCACGCAGGCACGATTTACAGTTGTTCCTCACTGCGAAAATAACCCGTGTCACATTTAATAGTGCCACATAAAATGTAAACGCCAACAAAATGAATATTCTGGCTGCATAACGAGTGCTGGTATTCTGTATGCTAACAAGCGTTTACAGCGCCTCGGCTATTGTGCTGCGCAAGTAAATTGATTTTGTTGGAAACATACACAGTAGTTTGGATGTCGGCAGTGTTTTGCGGGGGCGACTGTGTGAGAGAGGAGACTTAAAGGGCCAGTTATACAAAATTTTTGTTAGGTTCTTGTAAAAGTGTTAATAATGTTCAATATAGTCTTATCTACTTTTTATCTTTAAATAGAAGGGTGTAAAAATGTCTCATTATAAATCTTAGTGTGCAACAATATTTAAAAAAATCTTGTTTCTCTATATAGTTTGTATTTATACATGTCCTTTGGGGGGGCAGCCATATTTGCTTATTACATACGAACGCTGTGCTTCCGAATTGTTAGTAGTGCTAAACACGGACTGTTCCTACCCATCAGCACAAACCTACTAGTCATGTCAGACCTGACTCAAATCAATTGATTTTCTACAGACTTACATTCACAATGCTCCGAGTATCCAGGGTTCATGTAATCTATACATGCAGTTACATGAAGGAGCTGAGCAGGCACCATTTTTATTTGATTTGGTAAGGCTGACATGTGTCCTATTGATTCTCATTAAAAAAATTATCTTAACGACAGGTCCACTTTTGACATTGATAAATATGAAATGTTTTCAGGAGCATATTAGAGGAGGATACAGTAAGTACTGAAAAGTATTGTAGCTGTACTGTCACTCTCCATTTTGTAAAGGTCTGCACAAACTGTTGGCGTTATGAAATCCATAGCAATAATAATAAAAAAGCAGGAGGGGATTATATTCCCATCCACTGCAGATTGTCTAAAAAACACTTTGAGCTGTAAGCCTCCTTTAGCCTAAAATAACGTAATAACTTAAATAAATATGCCATTTTCACAGAATATACAGGAACATAGATATTTGTGACTTTCTAAATGGATACTATATTGGTGATCTTCAAGAGCTACATGGTCAGAATTTACAACATACTATTGTAATGTGATTACTGTAAAGCTTACTTATATGCTGTATAATGACCGTCATTTCGCTTTTTATTTAATCTTAGACAACCAATCAGTAAACCACTAGTCCCTGAAGAAGAGGTTTCATCACTATCAACCTTAAAACGCGTCGGGCACGCTCTGTCCCAGTTTATCTAACAGGACAGAGTCAAGTGGTTGTTTGTATATTTGTCTTTCTGATATCTCACCTGTATGATATATATGCATCCAATTTTGACTTTTTATCAAAGTTATATCACAAATTTTTAACTTGTTCAAATAAAACATATTTTTGATACATTTCTGATCGTTTTAAAAGGTTTTCTGCCTCTCAAAGTCCCATAGAGGAAAAAATTCCCCATTTTTAGATATTTGTGACTATCATTAGTGTTTTATGTGGCACCTTTTTTACATTTTAGGCTCCAAGAACCATTAAGGCACAATATAAAAACTTTTAATTTCCCCCCAAAAGCATTCAGTCAGGGATGTCTATAACTACGCACAGACATGATAATGATGATACAAGGGGCTCATTTCAGAGCAGAACAGATTTCCTCATTTGCAACACCATGAACCATGTGGTCTATTCAGCTAAGCACTGCAAATTGCAAGAACAACATGAAAAGTGCATTGACCCAGAGCAAGAAGGCTGAGTCACCTTTTTACTGATCGGGCTAAACTCAACTCTGATTGGCAGCTGCAGTTCAATGCACTGCTGTCCGGGATAAACCTGACTGATTTCCATGTGTTACAATAGAGGCATGTGTCAGAAAGTGTTCAGGACAATGTTGGATGGGGGATTCCCATTAGAGTTTTTTACCCATCCTACTAAAAACCCTAGTTTACAATGCCAATTACGAGACTGCTGCTACATTACAAGTGCCTCTCAGTCTCTTGTAACACAGTGCCAGCAAATAGTACCTCAGTCTCTTGGTACACAGACATTGTAATGACAGCCTTTTAAGGCAGTGGAAGACTTTGGTTTGATAGCCTGTTGTTAGACTGTGGACGTTTTGGTAGGATGGTCTCCTGTAAAGCCAGCCATAGATGGAGCGATTTTCTTTCCTGCAACCACATGTAAAATCCAACAAGCTGGTTGTACCCTAGTTGATTGATCGATTATCAGTGCAGACCCATTGAAGATGTCCACTGGAGACCCCTAGGTGAGCCCACCAGGGATGCCAATCAGTGCCTATTAGGATGGCACTCTGTGCCCATCAGTGATTGCCTGTCAGTGCTGCCTATCAGTGATGCCTATAAGTGCCCATCAGTGCCGCCTATGAGTGCCTATCAGTGCCACCTATGAGTGCCCATCAGTGCTGCATACAAGTGCCTCATCATCCATGCCACCTCATCAGTGCCAATCAGTGCTCATCAGTGAAGGAGAAAACGTACTTATTTACAACGTTTTGTAACAGAAACAATGAAAACATATTTTTTTTTTCAAAATGTTCGGTCTCTTTTTATTTGGAGCGCAAAAAATACAAAAAACCCCAGTGGTGATCAATTACCACCAAAAGAAAGCTCCATTTGTGGGGAAAAAAATGATAAAAATGTTGTTTGGGTACAGTGTTACTAAATTCAGATAAAGCCACAACAGGATTACACAAGGACCCAGAAGATCAGAAAGCAGATCAATAGGATTCACTTACCTGCAAAGTTGTGGTCATTTGCTTCTTACTCTAACAGCTGTTTAAATAAGGGGTCTAAGTACTTTAAGGTTGTTTTCTACCCTCACCCAAGCAGGAAAATAGCTCATCATGTGGAAGAAACATGGGACTCTGGCGCATGCTTTTAAGACTTTCCCTGGATTTTTGTAGATTGACGCCCTAGTCAATCAATATTTGTCCTGCACTAGAAAATAACAGTGGGAAAATAGGAGACTGAATTGGAATGGCTGTCATAAATTGTCCAAAACAATACACCCTTCTGACAGGTCCACACCTTACTGCTGTTCCTAGCATGGCTGATTGAACAAATTGTATTTACCTGCCACCAGTTCCAGCTTCTCCCCTGGGTCACCTTCTGAGTAGAGCTTCGGGTGGCAGCGGTAGCCAATCTGACTAATGAGGCTCGCTGGAAGTGCCACCAGGTCTCTCCGAATCAGGACACAAGAACGATTCTCCAGTGAAGTCTGTATTTGATCTTTCTCCTGACCAACTAATGGAAAAAACAAACAAGAAAAGCATAAACATTAGTGATCATTTTTAAAAGCACAACACTGAGCAATGCTGGGGGACTGATTCTTAGGTTACCTAACTTTCTTCCCCGAAACACTTTTCTTCTCAAGATGATGGCTCCTTCCACAATCTAAATGTCCTCTGTGGGATACTTTGTGTTGGTGGAGGATGCCACTGTTCTATCAACTCTCCTCTCCTAAACATGCTGTGCTGCTGGAGGACTCTGCTCCTTCTGCGATCAAACTCTCCTCTCCTAAAATACTATGCACTGCTGGAGGACTCTACTCCTTCCGCTATCAAACTCTCCTCTCCTAAAATACTATGCACTGCTGGAGGACTCTGCTCCTTCCGCTATCGAACTCTCCTCTCCTAAAATACTATGCACTGCTGGAGGACTCTGCTCCTTCTGCGATCAAACTCTCCTCTCCTAAAATACTATGCACTGCTGGAGGACTCTGCTCCTTCCGCTATCAAACTCTCCTCTCCTAAAATACTATGCACTGCTGGAGGACTCTGCTCCTTCCGCTATCTAATTCTCCTCTCCTGCAATACCCTGCTATGCTCTGCTGGAGGACTGTGTTCCTTTTGCTGTCTAAAGCTGGCCGAAGATAGGTCACTTTTTTTGTTCAGCCGGTAAGCTACACCAAAAAAAAAAATGCTATGCACTGCTGGAGGACTCTGCTCTTCTCCTTCCGCTGTCTAACCCTCCTCCCCTAAAATACTATGCGCTGCTGGAGGGCTCTGCTCCTTCTGCTATCTACCACTCCTCTCCTGAATTACTACTATGCGCTGCTGGAGGACTCTTCTCCTTCCGCTATCTAACTCTGCTTACCTGAAATATCCTGCTATGCTCTGCTGAAGGACTGTGTTACTTTTGCTATCTAAAGTTTGCTTGCCATAGATAGGTCACTTTTTTTGTTCAGCCTGTAAGCTAAAAAAAAAAAAAAAAAGAACAAATTCCTCCATCCACACAAGCGAGGAGGATGAAGGAATACAGTGACCAGTGGCTGAAGCCGCTGATTGAGAAATGTTTTCCAATATTCATGTTCAACAAAAGAAGACCTAAC
Source organism: Rana muscosa (assembly GCA_029206835.1). Taxonomy (NCBI): domain Eukaryota; kingdom Metazoa; phylum Chordata; class Amphibia; order Anura; family Ranidae; genus Rana; species Rana muscosa. The sequence continues at coordinate 201,906,173 of CM055125.1, forward strand.
AATTGTCTTCCGTTGAATAGGGACACCCACAAATGGATCCAAATTCAGACAGTCCCTGCTGAACTGGCCATCTGTGGCTGGCTACAGTGCATCCGGAAAGTATTCACAGCGCTTCATTCTTTCCACATTTTGTTATGTTACAGCCTTATTCCAAAATGAATTAAATTTAATATTTTCCTCAAAATTCTACAAACAATACCCCATAATGACAACATGAAAGAAAAAAAAATGTACATAAGTATTCAAAATATTTACCATGACACTCAAAATTGAGCTCAGGTACATCCTGTTTACACTAATCGTCCTTGTGATGTTTCTACAACTTGATTGGAGTCCACCTGTGGCAAATTCAGTTGATTGGACATGATTTGGAAAGGCACACTCCTTTCTATATAAGGTCCCACCGTTAACAGTGCATGTCAGAGCACAAACCAAGCCATAAAGTTCAAGGAATTGTCTGTAGACCTCCGAGATAGGATTGTATAACGGCATAGATTTGGGGAAGGGTACAGAAAAATGTCTGCAGCATTGAAGTTCCCAATAAGAACAGTGGCCTCCATAATCCGTAAATGGAAGACGTTTGGAATCACCAGGACTCTTCCTAAAGCGTGCCGCCCAGCCAAACTGAGTCAGGGGAGAAGGGTCTTAGTCAGGGAGGTGACCAAGAACCCGATGGACACTCTGACAGAGCTCCAGTGTTTCTCTGTGGAGAGAGGAGAAGCTTCCAAAAGAACAACTATCTCTGCAGCACTCCACCAATCCGGCCTGTATTGGTAAAGTGGCCAGACAAAAGACACTCCTCAATTACAGGCACATGACAGCCCATCTGGAGTTTGTCAAAAGGCACCTGAAGGACTCTCAGACCATGAGAAACTAAATTCTCTGGGCAGATGAAACAAAGATTGAACTCTTTGGCCTAAATGGCAAGCATCATGCCTGGAGGAAACCGGGCACCACTCATCACTGGCCAATGCCTTCCCTACAGTGAAGCATGAGGGTGGCAGCATCATGCTGTAGGGATGTTCTTCAGAGGGAGGGACTGGGAGACTAGTCAGGATCGAGGGAAAGATGAATGCAGCAATTTACAGAGACATCCTTGATGAAAACTGTCTCCAGAGCGCTCTGGACCTCAGACTGGGGCAAAGATACATCTTCCAACAGGACAGCGACCCTAAGCACACAGCCAAGATAACAAAGGAGTGGCTACAGGACAACTCTGTGAATGTCCTTGAGTGGCCCAGCCAGAGCCCAGACTTGAACCCGATTGACCATCTCTGAAGAGATCTGAAAATGGCTGTGCACCGACGCTCCCCATCCAACCTAATGGAGCTTGAGAGGTCCTGCAAAGAAGAATGGGAGAAACCTCTCTTAAATAGGTGTGCCAAGCTTGTATCATACTCAAAAAGACTTGAGACTGTAATTGGTGCCAACGGTGCTTCAACAAAGTATTGAGCAAAGGCTTTAAATACTTATGTCCATGTGATTTTTTTTCTTTTTTTAATAAATTTGCAAAGATTTCAAACAAACTTCTTTCACGTTGTCATTATGGGGTATTGTTTGAAAATAATGAATTTAATCCATTTTGGAATACGGCTGTAACATAACAAAATGTGGAAAAAGTGAAGCGCTGTGAATACTTCCCCGATGCACTGTATACTCTCCTCTCCTGAAAATACTACATCTATAGGACTCGGTTCCTTCACAATTTTACTTTCCTCTCTTGGGGTATTCTGCTCTTTCTATTTAGCATTTTAAACTTTTTTTTTCATTTCACATATTGCAATATACTTCCAAGCGGAATCCTCTTTATCCAGTCCCTCTCCTTGCTACGAATACATAAAAAACTTATATGGATATGTCATATCCTTGAATTAGTGTAGGGACTGGGCAGGAAAGGATCACTTTGAGGCAGCTGGCCAGCTTGAACATCATAATATGTACTTCACATACACACACAAACCATTTGGAAATAAACAAGGGCTCATCACAACGTTGGCGAGAGATGTGACTACATTCTGATATAATATATTGCAGTGTCTGTATCAACAGATATTAATTATGTCAGATCTGCCTGACAGAACAAAGGAAGTCCGCACCGCCAAACTGGCAGCCACAAAATCTGCCGTGGTGGCATCTTTGCAACAAGTACCAGACCTTCCCAGAGTGGCATGGGCACAGGCTACTCCAAACAGATCTGTCATTGTTTAAGACAAAACTAGATGCTGCCCAGACAGAACAGAGGCGCCCACTACCTACAGCAACAGACACTCCGTTCTGCCAACTGCAGGCAAAACATGGAACAAGCTGCGACACCACTGCACCTCATTAAAAGGAGCTTTTAATAACATTAACCAATATATAAATGTTTTTTAAGATAATCAGAC